>CM053581.1:554126989-554323929 GCA_028627135.1 Pseudochirops cupreus | reverse complement strand
AAATCTCTGTGGTTCCAGAAGGGAAAGCTCTGTCCCAAATCACTGGGGTCCTCCTGGCTGCTGTAGCTCTCAGGAAGATGCTGGGAGTCTTCCTAAATACTTCTGGCAGACTGGATAATAAAGACTCCAAGACGGAGGCCCAAGTCAGCGATCCGGATCCAGGCTGCTCAACGCGAGAGCACTGGCCTGAAAAGAATTGCTAAGTCCCCCTGCTGTCTGCAGGCCACGGGCGGGAAGCTACAAAGCAGAGGCGGGTGCAAAACCTCTGCCTTTTCGCTTTTCTGCTCTGGAGGCCTTTCACCGGACTGCTTATGTCCCTCTTTCGCAATCCCCACTCACAGCTGCTGCTAATCCGCTCACCTGAGAGGCTCCTCAGCTCCTCCCGTCCAGCCACCCCCGGGGCACAGCCGCGGCTTCAGGCCAGGCTGGTTTTGATTCGCAGTGCTGATATGGTTCCTCCTAGCCGAGCTGACTTTAGTGGGAAGTATCTTTGTGTGCCTAGTTTCCTTTCATTTTGATACAACTAAAGCTATTTTTAACAAGAATCTTTTTTTATCTTTCCTTTCTCCACCAAACATTTTTGCAGAGCTTCTTGTAATTCACCAAATTGACCGTTTGGAGTTTTCTGTCTGTTTCTTTCCATTGTTCACTTATTGTTGGAGTAAATACAAAAGAAGTGAATTGTGGAGACCAAGCTCCAGGAACAAGGAAGATAAGGCTTACAGCATAGGAACTGGTCACATGTCCAATTTTTAAAAAATATATCATGTAAGGAGAAACGAAAAATGGGGGAAGGAAAGGAAGTCACAGCTTCTCGGAACCCATTTTTTCATTTGTAAAATGAGGGGACTAGACTAGATGAGTTCTAAGGTTCCTTCTAGCTCTAGGATCCTGAGGTCAAAAGAAAATTAGCACAAAAGTAATTTTAGAAGGTAACCACTAAATTCTTACTCATAACTGGTTAAAATTGGCTTTCTTCATCCTCTGATGTTTTCCATCTTTCTCTTCTGTATAGCCTTGCTGATGCTGGACTCCTTGGAGCAAAGTTACTGTCCAAAAGACCTCTCTCAAGAGAAGTATGGGGTAACGTTGTTTGGAACACTAATGGTTATATCAGGAATATATCCCGTCTCCTTAAAACTGGAAACAAAATGCCAAGTATTGTTCCCAAGCCTCATCTTTAAGAAGCTTCCACGCACAACATCAGTGTACATTGGATAGTGGTATGGCAAGGCATTGTGTTCATAGGACCAGACTGAGAAGCTTAAGTAAATGAACCTACAATCAGGAAGTCATGTTTACATAGGGATAAATTTCCTGAATTCAGAAACTTGAGAATTGAGAAACTGAATCTGATGCTACCGAGTGATACTGACTGGCATACTATTGGTCCTGTCATATGTATGCCTTGTCTTAGCATTTAGGTGAAGAGACCCAGAACATTCCAACAATTGAAGACTGAGGTTTGAGTACTATGATAAATGGAAGATTGAAGAATCAAATCGAGATGCTGTTTTGCAGTCGTATTTAAGCACACTGAAAAGTCTGATGCTTACAGATTGCAGATGTGAGCCATGGGCAACATATAGAACTTGTAGATTAATGCTCACAGCAATGGTGTTGGTTTTTTGCCAACTATATTTCTGATTTATGCATACCCAGCTTAGAACCCAGCTTTTCCACTTAGAACTGTTGCATGCTCAAAGATGCATTGTTGTGGGGGGTTGTTTTGCTCTAGGTTATTTTCAGGTGCTGCTTGGCCATCCTAACCCTCTGCCTTTTCCCTCGAGCACTCTGTACTGTTGGCCCCTGCGCCATTTCCTTTCAGAAGGAAAGATTGGGTCTGCAAGGTTGTCATTTACTGACTCCTGTGATCAAGATGCAGCAGCCCCTCATCCTTCCCTTTCATTTATTCCCATTCATCAGCCCAGATGGATGTGGGTCAGTCTTTAATATATGAGCCAGATTTCTTCTTCATACCTCTGTTCATCTCCACCTGCAAGAGAAGGCCCACTACACCCCAAGTTCTGCCATCTCTCTCAGGCAAAACTACACACCCAGCTCCCAAAGACTTCAGGGAACCAAGAGCTCCAAGGAGTTTTACATACTCAGGTGTTAAAGGGGAAATGACAATTTAACTTGGAATACAGCATGTATCTGTCGTTTGGTGATTTATTCAGTTGGTTATTTCCCAATACAGGTGGGGAACATTCCAGTTCAAACTGTCAAATATGAAAAAAAAATCTTAACTGCATTTTTTAAAAAGAGAAGTTCTGGTTAATTGAGGGGTTTTTTTGGCTAATTTAAGCATAAAAGGTTTTGTTTGGGGTTTTTTGGTTCAGTTCTGATTACTGAAAAAATTTCAGTACCATACTAGTCTATTTCTGCTTTGGTAATAAGTAAAATGATCTTTTTGTAAGTGATTGAGGTTCCTTCTAATACCTGTCATTCTGAATACGAATTCTTATTGTATTAGACTGTAGGTGTACAAGACATGAGGTTGGCCTCAGCGTGGACAAGCTCCAGTGCCTAGGCTGGAAGTTAATTTTTAAAAAATAAATAAATCCCATCTGTCAACTTAGTTGTTTGGTTTGTATTTTTTAAAGAGTCGCCTTTCTTGCCTGAAAATTAAATACTAGGGGAAAAAGCCCAGTTAATAGAGAGTTCCAGTCACTTGAGTCCTGGTACACTAAAGTTTAATTTAATGACTAGGAGCCAAGTAACTAGATAAACAGTCACTCTGAAACAGATGAATTAGTAATTAGTCCAGGTCCGGAGCTCCCATGATTCTTGCACAGCAGGGCAGTGAGTCAGACTTTCTGGATTAAGCAATATTTAGATGAAATTCAAAAGAAGCTCAGTCCAATAGTCTGTAGAGACAGGCTTCACGACCCCTTAGAGACAGCCTCTTTCCTTTCTCCTTGCCACATCTAATAGTTAAATATACATGGATATATGTATGTATATAAAGAGTAATCGGCGTTTTGAAGTTTTCTCCCAATTCTTTCTACAAGAATCAGTGCCATGTTGGTTGGATGCCATGCATCTGATGGCACTAAATAGCAAGAACCAGAAGGTTAGCAGTAAGTCGATAAGTGGCAGCTTTCACAGGAATCCAACAAAGTCAAGTGGAAGAGTCTCCCATAGATCCAGGGGAAAAGAAGTTTAAAGTTGCAAGTTAAATATTTTGGAAAATGTTTACAGTTGTAGTTTATAGAGAATTTATTCCCAATATACTTCCTGCCCCCTACCTCAGATCTGTGTTCTTTTAATTATAAATATGTTTAACAGGACTTTTAAGAAGATTGCAGATAAAATGCTACATTCACAGGCCAATGCTTGTTTCCTGATTAGTCCAAGTCACTGTGCTCCCGAGCACACATGTGTTTACATATGTGTTTTATCATTCTGGCCTTTACGATAAACTGATGACAGCCCTTCATAGTGAGGCTCAGTCATTTGCAGAGCTAATTGCTAACTGGCAGGAAATCCTGAACTGAGGAGCCGTTGTTATGAACCAGTGGGCTGTAGCTGAAGGGTGGTATGTTTTACTTATCTGTTGTCAGTGTGGAGGAGGGACTGGGGAGCGCATGTCTTTTTATTCACACAGGGACCTCCTCAAGTGGAAGGAAGGCAGCTGAATGGGACAATGAGATGACTAAGTCATGGTCACACAGCCAGCATATGTCAGAAGCAAAAACTGGAAAAATGAACTGGGAGACTTGGATTCTTTTTTTTAAGAACATTTCTTCACCAGGGAATCGTCTTCAGTTTTCTGGTCTTCTAAGCTTAAAACATATAACTGAATTCATGCTGAAAAAAAGAATTTCCTTGCTGAAAAATAACATTCCTAACTACGGAGAGAAAATGAGTCCCATGTAGATCTCATCCGATTCTGAAGAGGCACAGAAGCTTTGTATCTTGGTGAATAGAAGTGTATCCATTCTGATCATTTTAAATTATATACAGACATGAATGTCTTGTTTTAGTAGTAAAAACATTTTAATACTTCCATCTTTCTCTAAAAGTGTGTTGCAAGACCATTTGGAATAGTGAGTGTTTAATACAAGTAATGTTGAACCAAGTCTTAGATTCTACACTAGTTCAGAAATATTAACAAAAATCAGAACAGGTTGGGAAACGTAGCTAGCCAGCGGCCACGAATAAGCGTGTTTCATTATATCTCTGACGAGGAAGCAGAGAGCAAATACGTATGGGCCCAGAACTGAAGTCTTTCTAGTTCCTGAGTCTCAAAGTCTAAGGAGGAGCTCTCTTGAGGAAACAGGTCAAGGTATTCATTTATTGACTTTAGTGAAAGGTATTCTATCACTACTTCATGGAAATAATAGACTTCTTATAACCCGTCTCCCTTCTTGCTGGCCTGAAAGTGGTCCCATATTCTCAAAGGCTTTGCCGATTGATTACAGAGCACAAGGCCAGTTTGGAAGGGCTCCATTATAAGCTTTCTGACCACACTGAGGCATGGAAGAGTTCTGATCTCTATCAATGGGAGAAGGATCCCCACAGCAATGAAACTGTGGATCTTCTCAAGTACTGATTGATGGCTTCTACGTCAAAATGAGTGTTTGAGGATGGGTCTTGCATACCTACAGACCATCAGGGATATCTAGGTGTCAGGGAAGCCCTGTAAGTCAAGCTCAAGTTTGTCTGAAAAAGTGAATCATGAAAGTTTTTGTTTTTCTAAAGATTCAGAAAACTCCCTGACAGTGTCAGCTATGTAAAAATAGAGTGGGCGTGGTCCTGAGGAAGTGGCTGCACAGTTAGCCTTTAACTAGAGGACCCTGGGGAAGGAGTTCCTGTTCAGGTTACAGGAGCTGCCTCTGAAGTCTCAACTCTGCCAGGACAGGGGCACGCGTGTGTGCATATATGTGTGTGTGTGTGTGTGTGTGTGTGTGTGTGTGTGTGTGTGTGTGTGTGTGTGAGATGGGGGAGGTTTCTTTTTTTAAAACTTGGGTTTTTTAAATTGATGTCACTGTTTAATCATTTCCTGTGGTTAAGCTTGTGTGCCAGTCGACAAATCGGCTAGCTCCAACATCTCTAACACATGAAATGTCTCTTTATTGTGTGACATTTTCCAAACGCACTGAGCAGGATCCGATAACCAAATGGATTTTCAGGCATATCTAACATTGCCACGATGTTTTTCCCTCATCGAATTCCAGTTAAAGATTGAGTTTAAAAAGTCAGCCAACCCCAATGGCTGACTTTGTCACATTATCTAAGAACATACTGTACTCCTTCCTTGCCCAGCAAATTACTGGGGGAGTTTTGTTTTTTTCCCTTTCAGAGTTTGCATGTTTAAAAAAAAATACAACTTGAACATGTCAAGTGGAATTTATTTTCAAGCATGTTGAACAAAGCAGATAAGACTTAGAGGGCAATGTTTCCTGATGTCTTTTTCAAGAAACAAACATTTGTTGAACTGAACTGATTCAAAGTAAAACCAGCTAATGAAGAGGCTGCTATATCTTGGCACTTCAAATTCATCATCTCCACAATCTGACAAGATTCTCCTAGTGCTTCCTCAAAGAAAGGTGGAATGCATTAGATCCCATGCAATTGAGCAATTAATAACCACCTCACGTATGGTTTTCTCAATTCACTCAGCCACAATACTGAACAGAACACAATGATTCCAAAAGCTGGGTTAAACCAAGACAACAACACTAACGATAAGACTTTTGACTTTCGTCTTCAGTCAACTCTCTTTTCTAAAAATACTTTTTATATAGAAAATTGTAGTACATTATTTATTTCCTTATTACAAATTATACAAATCAGTGCAGTTTCTATTTCCACACTTTCACAATGCCATCTCTCGATGCAGTTACTATAAAGCCTTGTGTAGTCTGGAAAGTTGCAATATCAGTGATAATGTCATGATGGCCAACAGGGAGAGATTCTGGGCCCCTTCGAGGGGTGTCATCTGTAGGTCCAATCTTCTGTTTGTTTTGAATTTCCTAATTGGAGGTTCACAGGAGGGAAAAGACAAAGCCAGAAGGTTACAAGGTGGCTCTATGAGCTAGGCTGGGTGAGCATTCTGGCTTTGGGGATGAGCTTCTTAAACATCTCTATAAAACCCAAGGAGAATAGACAGGACATTCACGGTGGAGCCTATCCTAGGAAAAAGGAACTTTTCAATTTCTTTATTTGAGGGAATTTTCATAACAGAAAAAACCTTTTTTCCATGATGACTTCCTATTTGTTCTGTGCATACAGCTTGTTTGTCCATGACTGTCTACCCCATTAGGTTGTGGGCACCTTGGGAGCAGGGGCCTGTTTTTGTGATTCTTTGTATCCCGAGAGCACAGCACAGTTTGGGGCACACGGTATTCACTTAACAAACATCTACTGACTGACTTAGTCCCTCTCCTCTAAGTTCTATCAGTAAAGGTCTTTGTTTGAAACTACGATCCCTTCAGGATCCAGCCTGATCCTACAATGAAGGAATCATTCAGATGAGGCACTTGAGAAAGAACTCGTAATACATAGCATCTGTCCTCAAGAGGGAAAATTACAGAACTGACAAAGCTGAGACTCAAAATAAACAGGTCATACATAAACATTAAGGCAGCATCCATTCCTAATGGCATCACACAAACAAATAATCAATCAGGTATAATGTTTCTTATCATATGAAAATGTCACTTACCTAAATCAACAACTACTGAAAGTAAATAGACTCTTTTCCTTTGTGACTCTCTAGCTAATGGAATCCTCTTGATTCAGTCAAACTTCCTAGAAAGGCCCAACATCATGCCATGTGTAAGGGGCATCAGACTGCAATCTGTATTGGTTACCTACAGCTGGCTAGATGGGATTACCTTCATCCTTCATATAAATGTTCCCCAAAACTATACACAAAGGTTAAGAATGTGACCTTGATCATCCTTAATTATAGACACACAGACACAGAGACACACAGAGACAGAGACACACACACACACACACACACACACACACACACACACACCCTACTAAAAGATTTAAGTACAATGAGGCCAAGATACCTCTGACCCAAGCCTGTTTTCTGTGGATCAGCTCAGAGGTAATGACAATGGATTACCAATCCCACAATGGTCTAATTAGGACTGAAGCCACGAGCTTCAGGCAGCAGTGGACCAGCCTAACAGCTTTCTGACTTGTTACCACTGGTTCCTTCCCTTAAACCCAATGGCTCAGTCACGTTCTTCTTTCTAAGTGCCCCAAGCTACAAGGGAAGTCGAACTGAAAAATCTAATTTTGATGAAAGAGCTTATATGATGATTATTTTCAACCAAGACAATGTCTAACTGCCATTCAAAACAGAAAATCACTGAATGAGTGAATTTCTATCTAAGGAATGATGGAAAACCATTTGTTTATTTGGAGCATACAGCTCAGCTTACTTGAAAAAAAAAGCCTCAAAGAAATTAATTGCTGATACTTAAAAATCTGCTATGAACTATAAAGTCGAGAGGCCAACGATGCCATAAGCTCCGGTGACCTCTGGTAATCAGGTCCTCTGAGCCTCAGTGCCCCTGCCTGTCCAAGGGGTAGAAGGGGCTCTACTAGATACTGTACGAACTCTGCAGGAGCTCTAATCTACTACCTATGCTCTAGGAATTCAAGGATTGTGCCATCTCACAGCAACAAAACATGAAAAAAACAAAACAACCATGCAAAAGCCTGCATACCTGGACAACTTCTGTGCCTTCAATGATTTTCCTATAGTAGGACACAGATGGTGAACTACTACCTCCAGCAACAATATAGGACCTCTCTGGGTAAGCCAGATCCCAAAATCTGTGGGGAAAAAATATAAATAGTGACTAACTTCTGATGGCCCAAGACAGGAACTGCTGATTCTAGTTTAAGTTTCTCAGTAGAAAATTATAACTTTCCTTCTTTAAGAGAACTTCAGATTTCATGACATTTCCTAGAAACAATAGCCTAAAATCAGTTATAAAACAAAGCATTAATAGCTTTCCTAGCAAAACAGAAATGATCTTAAGCATGAATATAAAGTCGACATTTCTAATTTTTTAAAGGCCAGTCTTCTAGTAGCCAAAATTGAAAACAAGCTTCATACCCCCACCTCATCCTCTCCCCCCTCCAGATGCTGTCCCATCTCTCCTGTCAGGCAGAGCTGTGTACCTGATCTTCATGTCAGAGCCTGCTGTTAAAAGGATAGGGTTTCCATCTGCAGGACTGCAGTAGATCCCATGAACACTGTGTGAGGAAGGCTAAGGAACAAAATGGGCCCAGATTAGTGTCCATGTATATTTTCTTTACAAAATTTCAGTGAAATCATCAGTTTACATCAAATAAGACATGTGGCTTTTAAAACTAATTCTGCTGTCTCTGAAAACTTGTCTATTATCACTCAAAGCCTTTCTTGTAGTGGCCATCATTTAGATGTGTGCATCTGAGACAGAGATCTGGCTCCCTTTCCCTTCCCCCCTCCTTCCCAGGGTCTCAAGAACTTGTTTTCTTCTTAAATTCTAACCAGATGAATGGACAGCTGACTTCTCTGGCATTTTTTATATTTCACTTTTAGGGTCAGTTTTGAGCACCACCCCAACACCAAAATAGACTTTGAATCTGCCTGACAAAAATGTAAAGTGAAAGAAAATATATTATTCCTTAAGGATGGAATAACGGTACTTTTGTTTCTACTCATAATAATTAAATGAGACAACAGAGTTCTTATGGAGATGTCCTTAACTTTAAAAAAGACTACATACCCTAAATAACGTCAGACAAAAAGGGGAGGAAAGAAACACGGCCACATGGCGTTTTGCCTTAAGAAACATCCAAATTAAAAACAGAGCCATGGGCACGACAGAAACCAGATTCAGCAGAATACCAGAATAGTGCTTAGAGTAGGAAAAAATGTTGGTCCTTACAGTAAAAAGTGAAGCCAAACCTGTAATTCGGAAAGAGGTGGTGCGCCGCTGGCCCAGAGAGTGAAGCGTCTGTCACCAGTTTCCATGTCCCACATGGACACCTCATTGTTGCCTTGAACAGCTAAGGGAGACACAAGGCCCACAAAATTACTCTCCCAGCTTTCACGGCTTGGCCATATGATTCAGTCAGTGCTGCCCTAGCAGCCTCTTCCCCAGGACCTCCACAGAGCACTGGTCTCAGGCAATGTTCGCAGAAGTAAAATTTAAGCTGACTTATTCTGCAGAGGAGATGGAGAGAGAATGTTGGCAAGCTGCCATTGAAGGCAGAGGAAATGGGTGTAAAATCAGGCAGAAAGAGGGAGAGAATGTGCAGGCCTGGGCCCTCACTGCTGTGTTGCTATAACACCCAGACCCTGCATGCCATTAAAATAAAAGCCTTATACTGCAGCCAGTGGCACGATGGGTGGAGCTCTGGGCCTGAGGTGAGTAAGAGCTAAAGTTCAGATCCCACCTCAGACACTTACTACCTGTGTGACCCTGGGCATGGGACTTAAGCTCTGTTTGCCTCTGTTTCCTCATCTGTAAAATGAAGATAACAGCACCTACCTCCAAGGGTTGCTGTAAGGATCAAATGATACAATGACCGTGAAGGCCTTAGGACACGGCCTAGTACACGTAGTAAGCACCATGGAAATGTTAGCTAAATTTATGATTACTGTTATTACTACCACTGAAATCTCATTCCAATTTTAATCTCATATGACATATAGTCCTTTTCTACTTAATACCTAGTCATCCGTCTCTCCCCATCTGGCAGTATCTTGAGGATATGTTGGGGTCATAGGTGCCAAGGAAAGATTCCTCCACCTCAGGCTACTCTGAATTCTTCTCCAATCTTTTTAAGATTATTAGAAATCCCAGCTACCTCTTCTCCTATAAAACTCAATGAGAATGCTCCATAGAGACAGTATAATATTCCAGATCAACTCTAAACATTGTAACCCTTTGGGCCTGGTACTTTAACCAACTGTCAGGGAAAAAATACATGACCAAGTCAATAAACATTTTTAATGAAGCATTTACTAGGTATCTCTTCTCTTGGAATCCCCCCACCCCCTCAAATCCAGGATGAGCTTAGATGCCGTCTGTGTCCAATGGGTGAGCTTGATCTCCTGGAGTCCCTGACACCTAAAACAGCATTCTATGCCATCATGATGCACGCACTGGAAAACAAAGGCCCTGGGATCCTAAAATGGAAGCCTTTGGAAATGTGCAGGAAATGTAACACACCACACCCCGCTCTACTTCTCCCTCCACAGTCTCACTACAATCAAGGCTGCCGACTGCACCACTGACCTACTGGCTAGTTCTCAAAGCTTATCTCTTGTATCTTTGACTGTTTTTTCATCTTTAGTCAAAATGGGCAAGGGAAGTTACTACAAGTAACGCCACATGCGCTACTTCCCTCATTATTTTTCTAACCCATTCGGATCTGAGACGAGCATTTGTCTCAAGAGACCACTATGTGTATTTGCTACATAGAGAATTTTCATGGACCCAAAACTGGCGATAATCCTTTTATGGAAACGAATCCCAAAAAACCGCAGTCATGACCACAGTATTCTTATCTACAAGAATATCTCTGAGGTGTGCTGAATTCTTTCAGTAATCACTTGTCAGAATAGGCTTGGACTCAAAAGCATAGGAACCACTATTGCAGGAACTTCTGTCCAACTAATTTCAGTATTTTTGAGTGGGGTCAGAAAAGGGTCCTCCCAACTATGCAAGTCACGTGCAAGGTAAAAAGAGGAATTAACCCTTGAAGAGCTAAGAACTTAACTACAGAAACATCTCTCCCTGAATGGATCACATTTTTAGTTCACTTAAGCAACCATTTCCAAGTTCACCTAAGCTCACTCATCTACTGTAAGAGTTTCTGTTAATGCTTTGGTAAAATCAATTCACCGACACATCAGTCTGTTAAAAAAGGAAATGATATTAGTCTGGCAGGACATGTTCTTAATGTAGCTGTGTGAATCTCAGTAAGTACTGTTCCTGTTCCAAATGTTCAAACACCATCCCTTTAATAATTCTATTACTGACTTTTGCCAGCAATTGAACTTAATTTCACTGGCTTTTAGTCTGAAGATTCTCTATCCTCTTCACCTAATTGAAAGTCAGGATAAGATCCTTGAGTGTGAGAATGTACTAAAGTATAAGGATTAGGATGAAATGGAGCTCACATCATGTTTTTAGCCAATTTTGCAGCATTTACCAGGAGAGAAAGAATGATGAACTGAAGGGGCCTTATGGAATGCTATTCTTGGACCAGCCTAGGTGTCACCTAACACCCAGAAATGGAATCTTTTGCAATTTACATCTATGCCAAAAGCAAGGATCTGATCCATGTATAACATAGGAAAGAAAAAACAAAAACAAAAACTGAAGTCTGACAAATAGGATAGATTCTAGGGAAATTTCTCAGCCTCAAAAACCTGAAAAACAAGCTTACATCTTACCTGCAATTACCCATGACTGGTACAGAGGATGCATTAAGAGGCGTCGGATTCGGGCCCTCGAAGGATGACAATGACTAGAAATTGGCAACTGGAACCTCATGTCCCAACAAGCCATTGTTCCATTGCTCGTACCTTTCAATGTGGGGAAAAAGCAAAATGATGATCAGATATCTAATGGCCACGGCGTGGCTGGGTAAAATTTGATTCAACGGGTTTGAAAAGCTTTGGCTTTCAACTATACCATATTAAAAAGGCTTCTTAGCAGCTGTTCTTAAACCACTCTTCCCCTGATTTCTCCGCTGTACAAAAGCCCCTCTAGTCTACACATTACAAAAATTATAATAGAATTACAAAATGAAGGAAGGGGGATTTACTCATCAGTCAGTGATGACTGCTGCCCTGCTGAAGTTCAAAACTGGCAACATTCAGTCAGTCTTGCACCTGCCATCCATTCTCAATCAGCTGGATTATGGGTTACTCACAGTTAATTTGGGCCTCTCTCTTATATACTAGGAGGGAGCAGGAGGGGTTGAAACTACTGAACAAAATCAAGAGGAAAGTGCCTCTGCATCTGAGCTGGAGCATGGGGGCCAGCCTGGGATTGCATTATGGACTCAAGTCAGTGGTTTTAGCGGGTGGAGAGAAAATACATCCCTTAAGAACCAATGACAGGCAGTTGTTGGGGGTAGGAGAGGGGAGGGGGTGATGCTTGTCTGTGCAGCATAGGTTCATGCCTAATACCTTGTAAATAAACCCTTCAAGTCTGGCAGTCATCCATGGCAGGACAATTTCCAGTGAGCCAGGAAAAAAGGATGGGAATTTTGAAGGAAGGAAAGGTTAGTTCTTTCTTCTCTTACCACCAGCAAGAGATGGAGGGAGATGTCTCAAGGCTCTGCATGACATTCTGACAAATACCATTATATATTTTTATGTGATGCCTCCTTTGAGACCAAGCATCAACATTAAGGTGTTAAAACACCTGGCTTATCCATGCATCGAGACTAGGAGAACACACACACATTCCTTAAGGACAATGTAATCTACACTTCCAATTCTTACATCCTAGATGAATAAAAACAATCTGTCAGAAGGCAATAAGGAAAAAGGATGTTAATTGTGAGACTACACAACTGAAGCACAGCAAGTCACAATGCTTCTGAAGAAGAGTAAAAAGAATAAGAAACGACATAAGCGTGGCATAGTCTCAAGAAGAATATTCACAGCTGATGGGGGGATCTGGAAACGGGAAAGAGCTATGCGAGATCATGGCACATGGAGGAAATGGAGGCCACCAAAATGCAGGTTGAGAATGCCAGCAAAAATCATCACCACGGTGATTAGAAAGGAAACAAGAAGAAGCAGAACCTGTAAAATAGACTCATGCTTTGGAACACTAAGATTTCATCAAAAACAAATCTGAAAACGTGCAAAGATAAAACTGAGAGTGATAGCGACAAACAATGGCTGGACAAAAGGAGAATAAAACAGCTACCAAGATGAAACATTTTGGAAAAATTCCTTTCTACAAAATGGCAAATCCAGCTGGCACAATACTGATGTTTAGAGAAAGCACGTTCAGTGCCTCAAGCACAGACCACTTGTGTTCACAAGGCTGGCTTCTACTTTTGGCTCAGCCACCCCGACCCCACCCTTCACTCTTTCTGCTCTATGGAAGAAGGCTCCTTCTGATACAGAGGCCGCTCTAAGAAGCTACCTTCCTGATGCAAGCAGCAAACAGGAGTGGAAGAAAATCAGACAGAGGGCTGCAGAATGGACAATGAGGAGTAGTTAGTGGAGAGTCCACTGAAGACAAAGGTGCCTCCCCATGAAGCGCACGAGGCGCCCAGATGCTGGTAGCTCCCCTCCAAAGGGGAGGCTTCCCAGCCTTTCCTTATTTCAAATCCTGCTGGGCCACAGCTGCACTGCACTGATAACCAGGAAGGGCCTTCTTAGGAAGCCCTGATTCTATTCCTGACTACAGCACGGGCTTCTCAGGTAACCTGAAAAATATAACTTCCTCACCTGTAAAATGAATAGGTGGACTTCACCTCCCACTTTACTAAGTAAACTGAGGCCTGCTGCTGTGAGCTCTCTCTTCTCTCCCTCTCATTTCTAAACCCCTGGCAGGCTCGTCTTTGTTCTGGTCCCTAATGAAGAAAGGGCCTTTCTCCTCTCACGGTCAGTCCCTCTACTTGTTCCAAACACCTCAGGTCTCTCCAGAGAACCTTGGTCTAATGTTCCTTTCCTGGGCTTACAAACAAAGCCAGGTCAATGACCTCGATAAGTCTGAAAACCTTCACATAACTGACATCTCAAACTATCACCCTACGAATCTTCTCAGTCCACAGACAAACACCTTGAAGAACCCACGTGGCATCATCCCCTCCCTTTACTCAGCCCTCACTCATTTCTCAGCCCCTGCAGCCTGGCTTTGGCCCCACTACTTTACTGAAGCTACTCTCTCCAAAGTTACCAAAGATGTAGCTACTTCACAGTGAAGGATTTTTCTCCAACTTCTCTGACCCTGCCAACCTAACCACTCCCCTCCTCCTGGCTTTCATCAAAGCTGCCTAACCACTACTCAATCTCCTTTCTTGAAACATCATCTTTCTGCCTCTCCACCACAGCCCACACCCACTGTGGGAGTCCCCCTCGGCTCCCTCCTAGACCCTTCCACCTGCTCTTTAATCTCTCCCCTGCTGATCTGATTGCTTCCTTGGGTTCAGTTATTATCTTTAAACAAAAATCTCCAAAATGCATACATCTGGCCCCAACCCGCCTCCTCAATTTCAGTCGTGCATTAGCTGCAGGTTGGACATCCTCATCTGGATGTTCCACAGGCAGTTGCACAGAAACAAAATGGGATGTGCCATCTTTGCCTCTAGACCCAGCCTTGCTCCAGAGTTCCCTATTTCTAGTGATGGCGCCACCATCCCAAGAGTCACACTCCATTCTCCCCTCTCCTTTGTCCTCCATCAATTCTAAATCACCAGCTCACCCAGCTCACAGGCACCGCATCACCCCTACACAGATCACCCAAACATCTTCCCATTTCCTCTTCTCACTTCCATGCTTTGCCTTCTCTAATCCTCCTCCACACAGCTGCCACAATGGTCTTCTTAAACCCTAGTTCTGACCGTCACTTCTCAAGGACCTTCAGTGTCTCCCAGCACATCCAGAATCAAATCCAAGCTCCTCAGTCAGGCACCATCTGAGCCCCCCCTACCTCTGCAGACTCATTCCCAGCTACTTCTCTTCCTAGCACCGGTCTCCTGCTGCCCTGGGAACTTGGTACTCCACCCTCTGACACTCCAACGCTGTCTCTGCACAAGACATCCCCCATGCCCAACACTCCCTCAGCCCCTCCACCTCTCAGAAGCCAGTTCTGCTCCCCTCAAGGCTTACCTCAGATGCCATCTCTTACACTCATGTCTTCCTCAATTTCCCCAATCGCTGGAGACCTCTCCCTGAGGACACCATATACTTTCACAGTTTTATTTGTGTGCTCACTCCCTAGCAAAATGTAGGGGCCCAGAGGCTGTTTAATTTCTGGTTTTTTATCCCCTGTATATAGCACAGTGCATCAGTCCACAGCTTAACAGCTGCGGAACTGAAATGAACTTCCTTGTACAGCACCAACGTCCTACAGACACAGGGTCCTTGTTTTTGCTCCCCACCTTCTAATCTCAGTGAAAGGATAAGTCTGTTAGTCCCCTTCCCATATACCTCTTAAAGAGAGGAAAAGACTCACATCTCAAACCGAAATCAAGAAATCTGTAAGACAATTCAGACTTCTTAGAGAGAAGCCATGCAGATGACCCGTAGTATTTTTTCTTATTAATGTTCAACACAGCCTCCGTGATTTCATCAGTGTGGGCCTTCCATCCCCAGTCTAAGACCCACCTCATCCAAATCCTGACAGCCTGTGCACCTCCTGTCCACTGGCTGCTGCGAATCCCCCATGAGCAGTCTCCCCACTGACCAGGACCTTCCCTGAAGTCCGACGGGTCATCAGTGTTAATGACAACTACGTTTTTACACGATGCCTTAAAACCTAAGGTCCTATATACCCCACGCCCTACACCTCAGAGTACTCTAATTCCAGATACGGTCATCTTTCCACTTTAATATGCTTTCCCTTATTAACGTTATTTGGGAAATCTATATGACCAAATGTTAAAATAATTTTATGTTCCAAATTTATTAATTATAAAAATAAATTCAAGTTTTTCAGAAATAAACTGTATAAAAATAATCCAATTTAAAGCCTACTGGAGTCTTCTGGTAACTACCTAATGGCTGGTTTTCTAAAATGTAGAATACATTGGACTCAACTACCACTGCTCTTTCTACCCATTGCCTAATTTCTGACCTTTTCTCTATTTCTTAGCAATTTCATGAGCTAAATTCCATTAGCTAAAAGGCCACAACAAGGAAAAAAACTAATTTGTTAACAACATGACTTTCTAAAGAACTAATAAAAAGATCTAGCAAGTGAAGCAAGGTTGAAAGCAATGGATTAAATTAAGTTTAGAGATTAATTCCAAGTATTAATTATTCATGTAACTACCTACTTCGATTACCATGGACAAGTAAGTCAAAGGCCACAGGAGGCAATGAATATTTATTAATTTACTTTACTACACCAATGAAAGTAAAACAGTGGGATGAAATTCAGCTCACCGATACACAGCCAGCACTGGTGGATGTCCACAGCAAATGAGGTAATGAGACCCGACTTCAAATCGTGCTTCAGTGTCCATGCATTAGTCGAGGACCTGAGGTCCCACCCAACCAAGGAGCCGTTCACCGTGGCATAGGCCAGAACTAACTGGGCCCCTGAGTTGAAATGATGCATGTCTACGACACACCCGTCCTCTTTCTGGTCTAAAAACCTGGTGAAACAGAACAGGGGGTGACTCTTCTCGCTACTTCCTAGGTTTCTACCATCAGTTTCCATCTGCACGTGGAGGTGCAGGCTTTCGGCTGTCTGTCAGAAGATGAAAGTGATGCCATCCAACATGTATCCTACCGGTCGTGTCTCAGTATTTGTTTAGCTCTGGCGCCTAGAAACAGCCACTCCGCTTTGCTTACCTTACAGTATTTACTCTCTAGTTGCTTCAAGATCTTTCAGAAAAGGATGGAATATAAACTTCAAACAGAAAACTTCTACAGCAACCATTAAAAATAATTATATAAAATGCTCCCTTTACTTTTCCATCATCCATTTTGGCTTTATACCAAGAACGAGATGGCTGATGACATTTGGGGGGGCCAAGATAGGGACGTGGTTTAAACTCTGGACTAACTCTGGGTCTCTGATTCACTGTCCCCCATGCTTAGAAAGTTTTCCCTTAGGTTTCACTCTACTGCCATTTCCACCATGAGACACTACTTTACCCCCAGCTCATTCCCTTCTCAATATCTCAATAATATCCCTCATCAGACATCTGAACTTTTAGCTTTGGGAGGGAGGCACATTTTAGGAAGGAAATGAACAAATCAGAGCACATCCAAAGGAGAATCAGGACGATGGGGAAATGAGAGACCATGTTGAGTGGTTCTGGCTAAAACAAATGGAGATGGTTAGCCCGGGGGACAAAAGACTGAAGGGGACATGGTAGCGTTGTTCAAGAGTGAAAATGGCTGGCAAGTACAAGAGGGAGGAGACTTACTTGAGCCCAGATTATTCCTAAAGGGCAGAAGGGGTCATGGGGAAAAGTTACAAAGAAAAGATTTCAGTTCAATTTAAGGAAAAAACTGCTCACAATTAGATCTCCAGGAGAAGGAGCTACTTCAGAATACTGGTAGCAACGCCCCCTCACCTTCCCATATCTCCTGCCCCTGGTGAATAAGGCAAAAGTTATCCCTGGGAAGGTAGGGTTTGTACAGAATGATCTGTAAGGGCCCTTCTGATTTGTGGAATTTCGTGATGACCACACCAATGAGATCATTAATTGTTCAAACTTAATACAGTGGATAAATGAATTTTGTTTAAGGACAAAAGCCTCTTCCCCTAATATTAGATTAAACCAAAGGAGGCTGAAGGAGTGTTATACCAGTGTTACACCAGAGTTACTACATAACCATCTTAAAATAAAACAGAAATTGTAAAGAAAGAAAAATACCTGCTTTGAAGGGGATGTATTTTGGGAGATTTAGGTAACTTGGAAGCTTCAATTCCAAGAAGCTGAACAGCACCATTATCAGAAGCAATGGCCAGGTAATGGGATCCTTGGCAAAAGGTGAGTGTCTTAACTCGTCCTCCAATACGTGTGTATGTTAGAATTGACCTATAATAACAATTATTATTATAATTACAAATTCATTGACCTCTGGTTAAGAACATCAGCTAAAGGCATATCTCAGAAGTAAATATCCTATTCTATCAAAAATAAGGTTATGAATTTCACTCAGTGTCACTTTTACTAAGCTCTTCTTACTTAAGATCCCATCCCTCATGAGCTTCTCCATCCTTTCCCTGTCCTGCCATCGTCAGGTATTTACCTCATCTCACCTGTCACCGTGCCACTCAATGTGTGCCCCTCCCTTGGTTTTCCAGGTCTTGAACCATAATAAAGTCAATACTGCAGTGCTGCTGGAAAGGGTGGGTCATCTGCCTTGGGTCTGCTCACCATCCCTATCAATCTCCAAACCAAAATAACCCTCCAGGGCTACTGCTTGTTAGAAGCTTCCTAGGGGCAGGACCTTCTTTACTTCTGTGTAGCCCTGAAACTGAGCAGCATGATGGGCACATGGCACACATTTTTTAAACACTTCTTTCTTTTTTCTGTTCGTTCTCCATCCATTCCTTTAGTCAACAATCATTTCTCCATTGCAAAGCACAGGGTTTACTGCAGGGAATGCTAATAACAACACACACGGTGTACCAGGTGCCACATTAGGCGTGTTCTCATTATCATCTCACTCCACACGTGAACACCCGGGGAGGTAGCTGGTATCATTATCCCCATATTGTAGGTGAGAAAAACGGGGCAAACAGAGATTAAAGGACTTGCTCAGGGTCACCTCGCCAGCAAGTGACTGAGGCTAGATTTGAACTTGGGTTCTTCCTGACCCCAGGCCCAGATCGCTACCCCCTGCACCCACCTCACTGCCCCAAGCCATAGTGCAGACCAGGATGTAAGAGGGCACACAAGTGACTCTGCTGTTTACCCCCGTATAACTCGCTCAGGCTGAGTCACTTAATGCTTCACACCAGGCCTCTGGATGAGAGGCTCACTTCTGCCGAGGGGAGTGAGAAAAGCAGCTCTACCCAATCTCTCTGCCCCGAGGAGAAAAGGGGGCCCTCTCCTTGCCCCCCCAGTTGCTTCCTGGCACGCCACTCTTCAATCGTCCTGTCCAGCTCCTTTTACTTCTGTCCCTCCATTGGCTCCTTCACTGGCCTAAGATGATGAGCACAGGTGATGTGAGATGGGAAGAGAGGCTGGCCCCATCTGCACATCTCATCACATCTACATTGGCATGGATTTAGAGCCAGAAGGGACCTCTCTCTTTGACCTCCTTTCCTACTTGGTTTCCCAAGGCTCAGGCTTTCATCCTTTACTCCTGCCTCTCCACACAGGTCTTTCACAGAGATCTAATCTGTCCTACAGCTTCAGTTCATCTGTCATGGTGCTGCCTACGGTAGTAATTAGGGAAAGGAGAGGGGGGGAAGTAGACAGCACAAATCCTTGAAGAAAGTGGAGGTGAGACTTAAGACAAGGAAAACACGGTCCTGAGACAAGCAAATGAGGCAGCTGCCAGTTAAAATTCAGAGACAAGGGGACACGCCAAAGAGTAGAAATCAAAACTGCAATGCTTTGTAACACCTGGGCCAAACTCAAGCCACTTCCCAGGAGCTCAGGTCTTTTTATTATGGAGGCTTGCTGCCCTCCATCAGCCAGAGCCAATACCCTTCATGGTCCTTCCTGGGCAGCCCCATCAGCATACAGACCCAAGATCTCTCACAACCTATGTATCTGACACCAAAACTTACATCTCAGGACATGACTTGTCTCCAAAACTTTTCTAAGAGTATCGTTGCCACTTTGAGGCTTCAAACTTTACATCATTCTCTCAGATCTGGCTCCTCCTGTCAATTTTGCTAGATCTGTTTCATCCTTTTTCCCCTCATTCAAATCATGTTTCCTTGTTCCCTGTCCCTTACATTGGCAATACCATCAGCCATGAATTCCTGCTGATTTCTCCTTGAAATGTTCACCTCCATTCCTTTCTTTCCCAACTCTCTGCTACCAGTCAGGTCCAGGCTCTCACCCAGTCATGCCTAGACTGAGTCTCCTGCTTCGAGTCCCTAGCCTCCTCACACGTTTTGGTCACTAATTATAAATTACTCTTTCTTTCATCAGTTACTAACATGCTCAAAAAATTTTAAAAATCTCCATCGCCTAGAAGATAAAAATCCCAAATCATTAGTCTGGCACTTGACAATTTTCACAATCAAAAACCAACTTTTCCAGCCTCTATTTCCCTTATTCTCACAATGAATTTCCTGTTGTGGCCACAGTGGTCAAGTCATTGTTTCCTGAATAAGCCATGACTCCATGTCTCGACTAATGGCATTCTCCAGTCTTTGAATACTCACTCTCCCCTCTAAACTTGACACCCAGCCTTCCCTTTCACCTAATGGCTTCAATGATCCTCCAAACTCTACGATATTAATCTGATTTATTTAATTAGTAAAAAAAAATGGATGTGGCCAGCCTTGTGTTGATTAATTAGAATTAAAACTTCTAAAGGTAAGAGACTATGCCTTGTATTTCTCTATAACCTACTCATCATCACAGAGTACTAGCAGATAGATTTATTTTAATGAATTATAACAAGACAAATAAATCAAGAAGTGCCCCAGGAAAGGCTGGAAACCACTTGTTGTGGAAAGAACTTCTGCTCATGTGAACTAGCCAACCCTGGGGGCCCCTCCCTGCCAACCCAGAGATGCTAAGGTTTTTCATCTGAAGAAGCAGCACCATTCTTTTGCCCAAGCCCCTGTAACTGGCCAATGACCAGGGCGCACACTCTTTCAGATATCCTCAGTGGCTTTCCCACTTTGATAGAGAACGTCCCTTTAGACTTCTGGTTCTGTGCTTTGAATGTTCTTTCACAGGTAACCTTTGTCTCTGTTGTTCCTGACACCTTTCCCAGGCTCTAAGATCACCTCCCATCTGCCCTGTGTAAATCCTGTGTGCACATAATTACCTGCAGGTTGTCTCCCCTATTCAATGGGAAGCTCCTTGAAGGCAGAAGCCCTTCTGCCTTTGTTGGTATCCCTGGCACTGAGCACAGGGCCTGGTACAAAGCAGTCACTTGATAAATGCTTCCTCCCTGGATACATCAGGACAGCCTCATTGACCAAACATTCTTTCTTCTGCTCCCATCATAACGGTGTTATGTTTAATGGTCGTCCTTAAGTTTAGCGTCATTTCTTTTCTGCAGCCTAACAAGTCATTTCTTTAAGTCCCTCCCATCCAAAATGACCGGTGGGCAGCTCCAGACCCTGAGTGTCCTTCCTATCCTTAGCCCTTGGCGTTCTGAGCACTTGAGGTTTCTAGGATCCTCAAAGATGGATTCCATCAAACAGCTGTGTAGAGAATACCACACTCAGCAAACACTAAACTTGGGGTGGCTAACAGGAGAAATCCCAATTTTTCCAAATAGAAACATAATTCTATCTATTTGGGAAAACAATATTTTCTACACAAGTAGACTTGTGCAAAATGTCAACAAGAACAGATACAAAACAACAGACGCACATTAGAAAAGCGTGCAGAAATAAAAACAACCTCAAAAATAAGAGCTCAGGGCGAGGTAGCAGCTTGAGGTTTTTCAAGCCCTCCACGTGCACAACTTCACTGTATCCTCACAACAAGGGAGCGGCTATTGCTACCCCATTTCACAGACGAAGAAAGCTGAGGCTCCCCGAGATTTAACGACTTGTTTAGTCATAGAGCTCGCGGAGTATCTGAAGAGTGTGAAGTGAGTACCAGAAAGATTCTTACAAACTGGACCCAACTTTTAAAGAGGAGTAAAAAACACCTAACTGTAAGAAGGAAAGAATGGGTAACAGCTAACAAAGCCAACAGCTTTCCAAAAAGGCGGCATTAAGCCGAGTGACGGCATATGGATGCAACATGGAGCCGGGAATATCCAAGCTGAAGTAGGGAAAGACCAAGAAAACACTAAGCTCAAGTCAGGAAAAAATGGTAATAGCTGGTTACAAAATTGCCTCCTAAGGGACAAACTGGATATAACATCGCTGGGGGTTTTCCTGTACATGCTTGAATGCTGAAGAAGACGGTGTATGAGGATGAGGGAAAGGACGTGGGCGCACGTGCGCGCGCACACACACACACACACACACACCCCCTTCACCGGCAAAGGCAGCTGCCCATTTCATGACACAGTTCAAGGTAGGATGAGAAATCGAGGTGTCACTAAAGAGAATGAGCTGGGAAGATGTGAGCCACTGCAGAATCTCAGAAGGGGAAGAAGGAACCTTAGAGATCATCTCTCACATTTAACATAGGAGGAACTGAAGCAGCTTCTAACAAAAACAGGGGGGACGTTTTTTAAATTTATTATGTCAATAACTGTGGAATTTGGACACAATCGAGGCAGTAGCTATTTCATGTCAGGGAGGCTCTTCAGCTTTCCCACAAAGGTGTTGCCCCTGGGGGACCTCCTTCTGTTCCGTACCTGGTGGTCGTAGTTTTCCCTTCCATTTTCTGACTGTTCCAGATTTTCACTGTGCCATCATTTGAACATGTTGCAAAGAGAGAATGTTCATCAGAGACTCTGATGCGGTTCACGGCAGACTTGTGCTCATGAAGATGTGCAACCAGCAGGCCTTTGGGCCGCCATCCTGAGGAAACGGAGATGAGATTTTATGTGTATCATAACTGTGACTTTAGAGAGACAGTTCTCTAACACTGCCCCCCTCATGCTGTCATTATCAGGTTTAACATACTCATTATCACTGACCAAATCAATCAACAAGATGCTATTAAGGGGTTTCTCAGTGTCAGGCACTGGACTGTCTGAGCGACGTAAAGGAAAAGGAAAATGGTTCCTGCCCTCAAGGACTTTTCCTTTTAAAATGGGAGGCAACATGTACGTAAATGGGTAGGTCAAAACAAATAAAATGTAATCAGCTTTATCGTCCACAGGGACCAAGAAATGCCACCTTTAGAAGATGGAGCCTAGAAGGAGTCTTAAAAAAAATTAGGATTTCTGAGAGAAGTGAAGAGACCATCCAGGGCTGAGGGACAGCCCATACAAAGGCATAAGAGATCAGGAGATGGAGCCTTCCATCAAGCAGATCCATGTGGTTGGACCATAGAGGGCAGAGGTGAGTTAAGTGCAAGAAAACAGAAAATACAAGAAGAGGCCCACTTAAGAACTTTAAATGGACACTAAGGGAGTGGCCATCAACTGGGGAATGGCTAAGCAAATTATAGCATACAAATGAATAGAAAATGACTGTCTAATAAGAAATGATAAAAGTGATTGTATCAAAAGAAAACCGGGAAGACCTGTGTGAACTGATGCAGAGAGGAGGGAGGATGAACAAAACAATCTATAAAATAACAGCCCTGGTAAAGGTAACTCTGAAAGGCTGAAAGAACTGTGATCAGTGTGATGCCCAAGCACAATTCCAGAACACTCACGATGACACAGGCTCCTCTCCTCCTGAGAGTGGGGACGAGCTCAGACGCAGAAGGAGGCACGAGCTTTCAGACAAGGCCCAGTGCAGGAACTTGTTTTGCTTAACTATGCATATTTATTAGATGGGGTTTTTTTTCCCAAATTAGATGGGTTTTTTTCTCCAAATCTGGGGGAAGGGGGGGGGGGTCAGGGGAGAGAGGAAGGAAAACAAATGCTTAAATACTTATAAACATTTTTAAGAACTTTAAATGCTGACCAGAGGATTTCATGTTTGATCCTAGAGGTAAAAGAGTCACTGGCATTTACTGATAGGGGTTGGGGATGGGGGAGTGGGAGGGTGGTAGTATGGGATCTGCATTTCAACAGCTATCCCATGAAGAATATACTGGGCAAGAAAAGACTTGACGCAGCAGGCCAGTGAAGAGCTGCTGCCACAGGCCAGGCCAGGCCACAGAGGCCTGTACCAGGACTATGGTCGTGTAAGGAAAGGGAAAGGAACATGTAGGAGAGATGATAATGAAAACAGAAATGATAGGATTTGGGAGCTAATTAGACATGTGGGGTGAATGAGAGTCAAGAGTGGAAAATGACACCCAGGTTAAGAAATAAATTCTGTCTTGGACTTTCTGGGTTTCCCTTATGGAGATACAATCTGCCATTGTCCTGGCAGGAGCTACAGCCCTTCTCCTTCAGCAGACATAGCCACTAAAGTCCCAAAAATAAAATTTTAGTCACAGAAGTCCCTGAATGACAAATGGTTCAACATGTGAAACAATATGGTTTTACCAATGAAAATGTGATTAAAATTCTATTAACATCTGCTTTGTCACTATCCCCTAAAGCCCACTGGGTTACCCCGTACTTGGATGCAAGTTCCTTGAGAGTAAGGACAGTCTTGCTTTTCTATCTGTATCACCAAGCACTTAGCCTGATGTTTTGCATATACTAAGCACTTAATGTTTTTTATTCATTCACCCGAGATGGGAACAGGACATGCATTATGAAACATCTAACTGCCAGTCTGTGACACAGGTCTGGAGCTCCTGAGATTCAGGCCAAGCATACAGATCTGGGAATCATCTAAATAGAAATGATATCAATGCTATCCATGGGAACTGATGAAATCACCAAGGGAAAAGAAAGATCAAAAGGACAAGGGCCAGGAACAGAGCCTTGGGGTATACCAACAGTTAGTGAGTGTGACAAAGGAAACTAAGGAATGGTTGGATAGGGAAGAAGAAAGTCATGAGAGAGCAATGCCACCACCCAGAAAGGACAAGGTGATCAACAGTATCAAGGCTACAGAGAGCTCAAGAAGGATGAGAACCGAGAAAAGGACATTAGGTCTGACAACAAGTCCCTGGTGACTCTGGAAGTACTAAGTTCAGCTGAGAGAGAAGGCTGGAAGGCAGACTGCAGACAATTCAGAAGAATGAGCAGAGAGGAAGTAGAAATAGAAGAACTGACTATGGACAGCCTTTTCAAGGTACGTGTTTGAGAAAAGAAGGAAGATCTAGGAGAAAGGAAGGGGGATGGGGGGATTTTATTTAAGGATTGAAGGGACTAGGACATGATTATAGCAGCAGGGAAGGAATTTAATACACACAGACAGCCTGAAGTTCACTAAGAGAGATGGGATGACAAAGGGAGCAAGATGCTAGAGAAAACAGGAGGAGATGGGACCAAGGGTACATGTAAAGAAGTTGGTCTTGCCAAAGGGAAAGGACCACGTCTTCATCAGAGATGGGTATAAAGGAGAAGATAGTAGCAGAGATTATCAGGGGGATATGAGACAAAGAAAAAGAGAAAGCTTCCAGTGGATATACTTGATATTTTGGGGGGAAATATGAGACAAAGTCCTCAGTTGAGAAGTTCAAGAGAGAGGATGTCATGATAGGCTTAAGGAGAAAAGAAATGGTTTGCAACAGCTGCTTTGGAGAGTGGGATAGAGAATCAATTAAGGAGAAGTTTGTAATGATAATTAATTTAAATTTGAAGACCCCTTTTTTTTATGTCAAGTAAGCAGGTACTTAGCCCTTAGTAACTAGTCAAACCTCTGTGAGAGAAACAGAAGGTGTGAACTCTGTCTCCTGTTGCTGACATAACAGGAAGGGGTTGGCTGAAACAGGAAGCCTGTGTGTGTGTGTGTCTGTGTGTGTGTGTGTGTGTGTGTGTGTGTCAGACTTTTCTCCTCACAAGATCCTGGTGGAAGAAACTGTTCTGCTGGAGAGGGAGAATTTCTCTCAGTGAGCATCTGGAAGCTGACTGAGAACTGAGAGAGGACTTTCTTGAGACCAGAATCTGGTGAAGGCTGAAGTTGCTGCCTACAAGGCTGAAGTTGTTGTTGCCACCTGGAAGGCTGAAGTGGCTGCTGCCGCCTGGAAGGCTGAGGTTTCTTCTGGGTCCTAGGGCCAGCTGAACTGCCCGAGGACTGAGGAAGCATGACCAGGATGCTAAGACTTTGTTTGTGGCTTGGTTGATCCTTGAATTCCCAGGAACAGAAATTGTGATGGTTTTGAGATGTGCTGGACCCCGTGAACTTCAGTGTGTAGCAGGAACTGCCCAGAGGACTGGACAAGGACCTAGGAGCTGTCTGCCTCTGAATCCAGGTGACTGTTGGATTCAGGTAGGAGCTGGGACCATAGAAGGGGATCCAGGGAATCTGAGAAACCACCCTGAGTCAAGATGAAGAAAAGATCTCTCCTTGGATATTGAATGCTGTGATGATAACATGGTTACTAGTGACCTAGGGGTGGGGGGTTGTATAATTTCTAATGCTTGCATTTAGTGATTAGCAATACTTAGTAACTGATTGCTAAATAAATGACTGATTAAGTTAAACTAGTTGCCCCATGAGTGGAAGACTGACTTGTATTCTGAGATGACTGAATGACTAAGTAAAGAGGCAAACCTCCTTAGGGATACCAGATGACTGCTCTTTTGTTCTTTGTTCTAAATACTGTGACCACTTTGAAAACTATGTGGCCAATTTAATGATAAGCTGTTGTGAACACTACATTGTGATTTTCTGTGATAAGATGTAATGTTGTGAATACTGTATCTCAATTTTCTGAGAATGTTTTCATTTAATTTGTTCTTGAATAAATAGTGTTCGCTATACTGTGTAATTGGAACCTTAAAAGCTGTTCTCAGTAGCATTCTTTTGGGAAGCTGCTTGTGCATGGCATTACAAAGTAGGATTCTCTTGTTACAGTGAGGGCTCAGTTAAAATTAGATAACAGATGTGTGTGGACCTGGGTCACAGTTTCTTGCAGCCCCATTTAGCCCCATGTGAGCATAAGTAAAAAGATGGGTGGCAGGAGTACTAGAGTTTGGGGTTTGGCAAGGCATAAGCAGGAAACAGACACAAGAACGAAGAAACAAGGGACATGAGAGCAAAGGGCAGTGTAGAGTAGAGCTGGTTCACCAAGGGGCTGAGACTTAGAAAGGAGTGGAGTCTGAGCAGAGCACTAGCCTGGGAAGTATTGAGAAGAAGAGGGATCAGAGATCCCAATGAGGATGAAGAGAAGATATATATGGTTAGGAATAGTTGGGACGAGGGAGAAATGGAATGCTTAAAGACAGACTAAGAGGACTTTGGAGTTGTGGGACGCTTGTGTGCGGCTGAAGCTGAGTAAAGGAGCGGACCCTGGGAACTGCCACCACCACCACCATCACCACCTATTTGCTGTCTATTGTCATCATCACCTTTTTTATCCATTTATTACCATCATTATCACCATTCTCTTTATTTATTTGCTTAGCCATTTACTCTTGTTGCTGTTGTTACTATGGGAGCTGAGCTCCCCTAAGTGGGAAATTAGGCTAAAGGACAGGATAAGAGTACAAGTTGGGCTGCTGAGGGGGGCTCCCTGAGAAAAGAAGGGCAACACCCTAGAGGGCCACGGAGAACGGCCACCAGGATCGGACTGGATGTCAGCAGTCATCCCATGATCTTTCAATGGATACCTCTGATTCCAGAACAAATGACTATCAAGAAGGCCCACGCAGGGGCAGGCAGGTGGCACCATGGAGAGAGTGCTTCTAGAACCTATCACAGGTACAAGATGTAATATGACAGTCCTTCATGGTCTATGACTATATGTGAGGTCAGGAGCTAGGGGGCGCCACAGTGCACAGAGTACTGAGTCTGGCGTTAGGAAGACTCATCTTCTGAGTTCAGCCTCAGATACTTTGTAGCTGTGTGATCCTGGGCAAGTCAATTAACCCTCTTAGCCTCAGTTTCCTCTTCTGTAAAATAAGCTGGAGAAGGAAATGGCAAATCGCTATGGTATCTTTGCCAAGAAAATTCCAAATGGAGTCATGAAGAGTCAGACACAACAGAAAAGTGACTGTGTCCCCAGGGCTTAGCCCAACGTACCTTTGCATGCAGCAGGCACCTAGTATCTATAGAAATGTGAAGATGTTTTATTGAATGAAAAGTTGGGATACTCTAGAAGTGAGTCAGATGCTTTCCAAGAAAGCCAAGGAAAGTAGTGAAATCTCTGCCTTTTCTCAGGGCAACAGAAAAGAAGCGGCAATGGCATCCCTCTCCCTAACAATTCTGCCTACTGGCTAGTAGAATGGAAATAGGCTCAGGCTTCTCTACGGACACCAGCCAACTTACTTCTTCAACAGTAACGCCATCTTGGTAAAGATGGCAGTGAAGAACCTGTATGAAACAGGCTTCAAAAATGGAGCCATGATGAAGATCTAAGTGCAGTGGGAGCCAACTTTTTTGGCTAATTGTGTGATAAATATGACATTTTTGGAACATGCTATTTCTTTTTTTTTTTCAACAAGAAAGAATAGGAACTTCTGCCAACACTGGCTAACTGTGAGGAACAAGGCTGTATGCAAGTCAAGAACAAATCATCTTCCCCCCAAGAGTTCTTGCTCATAGTTTGAAGAAGAGGAGCAGGATTTGTTCTGTACACAGGATGAGCTAGGCAATCAGAATACTCTGCCACCACATCAAGACAATCTGCCAGTGTAGGCTGAACAGTTCCCTCTAGAAAAAAATCAATTTAATATACCCATGGAAGTGTTCAAAGAAAGAAATTTTAAAAGCAAACTGTGGTGGCACATTTCTTTTCTTTTCTTTTCTTTTTTCGCTTTTTGGCGGGGGGAAGGCAGGGCAATTGGGATTAAGTGACTTGCCCAAGGTCACACAGCTAGTTTTTTTGTGTTAAGTGTCTGAGGCTGGATTTGAACTCAGGTCCTCCTGACTCTAGGGCTGATGCTCTATTCGTTGCACCGCCTAGCTGCCCCAAGGTGGCACATTTCATGAACCACAAAATTGGACAGCATGCCTTTGATGGATAAATGAAGCCATAGGTCTGGCAAAGTACAAGAGGATACTCATAGAGACCATTAAATAATGAATTGGCTGGAAGTTCAGAATGAACTATTTCTTATTCTAAAGGAAGGGTTGCCCCACAAAACTGACACACCACAAATATCCACCTAAATTCAGGGAGATGACTGTCATCCCTGAATGACCAGGTGCACCAGGATGCAACTTTAGAATACAGCTCACCAGAGAGGTGTGAAGCCCCAACCCTTTCCCAATGGCATATCCAAGGACCCACAAATGTTCACATCCCCCTACGCATCTAAGTAAATACAGATTCAGGCTGTCTATTCTCAGGGGGTTTTCAAGTTAAAAACATATTGCTAAAAACCCAAAAACAATATCCGGTCACACATGTAGAACCCAAAATACAAATTTCCCAAGTTAAAATTCAGAACTCACTCATCTAAAATACCAGAATGTGTGACAGTTCTAAAAAAAATACTTCCCCTCTAAAGAGTGAAGGCTGTCTTCAGTTGGGAAGACCCAACTGAACTTGGGGAGACCTCTGGGGCGAACAAGAATGGCAACCAGACTCTTACCTGGTGGGGGTGGTTTGCTCTCCCACTCTGCATTCTCCATCATCTGCTTGGCTATCCTTTCCGCATGACATTGCTCCCGCTTCTGCTGGACCAGCTGCTGAAGTTCTGTCTTACAGGTCGTGACCCGTATTTGGTAAGTAGAGGGTAAAACAGTGCTGCTTAACACCTGCCCTGCAGGTTTTCTAATCGGGACAGCCGACACCTCAGGAGCCTGCAAATCATGCACAACACTTGAGTCATGACAGAGGTACTGAAAAATCCTAGAAACCTTCATGTTTCTACAAACAAATTATTCATGCTTCAGAAACAACACAATGTCAGGAGAAAACAAGGCAAGTCCCCAACACAGCAGACCCCTCCCCACACAAGGCTGCAGAGCATGGGCAGGATGGTAAGGTTACAGTGTGAGCCTTTGAAACAAACATCCAAATCAACATTATCACAAAATCAAAGTATTGGCACCAAAGTATTCTGGTAAGGAAACACATAAGAGATGAGACAAGGAATTCATAAGTGGTGGACAACAGATGAAACCAGCTCTTTGTACACGTTAATTTGGAGGGGAGAGATCTATGATTTCATTAGTACAAAGAATTCCCAATTAAGAAAATCTGTCAATAAGCTTGAGTCACTGAGAGGTTAAGTGACTTGCTTTGGGTCACAGAGTCAGGATGGATCAAAGGTAGGACTTTCTCCCACCCCTTAGAAAGCAGGACCTGTTCCGCAGGGCTCTCCCCAGGTTCTCCTCCCTCCTCTTTCTATACTCCTTCTTAAAGAGCTTATCTGCTCCCATGAATTCAAGAATTATCTCTATATAGATGATGTCCCAATCTATTCCCACCCTAATCTCTCGCCTACTCCAGTCATAGATTGTTGTTAGGGTTTTTTATTCATTTTCATTTTTTGTTTTTATATCAGCTAACTTTCCCCCAGTATTCCTCTTCCTAACCCCTCCCAAACCTTAAAACAAAGGTTGGTTTTGGGGTTTTTTTTTGCTTTTGGGGGAGAGGAGGGCAATTGAGATTAAGCAACTTGCCCAAGGTCACACGGCAAGTGCTCTATTTACTGCACTGCCTAGCCGCCCCGTTTTTTTTTTTAAACAGAAAGGAGAAAGAGGAAAAAAATTCAGCAAAACCGATCAACACATTGAGAAAAATCCAGCATTATCTGTGACATTCCACACGCACAGATCTTGACCTCTGCAAGAGTGGGACCAAAGGCGCTTTCCCAAACCTCTTCTTGGAGACCAGCCTTGGGCTTTACAATTTTAAAACATTCCGTTTCGATGTTCTGTGGCCGTGTGCTTCCCATCAACATCACTGTCTAATGACAGTGTCTAATGACCTCCCAGCTCTGCTCACTTCTCTTTGCAACACTTCATATGAAGTTTTTCATCATTCCCAGTTAACTGCCCTACAAGATGTCTCTTTCTGGGCATACCACTGACACGTGAAATTCAACATGCTCAAAATGGAAATCATCACCCCCTCCCTCCCCTCTAACCCACCGATCAAGAGTGCCAGGCACTGTGCTAAGCACTTTACAAAGAAGCTCATTTCAACCTCAAAATAACCCTGTGAAGTGGGTACTATTATCCCCATTTTACAGGTGAGGATACTGAGGCAAAGAGAAGTTAAGTAACTTGCCCAGGGTTACACAGCAAGGCCATCTCTAAGGCACCATTGAGGTCTTCCTGACTACCTCTTGCCATATGAGCCAGCCTCCCCAGTTCATAATCTGAGTTTTCAGTGACTTCTTCCTCTTCCTCACCCTATCCAATCTCTAACCTTTCTTGTGCCCATATTCTTTCTGCTCAGAGCCACAACCCTAATCTGGGTCATCATCTCTGCACCACTTACTGGCAGCCTCACTGGTCCTTCTGATCCCACTGTCTCCCCTCTCCAAACCAGCCACCACAAAGCTGAAAAGAGAATCTTTCGAGGGGGGAGATTGATGTATTGTAATGTACTGCTCAAAAACATTCTGTGGTTCCCAATTTCCTACATATTCCTTAATCTGGGTCCCCTATGCCAACACATAATTAGTCAGGGTCATGACATCCAGTGAAGTTCCAGTGTAGCCTAAATTTGACTCATTAGACAGAAAACCGCAAGAAATCTAATACACGACTGCTTTCACAGTACCTGTGGAGAGGATGACAGAGTTATCCCAAGGCCAGCTGAAGACTCAGAACGAAGAGGTTTGCCTGTCTGAGTGGCTTCCTGATCACTGGATGGCCCATGCCCTTTAGGGAGGGCCTGGGGGATGTGAGCTGGTTCCAGTGACCCAAACATGCTCTTCCATTCTTCATTTACATTTGAATCTTGTTTGACATGTTTCCTGGCTGTGGAAATATATCCAAGGACTATTACAGGGCATAAATGTATTTCTAAAAGCACACATGCTCTGAAATCATTCAGGTGGAGAGCCATTTTGCTTAGTGAAAGGCTGGTAAACAGCTTCTACATTCTAATCACACAAGTTGTTTAACAATAATACTATTTTGCGTCTTCTCTGGAATCTCAAAATTACTTAGAAATTGACTCATTATCTCTCAGCTGATCCCCAAGGAGGCCAAAACAGATGGTACAGCTGCGAGCCAGTGGCCATGGTGAATTCCCAGAGCTCATAATGCCAACTAAGAGCAGAGCTGAAATCAGCCCTTGGGATGGAGAAGACAGGATGCTCTTCTAGCCCAGCACTTCAGAGTTTAAGAAGAACTGAAGGAGTCATGAGTGGAAAAAGTTTAAGTCCTGGTCTAGTCTGTAAACCACACTGGCTTCTTCCTTCCCTCTTTTCTCTTCACCCCTCCCAAAGCTAGCTGGGCCTCAAGAAACTACCTTATCAGAGGAGACAGCAGTTGCCTTTTCAGAAAAATATATTCTTTCTAAATGTCACAATTCTAAATAACTAGGACCAAGGTCCTAGCACTCCTTATCAGAAAAGCAAAGTAGCAAGAGGAGTGAAATCGATCCTCACAGGGATGTCTTCTGACAGAGGGAAATCAAGGTCTTTCTAACTAGTGACCAATACTGTGTAGTGGGAAAAGTACTAAAGTGGGAATTGGAAGACCAAGGTCTGCATCTTGCTTCAGGGAAGTCAGGAGTCAAGTGGTTAAATGTCTTTGTAATTATCTATAAAATGGAGGCAGTGATTCTTGTAGCCCTTGCCTCAAAAGAAAAAGTGCTTCCCAAACTTTCCAGCCCTCTATGAATGGCAGCTCCTGCATCTTTGCCCCCAGGAGCTACAACCCATCACGGCGAGCACTTCCCACCCAATTACAGACACTGGGGTGACACACTCAGAAGGGGTCAGCTAAGGCAGGGTTGTAACCCAGGGCTTCCTGATTCCAAGCATGATGCTCCTTCCACTCCATTGTGTGTCTCCCATGGAAAGAGGGAAAAAACAGTGGGGTTGGATGTGGGCCCAGAAGTCCTGCTGTGTCAACCCAGACAAGGTGCCACTGTTTTGGGCAGCAATGGCCTTTTATATAAGATGAAAGGGCTGGACTGGACCAGGGATTAAACTCAACTAGAAAGGGATCCCTGAAGCCATGTTCAGATGTAGAACATGACAAACTAGCATGATCTGTATAGCTGGTTCTGAATCTCCTGTTATTATATACCTTCAAAATCTGGTCCTTAGAAGAAAGTAGAAGGCGTCCTTTGGCATTTAATGCAACATCTGCAGAAATGGTCAAGAACGAAGACGAGAGAAGGTCCTCAAAGTCTGACCTAATCACATAGTAAGTGATATTCCAAGGGCTTCTACCCCTACGTTCAATAATGTGTAAGGAGTAGAGGCTTCCTTCACTCCTCTGCCTTTGTCTTCTGTTTCTACAGCCAGACAGCAGCACCACAGAAAGGAGGCCCAAGTTGCAGAGATAGGAAGAGGAAGGAGTTTGAGCTCTATCTGCTGGCTAACCACAGAGCCATCAAGCAAGGCTGCTAAACCTCAAGGTCTGCTCCCTCACTGGGAAGGGATGGATACTGTGGTTACAGATAGCTGTGGTGGGGAACGATCAATAATGTGGGTGAAAGTGAACGCCCCTTGTAAAACGGGGAATGCTCTGCAAATGGAAGTAGCACATCTGAAGCAAAGGAACATCTTAAACTAATGTATTTAAACCTTTTGTTTTACTGCATGTTGCTCATTAAATTCCACAGAAACTGGCCTCCCAAACCTTCCATCTTCCCTCTGCACAAAGGCCTGGGCAGAGCTCGCCCCTCGTCTCAGCCTCTTAGACTTCTTAGCACCGATTGAGGGCTCACTGCAGCATGCTCTTGTGCACATAATAACCTCCTCTGATCTCTCAAGGGGCCAGGTACCTGCTCTCTCCCCACTCACATCATCTTGGCTGGTTGCTTTGTTTCTTTTAAATTTATCAACAGACCAAAAGACAGATGGATAGATCATAGCTATCTACATACATAGACAGATTTTAGGCAGAAAGATAGAGACAGAAACACATATACATACAGTTTAGCCAGAGACAGACAGATAAATAGACAGAGACAGATTTCTAGATTATAGATGCCCTTGTAGAATGAAACCTTTAGAAAAGGTATCATCTCATCTTCTTCTGTCTCCTCACTACCCACAAGCACAGTAATTTGTACACAGCAGGATATTAGCATATGTGTGCTGAGTTGAACACAAATGAAGCTGAAATTTTCGCCTACTTTTACACTATTCATTTACCTTTAGTGTTCTTCATGGAACTTGCAGATAAAGAAACTGCTCTCTGACAACACAAATCCATATTTTAAAAAAATACATTATTTCCTCAATGTCACATAGCGACAAATCATAGAACACCATAGTTTCTGAAATGTCAAAACTACAGGCAACCCAAAGGCAATGGAGCAATACATTCTGGGTGTCCATAAAACCTTAAAATAAAACAGAGGAATGCACCCCACACAGTGGCTAAGTTGTTTGGAAAATATTTATGTGAGAATTTGAACAAGAATCCCAAAGGATGAGAAGGCATAGATGGGCTGTGATGTGTATCAGCCAAGGGAGTACCCACACTGATAAAAATCACAGATCCATGCAAGTACTGGCCTCAAGCAGGAGTAAATGAATTACCTTTCAGATGAGAAATCCCACAGTCCATACTATGAAATAAACAACCAAATAATCAAATTACCTCACTTTCTGTGGGTATTAGATTTCTGAAGAACTGATATGTAGCTTTTATATCAGTATTGATTTGTTAAAATTAGTTCTGTTAAAGTGCCAACGATAAAAATGTAACGGGCAAAAACAGAGAAGGAACTAACCTCGTCTGTCCTCTGGCTCCTGTCTGGTTTTAACAAGATCAACTTGCCTCCCAGTCACGCCGAGAGCAGCCAAGTCAATGACTCCCTTCTGGCTGCTATCATGCAGGTGACTCTGGTCCCCTATATTGGCCTTAGCTTTATTGGATTTCATCATGAAGTCTTTCAGCGCTAAAAGTTTGTCTTCTTCCTCCTCAGTCATTCCCTATAATGATAAATGAACACTGATTTTAAGTTGTTTTTGTAAGAACCAAAATAAGCAGAGGCGCCCCCGCACCCCACCAAGGGACAAATCTCACCAAGCCGAGAACCCCAATAAGAAACTAAAAAAATGTACAAGTCAGCTCCGTTTTTCTAAAGAAAGTGACCACCTGAGACTTTTTTCTGAATTGTTCCAAGTAAAATGAACAAGAGTCAGCCAAGGACAAAAGCAAATTAGCTCCTAGTTCTGCTTTATTTTCTTGAGAAAACTAGTGGTCAAACAACTCAAACCATAGCCAGTCTATGAGCAATATCCATATGTTTGCTAAGTAAGTAATAAAATCATGCCAAATCAGATTCAGCTCAACAAACTTTAAATACATGGTATATGTAAGACACGGTGGTAGGGCCCAGAAGATAAATAATTGGAGGAAATGATCAGTATTTGAAGTCAGAGGAACATTCCCCACTCCCCACATACATGGTAGAAGAAAGGCAGTCCCTATGTTTTTAATAGACATCTGATCTTAACGTGCAACAATAAATCACAAAGCTGAACTAAATCAATCAATGCTTCTGTACTCTAGGGAAAAGCACGTGGCCACACCTTTCCCTCCTCACGGCTCTGATTTCACTCATTCTCAAAACCACTGATCTGCAGTTTCTAATTTGCCAAAATGGGGCCCCATTCCCTTAATTAAATGAGCTAAAACATCTTGGTCTCCATAGATTACTGTATAATTCTCATGAAATTTGTAATTTTATAATGCTTACAATTTTATAATTTTGTAGTATAAATAGAGTAATTTTTATAATATAATCTTTATTTTATAATCCTTGTAAAAAATAAAAATCACAAAGTTAATGCCTCTAAAATGACAGCAAAGGTCAATGATAGCAAAGGATTACATGGTTTTAAAACTACTAATGTGAATTAAATGGCCACAGCGCTCAAATAATAAATCCTGAAGACCCACGGAATGAATGATTGCCCCACGTTAACCTGGGACACTTGTTTTATATAAACAACAATATGCTTCTGGCTTCTTTTCCTACTAAAATAGAATTGATCCCGTGTTGAAGGTGGACATGTTTATAGCTGCAATAAATCCTTTTCTTTCCACACATTCCATGTTGAGACGGTAAAACAGAACTGTGTTACTGGCCATCTCTCAAAAACAGTAACAGCACCACCCACTTCTTTTACTTCTTTTTATTGCACGTTTCGGCAAGGAACTCACAGAAAACAGCACAGATCTACCGAACTCCCTCTGATGTCTTGGGAAAATATGCATTTCCTTATCTATAAAGATATAGGAAAGAAAAATAAGGGCCCAAACAACCTTTGTAAGAAAAGATGAAGGGCAAAACCCAGGTGTCCAATCTGATTCTAGATCCCACTCTCCAGGCTTTAGGATATTCTTCCTCTTCTGCTTTGTGAGAGGTAAATAATAGCAATTAAAAAAAAAGATCAGGAAAGAGGACCACCTAACAATACCACACTTAGGGAGAAAATGGCTACCAATTATAACACATAAACATCAGTGCCTGAGACTCAGGCCGTACTATACAAGCCCACCATGGAGGCTCAAAAACGCTAAACAAAAATTCAATTGTTATAATCAGCTATTCCTAACAGCCTCGCGTCCTCGGCATGTAATATTCAATCCACTATCTGACAACACCCCCCACAAACGAGGACCCTCCGAGTGATCCACCACTGCTATTTGAGAGCAGCAGAGAAGCAGCTTGGACCCAACCACAAACGCCTGTTTGCCTTTACCCACAACCAAAACGTTTATCTCTTCATTAGCAAAAAATTCCGACTGGCCAATTTCTTCAGAAAAACCTGAACCAACTCTTTTTTCTCTTCTGTTAGGACACATTCTCAGCTTGATATTCTGAGCACATGTGTCTGGAGAAATCAAATCAAAACCCAAAGGGCTATAAAGAACTAAGGGGGGGAAATGTTCAACTAAAAGTGCCCGAGCCACGCTTGGTAAAGGCCTCTGGACCTTCTCTAAAGAACCAACAATTCATTAAAGAAGCTAGAGATGTTCGATCTAGAAAAGACTCGTCCTTCAAAAAGAGGAGCAAGTGAGGGCGAGGGCCGCCTGACACAGCACGAGCAAAAAGGCATTACTGGATGCCAAGAGCACCGAGCTCTGTCCAAAAGAACATCTCAGAGGAGGAGCCCTTGCTAAACATCTGGAGAGTCAGCAGCTCCCAACTTTCAGAAAGGCTGCACTGGTCATTTGGAACAATTATTAAAGGTCCCAAGGCCAGCCCCCAAGAGTTCGCTTAACCTAAGATGCTGTTGGAGCAGAGAACTTTTGACGGAGTGAAGGGCTGCTGATATATGGTACAAGGGAGAAAGGGAGAGGTAATGGATAGTTACCAGACCTAGCACCTGAGTGCTCAGCACAGGTGCTTAATCCAAAGGAGGAAGGAAGAGAGACCAGGACAAATGCAGAAAGAAAAGGAGTTTGGCCTGGGGTTTCAGTCAACAACACACCTTTGCCCCTTCCCTTCCACCTGCAGGTTTAACTGTCTTTTCCCAGGTTCTCTTGTCTCCTCAATGAGGATCGTATCTACTTCTGAAGCCAAGCCAATGGCAATGACTGGTTGGTCTAGACCAGTCTACCTGCCTCTGGTCCTTTTCTTTGCAGTCTGACATGATGAAATGAAAAAGCAGTAGATTAAAAGAAAATGTTATTCTGTGTCCTTCTAAATGGGAATTCCAGTAATAACACCTGACAGATGCTAACTACAGTTGGAGCAATTTTTTATGAGTGCTCTGTTTTACAGGGTCACACAATATGAAGTCTGTCTACTCAGTGTGCCCAGGACCCAGTGTGTGCCAAAGAAAATGGAATAAATGTAGAAATAGACAATGGAAAAGCAAAAAAATAAAGATAGATATTGACTTTGTCCCTAACTCAATCTGATTCCACTCCAACCTGACCAAGACATCTAGCAAGACACTTCCCTCTTCTCTGGACTAAGGAGGAAGACTGCCATTGGGTCTGTCTATCACATGGGCTTGATGGTTTTTCTTAGATACCAGGAAAGGCTCACTGAAGGTGAGGGCAAATAGCAATAAATGACTACGGTGTAAAAATAAAACATCAAGGAAACTTTTAAACAAGGCAGATGATACAGTTAAACCTGTGCTTATAAATGTTAATTTTCAGAAGGTGGTAACACCTGTGAGAGCAATTTCTTCAAAAGCTGTGCTATAGCCGGATCCTCAGGTGGAGGGCAGTCAGGGAGAGAGCCATTCCGTTTCTTCTGACGCATCTGCAGATGTCTGAAAAGGCTAGCAATATCTTTGGACCTCAAGGCATAATCAAAGATGGAACGGCTCACTGGCTCTTGAAGAACACTGAGGAGAACAATTTCCTTGTCAATCTACATCGGAAAAAAGGAAAAAAAAATCATCAACCTAGAATGTGACGGAGTAAAAAGCAAGACAAGTCTTACTTTAAGAAGACAAATCTTTAAGGCAAAGCAGAAAAGTTATTTCCTTCCTAAAGAAAGTCTAAGATGTTGCCATTATTCAATGTTTAATGTTCAGAAGAGAAATGAATGCCAATTCTCAATAACTAAGAGTTCCTGCTAATGCTTCTTCATTAGCAGCCAATTATTCTTCCCAAGAAAATGGCCTCGCTAATGAACACATATAAAGGATGAAGGCCAAATGGCAGCTAATAAATCTTTACCTAGACACTTTCACAAGCCACTGATCTGTCTTTACACAGACTATATTAAAATAGCACGTGACCTCCCGGACTTAGAAACACCTAGAATTCCCACACTGTAGTATGAATATTCACACTGCCACCCAAGTATTCTTGCAGTGATGATGGTCCACAACTATAAGGTCTTCCTTGCTGACTTCATCTGCCAGAAAGTAAGTTATGCCCTAGGCTACCCTCAAAGTCAATGCCTTCCAAAATGGGGTCAGCCAAATTATTGAATCTATTACGTCAAACTAAGCACATGTACAAGTGAACATTCCTCACTGCAGTCACACTGACTTCTCAAACTCCTCTTTATACACTTAAATGTTGCTAAGAACAAACCATAAACAGATGCAAAAAAAAGGGAACTTTTCTTGGAAGGGAAAATGAGTTGTAGGTGTTGACTTCTAACAACTCACATATGCGTCCTACTTATCCCACACTAAACTTTCACTGAAAATCATTACAAATGTACTGGCAGCCAGTACTGAATTTCCTAAGACTCTCCCCATGACTATGATGACATTGGGTAACATAATGCGCTGCAAGCATTCAGTGAACAAAAAGAAAAGACCCGAGCAAAGCAGGACAACTATGAGAGCGATAATTTCATTTAAGCTCAGATAACATTAGGTACAGTTTCCAAGACAGTTTGAATCCACTTCAAGAAAGGCTTCAGAGAGGCATGAGGCCCATAAGCACATAACTTTAGTTCTTAGTTTTAGCGCAGTTCTAAGTTACCAAAGCTTAAGACTTTGGGGATACCCTGTGTTTTCAGATTTTTCTCAATGTATTGATTGATACTGCTGGGTTTTTTCTCTTCTTCCTCTTTTTATTTTAAAAAAAACTGTCATATATGGCTCTCTGAGAAGAGAAAAAAGGAAGAATAAAGGAGAAATTTAGGCAATGTAAGAACAAAAATTATCAATAAAAAAGTTTTTCTTTAAAAAAAAGGTCTCTTTGCTCCTCCTTACTGTGTCCATATTCTTCCATGTAAAAATATTATGGCAGAAAGTGTTCACAGGGGTAGAGAAGCAACGATTCTAAAGAACATGATGTTTCCTAGGAAGAGACAAATCTACTGGGACAAATTGATGGTTGAAGGAACAGCCAAAGACTCTCAGTTTCCAAACGATACCCGTTCCAGAGGTGGTTTTATTCCAACAAAAAGAGAGGTGGATTGGCAGAAAAAAAGCAAGGGAGAAAATCCACAGGGGTATGTAAATTTCCAAATGGAGGACATGGTTTTAAATGGCAAGAATAGGACATTTCAAGATCACTTCAGCAGTACCCCATGACTGCCTGAAGCAGCCTGTAACATTCCATTCCACTCAGAAATATGTTTGGAGAATTAGCTGTTTATCTGGATGATGGGTCTAAACTTGCACAGGCTAGGTCAATGGTTTCCGCATATATGAAACAAAGACCTAAAATTTATTAAGTGCTAAAATTCTAGGTGTCTCATTTGACCAAGAAACAATGTAATCATAGCTATTATTCCAATACACTAAACTTCTTTTGGTGATTTTATTTTATTTTTAATACAATTTTCTTTTCTGAATCATCTCTCTCCTCGCCCACAATTCTCCCGACAACTGAAAACGAAAACAAAACCCATTACAAATATCAACAGTCATGCAAAATAGATTTCCAGTTTAACCACATCCAAGAATTAAAGAAGAAAAAAGGGAAGAAAATACGTTTTAATCTGCAATCTGAGTCTATCACCTCTCGTCTGTCCTTCGCTCTGGAAGAGCACCAGTGACGTTAGGAAGGCGATGTCTTCACTATCCAATCAGCTCTCTATATGTTGGTGGCTAGTACATTTCATCATCAGTCCTCTGGAACTGTGGCTGGTCATTGTATTAATCAGAGTTCCTAAGTCTTCCAAAGTTGATTATATTTACAACATTGCTGTTACTGTATAAATTGTTTTCCTGGCTCAGCAGTTTACTTCACTTTGCATCAGCTCATACGGGTCTTCCTCAATTTTTTCTGAAACCATCTCCTACATAATTTCTTACAGCACAATAGTACTGGATTACATTTTTATACCAGAACTTGTTAAGCCTTTTTTGAAACTGATGAGTTAATTCTTTGCTAACGTGAAAAAAGAACAGCTACAAACAATATTGTGCATATGAATCTCCTTTCCCTCTTTCTTGATCTCTCTGGAGTACACAACTAGTAACAGAATTGCTGGGTCAAAGTGTATGCACAATTTATTAGGGCTTAGGGCATAGTTCCAAGCTGTTTTCCAGAATAACTGGACTAGTTCACAGCTCCACCAATAGTGCATCTGCGTACCTATTTTCCCACAGCCCCTCCAGCATTCGTTGTTTTCCTTTTTTGGAAGCTAATCTGATGCGTGTGAAGTGACTAGTGGCACCTAAGTTATTTTAATTTTCATTTCTCTATTAGTGATTACAGCATTTTTAATATGACTATTGATGGTTTAGATTTCTTCCTCTGAAAAACATCCATTCATATTTTGTGACAATTTATCAACAGGAGGATGGTTCATTTTCTTGTAAATCTGACTCAGTTCTCTGTCTTAGAAATGAGACGTTTATCAGAGAAACTGATGCAAAGACTTTTTTTCCCCAGCTTCTTGCTTTTCTTCTAATTTTAGCTACATTGGTTTTGTCGTAATGTTGTATAATAAAAATTACTTCCTAAAACCCTTTCTATCTAATTTGTTCATAAACTCTTCTGCTATCCACAGATCTAACAGGCCATTTCTTCCATGCTCCACTAACTTGCTTATGTCACTCTTCATGCCTAAATCATGCACCCAATTTGAGTTTACCTTGGTACGCAGCGTGAGAGGTTGCTCTCTACTTAGTTTCTGCCATACTACATTAGAACGTTCCCAACAGTTTTTGTTAAGTGGTGAGTACCTGGCTCGATGGCCACCATCTTTGGATTTATCAAACTCTAGGTTGCTGTGCCCCTTGCTGCCATATACTGTATACCTAATCTGTTCCGCTGATTAACCTCTCAATTTCTTAACCAGTATAATTACCATTTTGAAGCATAGTTTGAGATCGGGTGCTATTAGGCCCCTTTCTGGTTTCTTTCCCATTGATTCCCTTGATATGCTTGACTTTTCAGTCAGATGAATTTTGTTATTTTTTTCCTTGCTCTATAAAGTATTTCTTCAGTAGTTTGATTGGTATGGCACTGAATAAACTAAGTTAGTAGTAGTGTCATTTTAATTACAATGACTTGGCCTACCCACGAACAATTAGATCTATCATTATTTAAGAGTGCTTTGTAATTGTGTTCATATAGTTCCTACTCGTTTCTTGGCAAGTAGATTGCCAAATATTTTATACTGTTCACTGTTATTTCAAATGGAACTTCTCTTTCTATCTCTTCCTAAAGGATTCTGCTGACAATATACAGCAATGCTAAAGATTTATGTGGGTTTATTTTATATCCTGCAATTTTCTTGACACTGTTAGTTGTTTGAATTAGTTTTTTTAATTGACTCGCTAGGATTCTCCAAGTAAACTAGTGTATCATCTACAGAAATTAATAGTTTTGTAACCACATTTTCTTATGCTCATTCCTTCAATGTCTTTTTCTTTTCTTCTTACTAGACCTAGAATTTATAGGTAAATAGTAAAGGTGATAATGACAATCCTTGGTGTACCCTGATCTTACTGGAATGGCTTCTAGCTTATTCCCATTACAAGTAACACTTGCTCTTGGTTTTAGAAAAGATACTACTCATCATTTTTAAAAAGTTCTATTTATTCCTGTGCTTTCTAGAAATATTCTACACACACCACCTCCCCCGCTCCTCACTCCAGGAACAAGTGTATTTTGTCAAAAGATTTTGGGGCATCTGTTGCTCTAACCATATAATTTTGGTTGTTTTGTTACTTGATATGGTCAGTTAGGTTTATGGTTTTCCTAATCCTGACCTAGCCCTGTATTCCTGGTATAACTCCAGCTTGGTCACAGTGTACAATTTTTGTGATATATTGCTGTAGTCTCCCTACTAACGTTTTATTTGAAACTTCTGCAATAATATTCATTACAGAAAATTGGCCTACAGTTTTTTTTTCTGTTTTTATTCTCTTGTTTTCGTATCAGGGCTGTACTTGTGTCAAAAACATAGTTTGTTAAGATCCCTTATTTTTCTCAAAGTTTCTCTAGTATTAGAATTGTTCTTTAAATGTCTGGCAGAATTCTCTTGTAAATCTAACTGATCCTGGGCTTTTTCCTTTGGAAGTTTGTTCACAGTTTATCAATTTCTTTTTCTAAGATAATGGCTACATTACTATTCTATTTCCTGTTCTGTTCATCTAGGCAATTTATATTTTTGTAAATATTCATCCATTTGGTTTCGATCATCAGTTTTATTGGCACAGAACTGGGCAATAGCTCCTAAAACTGCTTTTATTTTTTTCTTCACAAAAAATCAACCTTTTTCATTTTTGATACTGGTAATTTGGCTTCTTTTTTTAATCAAATTAACCAGTATTTCCCTCCCCCCAAAAAATGCTCCTAGTTTTATTAATTCAATTTTTTAAATTATCAGTTCTGTTAATCTCTCCTTTCTTAGTATTTCCATTCTGGTATCTGATTTGGAATTTTTAATTTGTTGGCTTTCTAGTTTTTTTAGTTATATGTCCAATTCACCAATCTGTTTTCTCTTTTATTGATGAAAAAGTTTAGAGATATAAATTTTCCCCTAAGTATTGCTTTGGCTGAATTCCACAAATCTTGGTTTGCTGCATCATTGTTGCATTATCTTTAATAAAACTATTCATAGTTTCTATGATTTGTTCTTTTACCCACTCATTCCTTAGGATTATTTCGTTTCCAATTAATTTTTAATCTATACTTTAAAGGTCCTTTATTGAATATACTTTTTTCATATCACTATGGTCAGAAGAGGTTAGATTTAATATTCCTTGCTTTCTGCATTTGTTTTTAAGGTTTTATGCCCTGATATAGAATCAATTTTTATGAAAGGGCTATGCACAACTGAGAAAGCAACATATTCCTCTCTATTCTCATTCATTATTCTCTACCATACCTAACTTTTCTAAAATTCTTTTCATCTCTTTAACTTCTTTCTTGTTTATCTTATGGTTAGATTTATCTAAATCTGTCAGGGTAAAGGGAGGTCCCCCATTATTACAGTTTTAGTGTTTCCTCTTGTAATTCATCTATCTTTTCCTTTGAGCATTGAGATGCTATGCCATTTGGTGCACGTATGTTTAGCACTGACAGTAATTCGCCATCTAGGATACCTTTCAGCAAAATTCAGTTTCCCTGTTTATATCTTTTAATTACATCCCTCTTTCCTTTTGCTTTTTCTAAAATCATTACTGCTGCCCCTGCATTTTTCACTTCAGCTGAAGCATAATGGACCCTGCTCCAGCTCCTTATTTTAATTCTGTATATGTCTTTCTGTTTCAAATGTGTTTCTTGTAAACAACACTGTTTAATTCTAGTTTCTAATCTACTCCACGATCCTCCTCTTCCGGTTGGTGGGTGAGCTCACCTCAGTCACATTCACAGCTGTAACCGCTAGGTATCTCTTCATTTTCTTGTTTTATACTTTTCCTTCTTTTTTTATTCCCCATTCCCTCTCTGAGTCTGTTTTGCTTCTAACACTTCCCTTAACCTACCTTCCCTCTTACTCTATACCCCTCCTCTTTTCCCTTAACCCTTTTCCCTCCTACTTCCATGTTGAGTAACATTAAGTTCTGTACTCAACTGTGTGTGTGTATTTATATCCACATAGTGTGTATATATATATATATAACATATTACATATATAATATAGATATATCTATAGATATAGACACATAGTATGTTTATATATGTGTGCACACATATATGCATATATATACATATACACATACATTATACACATATGTATATATTCTTCCCTCCTTTAACCAGTTTAGATGAGACTGAGGTTTAAGCAGTACCCTACTGTCTCCGTCCCTCCACTGTACAATCTGTTCCTTGTACATTCTATTTAATTCAGATAATCTTCCCCATTTCACCTCTTTTCCCTATCTCAGTGCATTCTTCTTCACTACCCTTCTATTCTTCTTCTGAGATGCTCCAAACATAAAAGAATCACACTCAGGTCCCCTACTTGGACTCCCTCTACGACCCCTGTTGAGATCAAGTTCTGAGAGGCTACATGTGTCCTCTCCCCATACGAGAATGTAAACAGTTTAACCTTGTTCAGTTCCTCCTGCTATCTCATTCATATTTACCTTTTATACTTCTCCTGAGCCCTTTGTGTGTCAAATTTTCTATTTATCACTGACTTTTGCATCAGCAATTCTTAAAAGTTCTTTTTCATTAAATGCCCATTTTTTTTTCTCTGTAAGAGCATACTAGTTCTGCTGAGTAGATTACTCTTGGCCGTAAGCCTAGATCTTCTGCCTTTTGGAATATCACATTCCAAGTTCTCCACTCCTTTAAAGTGGGGGCTGCTAAATGTTCTGTTATCATTACTGGGACTCTATGGTATCAGAACTCTCTCTGGCTCCTTGGGAGTTCTGTAATTTGGTTATTATATTTCTGTGAGCTTTCATTTTGGGGTTTAAGAAAGTGACCAGTAGATCTTTCAACTTCTACCTTGCCTTTTAGATCTAAGAGATCTGGGCACTTTTATTATTTCTTGAAATATGAAGTCCAGGCTCTTCTTTTGTTCACTGCTTTCAGGTAATCCAATAATTCATAAACTATCTCTCCTCTGTCTGCCAAGTCAAATTTTTCCTATAAGATAGTCCACATTTTCTTCTATTTTTTCAGTGTTTTGACTTTGTTTTAGAATTTCTTAGTGTCTTGTGGAATCATTAGTTTCTCTTCACCAATTCTAATTTTCAAGGATTTATCTTCTTCAGTAAGATTTCATACTTCTTTTTACTAAGCTGCATAACTCTTTTCATATTTCTTCCATATATCTCTTATCTGATTTTTAAATTTTTTTTAAAACCCTTTCTTTAACCTTTGTAGGAATTATTCTGAACTTGTGTCCAATCTACATTTTTCTTTGAGGCTTTGCTTACAGATGTTTTCAAGTGATTCTCTTCTGGGACTGTGTCCTGAGATTCCCGGTCACCACAATAACTCTTTATCATCAGGTCTTTGGACTTCATGTTAGTCACAAGCTCTGCATGACCTAGGGGGGTGGGGAGACAGGTGATGTCTGGTCCAAGATTTTGTCCTTTTATGTCCTTTTGTTGCTTTCACAGCTCAGGCTGGAGGCCTAAAAGTTTCCAGTGCTTCAAATCAGAGAGATCTGGAGAGAGGTCTACGCACTGCCTTTCTTATCTGAGCTCTGCAAGTCTCTAGCCTGGGTCTGTTGGCTTAGGTATGGTTGAGTTTTCACTGACTGTTGCTGGACTTAGTCATTGTTGACCCATTGGGAAGCTCTACAGGGTCAGGGACTGAACTGCAGGCTTCCCTTTGGGCCAGGATTCCTGCTCTGGTTATTCTACTGCAGGCTTTGACATTGGGCTAAAGGGTAGAATCAAGTCCCTGCTGCTTTGAACCTGGACTGAGTGATACACAGCTACATTTCTGGAATTTGTTCCTTAATAAGAGTACAACTAGGGTGTAACCTACACTTCCTAACAAATGCTCTTTCGCACTCTGAATCTGTGACCTGGAATTGGGCAATGGACTGGAACTTGCAAGACCCGGTCCTGCACTCTGCCTTAATTCACAAGCATCCTCTGGGCTGTCCTTCTGCCAAAGGCTTTCTGCTCTGGTCTTCTGTCTCATCCCTCTTTCTGACCCTGGACATAACAGTGCTCCCCACTACAGCTACAGTGTCCCCCAGGCCCCTCAGGACCTCTCTGCCTATTTTGCTAAGCTGCCTCAGGCTGGAAAAAAGACTCACTGTGACTTATTTCTTGGATTTCCCAATCAGAATTCAGTTTGGTGCAATTTCTAGATCAGGACTGCACAACACAGGGCCTGCATGCTTAGAGCCCATGGGCAGTATGTTGTACATGCCTGTTATATATCCTCTACATTTTTTGCAGGCACCCAAAATCCTTTGGTGGGCCATAAGCATTACATGGGCCATATGTTGTGCAGACCTGTTCTAGATCATTGTGAAGGAGGTATACTGGGTGAGCTAGGCAAAAATGCTTCTTTTCATTCCATGTAATTCTGCCCCTACACCCTAAACTTTATTAAAAAAAACTTTTCCCCAACTAATTATAAATGCTGGTTTCAACCAAAATCAATTACAATTCTTACAATGAACACTCAGAAGACTAACATGTGGTTCATCAAAATATGTTTTCTTGCTAGACTATATATCATCTCACAACAGATGTTTTACTGTATTACATAATAAAAATGAAGACTAAAAAACATTGCTCTAATAAATGTAATACAGTGTATAAAATCATATAAGATGCAGTTTAATTTTGATTACCATCAGTTATCAGATCTATAACAGCAATACTGTCTTGAAAGGAATTACAAGAATACTAATACATAAGGAAACAATTTATTTTTAAAATTCTCTATCCAACAAACCATCTCTAAACATAAGGAAAGAGTTCCAAGGCATAAAAATTATACCTGTATTATTGGCTGGGTGATAAATGGATGCAGATAAGGCATTAGCTTGCAGTAGACGTCGGCAATGTTCAAATGATGAGCTACCACTGTTATAAACCCCACTGCTCCATAGCGTATCCAAAGATTGGGATGGCACAGGAAGGGTGCTAGAATAAAAGAAGAATGAAAACAGCCTCAGGAGCAGTACCAACACACATCTGCCCAAAGTACAAATTTATCAATATCTTTCGCAACAAGCCAGCTTCACAACAATGGCACATAATGGATTGATTCATTAAGACCCTTCTACATACTAAATTGCCCTTAGGCATACACTCCATCAAGATGAAGCTGCCTATTCTATATTCCTTTCTGTAGGATTATGTTCAAATAACATAAAAAAAGAAACATAACCCCCAACTAATACAGATAAGTTATAAATAAGACTTTACAGCTGTCTGCCCAAAACTTTAACAATCCAAAAAAGTTTTACCTGGTAAACTATGTATTTATAATACTGAAATTTTAAAACTATTTTATATGTAAGATATATTGATGTACACACAAAATGTCCCAATAGTTAAGTCTTCAATAGTACAGGGTCAGTAGATACATAAGCATTCTCTCATTCTCTAAGTCATTTAAAATCAAAGGAGCAATTTCACCATCTGTTTATCTGACTCGTTCTTTTTTAGTGGGCTTTGGCACATCAAGTTTATAGTACAGTAAACGTCAGATTAATGAATGTTGTCAAATCAAAATGAAAAAGTTAGACATACAGTGCCTATCCTTCAGGAATTTAAAATCTAATCTTTTTTTTTTTTTTGCTTTTTGGAGGGTAACTGGGGTTAAGCAACTTGCCCAAGGTCACATGGCTAGTAAGTGTTAAGTGTCTGAGGCCAAATTTGAACTCAGGTCCTCCTGACTCCAGGGCCAGTGCTCTATTCACTGCGCCACCCAGCCGCCCCAAAATCTATTCTTACAATAAATTCACCCAAAAAATCTTAAGTCCCTACTATGTGCAAGGTGCCACGTCAGGTAATTACAACATGGCTGAAATAAAGTATACTTCATTCTACTTTGTTTCTTTCTCCCAATGAGTTTACAATCTAATGAGGGAATAAGTACAAATTAACACCAAAAAAAAGTGAAATACTAGAATCAACCAAGAAAAATGCATAGAATCAAGAGAAAATGTAATTTCCCCCAATTTGACTTAAAGACAGTTATATAGAAGCTAAAACAGAGTAAACCTTACTAATTTGGACTAACTGGGGAGGAGAAGTCTAATTTAGAATCTAGGATTCTAATTGAGAGCTGGAAGGAACCCTACTAGTCTTTTCCTTCAATTCCTTCATTTTACAGATGAGGAAACAAAGGCCTAGAAAGATTAAGTGACTTGTCCATTATCATTATGGTAGTAATTAATGGCAGCGAAGTGATTTGAACCTAACTTCCCTAATTCCAAATCCAATGCTCTTTTTGTCAAACTGTGAGTTTCACATGTGAAGGCTCATCTTCTCTCAATGTTAAAGAGATGTTATATTTAATGTTGCTGACACAGAGAGTGCCTTTGGGATACTAATTCAACCTTTTTCCGAAAAATGCAATTTTAAACTCTCACTATTAATGCAAATTTAAAAATTAAAAATGCAAATTAAAACAATTCTGAGGTACTACCTCATACCTATTAGACTGGATAATAGGACAGAAAATCTAAATGACAAATGTTGGACCAGATGTGGGAAAAATGAGACATTAATGCACTGTTGGTGGAGTTGTGAACTGATTCAACCATTCTGCAAAGTGCTTTGGAACTATGCCCAAAGGGCTATAAAACCAGGCATACCCTTTGACCTAGCAATACCACTACTAGGTCTGTATCCCCAAAGAGACAAAAAACCAAAAGGATAAGGACCTATATGTACAAAAATATAAAGAGCAGGTCTTTTCTGGGGGCAAAGCGTTAGGAATGGCTGAACAAGTCGTGGTATGCAATTATGATGGAATACTATTATATTATAAGAAATGATGAGCAAGATGCTCTCAGGGAAAGCTGAAAGACCTCCATGGGCTGATGCAAAGTGAGATGTACTATGAACAAAGGAAGGGCGACGCTGCGAATGACTTAGCTATTCTCAGCAATGCGACGAGCCAAGACAGCTCTGAAGGACTTACAGTGAAAATGCCTCTTTCCATCCCCGGAGAAAGAACTGGCGGTGTCTGAATACGGAACATACTTTTTTTACTTACTTTATTTTTCTTGATTTTCTTTTTGTCTGTTTTCTTTCACAGCATGACTACTATGGGTATGTTTTGCAGGACTACACATATATAATCTATAGCAAACTGCTTGCTTTCTTAATGAAGGGGGGTGGAAAGGGAGGAAGGGAGAGAATTTGGAGCTCAAAATTTTAAAAACAAATGTAAAAAATTGTTTTTACATGCAACTGGGGGGAAAATAAAAATACTAAATGAGAAAAAAAAATTAAAATGCAATTTATTCTCATAGGTATGCAGTATCACTTGTAAATGAGGGCTAAGGATACCTTTGAATAGACAAATCCATAAATACCTCATTGTAATAATAGAGACTCAGAGCTCCTTTAGGCAACAGGAGCAAACAAGAGACAGGGTGGGGCTGAGGTGGTATGGAGGCTGCTAAATCCATAATGAATTGGCAAACACCATAAACACTTACAGAATTATAAGATTTGAAAACATGAAATCCAAATCCTAAAATTCAGGCAGTTTGTTATAATAGCTCCAATGAGGCCAAATCTCAGTTGTATGTGTGAAAATTAGGTAATCCTAAAATTCTACAAGTCTGTTCTCCTAAATAGTTTAAATATGACATATCTGGGACGATCTGTTTGCTTATGAACTTCTGAAACAACTGACATCCACAGTTCCTTCTCTCTTCAATGACTGCCATAGGTAAACACTCATCCTCAAAGTCTAACGGTTTGGGCCAGAGGTGAGGAACCTGCAGCCTCAAGGCCACATGTGGCCCTCTAGGTCCTCAAGTGTGGCCCGCTGACAATCCAAAACTCACAGAACAAATTCCCTTAACAAAAGGCTTTGTTTGGTAAAACCTGGACTCAGTTAAAAGGCCACACCCAAGGACCTAGAAGGCCACATGAGGCCTTGAGGCTGCAGGTGCCCCACCTCCGGTTTGGTTTATTAATTTTCCTTGAAGAAATAGAGAAGAGCAATTCAGTGTTTTACTGAAAAGATCATTTTTCCAATTGGCTTTTTGTCACTCAGGATAAAACAAGTTGGCACTCCACTATTGCTTGCCATCTGAAAATAGTGATCATAAGACTAAAAATGTTCCAGATGCTTTTAAGTTTAACATATTTATAAAATTTACTGATTCAGTGTTAATTCTATCAATGTTTTAAATGAATTTTAAAGGCTGGAAATAAATGGATCAGTGGATTTACGAGCCATAAAATCAACTCATTTAATTGTTTGAAAAAATAAGTCTTAGAACTTCAATTTTATGAACTTCTAAGTATGATAAATTAAAAAGGTAGGTAGCCTAAAAGCCAGCTGTTACAATGTATAAACAACATTAAGCCAGATCTGCTTACAATTCAGGGTAAATGAGATGTCACATGTGAAACTAACCCAAATGCTTTTAAGAATTGAAAACAAGGAAATCATTCCTCTGCTAGGGTGGGAGAAACAGAACCACCCCATGTAACAATTTGAAACCGCAGCTGATTTCTACAGATCCTAGCAGGTATCCTTCAAGTCTGCACAAAGGGACAGCAAGCAGTCAGTACTCACCAATATCACAAGCAAATTCATAGATATGAGGTTTCTGCAACAGTCCTAACTGGCACATGCAGGTAAGGGCGTTGAGAGCCTTAAAAATGACAAATTCTTCAGCATCACTGAGGCCTTGCTGTAGCAGAGGCTTTAGGATGGAAGAACTCTGCCAGCCCACGTAGGCAGCAACACCTGAAAAACACAATCAGTGCTTAATGAGAATGGAGATCTGAGGAGAGGAATCATCTCACACATCATGTAAAAAAAGCAATGAAATTAGAAATGCCAATCTTATTGTCTATGACACCAGAGGAAAGAAGCTACTTTAATAAATGATTCCATGTCTTCCTCCTACAACAAGGAAATCAATACAAAGCTTGATTACCATGAGCTGGAGGCAAAAGAACTCCAATATCAAATATGCATTAACATACTGCCCAAATTTCAAAGTGTTCCTGAACATTTGCTGTAAAAACATGAATTCTGTCGATGGGAAATGAGAATTTAGTGTGGCTAATTAAGTTAATAGCTAGAGAAACTCTAGCGCCATTCCTAAGGAAAATAAAGCCTAAGAATTTGGATGACGACTACTTAGAGGGGAACAGCAACCAGCATAGCAAGATAAGAAATGAAAGGTATTCTATGGGCAGGAAATGAAACACAGGGAGCACTGTAGTGGTTTGGAGAGAAGAGGCTCAATTATCTCACTAATGGGCAGTCAGGACAGAACAGGACTTCCCAACCAGAAAGGGTTTGTTTCTTAATTCAGGCACACGATGAATCTCAATTAACCAGTGTTGATGAAGGGCATACTAGGGCACAGTCCTTGCTAAGTGCTGAGGACACAAGTACAGAGAACATAATGATGCCCACTCTTACAGAGCTCTCATTTTAAGAGCAGAGACAGCACAGAGATATATAAACCTATACAGCACCCCTCACTCACACGGTCTTCAGCCTTAAAGAGTTGCCCAGGGAGGTGCCCCAGGGACACACAGTCCTCAGCTCTCTCTGGCTCTGAGGCTTGCTCCCTATTCACCACATCATGCTGCCACCATAAAAAGAATATTTTCTATTTTCTTTCCAAATACAATACGGTGTATTCAAATGAAAAAAAAGTAATTCAAAACAAGGTTTGGGAGGGAAGACAGAGGCTGAGGAGGTCAGGAAAGGTGGTGCTTAAGCTACATCTGGAAGGAAGCTAAGGAGAGTCCACACTCCAGGCATGGGAATGGCCAATGCAAAGGGACAGGGGCAGGAGATGGAAAGCCAAGCTTGAGGAAGAGAAGAGAGGGGAGTAGGAGAATGGGATTCATGGGACACCAGATAGGACACAGCCAGAGTAGAAAGGGAGGAGTTCTACATCATATTAGAAGTCATGACTAAGGGATAAAGGTCAGACTATTATAATCTCATCATCGTTATTAAGGCTTAAATGTCACCTGCGACATTGACGGTCATTCTATGGAGGCTGGGCCTCAGTTTCCTTATCTATGAAGTGGGGACATGAGGGGACATACAGTTGCTAAAGATAAGTAAATGTCTATAGCTCACTTTGAACAATTTAAAAGTGCAATGTAAATGTCAGCAACTCTTATTTCTTTCCTCTCTAATTCACTGTTAAGTCTCCCAGAAATGTTAATATCGCCTATTTTCCTGGGCTATCAGGAGCCAAAATCTGAAGCTTCATAGTTTTCCATGACCTGAAAACAATGTTTGTAATCCAGTCTAGCTTTTGATCGGCATAAAAAATATTCTTAAACTTTTTAGTTTTAAAAGCACAAGCCATCGATATGATATGGAAAATGTACTATAAGATAATAATGCTACTAGCTAACATCTATGCAGTGCTCACTGTACTAGACACTATGGGAAGCTCTTTACAATCATCCTCTCATTGGATCCTTACAACAGCCCAGGGAGGGAGGGGCTATCACACCCATTTTAGAAATGAGGAAAAAAAGGCAAATAGAGGTAAAGTGACTTGTCCAGGATCACACAATTGTGTCGGGCCAAATGCGAACTCAGCTCTTACTGACTCCAGGTCTGGTGCTCTGTGCACTATGGTGCCCCTGAGTTGTCTGCCCTACCCACTGGGCATCCCCAGCATCCAATAACTGTATACCTGTTCCATCTAAAATACAGGACACTGGCACTTTCTTTTATAGCTGAAATGCAGATGCTATGCACCATGCTAAACGGAGAGTAAATCAAACTCCACAGCAGTGCACTGAAGTTTAAAATCATAAAGTAATGCCAATGAACCCTACGACAGGAATATGGAAATGTCCATCCTCTCTGGAGAAGAGCTTCATGGCCCCTAAGTCATTAAACGGCAAAACCCTTGGTTCAGACAAAACCCTCCACTTTCCCATTTGTGCACCAATGGAGTAAGAGGTCAAGCAGCCTGAGAGGGGAGAAGAATATGGCTCTGACACCTGCAGACAACCTCTCAGACCTCTGTGTACTTGCTAGGATCTTCACTCACCAGGGGGCAGGGGGGATCACCTTACAGAGAATGTGTCCTAACAATGAAATCACAGGTCTGGTCCTCTCCCCCACAAATAAGAAGTTCAAAAAAGGCTTCTATTTTCTTTCCAAATACAATACGGTGATGCTAGCATGAGCTTATTTATGAATCTCAAATTTCAAACCACGTGGCCCATCAGATCCAAAAAGAAAACGAAAAGTAAGCAGAGAGGCAGGGAGTCAAGAAATGTGGCCTCCTTTATTTTCACTCTGAAAACAATGATTCATCCTATAGAACTGGGCAAACTCTTCAGCTGCACTTTTATACAAAAGACAAATAATGATGGCTTAGCAGAACTCCACTGAACAAGTGCTTAGTAAGGCCCTATCCCATGTGGGGCACTGTACTAGGTGCTGAGCACACTGACACAAAAGTGAGAGTCTCTGTCCCCAGGAGTTCACATTCTATCAGGGAATACACATGTGTAGAGATCAGCAAACACGAGGCCATCTGAGAACAAGGAGAGCACGAACATTCAAAGGGAAGAAATCACACCACTCACAGCTATGGGTAGGAGAAGTATTCTTAACCAAACCAGGGACGGAGGGGATTCTAAAAGATAAAACTGATCCTTCTGATTACATAAAATCAAAGAGCTTCTACATAAACAAAGCTGATACATCCTTGATAAGGGGAACAGACAAATGAGAAAAAAATCTTTGCATCAAATTTCTCAGACAAGGATTTAATTTCCAAGTTATCTAAACAACTAACAAATATATAAAACCAAAAGCCATTTCTCAATAGATAAGAGAAAAAAGATATAAACAAACTGTTCTCAAAAGAACCAGGGGCCACAACACAGTGCTGGGCAGGGAGAAGCCACCACTGGACAAAAATGTTCCAAATCACTACTAACAAGAGAAAACAAATGAAAACAACCCTGAGATCTCACCTCACACTCAGAAAAATGGCCAAGAAGATGAAACATGGACGTCAGTATTGGGGGAGGGGAACAGGGCTGCAAAGACAGGCAGCAGAATGCAGTGCTGGTCTTCACCGGTTATGAATCAGTGCGACCACCCTGGAAAGCAATTTGGAATTATGCAAATAAAGTGATGAAACTGGCCACACCTATGACCCAGAGATTCCCCACTAGTCCATTACAGCAGCCCCCACATTCACCGAAATATTTCTAGCAGCACTTTGTAAGGTAGCAAAGAACTGGAAAACAAAGCAGATGCCCTTTGCCTGGAGAAGGTAAGCAAAGTGTGGCACCTGGCTGGAATGGCCTGTCACTGTGCTGCAGGAAATGACAAATATAATCAACAGAGAAGCATGAAAAAGCTGACATGACCTGGGAAATCAAGGTACACAACCAATGACAACAATGTAAATGGAAAGAATGCTCACCGCAGAACAATCACAGTAAGGAAACAAGTATGTATTCAAGCACCTCGTAGAAGCGAGGAGCCACAGAATACTACGGATAACTAACTGGACAGGGAGAACACAAGAGGGAACATTCAAAGAGGACTCCAAATCCACGAACCTGAAGGAGGAAAGTGCCGTCCATTTAAGCACCAAAGTATGGAAGATGAGGCATCTTCCTTCTTCAGCAATGAAAAATCATCCCTAGGTCACCACCGGCTGCTTCTGCGGGCTACTCTGACTACAGGAGAATGGCCCCAAACGTACCCACTCATGAAGACGGAACAGAAAGAAAAATGAAATGGCCATCAGCAGTACTTTGTTCTAGTCCAGGAAGCAGCACTCATCAACTGTGTGACCAATGGCAAGTCACTGTACCTCTCTGTTCCTCAATCTACTCATCTAAAGAAAGGAGGCCTTAGACTAGATGATCTGCCTTCAAAACTGTAAAAGTCTATATTTCTATCCTTAGCTCTAAAAAGTCAGGGACACCTCCTGGTGTCAGATGAGAAGTGAATGAATGCAAGGGAAGCTGAAAAATAGTTCCAAGTTAAAAGAAATGTTTTCCAACCTTACCCATGAGGGCCTCTGGCGAAATCCCATCCTAGATGGAGGCTTTGTGAACATCTGCCTAGCTCTTACTGCATCCACAGAAGCCTTACATAAATGGCCAATGTCATTTCAACTCTTTACACAATCCAGGCTGTTTTAATGAACAGGAGATGGGACAAAAAGGGGGCCTAGGAGAGAAACAGAGGGCTAGTCCTGGTCATGAGGACACAGTGCTAGGCAAGGAGGAGCCACCACTGTGGACAAAGGCAGAAGGAAACTAAGACACTTTAGACTTCCACTCAGCTATTATCATCAATTCTAAGCAATCCATATATGTGTGTAAGCATATGTGTGTATGCACACACATGTATGTATATGTATGTATACACACACACACATATAATGAAAGTCAACTCTCATTTAAGCCAAGTCAATTAAGCTTCATATCAAGATCAATATCTCTCAGCAAAGTTTTACACTGATGTTTTCTCACAGCATAGAGGTGACTTTGGGTTCTCAGAGCACCACAGATGTAGAGCTAGAAAAGACCTTAAAAGTTATCCAGTCCAACCTGTTCATGGTATTTTTCAAACGAATATCTTGTATGTCTCTCACCTTCATTTCTGCATATACCCTTCCCTTCTGCCCAATAGTTATCCCTTAATACTGAAGGGTACAAAAGAGAAAAAGGCTGTTCATTAAAACCAACACAAGCTACATCTGACAACACAGGACATTCCATGCCCTCAGAACCTTGCCCCTGTAGACATGAGAAGGAAATATATCAGTTTAGTCCATTCGCTCTCTTCTTCTCCAAAGTCAGTCTTTGTTATTACAACACAGGGCACATAGTTTGTTCTTCCAATTTATAGTTTACAAATGAGGAAAATGAAACCTTTTCTAGGGCTGGCTATGCCAGGGAAGCACAGGGTCGGAGAGGTGCTGCTAAGCTGGAAAGACCCCGAGTGGCCAATCACAACAAAGGTGGCAACCAGGGAAAAGCGACAATTCACCATGACCATCTAATAAATCTCTGCAGGTAAATCACAGAGGCTTCAAAGTATCCCCCACATAAAACCAGCTTTAAACCAGCCATCCCTCAGAATCCCTCAGTAAACCTTGGCTTGCCTGGCTGACTCCATCCTGCTCACTAGCACCTCACCAGCCAAGGAAAAGGAAAGAAAGCAATTCCAACCAGGGAATTTTTGCTAGTCATCAGCATCTCTCCTAAGAATGTTAATAGGAAGGAGGTTAAAACTACTGGTTAAAATGAAGCTCTGGACAACCCGTGGTTTCATATTATTCATACCCCTCTTTTCTTCCTCAGTAACACACAGATTTCCTTCCTGCTGGTCATCAGTCTGCATCTAGTCTCCTCCCACCCCCTATCTGCATAACTATCAGTATAACTGACCAGATATATCAGTAACAAAACCAACAGAAAGTATATGATTATTTCAATAGATGTAGAAAAAGTTTCTGGCAAAACACAACACCCATTCCTATTAAAAACACAGAAAGCATAGGAATAAATGGAGCTTTTCTTAAAATGGTAAGTAGTATCTATCTACTTATCTGTAATGGGAATAAACTAGAAACCTCCCCAATAAGATCAGGGGTGAAGCAAAAATGCCCATTATCACCACTACTGTTCAATAGTGTACAAGAAATGATCGCTATAGCAATAAAAGAAGAAATTTAAGGAATAAGAATCAGCAAAGAGGAAACAAAACAATCATTCGTTGCAGATGATATGATGGTATACTTAAAGAATCCTAGAGAAGCAACTAAAAATCTAGTTGAAATAATTGAGAACTTTAGCAAAGTTGCAGAATGCAAAATTAAGCTATATAAATCATCAGTATTTCTATATATTGCCAACAAAGTCCAGCAGCAAGAGACAGAAAGAGAAATTCCTTTTAAAATAACTGTAGACAGGGTGGCTAGGTAGTACAGCAAATAGAGCACCAGCCCTGGAGTCAGGAAGACCTGAGTTCAAATCCAGCGTCAGATACTTAATACTTACTAGCCATAGGACCTTGGGCAAGTCACTTAATCCCAACTGCCTTGCCTTCCCCCCTCCAAAAAGCAAAAAAAAAAAAATATCAACTGCTCATATGTCAAGCTGAGCCATTACAATCGCAATGACAATTCGACCTAAATTAATTTACTTATTCAGTGCCATACCAATCAACCCACAATACTTGAAAAAATAACAAAATTCACCCAGAACAGCAGTTCTCAACCTGTGGGTTATGTTCAATTTAAATACATCCTGCGTATCAGATATTTACATTACGATTCATAACAGTAGCAAAATTACAGTTATGAAGTAGCAACGAAAATAATTTTATGGTTGGGGGTCACCACAACATGAGGAACTGTATTGAAGGGTCACGGCGTTAGGAAGGTTGAGAGCCACTGCTCTAAAGGAACAAAAGGTCAAGAATATAAAGGGAATTAACGAAAAAAAAAAGGGAAGACGGGTGGCCGCGCTGCGCCAGGCCTCAGACTGCGCCATAGAGCGGCGTGCTCCTCCAGACGGCCTGACGCTGGCTGAGAAATAGCAGTGCGTCAGCGGGATAGGTGAGGCGCACAGCGCACAGCAGTAAATGACTGTGACAGTCTAGCGTCTGATAAGCCCCAACACCGAAACTTTGGGACAAGAACTCATCGTCTGACAACTGCTGGGTAAACGAGACCGCGGCAGAAACGAGGGGCAGACCGACGTCTTTATGCTGTGCATCAAGATACGGTCAAAGTGGGCACATGAGCTAAACATAAAGGGTGGTACCACAAACAAATTGGGAGAGCAAGGAACAGCTTCCTAGTCAAATCCATGGAAAAAGGAAGAACTTATGATCAAACACGATAGCATGACAAGAGGCAAAATGGATAATTCTGATCATATTAAAGTTCTATCCAAACAAAACCAAAACAACCAAGATTAGAAGGAAAGCAGGAAGCTGGGATAAAATGTTTATAATGTCTCAAGGCCCCATTTCTCAAATACATAAAGAAATGAGTCAAATTTATAAGAACACAAGTCATTCCCCAACTGACAAATAGTCAAAGGATATGAACAGGAGGTTTTCAAGGGAAGAAATCAAAGCTATCTACAGCCATATGAAAAAATGCTCTAAATCACTATTGATTAGAGAAATGCAAATTAAAACAACTTTGAGGTACCATCTCATACCTATCAGATTAGCTAATATGACAGAACAGGAAAATGATAAATGTTGGGACGGAATGTGGGAAAATTGGGACATTAATGCACTACTGGTGGAGTTGTAAACTGATACAAGCTTTCTGGAGAGTAATTTGGGACTGCATCAAAGGGCTATAAAACTGTGGCATACCCTTTGGTCCAGCCATACCACTACTAGATCTGTATTCCAAAGAGATCGAAAAAAGGAGGAAAGGACCTATTTACACACACACACACAAAAAACGTATAATAGCTCCTTTTTGTGGTGGTAAAGAATTGGAAATTGAGGAGATGGTCATCAATTGGGTAATGGCTGAACAAGTTGTGGTATATGATGATAACGGAACACTACTGTGCTATAAGAAATGACGAGCAGGATGATTTCAGGAAAACTGGAAAAGTCTTATACAAAGTAAAGTGAGCAGAACCACATTGTACACAGTAACAGCAACACTGTATGATGATCACCTGTGAATGACTTAGTTACTCTCAGTAATACAATGGTCCAACTTAATTCCTAAGGATTCATGGAGAAAAATGCTATCCAACTCCGGAGAAAGAACTGACGGAGTCTGAACGTCGATCAAAGCATACTGCTTTTCTTTTCTTTTTTTGTGAGTTTCTTTGGTCTATGTCTTCTTTCACAACATGACTAATACGGAAATATGTCTTTGCATGATTGCACACATAAAACCTATATCAACTTGCTTACTTTTTTTATAGGGGGGGCAGAAGAAGAGAGAATCTGGAACTCAAAAATAAATGTTAAAATTTTTTTACATGTAATTGGTTAAAAAATACATATGTGTGTGTGTGTGTGTGTATATATATATATATATATATAAATTTTTTTTAAATGAATGGCTACAGATACATGATACTAAATAGCACAGAGGGAAATCAAGATCAGAGAAGCCTAATCCAGCAGAAAAAAATCATACAGGAGGCTTTACCAACCATAGCTGGGAAATAGAGAAATAACCTCCTTCCTGACTTCTCTGCTAGTAACTGGGGGTGCAGAGAAATCTAACTGTACTTCTGGAATCCTGACACAAGTTAATCCAAACTTTAACACCCAGATTCAAAAGGTGCATGTGCTCTTTTCAATGATTAGGCACAAAGACTGAGATAACCCTAAATGGCTCCAACTCATCATTTCAGCAATAGTTTTCCTGAAACTTAACTAAAGCCGTAACTACTGTGAAGGAGAAAAATTACTGCTCACTAAGTCACAATTCTAAGGGTGGAGCGATACAAGTACTGGGAAAAACAGGAAGAGAGTTGCCTTCCCTATCTGGAGGTCATGTGGCAGAGGGACAGTTCCAGCCTAGCCCCAGCCGCCAGAACTGGAAACAATGGGTGGAAGTTGAGAGAAAGGGAAACTTAGGCATGGCTTAAGGGAAAACTCCTTAGTAATCAGAACTTCCCAAAAGCAGAATTGCAAGTGAAAGTGATCCCCCTAGAAGCAAATTCCATTTGTTAAGGATCCAGCACAGAGGGGCTGGTCTAGGGGTCCTGTGTCTGTGTCATGCATGGGCTGCTAGGGCAGGCTGGTGAAGCCAAGAAGGCCTCTTCTTAAATTCAAGTTTTCAAGCACAAAATAAAGTACATGAGATTGCAAAGGAAACCAACTATACTGAACAGTCAAGTCCCAGGACCCCAGATTAAAAAGCCCTGAAAGTCTCCTGAGACTCTCTGGCACCCTGATTCTTAAAAACCACGGTGCTCCTCTAACAGTTTTTAAAATGTATTATTATAACATATTTAAAATGCAAATTACATGGATGAAAATGTCCACATGAGCACATAGACCTCAGGTATGATGATAAGAGATTCCAGATCGGCATTACCACATTTCAAGAAGCTGCCAATGGCCAGGAAGCCAGAACTCTGACCCAAGGGTAAAGCAGCTGGCTGACCTTGGGCAAGCTATGTAAGCTCTCTGGGCCTCAGTTTCCTCACCTCCAAAATAAGGGGACAGGACTACGTGGTTTCTAAGGTCCCTTCCAGCTCTAAAATGGTGATGCCACAATATTACAAATTAAATCACGTTTTAAAGATGAATTAGAAAAGTCAAGTCAAAAACCTACCAACAATGCTGTCAAAAAAAGCACCACGGAGATGCCAATCATTCTTATCATTCAGGAAAGTGATCATGTGGGACAGTAAGACATCATTGGCCTTCTGACGTCCAAAAAATACACATAAACGTGTAATTCCATTTTCCATTAGGGTTTGCTTCACGATATTCTCTGGGTCACTCAGTAAGGTGACAACTTTCTGCTGAACCATTTCATGTAAAGCCTGGAGTTCTGCAAAGAGATTAAAAAGGAGTCAGTATTTGTGGGATCATAAAAACCTTTCCTCTTACTACCTCATAAGAGTAAACTACAATACTGCTAGCAGCTGGTTCCCCAACTGACTTCTGATAATCAATGTTTCTCAGAATCCCAAGCTCTGAGCTGGCAGAAATGCAATCTTGTTTTGCCTCAAAAAGTAAATGAAAAAAATATCCTAATAAACAAATATTGCAAATATAATCATTATCCTTCCAACCGACAAATGTCCATTTATAAGAATCAAGAAACATAAGGAAAATATAGGTAAGGATATTTCCATAAGTTAATTCAATCAGGAAATTAATGAAATATTGGCTTAATTTGAGGAATAATCTGATGTTCAAGTTCAATTAAAAAAAAACCCAACATCCTAGTCCCAGTATGAGTTGATTCAACAGACATCTCAAAAGAGGCAGGAACCCTAGAGGAGACTAAGGCAGCAATGGTAGTATGATCTTGGCCTAATCCTTAGGCCTTCTGTCACAGGAAGAGAGGGTCTAGTATGTCACACGCCACAGGAAGACAGCAGGGCTACCTGCACAGGCCAGGACTAAACCCAGATGCAGGCCTAGCCACCAACCAGAACCTCTGCCACCCAAGGAGATCATCAACACCATGACCTCCCCCCCCGCCTTCTACCCATCAGCCTGGAAAAAGATAGCAGAGCCACTCGTACCTCGTAAGTTCAGGACAAACCAAACCCCATGTCCAGGGAGGGTATATCATCACCCATCACTCCCTTCAATGTGTACCTCAGCCTCCAAGGTGGGAATTCACTTTCTCATTCTTCACAAATGCTAATCAAAACCTTCTCTTCCTTACTCACATCCCCCAAACCTCCTGTCTCCTTCCCCTTCTCTCAGCTGAGGATCTTGTTCCTTTACTGGACATTTAAGATGCCCACACTCTTCATCTCAAACCCCCGACATCACTTCTTCCTCCCTCCCCATTTCCCCCCAGTCTCTGACCCTTATCCCTGTCAAGGCCAACCCTTTGGCATGTGCAATCAATCCCATTCTTCCAGGACTTCTCTGGCAGACTGCACCTTCAATCATCCCAACTCTAGCTATTACAAGCAACTTCTCGATATTGAATAATTCTCCCCAACTGCCTTCAAGCGTGCTCAAGTCTTCCCTGTTCTTAAAAAATCCTCATTGGACCATACTATCTCCTCAAGCTGTCATTCTATATCACTCAACTCTCAGCCATTCCGAGAAAAAGCTGCCTATACTCGCCTTCACTTCCTCCTCTTTCACTCATTCCTCAGCTCTTTGCAACCAGGCTTCTGACCTCAGCACTCAACAATCATTTTTTCACGGCCAAATCTGACTGTCTTTTATGAGCCCTGTGTACTGCATTTGACACTGAGGACCCCACTCTTTTCCTGGATATTCTCTGCTCTCCAGATCTCTCTCTACTCTTTCCTGGTTCTCTCTGACCTTTCCATTACCAGCTTAGCCTCCATTTCATGCCCCGCTAACTCTGGGTTTGTCCTAGGCCCTCAGTTCTCTGCCTCTTGAGTGTTCTCTACCCATTAAAGCAATGACTACATCTCACCATTCCTACCCCCAGGACACCACCCCCCCTACTCAGACAACTACCATAGTATGGGCCCTCAATTCCTCTTGCCCAGACTACTGCAATCACCTTTTAATTGGTCTCTGCCTCAAGCCCCTCCACAATTCAACCTATCCTCCACCTTGCAGCCAAAGTGATTTGTCTGAAGTGTATGTCTGACCGTGCTATGCCCTTCTCCATCAATTCCAGTGAAGACCCATGGCCTCTGGAATCAAATGCATTTAAACTCCTCCATTTAGTGTCTAAAGCCCTTCATAGCCTGGCCCCAACAAATCTTTTCTGCTACATTTGTATACATACACACACACACACAGAGACATACACTCACACAGACATGAACACAGACATGCACACACACACACACACACGTGCACACACACTCTCTCTCTCTCTGTGTCACCATGCTTTCTGCCCCTCATGGTTAGAATGTCCACTCTCCTCAGCTCTGCTTCACAAAATTCCTCTCTTCCTTCCACACTCAGCTTACACCCTCCCTTCTACTTAAAAGCCTTTCCTGATCCCATCCCCCCTTGCCACAGCTCTTTCTCCCAACCATTGTAGGTAATAATATATATACGATAGCATGCTCTGTATATATTTCTTACTCACACACACACACACACACACATCACTCTCAACAGAACGTAAGCTCCATCAGAAGGGTGAACTGTCTCATCCTTCGTATGCTCAGGATCCAGCACATAACAAACACTTCATATATGCCTGCTGATTCATCAATTTTCTACCTAGAATCTTTTGTTTATTCCCAAAATAATAGTAATTCCACAATCACAGCATTCAGGACTCTATTATTCATCTAGTCCAAAGATCACCTGGCGTCATAATGACTGCTTTTACTCATTAACTGGTGGCTCTATTTACTGTCTGTATGGCCTGGTGTACAGCATCTAACCTCCCTGGGCCTCAGTTTCCCCATCTGTGAAAGCAGGGATTAGGATCAGATGATCTCTAAAGTCCTTTCATGCTCCACAGTCTAGAAGCCTCCGTTTCTTTGGGTGATTCTGAATCCTTTCATCCATTCGGCATTTGGAGAGTGTCTACTCGACACATGACACTTTGATAAGTGCTGTGATGGGTGATGGGAGGAAAAAGCAGAGTCTAGGACCATAGGCAGCCTTACTGTGGCTCCTACACAGAGAGAAGGGACCAATTCTGAAAAGGAAGTTCCCAGAGAAGCCAGAAGAGGAAGCCTTTACTATTTACAATTTAAGACCATCACAATAAAATTAGATAAGGGGACCAAACTTAGGATTGCTCAGCTACTGTTAACCCATACAGGTTTAAAGATGACAGAAATGCTGATGCAATTAAAATTTCCATGGAGGGGAAAATATGTATATATCTGTGTGTGTGTGCATATACATACATATATCAAATATATAAATATACATACGTATATCAAATATGTAAAAATTAGAATCTGAACATGAGATTACTGAGCATGGTCAAGTCTGGTCACAGTTTTAACTGGTTACAAAGCAAAGGTGAGAGTGTGCTCACTTTCCAGCTTTGCTTCTAACTTTCCTCATCCTGGTCAGGCCTGGGCTGGTTGGCCCAGAGCACACAGGATCTTCTATTACTGAACCACTCCTAGAGGAAAGGTAATGAGAAAGTGAAAGCCATGTTACCTGTGTCATAATTTTCACTGGGGTGTGTAACTTCGTCTAATTCTTCACTATTTGGGTCATTTTCCATATTGAGATTTTTCAGCTGTACCAACTCCAGGAATCTCAGAGCTGTTTCTGCCAGCAATGCTATGTTTTCTGTAAGATGGAGAAAACAATAATCCTTATTAATATAATCTTATATCTGAATACTTTTCATTCTGTACTATCCTATCCTCCCTCCAAAAAATCCTAAATCTTATAACTAAGAAAAACATTTTGATTTTTGTAATGCATTATCAAAATAATTCAGTTAGTCAAACTTCTAATTACCAACCTCATAATTACGATTTAGTTATTTTCAAAACTATGAACCTTAGATTGCAGTATCCCCTCTTAACCTAACCAACTGCTACATGTACCTACTCCAAAAAAGCTACTACAGACAATGTTATTGATAAAGCCTGCATTAACACATCACACTGAGTGCCACCCTCAAGTCTCTTCTGCTCCACAAAAGGTCCGTCAACCTGACCCCCTGAGCAGGGCAGCTCAGCCCTGGCCCCCAGTCTGTTCTTCAGCAGGCTTGTTAAGTTTCTTCCCAGACTCTCCAAAGGGCACCGCCAGCTCTGGTTAGATCTTAGCTAAGAAGCCAGTCCCTCTGCTTATCTCTCCTCCCAGCAATCATGGTATTCTTTGCTACCCCCACCTCATTTCACAGACTAGAAACGTCAGAGGTCTTGACACTAAATAAAGACTGGGATTGTCAGTTCTCCTACCCATAGACCTGTCAGTACACCAGCTCAGCCTGACCCACTCCAGCACTATGAATGTCAGCACTTAGTTTTCGATCATCTGGACACAGTCTTGGGCACCAAGACTCCTTCCATTTATGATACCACTGCCAGGTGTATCTGGCCACTGGACCCAGTTGGCTTTGGAGAAGAAAATGAGGCTGGTGACTGCACAGCCCTCCCTCACTGAAATCCAATTCACTTACATGTCATGGCCTCAAATCCCTGATGTCATGGTCTTCTTCAAGAACAAAGGACAAACGAGAACATGGGAAATCACTGCCCCTTACCATGGCTTTTCACCCAAAGTCCTATTTTCTCAAAACCAACTAATGACATTAGGTAAAAGTAATGCTTTCTTTTGCGTAAGAGCATCCTCTTTGCATGGGCTTACCTGATGAATGGTACCTTAAATAAACAGAAAGTCACTAGATTATTAAAGACGGTATTACTAAATGGGCAGTTTACACTTTACTTGCCTCACCTCATCTAACACCTGCCGGGCCTCACTGACAGCCTCACTGGAGATTTCCCAGGCTTACATGAGGTTCAGCCCTCACATTTTAGCTTTCTGATAAGACTAAAAAGTACTACGCATTTCCATGACTTAGTAAACAGCAGACACTGAATATACTGTGTATATTTTTGTGTTAACAGCTAAGGGTTGTAATGAATATCAATTATCATATCATGCTACATAATAGGATGAAGCACTACTGACACGATTTAAAACATGGAATGCTTTTCCCCTGAATCCTCCCAAGTTGTGAAGCTATTCCACAGTCAGTAGGCATAGGGGGTGGGGAGGGGAAAGGAAGGGAAGAGCCCCTGTGGTATTCTTCGGGCCAATGCCATATGGGCAGCAGTGCTGGCTCCTCACACTGGAATGATGGAACTTGCTGTTTCTTTAGTCTCCTAACTGTGGCCAGATGTCTTTGACACTGACCTTGGGGGATCTGTCTTTGATCCACTTGGTACTGTTTGGTTTACCTACTCATATCTGAGAAGTAAATCAGTTACTTATCTACTTCACCTAATTCTATATTATATAAGTATTTCTGAGTAGTTGATATTTCTGGGGTTCTTATTTAGATCCTAATGCCATCCACCCCAAACTACAGTGTCCACTGGGCTTCACACACAGAAAGGAACACTGCTATGTGGCAGCAGTTACAGGTGGTCAAGTCACCATCAGCCAGAAAAAGCCTTAAAAAGCTCTTCTTTGGGGGCATGCCCCAAAATCTCATGCAGTGGCAACAAAATGTAACCAGCACAACTCCTACTGGCAAATACCTTTCAAACAATGACTGTGTACACACCCACCAGATGATTTTACACACTCTCTTTTGTCCACCAAATTACCATATAGACATATATGCTTAGTTCTGTATTGCTAAGAAATGCTTCATGCTGAAATAACTGTTTCCAGCATTCATGTGAGTCTGCTTTTAGGTGAGATGAAAAGTCAATCATTCAAGTCAAGGTGCAGGTAAGCAAACCTCCACGGAAGCCAGGAAATCAACGAACTATGTTTACTCATCAACAGGAAAAAGAAATTGTGTCCAAGAGCTCCAATCTTAGTCAAGCTCAATGACTCTAGTAGGAACATGGAGAACCCCAAGATACAAGGGGATTCCCAAGGGTTCTAAACTCCAAAACTCCAGAGACTCATGATTCCACAAGGGGGACCTTCTCCCTCTAGGACACATCCCAACCCCTCTACCACCCAGGAGATGGTCTATGTCGAATTGCTATGAATGATAAACTCATCTCTGTGCGGCCACCCTGGTAATGCACTTCTCCAAACTTCACTACGCCTCTCCTCACCCAAAGGTTTGGCAGGACCTGCTGAGGTAGACACTCCATGAAAAGGGCCTCAGTGAACTCTGGCTCACCTCTAATGCACATTCTGATGCATTAGGGTAGAATGTTACTGGGCAGGGGAGACATTAATTCTCATCATACTCAAATCCAGCTCTCAGGTCTTCATTTGCAATCCCTATGAAATTATAAGAATCTGTCCTATGCAATCATCACTGGCTACTCCGAAAAATGTCAAGAGTATGAAGACACAGAAGTCATTAGAGTTGTAACTGAATAACATAATCTCGAAACTCCTTTTCAGTAGAGATGACCTTAGTGTTATATTTCAAAATTAAATTCCCACTAAAATTAAAGAGACTTATGTAAAAGTTACAGTCACTAACTTAAACTTACAAAAATGCCTATGAAATCATTAATCAGAGGATAAACTCTTACCAGCATAAGCAAGCCTGACAATAGTTGCCTCATCTTGAGCCAAATGTGCTATTCCTGGCAAAATGTACTCGGGATAGATGTTGATGTCATTGCGGGGCACCTCTCTGACAAGAGCCAGAACCTTGGTGAGTGTCCTCACAGCTTCTGCCCTCACCCTGGGCACAGAGTCATTGCTAAAGTGCAAAAGATATGGTGTGATACGATCCAGAAGAATCTCCACACTTAACCTTGGGGCCAAGTGGAGGATGAGCTCCAAAGCAGCCAGCTTGGAGTCACAGGACTTGAGGGTCTGGAGACAGGACGTTATGACAGACACCAAAATCACCAGCCCATTCTCCTTCGTCTCGCCCTCAGCCTTCTCTGTTCGGTCATGACCACAGAGATTGTGGACGATGTTATCCAAATCCTTCCTTATGACCAGGATACGCTCATCGGCAGAGAGGAACGTCTCCTTGGCAAACTGGGCCATGTAAGGCTGGAGGAACGTGTAAAATATTTCAGGGAAGGCATTACCGCGCTGTTGCTTTAAGTAATCTTCTGCCTCTAAACGTTTATCAGGCTCACAATGGATCATCTGGGTCACCTGCACCGAGCGCAAATGAATCAAAGGGAATGATGACACAAGGTTAGAAATCCTAATAAAACAACGAAAAATAACATGAGCAACTTTGTCATGGAAATTCATAAGCGAGACTCCTTAGAGCAATGTGGCAGCAGGGGGAAGTCTAAGCTAATGTCCCCCTGCCCACATCAACAGGCCTGGAGCACAGCACAGCACCAGAGAACAATGTGAGGGATACCACAGTGACCTTGAGTCCTGGATAGAAAGCTGTGTGCTGGAGAGTACACTGATCAATATACATCAATAATAAATGCATCATCTAAATTGCCACCTGGATCTCCTGAGCCACCAACAGATCGCTAAGAGGTCAAAAACTCAGCAAGACAAAAATGGGGATTATAACAGCACCTCTCTCTCAGGTTTTATGAGAATCAAATTAGCCAATATTTGTAAAGCGCCTGGCACCAAGGAGGCAACATAAATTCGTGCCACTACAGTTATTATCATTTCCTCAGGCTGAATGAAGTAGTGATTTATCTATTCACTAAATTTCCTAGGCTATGATACTGTTAGTGGTCCTCAACCCACTGGAAAGTACTAGACTTCAGGCTCTTTCAGGTAAGGATGGTCCCAGAATGGGGAGATACTGTATTATGTTAACTGGTGTCTTCTCATGACCACTCTGTTCTCCACTAGCTTTAAGACTAAGTAACAAAGGGTGGCGGCTGTGTTTGTGCCTCATCTCCTACATTTCTCCTCTCCTTTCCTCACTAGGAAGTGAGGAAACCTCGGAAGGAACTGAGGGATACCGAGGGAATCCAAGTAAATTAGTATCATATGAGAAATTCTTCCAACAGGCATCAGGTCTAAGATGAAGGGAGAAGGCTCCAGTTGGCTTCCACACAGTAAACACCAGTGTGCTGCTTTCAATGGGCTGGGAGGTTTTTTTGCCCAATTCCAGGTTTAGACCGTTCCAGAGAAATGACAATGCCAGGTGTATGATGACCAGGTTAAGATGTCTCTCTACATCATACTTATCACAGAATTTTCCAATTTCAAGCTAACCACACTTACCAATTCTCTGATGCTGCGGTCTTCAATTTTGTTTAGTACTTGCTCAGGGAAAAAATGTCCATTTCTATATGCCAAAAGCTGGGACAAGTCGAACAGTGGGACCCCTTCAGTAAATAGTTCAGCTATCACACAACCTGTAAAACATAAGATGTAACCTCTACAGCAAAGGAGATACAAGAGAAACTAAATCTGACACAATTAATCCACGCAGCATAAACATTTCAACAAATTACTAGAACTCAAATACAAAGTAAGTAAAATGATTTACTGCTGATAATAAGAGCTGGGGTTTTACAGAAATGGAATCTTACATCCGTGATTCTATTTCAGGGTCACAAAAAGGTACTATGGGTATTATTGTCCCCATTTTGCAGATAAGTAAACTGAAGCTCCAAGAGGGTCTGTGATTGTCCCAAGGTCCAAACTGTACAATGTTGATCAAATGGGGAGAAATCTGACTTTCACAGGTCCATAGTAGTAGTACAGTAGTACAGTGAAAAGAACCAGAGAACCCGAGTTCAAAACCCAGTTCTGGTACACATTAGTCCCTGTATAAATACTAATTCACTGAAGTGGGCAATTTGTTCATTTACAAAAAAGGAGTGGATAAAATGATCTGAGGTCCTTTACAATCCTTTCTCCCACTGTAAAGAGGGAGTGAGGAGTCTAAGAAAACTTTTCCTACTGTTAACGCTAAAAAAATTGTCTGAAGCTAATCAATATAGCTGTGTCACAAGAGCCCTTCCATCAAGAAAGGATTGCTGATAAGGCAGCACTTGAGCTCTCCTCAAAATAGTGCAAGACTCAATAACCCCAGAAGGGTAAAGTGACACCATGTTCCCAAGCAGGCGAGGACAGTTCCCTCAATCATAATACACACTCAAACAGGCTTACAAAAAGGCCTTTCATTTCTACCTAGTGGCAGAGGCGGCCCCTATGTGAAGACCATCATTCACAGAATGGAAGCCCACAAGTGTTTAGGTGCCATCTATGTAGTGGAGGTTTTGAGAGATTGGTTTATTGGGGAGTTTGGAGTTGTATGCAAAGGAAGAAATTTAGAGAAAGAATTTATATTTATTTTATGGTATCTATCAGTGGTATCTACACTGTTTCAGGACTGCCAGCCACTCTCAAAGCTGGGACTTATGTGTCTTGGTTGAGAATCAGGAAAAAAAAATACCTTCCTCAAATCAATAGATAGCAGCCATTAAAATGGACTGAAGACCTAGAAAAATGGCAGTCATCTTCCAGAATGCTGCAGTATTTAGAGAGGCCATATCCAAACCATCTGAATTACTGATCTCTTTCAGGATAAAGGAAGGAATGCTGTGTGACATAGGCCAAACAACACAGTCCTACTCGGGGTTTAAGAAGATGCAAGTCGAGGAGAGGAGGTGACTATGAAATCCTGTCCACAAAAGGAAGTCTAGGAAGCAATGGAATGCTAGAGTGAGGAAGCACCTCCCGAAGATTAAAAACGATTAGTTCTGGAAAGAATTCTGAAAGGCATTATGTCTACAATAAGTGGAAGGCACCTCCCCCAAGAAGTGAGAGAAATGGGACAAAGGCTGGTCAGAAATCTACAGGAGATCCAGAGAAACCAAAATGTTACCACAAGAGAGAAAAACTGATGAAGTGAATATGATCATGGACATTCTTCCCAAATATCCCTTGGTGGCACTCTCAGAGACAGAAGAGCAGGCTGGACCCAGCATAAGAAGGATCCAGAAGAACCATATTTCAATCATTCTATACCCAACTCCAAAAAGGAGTCGTGGGCATGGGCTCTACAAATACAATTGTAGGGTGCACAAAGGCACCATAATCTTTAATCGTAAATTTCCTAACTGGTTTAACATTGGCTTCAACTTTTTTAGGATAAAGAACTCAAACAGATTAAACTCATATGTAATATGTAAATTTATGGAAAAATTTAAGAGATCATGACGAAATTCACAAACATGGACATTTTTGTCTGAAACAACCAATGCTCCATTCCCAGTGGCAAAAATACAGACCTCACATAAGTGCATCGAGCGCTGGATTTTAGAGTCAAAATCCTCCCTCAGATATTTACTAGCTTGTGTGACCCCTGAAAAGTCACTTGACCTCTCTTTGTCTCAGTTTTCTCACTTATAAAATGGGGAAAGTAGTACCCCCTAGGGTTGTTTTAAGGATCAATGAAATAACTCACGTGAAGCTCTTGGCAAACCTTAAAGTGCCACAGAAATACAAGCTATTAATGTCAGTGGCATCTGTTAAAAAGAGAGCTGTCATGCCAATAAATTAATTTGTCAAGATCTAACCAATTAAAGTAATGCAAGTCACCACTGAAGTGGAGGGGAAGGAGTATCCTTCACTCAGCACACTTCCGTAACTCAAATATACCTGCCGAAAAGATGTCCATTGCACGCTTCAGCTCCCCTCTCGTCCTCTGGTTGCTGTTTGTCAAATCCACCAAAGGGGTTGAAGGATCCTTCATGCCCTCTAACTCGGTGGCAAACATGCCACCATCAACAAAGCGCTCAGGAGCTATATAGCAAGTTCTTCTCCGTGATGTGTCAAAGAAATAGTTGAAATCGGCAGGGTTGTCTTCTGGAAGGTAAGTAGGCTTAAAACTGGCAAAGTCTGTTAGAAGAACCCAATTCCAACTGGTTACCATGACATTTTCAGTTTTGATGTCACCATGACGAACCCCAGATTTGTGAGCTTGGTCCACAGCAGTCAAGATCTGGAAAGCAATCCACCGCTTTTCAATATTATTTAAGAATGGACGGGTACTGATTCGATCATAGAGGTTGTCTCGGACGTACTGCCTGAAGAGCAGAGCTGCTTTTTCAGATGTTTTTTCTGTGGCTCTCTGGAATGGCAGACAGTTTTGGGCTGAATTAAGCCGTATTTTCAGCTCTTCCAGTTCCTGTTTATAGCTAGTTAAAGGTAATGTTGGATCCTGAATTGCAAAGACCTTCACCACCACCAAACCTTCTCTGTGCTTGGCTCGAGCAACTTTAAAAAACCGAGTACTCCCAAGACTTTTGTCATATTCAAAATCATGGATGTCTGAAAAATAGCTGTCCACAGAAAGGATCTGGGAGGGGGCAATGCCAGCCAGCTGGTTTCCCATAATGACAGAATTTCTGTCAATATCGTTAAGATATGATACCTACAAAAAAAAAAACCACAGATGAAATGAGGGCCCAAGAAGCAATCACGTTCCTCCTTGTGACCTCCCTCCTTAAGAGAGACATGGACTAAACACTTTCACTGAGACTGGCAGAACCTCATCATTTTCTATATTCAGGATGCTCTTACTTGAAAATGGTCCATCACTAAGATCTAGCCGTCTGGGAAAATCAAGAGAAATGTGCCATGTAAGCAGTAAGCTGAAAATGTTCAGAGTTTACACTGCCTGATCTGAAAAAACTCAGTTCAAAAAATATTTACTTGGCATCTATCATAAGCTCAGTGCTGTGGCCAGGCATAAAGTAAGCGTCACCCTACCCTAGAGGAGAGGTGGAAAAAAGAAAAAAACAAAATACTAACATACTTTCTCATTTTATACAAGTAATCAGTTGAACTGCCACAAAGGCAGGACAAAATAGGCTAGCCATCTTAGCACAGTACAGTGAGAAGAGCTGGTTCCAATTCACTAAATGCCTATATGATCATGGCTAAAGCAATTCCACTCCTGATTTCTTCATCTGTACAAATAAAGGGTTTGGTTTTCTTCTAGCACCACAGCTACAATCCTAGACCGGAGTGGGGAACATGTGGCCTCAAGGCCACATGTGGCCCTCTAGGTCAAGTCTGACTGAATCCAAACTTCACAGAGCAAATCCCCTCAATGAAAGGATTTGTTCTGAAAAACTTGGACTCAGTCAAAAGGCCAAACACAAGGACCAAGAAGGCCACATGTGGCCTTGAGGCTTCAGGTTCTCCGCTCCTATCCTAGACCTAACCACAGGGCCTGAGTTACTTGTTGTATTAGAAAATGTGCTGGATTTGGATTCACAACACCTGAATGCTGACACTTACCAGTTAGTGGTAGCCAATTAAATCAGTAACAACTGGACCTCAGAGCTAAGATAGAGCCAATGTCTGGAACTGAATGTCCCACAGACATCTTAACTTCAATGTTCAAGACTGAACTCATTATCCTCCTCCATAACCTCCCCCATCCTCTAAAATTCCCTATAATTGCCAAGGACAACACCAGCCTCCCTGTCATTCAGGCTCACAACTTAGAGATCACCCTTGACTCCTTGCCTACATCTATGTGGCCAGGTCCTGGTGATTTCACTTTTGTGATATTTCTCACATGCCCACCCCCCTTCATTTATGCTATAGTCTGTTGGTTGGTCTCTGCCACAAATCTCTCCCAACTCCAGCCCGTCCTGCACTGACATCAACCGTCAAACATCATGATCTTTTTAAAATACAGGTGTAACCATGCCACACAACCCCAATGCCACCATTCAATCAATTCCAGAGGCTTCCCATTATCTCCGGGATTATCTCCAATTTGTCCCGACTCTCTTGTTTGTATATAAATGTTCAGAGGCTAGTTCCCCATCAGGCTGTGAGCTCAGAGAGCATGAACTGTCTTTTGGCATTTTTTGTATCCCCGGGGCTTGGCACATAGTAGGTGATTAGTAAATGCTTAATGACTCCAGGATTAAATACAAAATCCTCCCTTTGCAATTCAAAGCCCTTAATAACCTGGCCACTGCTAGGCTTCCAGTCTTCTTACAGCCCACCTGCAGTCCAATGACACTGGTCTCCTCACACAAGACTCCATCTCCCAGTGTGTGCATTCTTACCAGCCACCCTGATGCCTGGAATGCTCTCCCTCCTTATCTCAGCCTCCTGGCTTCCCTGGTGTCCTTCGAGTCCTAGCTAAAACCCTACTTTCTACAAGTGGCCTTTCCCTGCCCCCTTCATCTCAGTTCCCTACCTTTGTTGATGGGTTGTTCTGTAGTTACTCTGCATGTAGCTTGTACACAGGGCATGCATGTTATCTCCTCCATTAGACTGAGCTCCTAGAGAGCAGAGGCTGCCTTTGCCTCTCTGTATCCCCAGTGCTTAGCACAGTCCCTAACACACAGAAAGCACAGTAAAAGCCTGATGACCAGCCTTACCCAAATCTCATTTCTTTCAACCATAAAATGGGTATAAATAGTAGCTGCAATACCTACCTCACAGGGCTGGTGTGAGGATCACATGAGACAGGCTTTGTAAAGTGCTTTGCAAACCATAGGGCCCCTGTAAAAGGTCATGAGGCTTCCATTCCACAGTGGGGAGAGGAGAGAGAAGCAGGGAGGAATCCTGGCCAAAGCTGTTAAAATTAAAGCAAAAAGGAAACTAATAAACCAAGGTGCCAACAGCTGCTGCCAGACTCTACTGTGGTTGACTTGGGTGTTTCCCCACCACCACCACCAAAAAAAAAAAAAAAAAAAAGGGAATAAAACAAAAACATGATGCAGGTTCTCAATTGAGCCAAACTTCCCAGCTGTGAAGAGCAGAGAAAAACCAGCGGATTCTCAGGAAACTGAGAGGCTGCTGAATCAAGAACTGGAGGCAGGCCTGGGGAACCTGTGACCTTCTAGGGCCTCAGGGGAGGCCCCAAAGAGCATTTGTTCTGTAAAACCTGGACTCAAAGGGCCGCCAATGAGGCCCTAGAAGGTCACAGGTGGCCTCGAGGCCGCAGGCTCCCCATCCCGGAGGCGGACCATGCTCCAGGACCGGGAATGAAAGGAAGAACAGGGTGGGGAGAGACGTTTGGGGAGGGGGGAATCCCTGGAGGGGCGGCAGGAAGGAAATCATAGAGAGCAGAGGGAAAAGCAGGCCCGGGGGGCTGAGGGGGAAATGAGAAAGCAGCCCATGGGGGGAAGGGGTTGGAGGGAAGGGACCGGTGGGGCCGGGGCCGGGAGTAAGAACTTGTCCCGGGGAGGAGGTGGGGGGGTAGGACCAGCTCCGAGGGGGAGGCCTGAGGGAGGGGCTGTCTAGACTGAGGTGAGCCTTTCGCCCCGGGGGCGGGGCGGCCCGGAGGAGGAACGTGGGGAGGGGGACAGAGGGACCATCCCCCACGGGCCCGGCCCAGCCCACCCGCCCCATCTCGCCCCCGGACCGGCCTCCACCAACCCCACCTCGCTGCGTGCGGCCGGAGCCCCGGGCGGTGGGACGGACGGACGGACGGACACTCGCGGGGTCCGGCCCACGGATGCCCCGGCACCTCCCACCCCCGGTTCCCCAGCGGCTGCGCCAGGACCCGCAGCCCGCGGGGAAACCGACCGGTCAGACCTCACTTCCGGGACGCTGCGGAAGTGACGTAAGGGGGCAAGGCGGAAGTGCTCCGAGGAGCCTCGGTTGCTAAGAGACGAGGAAAGCGGAAGACGCTGAGAGTTCAGAAAAACTAGACGCCTGGACCAGCCATCAAGCAGGCAGGTTTATGAAGTGCCTCCTGAGCCGGCTTTACTGAGACCAAAGGGAAACAATCCCTGCCCTCAAGGAGCTTACATTCCAATCTGTTGAGACAACATTTACATTAACAGGTAGATATGAAATAGATCCAAAGTAGTAATTGGGAGAAGGCCCTAGGATCTCGGGGGATCATGGGGCGTGGGGGCCGGGGGTGTCAGGGAAACCTTAGAAGGTGGTACCCAGGGGCAGCCAGGGCTTCTGAGAGGCAGGCAGTGCAGGCAGGGGGCAGGTGGAGTGCCAGGCAGTCGTCCTGGACCTGAAGGACGGTAATATGTGAAAAGCTGGAGAGAGAGGTTAGGGTCAGGTTGTGAGGGAGCTTGAGACGCGAAACAGAAGAATTTAAATTTAATCCTGGAGGTAACAGGGATCCATTGGAGATTATTGAGAAGGGAGGACGGGAAGAGGTGATCGAACTTGCACCTTAGCATGAAAAATCACTCTGACAGCTCTGTGAAGGATGGATGAGAGAAGGAAGAAATTGGAGACAGGGAGACCAGTTAGGAGACCATTGCAATAGTCCAGATCAATGGAGTGGAGTGATGAAGGCCTGAACCTAGTAATAATAATTATAGTTAGCATGTTTAAAGAATGCAAAGCTCTTTACAAATATCTCATTTGATCCTCACAATAACCCTGTGAGGTATGTTATTATTCCCATCTTACAGATGAGGAAACTGAGGCAGATAGTTTAAGTGATTTACTCAGGGTATCTCTAGCTAGTAAAGTGTCTGAGACAGGATTTGAATTCAGGTCTACCTGATCCCAAATCCAACATGCTTTCCCCTGTACCTCTTAGCTACCTCAGTTGAGATGGTGGATGTCTGAGTAGAGAGAAAGAGAGAGAAGAGAAAGAAAGATAAGATTTAGTAAATGATTGGACAAGGGCTGGGGGGGAGAAAAATGAGAGTCTAGGAGGATGACACCCATATAACTTAGGTGACTTTGGCTTCTTTCATGTCTCAGCTAAAATCCCATCTTTCCCTGTTCTTAATCTTAGTACATTCTCTCTGAGATTATCTCCAGTTTGTCCTGTATGTAGATTGTTTGTACATACAGTTTATCTTGTATGTAGTTGCTTATATGTTATCTCTTGTATTATACTGTGAGCTCCTTGAAATCAGGGACTAGTTTTTTGGCTTTTTGTAATCCCCAGTACTTAAGACAGTGCCTGGCACAGAGGCACTTAATAAATGCTTGTCTTGGAAGGTTGGTTGTGCCATTGACAAAAACTGGGAATTTCTGAAGAGGATGGGTTTAAAGGGAAAGATAATGACTGTTTTGGACATGATAGGTTTGAGATGCCTGCATCTCAGGAAACTGAGGCCCAGAAAGATTTAAGTGACTTGTCCAAGGTCAAAAGGATAGTAAGTAGCAGAAGCAGATTCAAACCAAGGTGTTACCATTCCACGTTCAGCACTCTTTTGACTATACCCTACGGATCTTCTGAGTTCTAGATCTCAATGATTAAAAAATATCACTGTATACTCCTTAAATCTAGGTTTGTTGATAATATGCAAACCACCAGTGATAGATGAATTATATACCCATGTGACCACTCATCAGTGTCTTCTTCTTGTATACAATATTGAGCTCAATATGCTGGAACCCTTATTCTAGGGCTTTTTCACATTTTGAGGGGATAACACATGGCCAAGAGCCCCAGCTATGCATTTACTGGATCCTGGTTCCATCTTAGTGGGGGGAGAAAAATCTCTCAAAATCTCTTTCTTTGTTCCATGTTCCCAGCCATGGTCATTCCTTGGAACATCATTCAGAATATATATCTTGGGTCTAAGTCTCTAAGAAAAAAAAAGAAAAGAACTCTCACCTCTCAACACTCAGGCTGTCCCAAAGTCCTTCATCATTCCAGTCTATCCTTCACACTATTGCCAAAGTGTTTTTTGCTTAAGTGTAGATCTGACCATGTCACTTCCTTACTCACTAATCTCCAATGGCTGCCTTCTCATGCCTCAGCAATCAAGTATAAACACCTTTGTTTAGGTTTTAAAGCCCCTCAAACCCTGGTCCCAGCTCCTCTTTCTAGCCTCATTGGGTATTACTTCACCTCCCACACTCTGCCATCCTGCCAGACTAGCCCTGTCTTATACTTTACACACAACACACCATCTGTTGCCATCTCAGCTGCCTTTGCACTAGCCATTCCCCTTGCCTGGCATGGAATGTCCTTCTTCCTCACCTTCACCTCACAGTATCTCTCTCTCTCCCTCTCCTTTTAAGATGCAGCTCACTTACCACCTCTACATGAAGTCTTTCCCTATTCCCTCCAACACCAGTGCCCTACTTTGTTGTTGTTTTCCTCATTAGAATGTGAGCTTCTTGCAAGTCAGAACTCTTTCATTCTTTGTACTTGCATTACCTAGCCTCTAGCACAATGCCTGGCATATATTAGGAGCTTAATAAATGCTTGGTGAGTGACTGATTAAACAGTACTCATTTTTCATCCACTTAGTTTCCACATTGGATTGTAAGACTGATCTCTTTTAAATAAACATGAACCTCATGGAGGATGCCCTATAATGTTCTGGGTCTTGATACGGTCTGAACAATAGTACCTACAAACAAGAGTTTCTAGAGAACCTCATCGTCTGTAGGGGCACTTCCATTTAATGACCTTCTGTGACAGTGGCAAATACCTTTGAAGAGCATACATATTGCTGTTTTATACCTCACCCAAAGTCAATAATGAAAAAGTCATTGGGTAGAGTTATCTCTCTTGGTGCGTTTGTCAAGGAATCTTGTATAGTCTTGTATAATCTTGAATAGTCTTAACATATGATCTTGTATAGTCTTGAGCATACAAAGTCTCTTATTGGAAGAGAGCATTTACTCAGGCTGTTTTGTACTCTACCAAATCAAATGAGCTTCTTTTTGGTCATCAACAAACAAACACAGCAGAATCTTTTCCCGTATACCTTCTAGTCAGTGGTCTGGCCATAAAGATGTGGTATGCCATAGAAAATCATAATGGAAGCATACCTGTTCTTTCCCATATTTTTATGAAGAATAGCCTTGATATTCATGTAGATAAATCATTCTCACAAAACTTTTATATAGATGAGAAAGTAAGTGTATCTTCTTGACAGCTGCCTTGCCATCCAAACCAGAGACAGTCCTTTGGAGATTTTAACCCTTCAGTCTCTGTAACTTCTACCCTCCAAACTGCTGTCCTGATTAGAATGTACCTCACCTGGACTCCTACTTCAGGCAGACCCAGCAATATTTCACCTTTCTCTAAGAAGGAGAAAGCCCAACCCTAACATCAAGAAGAGAAAAAAAAAAGAGGGAGAGAAATCCCATTTAAATTCCACTATAGAATGTATATATATATATACATATATATATATATATACCTTCCCAGAGACACACAAGAACTATATAAATACAACTATGAACCACTGTTTACATATATAAAAACAAACCTAAATAATTTGGAAAATACCAATTGTTTATGCATAGGAAGAGGACAGCTATATGGTGCAGTGAATGGAGTACTGGCCCTAGAGTCAGGAAGACCTGAGTTAAAATTCAACCTCAGACACTTACTAGCTGTGTGACCTTGGGCAAGTCACTTAATCCTGTTTACTTTGATTTCCTCCTTTGTGAAATGAACTGGAGAAGGAAATGGCAAACCACTCTGGTATCTTTGCCATGAAAATCTCAAATGGGTGTCACAAAGAGTCAGACATGACTGAAACAACTGAACACCTTGGATAGGAAGAGCCAGTATAATAAAAATGGCAGTACTGCCTAAATCAATTTACCTATTCCATGCCATGCCAGTACTACTTTACCAAACTAGAAAAAATAAAAATATTCCTATGGAGGAAAAAAAGGTCAAGAGATTAAGGAGAATTAAAAAAAAATTGGAACAATGTGATCCTAGCAGTGCCAAATTTCAAACTATAGTGAAAAGCAGTAATTATTAAAAACAGCTTGCTACTGGTTAAAAAAAATAGATCAATCAGTGGAACCAATTAGGTATACAACATATAGATGAAATTGTACTTAATACCCTAGAATTTGATAAACAAAGACTTCAGCCACTGAGATAAGGACTATTCACTATTTGACAAACACTGCTGGGAAAATTGGATAGCAATGTGGAAGAAATTTAATTTAGGCCATCGCCTCACACTTTATACAAAGATAATCTCCAAATCCATACGTGACCTAGATGTAAAATGTCACATCACAAACAAATTAGAAAACATGGGAGGAAAATTTACTGATCAAATCTATGGTTAAGAGAAAAGTTCATGACCAAACAAGGAAGAGAGGATCACAGAAGATAAAATAAATAACCTTGATAATGTAATACTGAAAAGGTTTCACACAAATAAGTCTAGTAAACCTAAAATTAAAAGAGAAACAACTGGGAAAATATCTTTGCAGTAAGTTTCTCCGATAAAGGCCCAATTTAGAAAACATGTGAAGAATTTATTCAGATTTATAAGAAAAAGAGCCATTTCCCATTCGATAAATGGTCTAGAGATATGAACAGGTAGCTCTCAAGAGAAGAGACCCAAGCTATCTAGAGCCATGTGGAAAAAAATGTTGCAAATTTCTACTAATTTGAGAAATGCAAATTCAAGCAATTCTGAGATTTCATTTCACGCCCGTCAGTGGTAAAAAAGGAAAACATAAAATGTTGGAAGGCCTGTGTGAAAGCAAGCACATTGATGCACTGTCGGTAGATCTATGAGTGAGTACCATTCTGGAAAGCAACTTTTAATTATATACAAAAGTTACTAAATAGTACATGCCCTTTGACTCAGCAGTGCCACTGCTTCTACCCAAAATAGATCAAAGAGAGAGAAAAAGGCCCTTTACAAACAAAAATAGTTATAGCAGTTCTTTTTGTGGTAGTGAAAACTGGACACTCAGAGGATATCCAAAAGTTGAAGAGTGACTGAAAAATTTATAGGAATGTGATGGAGCACAATTGTACTGTAAACTGTGAGGAAGTAGATGATTTCAACAAGACGTGGAAAGGTATAGACAAACTGATGCAGAGTGAAGGGAGCAGAACCAGAAGGACAATTTATACAATAACGACAACACTATAAAAACAAACAACTTGGAAACCAAGGTGTTTCAGGAGTGCCAGGCCTGGAGACAGGAAGACTCATCTTCCTTTTTCCTCAGTCTACTCATCTGTAAAATGAATTGGAAACGGAAATGGCAAACTACTCCAGTATCTTTGCCATGGAAACCCCAAACACGGTCACCAAGAGTCAGATGTGACTGAAATGACTGAACAACCACAAAAGAACTCTGATCGTGATTCCAGAGGACCCATGATACAACATACTACCTAGGATGAAACATAGTAGACTTAGGGCACAAAATTATGTGTAGATAAATTAATAGCCAGTAAGGGAATTTCTTTTGCCTGAATACGTTGTTTGGTTCTCTTTTTTTTTTTTAAATTTACAGTAGACTATGAGGAAGAGAAAGTAGATTTCTGTTTTTAAAAATATAAGGGTGGGGATCAGACCGAAATGTGAAATGTTGCATGTTCTTTCAGATGAGGTCACTATATTTTTAGTTTTTCTTAACCATTTTCCTTTGTAACAAGACACCTCCCACAAAGCAGGAGTAATCTGTGTTTTTTTAAAAAATCAATAAAATTCTCTTTAAAAGTATGCAGTAAATGTTTACAAATAACATGTACAGACAGCATGATAAGCAAATTCTTAGTGCGTGCCTCATGTGATTAATATCCTAAGGAGAAATTACTGTCTCATAATAGATAACATGTTCAGCTGGATCTGTGGTGTCACTGATGTTGGCATAATAATAAATAAATAACAATAATGACTAGCATTTAATGCAGCATCTTAAGGTTGGCAAAACGCTTTCCATGTATTATCTCACTGCCTTGATCTTCACAACAGCCCTCTCCATTTTACTGAGAAGGAAACTGAGTCAGAGAGAGGTCAGGCGACTTGCCCAGGGTCATGCAACTAGTAAATATGTATTGCTAGGTGATAGAAGGCTCACCCAGACCCCTATTGTGGTCGCAGGGCTCCCTTCCTCTTGGGCGCAGGCTTCAGACCCAAGGATCCTACTCTTGGCCCTGGTTGGCAGCTCGTTGACCAAAGTAACAGGAACGTATTCCCTCTCTCTTGAGTTGAGGGGTTTAGACTCTCAGCCATTACTGAGTGAGGGTGAATAGTCTTTCCCACAAAGGTGGGTCCTAGTCCTAGTCCTGGTCAGTGACTTAGAGGTCTAAGATGAAAGGGGCTTTACTACAGCTGAAGCACAAGGTACAATGACCCAGCCCTTATTCTCTCCAGAGAGAACAAAGTGGCAGCTAGGCTGCTTGTCCCACATTGCCTGCAGAAGTGGGGCTGGAAACTGAGTCTTAACTTTGACAGGTGGCTTGTGAGCTCAAGGCTGCTACTGCTGGTTCTGGCTTAACCTATTAACCACGTAGGTGGTACAGTTGGATTCTGAGAGGAAGGGAAAACTCCAGGAACCATTACAGGAAACTTTATTAGTTGTGCCCTTACCACTACCTGAGGCTGGTGGTGGATATGAACAAGGTGTTCTTAACAATGATGGCCTGATGCCAAGGAATAGGGCAAAGGATGTTATCTTATCAGAATATACATTCAGAGGAGGCCAAGGTATTCAGCGAGCCAACTAGAAAAATTCCACAGCAAATTAAAAGGGTGTCACAAGTCAGAATTACGAGATGGGCCCCTTTAACAGCAAGCACCCTAGCATACCCAGGATGGCTGCTAGCACAGGTTCTTTGATCTGCTTTTCTAAAGGAAAGCAACTCAAAAAGGGTTAACAATCTTACTTTAATATATCTCATTCACTTAGTTCAGGGGAAAAAGTCAGCACCCTGAACTTCAGAGAAAATACAGAAATTACAAGCAGACAAAAAATTCAGACAAACAAAATAACACAATTAAACACACCAACAGACAGGACTTCTAGATGTCTGACCATTACATACATATATAATCAGTTACCAGAGAGAAAAGCACCAACATCTGGGTTTTCAAAGTGGGAAGGGGGTGGGGGAAAGGGAGCTCAATGGCTACGCAGAGTCTCATCTGGTCAAATCGTACAGCTCTTCCTATATATATATATACATAGCCATAGCCATCTCCAGGGTCAGAGAACATGGCAACCTTCGTGACCCACTGCCTAATTACAAATTAACAAAAGGTGTGGATCTTCCTGAAAAACAAGCCTCCCCTAAGCAAGCTTCTCTTGTTGGGTTCCAAGTGAGGCTCATTAAGGAGCAGGGGAGATCTTCAAATTCCCTTACCATTATAGCCCTAAGTGACAAAATGAAGTCTAAGAAATATCAGACAATTACACAGTGCAACATATTTCCACTACAAATTATCAGAGGCAAGATTTAAATGCAAGTCTTCCTGATTCTAGTGCCATTACTCTATCCATTATACCACCAAGGTGTTTCTGCCTATGTTACAAAGCACAACTCATCCATGCCTGCCTATGTTGGGTGAATTTTTGTCCATTTCGTCCCATAAGTTTCTGATCCAGGTGACCCAAGCCTTCCTTAATTTCTCTTAATATTGTGAGAAAATTATTGCAATATAGAGGGTGTCTATTGACTTTCTCTTATTCTTATCATGTGACCACTCTTTTTCCATCACATATTTCTTTGATAACATCCTTTCTACAAACGCTTCAAAATTCCTCGTTTGTTATAAGCTACTCACATCCACCATGCACCTCTCCATTGACCTTTGGGCAATCTTCAACATTAATTCTTCAGAGACTGTAGTATTATATAAGTAGTTATCATATAACAACACCAAAAGAATATTGATATTTAAAAGTGGACCATTGTTTCAAGGAAAAGTTTGGAGTCACTAAAAGAAATTTATAGTTTCCCAAAGGCAATATGAACCACTCTTTTCCTACTACCAATTCAGTGTCAATTTACATTGTCTGTCCTGTGTGTGTGTGTGTGTGTGTGTGTGTGTGTGTGTGTACATGTGTACGTATATGTAGGGGTCTATGCAGATAGGTATACACCAGTGGGGAGGTTCTGTAGATTGTCTATTTAGCTTCATAGCATGATTCATAGACATTCTTTGTCCACTTGTTTTTCCTGGGTAGATATTTAGATGGCCAAGTTCTTTTGAATGATTATAGATCTCAATTAGTAGGTTCTTCAGTGTTCTAGGGCTTGATAACATCATCTTTAATCAGAAGCACCTGGAGATAACATATACTAGATTACAATAATATGTTTCATACATTTTCAAGTCATCTTCAGTATTACTAAGTATGGGATTTTTATCATGGACATTTATGTTTGTTGTTGGTTCACCTTTGTAGTGCTTTCAAGTTCGTTTGCGTTAGAAATTGCTTTTGTGTTTAGGCTTTGAATGCTTTCTCTGCTTTCCCCTTTATCCTGAGATCTAGACCCAGATAAAGTTGATATGCCCAGACTATGGCACAAAGAATTGTACTGGATGGCTTCCCAGGGCACTTGGAGCCTTTGAACAGTTCTATTGTTGTTTAAGTATAGAGTATGTGTCAAACAAGCCTTTCTCTGCTGCCTGTGCTATTTTATATCTGTAATCCTCAGAAATATATCTCATTTTTAATAGCTGGTTCTCTAATAAAAATGAAGCAAGTAGGTACTCCCACAGCAACACTGGGCAACATGCTCCACCTGCCATGGACAATACAATTACAGCTTAGCAATCAGGCTTTTTCCAGGCTGATAACATCAGCAATTTTGGCTTAGGTGCCCCTTTTCGACGAACAAGAGCAAAAATAATGACCCCAATTCCCTACAAAAAAAATATATCTTTCAGTGTTGCTTGCTTCTTGTGCCCAACAGTGAGGTCAGAGTACAAGCTTAGTTTCTTTCTCATTAAAGCAAACCACTTGAAAGGCAGCATGATGGAGTAGGAAGAGCACTGGGCTTCGAGTCAGAAGGGTTGGATTCATGGCTCAGCTCTTTGATTTGGGACAGTCTCTTAATCTCTTGGAGCTTTGGCTTCCTTATCTAGAAATGTAAAAATAAGTATATTTGCGCTGCTTCCCTCTCAAGGGGCTTGTGAAGAATGTGCTTTGTAAACTGCCAAGTGTTAGAAAAAGGGGTGATTTTTTTTTAGCAATATGTTGGCTTTTAATATTTCATAAGTCAAAGGAACGCATATTGGAAAAGTATCAGCAAATGTTGCATGGAAAAGGTGTAAACTTACTCTTGGAAAATAAAACCAACCTGCTACCATAAGATCATATGTTTAGAGCTAAAAGTGACTCTAAAAGTCATCTAGTCCAAGTGCATTTTACAAATGGGAATATTGAGGCCCAGAGTGATGAAGTTGTTTGCCAAAGGGGGAGGAAGAAGAGAATGTAAACAACGTAAATATTGGTTCCCTTCCCTCCTCCATTCTCCATTTTACTGTACTGTCTAATACCCATGAATTTGCCTTTTTCATCAAGCTGGTCTTAGTGTAATTTAAGGTATCCTCAAACCAAAAAAAGAGGGGTAGGGGGCTATGGAGACCCCTGAAAGAAGGAGCCAGAATGCATGAGAGATGTCTCGTTGCATTATTGCAGAAGAATCCTTTGGCCGTGTTGGTTTCAACACCAAAAATGATCAGTTCTGATTTTAGCCTTACTGCAGTGATGGCTTGGGGATCACAGCATTTTCTGCTCATCTATAAACCCAAATGTACTTTGGAGGAAATTGGTGGAAAGAATCTATGTGGTATTCTAATGTGTGTAGGATCTTCAAGATCCATGTACAGCTGCTAGGTAGCACCAGACTTGAAGTCAGGAAGATGAGTCTCCCTGAATTCAAATGTAGCATCGGATTTACTAGCTGTATGACTCTGGGCAAGTCACTTAACCCTGTTTGCCTCAGTTTCCTCATCTGTAAAATGAGCCAGAGAAGGAAATGGCAGACCAGTCCAGTAGCTTTGCCAAGAAAACCCCAAATGGCGTCACAAAGAGTCAGACATAACCGAAAACAACTGAATAGCAACAAATATCTATTTAACCATAGAAGAGCCCGAGAACTTGTAGGCGGAAAGAAGATTGTAATCAATTTAAGAGGAATAAAATGGAATGGTCATTAGATAAAGAAAGTGATTGACTGGGTCAGATATTGGACTATGTGTAACACAGCAAGCTAGCTCAAGTCCAGTCACTCAAGTGACGGTCAGACCCAGAGGAGAAAGATTCCCAGAGAGGGAACTGCCTGGGGCTGGGGGAGAAGTTTCTCTCTTCTTTCTCTCGTTCTGTTCTCCCAAATATCAGTGATGGTCTTATGAATTTTGAAAGGTCAGAGAATCTATAGTTACCACCTTGTAGGTGGCGGTGGTCTTGCAACAAGCCACAACTCAGACTGCAGTGTCTGCTCTGGGAGACTTACAGAGGACAAATTGGAAATACTGCGGAAAACCAACTTCAGGGAGTGTGACTCCTCCGAGTGGAAAGCAGTGTAGGCCACAAACTCCAGGATGGCTCCAGTCCTGAGAGCCCAGAACAGGTACACCTCAAGGGAACTTCTTGAGGATTCTTCAGAGGGAGAAAAGGGACAAAGAACTGTGTGTTACCCCTTCGCTACATATGTTCTCTATAGGTATGCCTCGTTGCCTTTGTGCTTTAAGTTTGAGCCCACTCATTGCATAGGGTTGAAGGAGATGAAGAGGAAACACAAAATATAAATAGTTGTGTTTTTTTTTCTAGAAGCTTTGCTGAGAAAAGGAGGAAAGATTGAGGGCAATGTCTTGGCAGAAGAATAGGGTCTGAGGATGTTTATTGTGTTTGGTTTTTAGGGTAGGGCAGATATGGGCATGTTTTAAGGCAGCAGAGAATGAACCGTTAAATCAGGAGAGATGGAGGATTTGAGGGGATGGCAGGTGATTGATTGATGCTGCATTCTGTTGGAGAAGATGGGAGGGCAATGGGATCAAATGCATATGTGCAAGGGTTGATCTTGGACAGGAGAAAGCCCAGCTCTTTGTTTGAGACTAAGGGGAGGGAGAGGTGGGGTGGCAAGAAAAGGAGAACAGAAAAGAATCCTTCTTCTGGTTGTGTTTCTCTTTGTTCTAAGAATATTTAATACAGTTAGAGAACCACAAATAAAAGCAGCTTAAGGTTCTATCTCATAACCATCATTTTGGTCAACATGACAAAAATTGGAGGGGCTGTGGGAAAATAGGCACATTGGTGCTCCTTTGGTGGAGTCATGAATTGGTAGAGCCATTCTCGAGAATTGAGAACTATGCCCCAAAAGTTACTCAGCTATAAATACTTCTTCACACTATACTAGGCCTGTGCCTCAAAGGGATCCAAGAAAGAGGAAAAGGACCTGTGTTTACATAAATATGTATAGCCCTAGAATGGAAACGAAGGAGGCCCCACCTCTTGGAGGATGGCTAAGCAGTTTTTAGTATATGAATACAATAGGATATTACTGTCCCATGAGAAATGATGAAATGAAGAGGAAACTGGGAGGACCTTTATAAACTGAAGTGACCAGAACCAGAAGAGCAATTTGTATAGAAAAAACAAGATATATAGAGAAGAACATTGTAGAATTAAAAAAAAAACTTAGGAAGACTTTAGAACTGTGGTCACTACAACACAAACCCATGAGTCATCATTTCACCCACCACCTCCTGGAGAGGGGATGCATACAAAATGCAGGAGGCAAAACTCATTTTTGGACTTGGGCAGGGAGGGAATTTGTTTTGCTGGACTACACATATTTGTAATGAGGGTTTGTTTTATTGCAGTTAAATTGAAGGGTAAAACTATGGGGGGGGTGAGAAAATAAATGCTTATATAAAGAAACAAATAAATGTATGTTTTTAAAAGAAAATAAGTATGATCGCATTCTCTAGGGACCTTATTATGTGTGTGTAAGTGGAAAGTATGCCCCCAGTTTGGGGGAGGTAGAGGGGTTTTAGTTGTAACAACTATCTTTGCTATACCTTAGCAAATATCCTTTCTAAAGCTGATTTAGTCTGGCTTATAATCAGTTTGAAGCACACTGGTGGGGGCTTAGAGAATTGCAGTTCTAGAAACCCCAGGAACCTTCATGGTTACTCCTAGAACCCTAAAGCAGTATTAGTCTATCTGGGGCCCACCAATGTGAGTGAGAGTTGAGTAAGTGGTACCAGAAAGGGTTACCACAGATTAAAAGATGATTGTTAAATAAGTAGCTTACTTCACATGCTCAGTAATTTCATTGAGGTATCTATCACTTCTTCCATTGTAGGCCAAATTCCCCCATGCCATAATTGACAATTAGGACCAAAAATATTTTCCCTTTGTGACCATCGTTCCTACTTGGAGCCTCCCCACACTTAGCTATATTGTCCTTCTCTAGATGTATCCCAAGCCTTGCCTTCTTGGTAGGGCCTGCCAGAGGTTATGATCTATTGGTAGAGCATCCTCCCAGAAACAAGTCATTTTTCCCCTCAGGAGGAACAACAATCAGAAAAACCACATTTCTCCTTGTATATCCTGGGGGGAAACTCTTTTTAAAAGAGGCAGTTCCACAAGGGGGCAGTAAATCACAGTATGCTGTACCAGGGGTTTCATTTTCCCATGGTTTCAAGAGCAGACCAAATAAAAGATTAAAAATTGTGTGTTCTGGAACGGCCCCAACCCAGTGTTGTCTTGAGGCTTGTTTCTTTCACAATTTAGGCCTCTTAAAGGAAGGAGACAGTATAGTTGCAAAGCCCTACTACAATGTTAGTGTTGAGACCGTCATCCCATTTCTGTCATTGATTTTCATTTCCAGACCAATAAATAATCATTTGTCAACAAGGAAGAAACACATCAAAGAAACCCATGGGCAAAATCAGCAGTCATTTAGCTCTCTTTTTTGAATTCACGTGCTTGAAATTCCCAGGGATGGGACAGATGATTTGCTTTTGGAAAATTTTTAAATGGAAAATTCTATGTATGAAAGCCCAAACTTCAAAACAGACAAATTAGGAGACAGTTATCCACACCTGAAAATCATTCTTCTCTTTGTAAAATTATCGTTTACATAAACTTTCCAAACTCAATACATCCAAAAAAAAGAGCTCATTATCCTTCTCCTCAAGGCTCCCTCCCCTCTTCCCAGCTTTCTTAATTCTGTTCCTGTCCCCGACTCAGTCCCTCATGCTCACAAACTCAGAGTCCTCCTGTGCTTTTCCTTTACCCTCATGACTTCCCAACATCTCTCCATTCACACAGCCCCCATCAACCCTCAACTGGAATACTTCATTGGCCTCCTACCGACTTTGGGCCTTAATTTTCTCTGCTTTTGAGTCAATCCTATGCAGGGCTTAACTTGGAGATGAAGTCCCATTTACACTGCATGGGTCCTGTGGCCAGAATTGTCTTCGTGTTGTCTCCCACGTCAGAATGGGGGCTCCTCTGGCAAGGGTTGTGTTCTTGCTCTTGATTGTATTCCCAGCATTTAGTACAGTAATGCTCGCTGATTACCAGCTGCCAAATCCTGGGCAGCCAGGTGGTTCAGTGGCTGGAGCACCAGGCTGGAGTAAGGGAGACCTGAGTTCAAATTTGGCCTTAGACATTTACTAGCTATGTCACCCTGAGCAAGTCACTTCATCTTGTTGGCCTCAGTTTCATCTGTAAAATGAGCTGGAGAAGGAATGGCAAACCTCTCTAGTATCTCTGCCAAGAACACCCCAAAGGGGGTCATAAAAAGTCAGACATGACTTTAACGATGTAACAGTAGTTATGAGGTGCATATTTGACTCTCTCCCCACTGGGCCTGGGTTCAATTCCTGGTCAGGGAACCATAAAAATGATGTGGTTAGGGTTAGGGGTGCTCAAGACCCCAAAATACCAACACACCAGGTCCTGCCAAATGGATTCAACTCAATTCTTCTCTCAGGCAAAGAAAAGTAAAGTTTATTAAAAGTTCTCCATATTGGATAGACTCTTAAGGAGCCTAGATATCTGTAAGGCTTGCATTGGGTAAGCCAGCCAGAATGATCTGACAAAGAGTAAGTGTGCTAGGTCATTCTATGGCACTCTCACACCACATGGAGGGAAGATAGGGTCTTATGTACCAAAAGGTTGTGGGAGGAATCTAGAGGTGGTCTAGAGGAGGAGTTTGGGGAGGGTCTTCAGGAGTCAGATAAGGTCAGACTCCAGTATTAAGGGTGGGAAGTTGCTGGAGGATACCTGGAGCTGACAGACAATGGTGGGCTACGCCAGTTTTAGGGTGGAACTGGAGGATCAAGGGTGGGAAATTGCTGGACAAAGAAGGGCTAAAGACTTGGACAGAGTCACAACTTAAGGCCCATGGCCTCAGGCAAATGCCTTCCTTGGGAAGATTCCAGGAGAGCTATAAGAGGCTCCCAGAGCCTGTACCTCAAGGATTCAGGGGGCTCCCAGGGCCTGCACCTCATCATTAGCAGCAAAGGACAGATGTGACCATGTTACTCTCCTTCACAATAAACTTAAATGTGTCTCTCTTATGTCTGATAAAATGTATTCTTTTCTTTTTTGATTTTAGAACCCTTTCCAAGCTGAAACCAGTGTCCCTTCCCAAACTTCTTGTACATTATTCTGCAATGTGAATTCTAAGCTAGAGACAAACTGAACATTGCATCAGCTGTCTCTACATCCGGGACCAGATTCTGGCCTCCCTGCCTACTAACTAGTCACCTAACCTTACTCTTGGCTTTGATTTTCTCATTTATAAAATGAGAGAACTGGACAAGAGTAGATGACCTCAAAGGCCCCTTCTGGCATAGTCCTAGTTTTCAAGCACTTTGCAGTTTAGTAAGAGAGATAAGACTAGGGAAAAAAAAAACAACCCCTAACTACTTATAAGGAGTTGACCACCTCACCCTAGAAGAATGTAATTACCTTTGTCAGGTGATGATTGATCATGCCCTTATCTGAGGGTTTTCTGCACGAAGGAAGGTAAATTTTGATGGCTGAAACTTATGGAGTAATCTGGGAGTGTACTGGCTAGATTTCTTTGTTAAAGACTATACCTTAAACCCAATTCACTCTGGCTCTCGATGATTGGACAATAGATCCATGCCCAAGCACACTTAATAGTTATTTTTTGGGCCCTCCTGGCCAAGAGTGAATGTAAATAGTAATAATAGCTTCTCTTTTGGCCAGCAGCTCCGAGGGTCTTCCCCTGCCAGTTTGATTTTTTTTTTAATTAAAGGGGCTATCCCTTGGCTCACTTCTTAAATAGACCTATTCAGTGAATGGGCATTGCTACTGGGCCCTGAAGGGTCTGGAGGAGAAGGTGAGACTGGTGACTTTGCATAGCCCTCCCTCACTCAAATCTAATTCATTTACAAGTCTTTTCATCATCTTCCTGATGTCCTGGTCCTCTTCAAGAATGAAGGACAAACCACACAATCACACAACCTATGAGACTGAATCAATCAGTGGGAATTAGGGGAGAACAAGGCCTGAACACCTTGAATCAAAAAACATTTCCATTAGATGCTAGAGGAAGTCTGCTGTGATTGGGCGGGTCTGTATAAAACCAGATTTCTAACTCAGAGCTTAAGAGAGACCTGGCTACAGAAGGATGAGAGAAACCCTCTTGAGTAGGAATCCCATGATGGAGAGAGTGCTTTGTCCACTCTCTTTCTCCCCCTTTGTTGGAAGAGGATCCTGTAGGCTTCAAAGGTCTAGAGAACTTTGGATTCCCCATCTTCCCACCAGCATCCTAGCTAACTTCAGCATTAGAAGCCAAGGATGGGCTGAAAAGAGATTCAAGACGCTAAAAAGTTCCCAGTAGGAAAAAACAAAAAACCGCCATACCTAAAAGGAATATCTTAACTCCAACAAAAGGATTTGAAGAAGCTCTGAGCTAATTCTTACCACCTGTGGTCCTCTAAGCTTGAGCCCACTTTCCGCTGGGCTCTGTATATATACTGGTAGGAGAGTAGACCCCTATGAAAGGGATGCTTTGTTTCGCTTTCTTAGTCGCCCACTTCAGTAACTGCCCCTGCTAAAAGTTAATTTAGTCTGACTAATAAATATCAATTAGTAAGCACACTTGTGAGCTACAGCATTAAAACAGCAACTATTCCCACAGCCAGTCTTCCAGGGCTGCTCTTAAAGGACAAGTTGTGTTTCTTCACAGTAATCAGCCAGTGCTAGTAAAGGTCAAGAAAATAATTCTGGAGTATGGGCAACATATGACATGATAAAATATGATCAAGACCACAAGAGAATATCCAAGTACTACGAGAATGGAAAATGATCATATTGTTTCTGGTTGGGATTCAGAGAAGATGTTCATAGAAGAAATGAATTAATCTAGGCTTTAAAAAATGAGAAGCATTTGGACAAGTAGAAACACAAGGGAGATATAACAAAAGGTACAGTGATAAGAAAATTAAGAAGTGGAGGGCAGTTTTCAGAAACATCAAGTTGTCCAGTTTTCCTGCTCTGTAGGGAGTAGGGGCAGGGACTGGTTGTTGGTAGTGGAATGAGAAATGAGAAAGAGATATGAGAAAGATAGTTTAGGATTGAGATTGTTGAGGACTCTCAATATCAGGCTAAGGAATGTATACTTTAGAGATATAATCAGAGCCATACTTTAGGAATTCTAGTAGGATTACCAATCTCATTCTGCCTGGATCAGGCAGCACTGTTTCCACAATCTGCAGCCAATCTTTTCAGAAGCAGGCCTAGAGTACTTTGAGTAGACTGGCCGGGCTGTCTGAATAGTGGGAAGAGAGAGGAAGAAGAGAAAACCAAGGAGAAATAATAATAATAATTACAGCAACAGTAATTGCTTTCCCTATTATCACTGATTCCCTTAATTAGCAATTGAAATTAAAACTCAAAAGATCGACACAATAAGAGGTATCAAAGCAGCACAAGGAGCCAATTGCACATCAATCAGAAACTTTACTACCGAAGTTTGAGAAGTAAAGAAATCAGAAGAGAGAACCCAGTGAAGGAGACTTTGGAAACTTTTTTGATCATCTATATGGTTACAAGTTCAACATGATGAAACTGCACATTTGATCCAGCAAGAAACAAAAAAATTGCACAGTATTACCGTAATGAAGGATGTTATATCAAAGGAGATGACAGAAATTCTAGCTTCTCTGCAAAATGGAAGCAGAGGCCAGATAAGGTCAATAATTATTGACTCCTGTGCTTCCCAGTGACACATGAATTACTAGCAAAGCACTTTACCAGCTTCCTGTCTGAAGCAAACTGATCTCACCTTTCTTATTAGGAGCCTTCGCAGAGCTATTGCCCAAAGATGAGAACAAAAGTGATTCCTCCAAATAAAGGTTGTTTATGAACTTTAGACAAAGTCTTCACAGCTTGTATCCCCCCTCAAAGAACCCCTATAAATACTTAGAAGAAAACAATACATTTTCCAGAGACGTGGCAAGTCAAGTCCCAGAGTTGTAAACAGCAAATTATTATCAATTTGGTAATTGTCAAACAACCTGACCTAAGTGCCCTAACATATTGCCTTCATTGATTATCAAAAAACCTACGACGAAGTTCTGCACTCATGGCTTACCCATGTCCTGAAAATACATAAGCCGGCCTTAATAAAGTAAGAACACTAGAAAATTTTTCCTTCACATGGAAAATTTTATTTAAAACAAGCACCAACATAATCATATAAAGAAAAACTAATACGAAATGGGACATTTTTCAGGGATGCAGTTTAAGCCCATTATAATTATACCCAGCCTTATATCAGTTATCATCTTTCCTAAATAGTACCAAATATAGCTTCCAAATTTAGAAAAAAAGTCAGTCACTTAAGCCCAATTGCCCTGCCTTACCCCTCCAAAAAAAGACCAAAAAAAAAAATTGGAAAAAAAAATGCAAAGGATTACAAAGGAAACAACTGAATTGACAGTCAGTTATCAAAATATTTTTAAAAAATAAATTCACAAATCCCAAGTTAAGAACCCCTATGCAGAGGAACAGCATTTCTGGGAACTGAATCCCTAGAGATGGAGTTATGGAGAATAGCCCATAGAGTTTGTGAAGCCTAGAAGCTGAGGGAAATTATAGGAAATGGATAGCAGAGAACAATTAGAATGCAGCAAACCCCAACCTCCTTCCTTGCCAGAGCCCCACTCTGTTCAGGTCACTAGGGGAAAGAAAGTATATGAGTTACGGGGAGTGTGTGTGTGGGAGGGGGTCTTTTGTTTCACTTTGGGCTTGGATTTAGGTTTTCTTAAAGATCATTTCTTAATAAAACTTTTCTGTCTTGAGCCTTGTGAGGAGGAATGCTTCTAATGAGAGTAGGTGACTATCTTTGGGAGAGTTCCAGATATCAATTGACATTCCCAGTTTTCACCTCAGTGGAGTCAATGACATCTCTAAAGTATACTTGGGTACTTTCCTTCAGGAAAGAGTTTCTAATACAAAAGTTCCAGGAGGATTATTCTGACAGTGGTAAAAATTATGAATTATAAGGGAAGGATACTAGAAATAAAAGGATGTCAGGACAAAATTGTAATAGTTTAGCCAAGATGGAGTGGTGGTCTGAATTAAGAAAGTTCCAGTAGAAATGAAGAGGAGAGGATGGTTGTGAAAAATGTTTCAAAGGTAGAATTGTCAGGGATGCCATCACAGAAATAATTTCTTAACAATCCTCTGATTATCAACATTAGACAAAGCATAGATCAGGGAGACATGCTCACCAAAAGTAGGCATTATGGAAGAAGTTGAAGGATTCTCTATAGGTTTTTGAGGTCCTATAGGGGCTCTTTCTAGTGGATAGCACTTTGCTGATTACATCAAGTCAGAATTTTCAAGACTTGATGACTTCATGAGTGATCCAAGGGAGAGGAAAAAGTCAAATTACTCCAAGGTTTCCAGTCATTAGCCAAAATAAAGAAGTCCAGAAGAGGATTGGAGAATTTGGAGGAAAAAAAAGAGTACTACTTTGAACATGTTCTGATTAATGTGCTGGTAGGACTTCAAGGTATAAATGTCCAATAGTGAGAAATGAGGGACTGAAGCTTAAGAGAAAGGCCAGAGCCTGAGATATTTTTTTCATGGCACAATAGAAAGAGTGGTAGCTTGGGAGACAGAGGAGCTAGGGGTTCAAATCCCAGCTCCACCATGGCAACCTGTGTGCCATGAAGACATGTTCCTTCTCTGGACTTCAGTTTCTTCAGCCATAAAATGACTGAATTGGACTAGATGACTTCTGAGTCCCTTCCAACTCTGAATATTTGTTGTATGATGCTATACCACAGAAGTAGGTTTGATTTCCAGGGAGAGAATGATCAGAGAGAAAAGGGTTGAAAACAGACAGAACCCTGCAAAATACCTACACTTGAGAGACTATGAGGAAAAGGACCCAGGGAAGGATCAACCAGAGAAATAGGACAAGAATCAGCCTTATCATTGGAGCCAAGAGAAGACAAACCTTCAAGAAGGAAAAGCTATCCTACTCCATGACCTATTTCAGAGAGTTCTAGGAGGATGACAGATAAAATCATTGGAATTCTCATTAGTCACCTCTGAGAGAAGTTTCAGTTCTATAAAGAAGATGTAGGAGAATATAAGAGATAGAAGCTAGGTTATAGAGTTAATTAGCATGTGATTGGCGATAAGGGAGAGACAATGAGTACAACCTACTCTTTTGAGAAGTTGGATGATAGAGAGGGTAAGATGGGCTGGTCAAGAGGCTATCAGGGTCAAGGAAAAGTGTTTTGTTTTAGTTTGTTTTTTTAGAGTCAAGAAGACTTGAGCATGTTTGTAGGCAAAAGGGAAGGATTACAATTATGCCATCCACATGACAACTTTTCCCATCATGGTTTCAATATAATGCAGGTCAGCATAAGAAATTAAATGGGAATCTGGGGGGGAGCTTTGCAGAAGCCACAGATGACATGCCAAGACCAACACATGACAAAGAGCCTATGACCGAATTCTTAATCCAGATTTTACAATAAGGTACTATAAACATCCCATAAAGGAAAAAGAAAAAATTCAGACTTCTCTTGTATAAAAGGGAGGCCAAAAATTTTTACACAGATTTTCCTGATCTCTGGAGCACTGCAACCCTAACCCCTGAGATGTAGAAGGGATGTTGTGTATGGAGAGGAAGACATGCAAGAGACATGTCTAGTTCCTGGATCCCATCAAGGTATTTTCCTTAAGCTATGATAGTAACTAATCAGTCCCCCATGTACAAGTCTACTGGGTGGATGGATGAACTTTCAGCTCCAGCAGTTTTATGAGCCTCAGGCCAGACCAAGCTATCAGGCCAGCTACAAAGTGGGCTACCTACCATTTGCCATGAAGAATAACCTGCTCTGCTAGGGCAACTGGGGCAATGCTTGAAAATTTGGGAAAAATCCTGACAGCCTCTTCTAGAAGGAAACTGCGAACCCTGGCAAGAGAAGAGGTCAATAATGGACTACACCATTGAGTTCCAGGTCACGAGCCAGGCCCTGGCCTGGAACAGGTTGGCTGTCATCCATCAACTCTTAGAAAGCTTTGGCCTCCAACCCCTATGGAAACCAGACTTGTGGAAGCTTCAGCCCCTTAGTCCCTTGGTCTGAGTTGATCCAGCCATATCTAAGAATCAAAAGCTATCTGCATTTTCATCTAGGACTCTTTCTGAAATTCCTCTCCCCTTCTACTCCCCTTCAACAGAACAATAGCCTATTAGCACAGGAAGGGACTTTAGAGTTGTCTAGACTAATCTCCTCATTTTACAGATGATAAAACTAAGGCATAAAGGCCAAAAGTAGTCCAAGGTGATGCAGCTAGTTCATGGCACTTCTGGCCCTCTGTCACTACAACCCCACATTACCCAGCCATGGGGTATCCAAGAAGCTGACCTCCACAGGCTCTCCCAACGTGGGCCTCTTTATAAGAGGAGTGTTTCTGCCTGTACTCGGCTAACTGTACCAGGAAAGAACACCAGGGACAATCCAGGCTTGGGGAGGAGAATATAGCAAACCTCAGTCTGAAGGGAATCCTCAGAGGATCTGTTTTCCCTCTGCCTGACTAGGACTCTGGTCCTACCAATAGGACAACAGCACATGGCGTCAGGAAGGTCTGGGTCTGAATCCCAGCTCCCAACCTCTGTGCCTTCATATTCCTCACCTGCCACAGCGGATAAACATATTAGCTGTGGTTCCTACATCATGCAGTTGTCGTGAATCTCAAATGAGATATGACATGTCAATGCTTTATTAACCAGAAGGCCCTGCAACTTCATACAGCCAGCTGTTGTTATCATCCTTGTAACAGCCCACACTTGTATAATACATGACTGTTTACAAAATGCTTTCTCACAGCCCCCTAAGGTAGTGGAGATTTCGAGTCAAAGCTATAACTAACCACAGAGCCAGGAGCAGGAAATGCCATCACATATACTTTATAACTGATGACAGTGAAAATAATGCATGTAATGAAAACAAATTCAATTGAGAGGAAGGGGAATGAATGAATACAGTGGCTTAGGATCCTATAGCACCCATAAGTCTAGGGCTAGAAGGGACCTAAAAGGTCATCTGTTTTGACCCCCTCATTGTACAATTGAGGAAACTGAGGCTCAGGGAAGCTAAGTGGCCTGCCCAACTCTGCATCTACATCATTAAAAATCCCTATGGAAGGAGTTTATGTCTTAAATTTTTTGCCCTTTGAGTGCCAGAACCAGGGTTCTGGGCAAAGTCCTGGCATTCCATTCCTAGGAAGGTCCCAGGCCTAATATTATTATCCCCATTTTAAAAGTTGAGACTCAAGGAACTGACATGAGTTGCCCATAATCATGTAGCTAATAAAGCTATATATATATGTATATATGTATATATGCATATGTATATATATATATATATATATATGTGAATTATAACAATTTTTCAGGGAGATAAAAGGAGGAAGCAAACAGCCTTTTGCATTAATGGTAAAAATTTTTTTTTTCTTTTTGAATTTCGTCTTTGGCTGGTTTGAGTGATTTCCTCCTTTTTGAAGGAGGGTCTTTCACTTCAATTCAGAATGTAACCTCCAAGAGAAATAAGCCTAAAAGTTAGAACAAGCTATATGGAAAGCCTGCAAATATCGCTGTGCCTGGTGCCTATGTTTACTTATCTTTCCTCAGCTGTGGTTTTTGGCACAGTCACAGAACTGACCTTGTGCTACCAGGGTGTTGGTCATCTCTGCAGGAGAGTGATAAATCATCCCGAATCAGTCTCCAGGTCTCAACATGTGTTCTGCCCATTTGTCAGTAGGAAACAAATTAATAACCCACATAGGAGAAGCCATACAAAGGCTGTCTGCTCTTTCAGGTATTTGCCAAGTGGGACACTACTGTGATGTGCCCTGCCCTTGGTGATAAATGTTCATCCTATGCATGCTTTCAGCTTTTACGCTAATCCAGGCCGGGTAACCACTCACAGCTTTCTCCTTTGAGCAAGGCTGCCCTGAGCACTGAGCCTTCATGGTCCAGTCTCAGTCTTCTGGCTTCGCTCATTCCTGCCCTTAGCCTGATGAGGCAGCTTTGTAGGCAGGTTATGTTCCAGGTCGCCCTGAGCAAATAAACATGTCTACCACTTGAGTTGCAAATAATTAGGATTTCACGTAGTTTGTTCTTTATATGATTTGAGGGAAAGAAACATGAATTGAAAACAAGCTAAAACAAAAGCAAGGGAAAGTTCTTTAAATTTTGGAAACTTATTTGTGAAACAAGGGTTAGGGTGACCTTTCAATTCAGACAAACGTAAATGCCTTATACCAATACGAAAACCTAGAGATCAAAGCACTTAAACTTCTAAGTGACCACAGAGGCTATGTGATCTAACCCCTCTGCTCTGCAGATGAGGAAACCCAAGCCCACAGATAGGAAATTACTTGCCCAAGGTCACACAGTTCATAGGTGACAAAAGCAGGATTTGAATTTTAAAACCGATGGACTCACCATTTCATCTTGTGCTTCTCACTCATGGATCTCATGGAAAGGAGTGGGTAGCATGGATCATGGAAATTTTTACAAGGCAATCCCAAAGGTCCCCTAAACAAAAGTATTCCACCGAGTAGAATGTAAGCTCCCCAAGGGCAGGAACTATTTTTCTTTTGTCTTTCTATCCTCTGCTTCAAACAGCTTCTTGAGCTTCATAAACATTTGATGGATTAGATAGGATTGCAATTTGGACGTTCTTGGTTGAGTCTCCACAGTCACTAAGGAGTTAATGTGCAAGCTCTAGGAATAGCTCTCCACAATCACAGATTGGAGCTGCTGGAGGAGGGAAACTCCTTCCAACAGCCCCAAGTGCTCTGCAGTGCCTTTGACTTATGCTCAGAGTTTTCTCCATCCATCACCAGGATGGTGGGAAGTTCTCATACTCAAGGATAAAGGTCATGATTTCTCAGGAAGAGTAATGTTTAGTGCAGTTAAATGACCTTTGATTTCTTTAATGTCAAAAGGAACAGCTGTGATCCAAGTTAGGAGATTTCTGTCCACTTTTTCAAGTCACCATACCCCTATAAACATGAAAATATAATATTAAGATGCAGTTCATTTCCCCAGTGAGGGTGGTAAGCTCAGGTCACAGAATAAAAGTATTTGTGCAAACAAAACCAAATGCTCATCAGCCCCTTTTTGTGTGGTGTCCTTGATTGTGTGAATAGGAGCAAGTGGTTCCTTCCAACCTTAAAACCCTACCATTCCAAAAAATATAGACTATTTTCATCCCAACCTGCCCTGTCCTCCCCCCCCCCTTATCTGTACAATGTCTTCCAGTGCCTTTTTTTGATATTAAAAGACAAGAATATCCTTTAACTCTAGGAACAGTTTTCTGATCCTCTCTTTAAACAGTTTGAAATAATCTCATTAGAACATGAGCTTAAAGCTAGTCTTTTTGGCCTTTTGAAGCATCTAGTGGATAGATTCCTGGGTGAAGAGCTGTAGTGGGAATCAGGGAAGGCTGCATTCATGTAGAAGGTGGTGTTTAAGGGGAATCTTCAAGAAAGAAAGGGATATTATGAGTCCGAGGTGAGGAGCAAGAGCATTCCAGGCCTGGGAGCAGACAGGAGATGGAGTGCTAGGGTGGGTGTGAGGGGGGAGAGTTCAAGAGAAGAATAAGTAACAAAGAGGAGCTGGGTGAGGTTGTGAACCAGGGGCCAGACTGCAAACCAGTACCTTTCACAAGTGAGTGAGAGTAAAGACATCTTCCCCCTTTTTAGAGGGAGCTAAATAAGTAAAACCCAGGGGTGGGAATGAAACATCTCAAACAGATGATCCTTACATTTTCTCATCATGATTTTTCTAACAATGTAAGGGAGCTGATAATTTAGACATTTTCTTTTATCCTTTTCTGAATATCACTTGGCTGCAATAAAACATTTTTAGACGTGTACCGACAGATTAAATGTTATAGCTTTTCAATGTTTCCTAGCGTTTAGACTAATGGATTTTCAGGAGGTTGAATGGATTGTGTCCAGTCCTTGACCTACACTGTTTAATTATCCTTATCAACTGACTCATGAAATTCTATTGTGTATGAGGGTGTAATATAAATGATGTTAGGTTCCTTTTGAGGAATTGAGAGTTTTATGTTTTCTGTCCTCCTAGTTCATGATCCAGACCAAAGCTATAGATTCTCCCGAGGCACCCCCTGACTGAGATTGAAATCTAAAAAGAAAAATGAATATTAAAAAAGACATCTTGATATGCTGAATTAAATCAGTGTGTGTTTTTCATGTCCATACACTTAAATTATACAGTAAAATCAGATTTCAGGACCAGGCCTAGTCTTCACCGTTGGTAGAGTTAGAGATTCATGAGGTATGATTTCAGTTGGAAGATGCAACTGCCCTGCAGGATACATACCCCATCACATACACGTACACAAACTTGCTGGATGATATCAGACTTAGTTCTCTATTCTTTGGGTTAAAGTTTTGCCAAATATTTTAAAATAAAAGATAACACTTTAGGCAGTCATTTATAACTATGGGATCCTTTCCTGAGAATAGTGGTTTCAGATTGGAATCAGAAAAGAGGATGTAGCTATGGAGGATGGAAATTTTTTTTTAAAAACAATGTATGGCTCAGGAATGGGGAGTAGGGTGCCATTGACTTGAGAGACAGTGCTGGACAAGGGTACTAGAATGGAGGAAGGTGGGAGCACCAGATCAATCAATCAACAACCATTTATTAAGCACCTACTATGTGCCCAGCATTGTGCTAAGCAAGGGGGTTACAAAGAAAGGCAAAAGACAGTCCCTGCCCTCAGGAAGGAAAGAACATGCAAATAAATATATATAAAGGGAGCTATATGCAGGGTTAATAGGAAATGATTAACAGAGGAAAAGACACTAGAATTCTAGGGTTGGGAAAGGTTTGCTGTCAAAGATGGCCTTAAAGGAAGCCAGGAAATCTGTAGACAGAGTTGAGGAGAGGCAGCATTCCAGGCATGAGGGTGCTCACAGAAAACACCCAGAGCCAGGAGAGGGAGGTCTTGTTCTTAGAACAGCCAAGAGGCCAGTGCCACTGGATCAAAAGGGCACATGTTGAGGAGTAAGATGTTAGAAGACTGAAAAGGCAGCAGGACAGTTTATGGAGGACTCTGAATGCTAAACAGAGGATTCCGTATTTGCTTTTGGAGACAGTAGGAAGTAAATGGAGTTTACTGAGTAAGGGGAACAGCATGATCAGACCTGTCACCTTAGGAAAATCACTTCAGTGGCTGAATGGAAGGTGGACTGGAGAGGACAGAGACATGAGACAGGCAGACCGCCCCCCTCCCCAGACGCTGTAGCAATAATTCAGGTGAGAGGTGATGAGGGTCTGCCCTAGGGGAGTGACGGTGTGAGAGGGGAAAATGGCTCATATTGGAGAGATATTGCAGAGGTGAAATGGGCAGGCCTTGGCTGTAGCTTGGATGGTGGTGGGCATGAGATATAGTGAGGAATCCAGGATGATTCCCTAGGTTTGAGCCTGGGGGCCAGAGAGGATTGTGTTGTTCTCTGCAGTCATAGGGAAAGTAAAAGTGGTGAGAAAACAATGAATTTGGTCTGGGATATATTGAGTTTAAAATGTCTACTGGACACCCAGTAGACAATCTCTAGTTTACAATTTTACCAAAGGCCACCCTTGTTCAGGGCTAGATTTTTAATCATCAGAAATGTGCCTAGAAATAGGAAAACCAGAAAGGAACAGTTCTTAATTATCAAGAGTTTGGGTTGTTGTAAGGTTGAAAGGGGAGAAGGGGCAAAGGCGTGTTCCCATCTCAGGAGATTCCCCCCTTCAGCCTGCCGTTGTAAGAGCAGCTACAAGAGGCAGCAAATGTTTATAACCTCACAGGAGGCTTTGAGAACATGAGCCAGGAGCCTCTGGGCTGAGGGATACATAGCAACTGATAGTTCTAATGACCAGTAGCATAGAAGGAGTCTCAGTGATTAAGGAGAGAGTCCTGGGTGTGCATTCAAGTAAGGTTAGAAAGAGTCAATGTGGGTGGAGTACATTCTGGGAAGACTCTGAAGGAGGCAGTGGAGTGAAAACAGACTATTATGGACAAGGATGCTAAACTTTGATCTGGTGGCTAGCGCTATTTTATATTTATATATATATATATGTGTGTGTTTTATACCTCCTGACCTTTTAAGCCCCAAAATGGTAGGTGATTTCTCTGAACTGGTTAAAGGCAGGAAGAACATAAACACACACACACACACACACACACACACACACACACACACACACACACATTTCTTAGCTTGTGCCCTGAGTCTGTCATCCCTCCATTAAGAGGTAAATAGCATGCTTCATCATGAGTTCTCTGGAATGGTTATCTACAAAATATTAAAGGAACCAGAGTAAGGCCTGCAGCTTTCTCTATGGAAACACCAGGTCAGATATCACACAGGATGAGATGAGACTGTGATCTGCAATTCATTGAAGAGATTATAGATAGAAGTAGATTGGCCAGGAAAATACTGGGGGAAAAATGAAAAAAAAAAGGAGGAGAAAATAGCAGGAAGTTTTGAAATTAAAAATAATTTCTTTTTAATTACTTAAAGACCATGAAAGATAAAAAAGTGATTTTTTATGTCTAATGATTCACATAATACTGGGTAAAGTGAACATCCTTGCTTCAACCAGTGACTGATTTGCACCAGCTCATTGAGAAAATAATTGGTGAAAAATGGCTCAAGAGACTTTTTTAGTTTTTAATCTTAAAAATTAATTGTTTTTCAATTAACAAAAGTCTAACCTCTCTCCTTCCCACACCCCAGTATTGAAAAGAAGAAAGGAAAAAAAATCCTTGTAACAATACATAGTCAAGGGGCAACCAGGCAGTGCAGTGAATAGGGTACTGGCCCCAGAGTCAAGAAGGACCTGAGTTCAAATATGACCTCAGACACTTAACACAAAACTAGCCATGTGACTTTGGACAAGTCACTTGACCCCAATTGCCCTCCAAAAAGCAAAAAAAAAAGGGATACATAGTCAAGCAAAACAAATTCCCCTATTGGCCATGTTAAAAAGACAAAGTACATCTCCGTATGAACCCTGAATTCAAGGGAGACATTTTATAATAAGGTCAAGGGAAGAAGAGTGCATATCTGAACTTATTGAGACAGTAACTCTCTTACTTCATGCTTGCTTTTAAACTAAAAATCAAGACACATGGTGTCCTAGCAGACACGACTTCTGCAGGTTTGGCAGTGTGTCTCCCAGTGTGAACTCACTAAAAGATACCATGGTGCTTATATATTCCCAGTCCTGTGTGCAAAACTGGAAATCTGAAAGAAAAACAAAACCCCAACATATTAAAGACACTGACAAAATTGTCTAGGGCTCCTGGGAAGCTTTTTAACAGTCTATTACTACAAACTCTTGGATTTCCTAAAGCATCTGTGTTTTTTCTACTGTATACATCAATAGCAGCAATAAAGATTAGGACACAAAACACAGTGGGGGTAATTCTTAGGCTGGTTTATGATGCAGAATAGAAATTAGCTTACTCTTCCATGGACTATGGGCTCTGCAGTGCTCCTTGTAATCATGTCTTGTCAGTGAAACAAATATGAATCCAAAAACACAAGTATTCCCAAGCTTCTTAGGGGAAGGAGAAGAGAGAATACCAGAAAGTTTAGGAAACATACTAACCAGAATCAGAAATTTAGAAGGAGGAGTGAAAAGGACCTAGAATAAATTAAAATAATTAGCAAGAATTTGAAAGGAGATGGGATATGATTAGAGGGTTGCTCTTGGAAAATCCTGGAGAGACTTGCAATGAGCTGATGCAAAGTGAAATGTACCTTGTACAAAGTAACAGCAACATTGTAAGATGATCAGGTGTGGATGACTTAACTCTTCTCAGCTAGACAATAGTCCAAGACAATTCTCAAAGACTTATGATGAAAAGTGCTATCCATCCCCAGAGAAAGAACTGATGGTATCTGAATACAGATTGAAGCATACTCTTTTTTTCTTTCTTTATTTTTCTTGAGGCTTTTTTTGGTCTTTGTTTTCTTTCATAACATAACTATTATGGAAATGTTACACATGACTACACATGTATAACCTATATCCAATTCCTTGCCTTCTCAATGGGGGTGTGGGGTGGGGAGGTAGGTAGGGAGAGAATTTGGAACTCAAAGTTTTAAAAACGAACATTAAAAATGTTGTTACATGTAACTAGGGAAAATATTAAATAAAAATTTTTAAAAAGAATTTGAAGGAAAGGTGTGTGGATAAGAGAAAGAATTGATCATAATCCTCTAGCTTTCTCAATATCCCCACCTATTCTCCATCCCTGCCTCCATTGTCTCAGGGAAAGGTGCATTTCCTCTCTGCTAAAGCTAACCCTTCTAGTTGATAGCTTCTCTTCCATCCTTTGTTGACTCTTCCAACACCTTAGAACAATCAGCTTCTCATTAATTTTCAGTTTTCCCCTCTCTAATGAGACTTTCCCTTCAATCTAATAACATGCCCAGAGTGGCTCTGTCCTTAAACCAAACCTTTCTCTTAACCCTTTTATCCCTTCAAGCTATTCCTCAAACTATTCCCTCTTTTCTCTTTCACTGCCAAATGCCTAGAAAGAGTATGAACTACCTATATTTCTTCAACCATCAGTCACCCCCAACCCTTTGCAAACTCACTGATAGCCTTTTTATCAACAAATCCAACTAATGGGTTGTTGTTGTTGTTTTTTTTAAGTATCTGAGTATTCTCAACCTCTTTAAGGCATTTGATACTGTATACTACTACTTTCTTTTTGATTCTTTCTCATCCTTTGTTCCTAGGACACTAGAATCTCATGGTTCTCTTCCTCCTCCCATATAGTCCTTCTCTGTCTCTTTTCCCAACTTCTCTTCCTCTTCTTTTTTCTAGGTCCTCTTTTCTCTCTACATTCTCTCCCTTGGTAATCTCATCCACTCCTATGGTTTAATTATCATTCCTATGTAGATGACTCCTACATTTATATCTCCTCCTCCAATCCCTTCCCCAGAATTTCAGTTATATATTTCCAGCTGCCTGCTAAATTTCTCCACCTGTATAACCAGCTGGTACTTCAAACTCTACATGTCTAAAACGGAATTCATCATCTTTTCCCCTAAACCTATTCATCTTCCCCCTAGCTGTATTTCCATTCGCACTACCACCATGTTCTCCATCTCTCAGCTTCATCACCATGAACTCATCTTTTATTATTCCATCTTTCTCACCAAATACATCCAATCAGTTACCAAGATCTGTCATTTCCACAGTGTCTTTCACATCTATCTTCTCTCTATTCCTATTGGACCTGCCCTGGTTCATGCCATTATCTCTTATTTTGCTTAAACTATTATAAAAGGTTTTAAAAGTCTCCTGCCCTCCCCCCCCACTCTCTCAGGGAAGCAGCATGGTATAATGAATAGAGAGCTTGTTAAGAGCCAAAAAGACCTGAATTCAAGTCTCATCAGTGACACATTACTGGCTATATGACCTTGGGCAATTTATCTAACTTCTCAGGGCTCTAGAGAACTCTTTAAGACCGTTAAGTTGCATAGAAGGTGTCAACCTCTATGGGTGAAGAGAATTTCTTTCCCTGGGAGCTTCCTATATGGCAGGGAAATCACAGGTCCAATCCTGCTTCTGACCCCTTTTCTTGTTAGTATTGCAAACTTAACAATCATCAATTAACTTGAACCTTTCAGTATACAGAAAACAAACAAACAAAAAGAGGCTTGTATATTAAACCATGAACAGTTCTGTATGGTTAGGTTTCTTTTGAGCATCTGTTAAATTTAACAGAATAATAACAAAATTGCCTTGCTCATTTGTCTCTCCTTTTGAAATTTTTTTCTTCTTTGTACTTTTACTGTTTTATTGGTGCTCTTTTCTTGGTTTTGGGGGGGGGGAGGTTTGCATTTCTATTGCTGCCTACTAAATTCATTCCTCACTCCTTCTCATAGAAGTTCTCCCTTGTAACAAATAACAAGTCAAGGAAAAAATGGATATAGGCTATATTTGAAAATGTTCTGTTTTCAGTCTTCACCTCTAGTTCATGACTTCTATCTCTGCCAAGAGGTGAATGGCATGTTTCATCAGCATTCCTCTAAAGTCATAAGTGGTCACTGCCTTGATCTCTGGTTCTATAATCTTTAAAAGTTTTTCCGCCATTCATTATTCTGATCATCATGTAAGTTGTTCTCTGGTTCTGCTCATTTTATTCTTGATCAGCTCACATATCTCCTGTATTCACTTTGTTTCCAATTCTTTGTTGTAAAACAAAAGTGCTAATATAAATATTTTTGTATGTATGCATCCTCTCCTTCCATCTTTGATTTCTTTTGTCTAGTAGTTGCATCCCTGGGTCAAAGGGTGCACACAATTAAGTGACTTTTTAGTTAAAGTTCCAAACTGCTCTTCAGAATTTCTTTTTAGCTCTAAGAATGAATTATTAAAAATAACCTCTCACAACCCCTCTAACTGCCATTTTTTTCTTTTTCACCATTGTCAATCTGATGAGTATGTGGTGGAATGAATCTCATGGTCATTTTCCTTAATGTCTAGGAGCACTTTTTCATTTAATTATTAATGACTTGCCTTTCTTAATTGGAAACTGTTCATTTTCTTTGCCTACTCATCTATTAGGAAATGACTTTTAATGCTTTGTATCTTACAGATTTGTATCAATTCCCTACATGACTATCATATCTGACCATTATCAGAAAATTTGCTATCAAGATTTTTTCCACAAATAACTGCTTCTCTTCAGATTCAAAATGTATCCATTTTGCTTGAGCAAAATGTTTTCAATTTTATGTAATCAAAATGATCTGTTTTATATCATATAGTCACCTCCATGCTTTATTTTGTCAAAAAAAAAAACTCTTCCCCCATCCAGTCATGAAAACTATCTCTTTCCTTTCTCCTCTAATTGATTTTTTATGTTACTTTTTATATTTAAGGCATGTATCCACTTGAGCTTCTGCTGGTATATGGTATGAGTTGCTGGTCTCATCCTAATTTTCTCCTGACTACTCTCCCCCCCACCCCATCTCTCTGTCTCACCAAATAATATTTATAGTTACTGTTCTGTAGCAGAGATTGAGATCTGGTACAGCTAGTCTCGTCCTCCTGTTGCTTTTCATTATTCTGTTACTCTAAGTTAATGAACTTGAAAAAACACTTATTAAGCACTTACTATGTGCCAGGCATGATGCTAAATGCTGAGGATGTATATGTGAAAAGCAGAGCTTATATTTTAATAGGCATAAGGTAGCCAAGGAAGTGTATTATGGTCAGGAAAACCATAGGAATGATGAATACAGTTACAAGGCAATTGGTTGAAGCAGCGTTTCCAGTAGTAGTAGTATGGTAGTATTGATTTGATTACTATTGCCAGAACTAGAAGTGGAGAGGAAGAGTGGCTACAGTACTAAATGGCTAGGAAGAAGCAATGGACTGAGAGCCCTGGTGAAGCTAGTTATGGTGATCACTCATCACTCAGAATTCCGAGATCAAGGGTGGAACTGGACAAATATGCATGAAGGTGGTTGATTTTGTCTTAATTCTGTCTAATTCTAAAAAAGTAGCCACTCAGTAATTTAATTGGTATGGAACAAAATCTGGAAATTAATGTAGGTAGTGTCACCATTTTTATTATATTGACATGGCCCAGCCATGAACAATAAATAGCCCTCCATTGTCTTCCTTTATTTCTTTAAAGAATGTTTTATAACTGCTTTTAAGTAGTTATAGTAAGTCCTGAGAGTGCCTTGGCAGGTTAATTCCCAGATATTTCATAGATTTTTGTAGTCATTTTGAATGAAGGTTATTTTTCTATTTCTCTCTGCTAGATTTTGTTCTGTATGAAATAAATAGAAAGATGGATGATTTTGTGGGTTTATTTTATTATCTACTACTATACTGAAGTTATTCATTGATTCAACTAATTTTTGGTTTCATTTCTAGGGCTCTCAAAATAAACAATCATCTCATCTGCAAAAAGCAACAATTTTGCATCTTTGGGGCTGTGTTTATATCCTCAATTTCATTATTATACTGGCTAATATTTCTAGAACCACATCAAATAATAGTGGTAGTATTGACACCTTTGTTATGCCTGTGATCTTATTGGAATGACCTTTAATATTTTTCTGTTACAGATAATATTGGCTCTTATTTTATGTAACTTACATAGATGCCATTGTCCCTTATCATCCCAAATCCAATTCACATTGCCAAGCAGAGTCCTGAGATCTCAAGAGGCTGCATTTCCTCTCAGAATTCCAGGGGTATCACTCAAAGGTTGGCGTTATTCTAATCCTATCAGCCTGAGCTCCCATTCTGGTGTCTTTCTCCCCCCTTATCCATCACCAGCTACAGTTGGTATCTCCCCTACATCACTGATAGACCCAATGATTACCATTCTACTCAATTTAGCTAGTTAATATTAATTTGCATTTACAAAGGAATATTTACTGAGAAGATATAGCAAGAACAGAAGTACAGAAACATGCTTCTGAAGCAGGAGACCTACTCTCCACTCTACTCCTTTGGTCACTGGGCAGAGTGGGCCCAAACTTAAAGCAGTCCTTTGCTATAGGACATAGCATCTTGAATACCGAGTTAATGTGTGGCAAGTAGATTTTCCCACTAAAGCCCCACTCAGATGCATTGTTGTGATGTGGAGGTGACCTTAGGTCCCCATAGAATTATAAAATTCACTTGCTAGAAGGGGCTTGAATGGCCATCTAGTCAAATCCATATACAGTATAATTCACAAGTAATCACCCCGCTTCTACTTTCCCAGTGGAGAAATTCTCTATGAATATAGCTCATTAATTCCTCTGTGGCTTGAAAAAAAAAAGTCCCTGAGAGATTAGGTGGCTAACCCATAGGTGCACAGCTTCTATGACAGAAGTATTTGAACCTTGGTCTTTCTGATCAGAAGGGATTCTTAATCGGGAATTATCAGTCTTTAAATTTTTTTCAATAATTATATTTCAATATAATTGGTTAACTTTTGTGTTCCAATGTATTTTGTGCATTTAAAAACACAAAATGGGATGTGTCCCGTAAAGCTTGGACTCAGTAAAAAGGTCTGATCATTAGACAAAAAAGGAGATGGGGCTCAGTGATTTGGCCAAGTCAGACAATGACTGGTAACCTCAGAGCCAAGCCCCAAATACAGGGCCCCGATTCTAAAGGCAGAGACCTCCTTCTACTCGGCCCCAGGTTCTCCAGCAGAAGGGATCCTATCCACCAAGCTCGCTGCCAGCACCTGGGAGGTTTGCTTAGCAGCTCAGCCTCAATCCTCACTCACTGAGACATGTTCTTTTGAAGTCAGTAAGGAGGGCAGACGCTTGGGCGGTAAGGGGACTCTGCTTCACTCTGGTTCTCTCTTGTCTAGCAGGAAAACCACTTGTCCAGCTCAGCAATAAATTGTCACCAAACCTTATTCAGAGAGTTGCATACAATTAAACAATCACAACAATGCAGCTCTCTAAGGTTTACAAAGCGCTCTGCCCACAACAGCCTGCCTGTCCAGACTCATCACAATTACTGTCCTTCCCATACTAAAAGACTGAGCCGAGAGTGGCCTCCAACACAGCACACCATCTCTCACCTCTGAGCCTTTGCACTGGCTGTTCCTCAGGCCTGGAGGCCTGTGTCCTTCCTCACTTCGGTTACCTCCAGACTCAGCTGGAGCACCATCCTGGTCCTCTGTGGAGCCTTTCCTGATCTCGTTCTCTGTGACTACCCTCCCTCCCATGGATTTCTTTCCTATTTATTCTCCATGAGAAAGTGTGGGGTTGTTTTCCTCCAAAAGAATGGAAGCTTGTGGAGGGGAGAAGCCAGTGCATTTTGGTGTTTGTAAAATCCCTAGCTCATGGCAACCTATCCCTAACCCTAAATGCGCTTAGCACACAGTAGGTGTTGCTGAATAACCCTGTGAGGCAGGTCTTTGAATGTCATTATTCCTACTTTGTGCATGAGGAAATTGAGGGGCAAGAAGCCGTGAGCCGCAGACCTAGATCGGAACTCAGGCCTTTTGGCCACTGGTCCTATGCTCTACTACAACATCATCTCCAGGTTTCCTTTACCACATAAACCTAAACATGCCATTCCCAGCAAAGAAAAGGAGAGATTATGATTAAAATTGGGTTTGCCTTCTCAGGATACAACTGTGCAGGCAGCTTTAGGTTTGCAAGATGGAGTCTATACAAATGAAGAATGTTGGCTAAGGAATGGTTATCATGAGGATAGGACTGGACTTGTGATTTCGGAAGGGGAGGGAATGAGCATCTATATAGCACCTATTATGTGCCAGACGCTGGGCTAAGTGTGTGGTACAAATGTGATCTCGTCTGATCCTCACAGCAATCCTGGGAGGGAGGTGCTGTTATGTCCAGCACAAACTGAGGCAGACATGGTGAAGTGACTTGCCCAGAGTCACACAGCTAATAAGTGTCTGAGGCCAGATTTGAACCCAGCCTTCCTGACTCTAAGCCCAGTGCTGTGCCCACTGGGCTACCAACTGCCTTAGCTGAGGCAACCATGTGCAGAAATTAGTGGCAAAGTCCTTAGTCAGGCATCAGCCTATGAGAGGAAGAATAACCTCTGCTGTACTTCAGTAGGCAGATAGGTTTAGGAGAAAAGAGCCACAGTGATGGGTGAGAAGCAGGTTCATCCATGATTTCCCTGCTAGAGGGAATCCAGATAAGTAAACACATCTATGATGAGGTTGGTGTGTCTACTCTGGAGCTTAGCTTCTCATGGAGTTACCTGGACCAGAGCCCTGAGACGCTGACTTTCCCAGAGTCACACAGCCACTTCGGTCAGGGGTGAAATGTGCCTAGGGTATAACTGCCCTGAAGCCAGGCGCGTATGCACTCTGCCAGAGCCACCTAAAAACAGATAATTTGGGTGTCAGATACAAAAACAAGATAAAGATAACAGCTGGCATTTATACAGAACTTTAAGGTTTGCAAAGCACTTTACAAACATCTCATTTTATCCTCACAACTACCCTGGCGGGGGAGGTGGCACTGTTATTCACATTTTGCTGATGAAGACACTGAGGCAGACAGCTTTAGTCCCTTGTCTAGGCTAACACAGCTAGTAAATGTCTAATTTGAACTCAGGTCTTCCTCTCTCCAGGCTCACCACTCTATCTACTACGCCATCTAATTGCCTTAATAAATTTGGATATTCATCCAATATATATTGAGGCCTATACCTCACTAGCTCTATAATGAGATGTCTAAAAGCATAAGAACTCTTGAACTATACTAATTTGAATTGTATCATTCCTGACTTTTTCCCTCCATGAATACATTTCAAACACTAACCCTATAAGCTATTCAAAGAGGACTTATGTGTTAGATTAGTTTGTTTTTTTATGCACAGATACTATAGTGAGCTATGAATCAAGTTTAATCAAATTACTAATTTTTTTCAAGTTTTCTGAGACTTAGAAGCTTTTTTTTATGGATCTTTTAACTCTTCCTTAAGATCTTAAGAAATTAAAATAGCTGTGAATACTGCAATATCCTTAATAGAATCCTCCTAAAAAAGCTTTGCTATTTTTCAAGTAACTATGGAATTTTATTAATCCTGGCATGGCAGAGAGCTAAAGCAATTTCATTTGATGTGAACGGTTTCCCCATTCTGAAAAATAATTGTTGTGATAACCCCACAATGTAGAGGTCTAGTATATGTCTTGAAGAACAAAAGATATGCCTGCTAAAAATCTTACAATGCAATGTGAGTCGATGGTGGGTGAACCATCCATAATAGTCGGTAAACAAACATTTATAAAAAAAGCTGCACACTATATTAGGTACTCTGGATGATTCATAAGAAAAAGAAAATAGTCTTTGTCTTTAACAAAGGCATAACTATGTCAGAGCAACTGGGGCTTTTCCAACAGGACTTCAAAATGTAGAGCACATAGGCAGAATTTCCACTTACTCCTTCACCAAGTTAGAAACAACTGAACTTAACTTCAAGTTATTGAGAATAGTTGGTTAAAATCAGAAGCTGACAGATGGAGTGCTGCTGCCTCTCCTCTCCCTACCCCAGGTGAGTTTGGAGGCTAATTCCCCAGGCTCTCAACACACCCCACCCCCAACTAAACTTGTTTTTAAAAGTGAGGGTTTATCTCAGGTCGTTTGCCCTCAGTACCAAAGTTGATCCTCAAGGTATATGAGGAGGCAAGATGTACACACATGAAATGACTTGTAAAAGGGACAAGAATCTAGTATGGACACGAAAAGAAACTTGACGGTTTTTCACAGGGAAACTTGTCATGTGTTGCCATAAAAAAATTCTTCCCTAAGTCCAACCTAAATCTCTTCTAAATTAAGTTAATTTCTTGTATAAAGCTGTATTCTTAGTTCAGGACAAAAGAAAACATTAACTTAGAAATAGATTCAAGAATACAGCACAAAAGGTCACCAGATTTATCCCATCCCTCTGATCCCAGGGAATCTGCAAGACCTGAATGCTAGGCTCCAGAGCCACGATAGTTGAAAGGAATTTTGTTGTTGTTGTTTCCAGCTGTGTCTTCACAACCCCTTTTTGGGTTTTCTTGGTGCGGTTTACCATTTCCTTCTTCAGATCATTTTATAAATGAGGAAACTGAGACAAACAGGGTGAAGTGACTTGCCCGGGGTCACAGCCGGTTAACATCTGAGGACAGATTTGAACTCAGGAAGATGCATCTTCCTGATTCAAGGCCTAGTGTTCTACCTACTTCACCACCTACCTACTGAGGTAAAGGGAACTTATTAAAATCCAAATAAGAAATGAGTGTGGATGAGTTGGAAGGGAAGGGAAAGCAAAGTCAGTTTAAAAAAAAATATGACTGGAAGAATTCTTGCTGTGCTGGCTGAGTATAGCTGTGAGTCTGACTCATAAAAAGCCAAAGTAGCCCTGAAGCTATGTTCTTTCTCATGAAGAAGCTGCTGAGAAGAATAGAGAAACAGCCGGTGAACTCCACAGATGACAGCCTAGCAAAGAAGACCTCAGTAGCTCTGTGGGGGGAAGCAGCAAACTGAAGCTTTCAAGACAGAGGTGTCTCAGCAGGGGTATCGTCCTAGAAACCTGAGTTGTCCAGACCACTACCCAACAGGGTGGAGTCTGCCCCCTGTTGTTTACCTTCTTTTCTGTCTTAAGTGGCATTGCTTTGAAGAGGTAGCAGAGGGGATAGAACTCTCCCAAGGACTGTGGAAGCAGACTAAAATGTAATTGGGAAATATTTAAACAAATAACCAAAAATACAGTGGAACACAGATAATGTTAATTTGTGGTTTTCTAAGTCAATATGCCACCTGTAGATCTTTTGTACATTTTTATGGTCTCCACTTCTGAGTTTGGCACCATAGGTATAATTCGGGGACATAGGTACAGTGCAAGGGGTGTGGAGGGACATAGACCTGCAGCCTCGAGGCCACAAGTGGCTTTCTGGGTCCTTGGATGAGGCCTTTTGACTAAGTCCAAGTTTTCTAGAACAAAATCTTTTTTTAAAGGGGATTTGTTCTGTGAAGTTTAGATTCAGTCAAAGGGCTATATTTGAGGACCTAGAGGGCCACATGTGGCCTCAAGGCCACAGGTTCCTCTCTCCCCTTCTCCCCCCTTCCCCAGGTCTAATGGATAGAGAGCTGGCCTTGGAGTAAGGGAGACTTGGGTTCAAATCCTACTTCTGATACATAACAGGTCTTATGACCTTGGGCAAGTCACTTAAACTCTCAGTGTAACAGGCAATTCTCCAAGACTATAAAGTGGCAGAGAAGGTACTTGCATTGATAGAGGGACTCCTCATTTGGAGTTCCCTATAGCCATGAAATCACAGCTGCAATTCATATCCCCAAATTAAGGTGTAATGTGGTTTGGCCTGGCAGAAAGGAAATAGTGAGTTGAGGGGGTTGTGAGCTGTGGATTTAAATAGGTATTGATGCAAAAAAGTACTTTGACCCTAGGTGCAGATTTTCAGGAGCTCACCTTGAGGAGGGCCCAGGCTACACATATATGAAGAATAGGCACTCGACCTGTGATTTCATTGGTATAGGAAACTCCAAAGCATTCCCTCTACCAATGCAGCTCAGTCTCTTCTCTAAAACTAATAGCCAGCCCTAAGGTTTTATTAAATTATCTTTATTAAAATTATCCCTTATCTTTCCTTTGTTCATTCCAAATAATGCAACTGCCTTAATCTATAGCTCCAGACTTTCATTTCACTTTTTGTATTTCTTTGCATTGGATCCTCTCCTGTTTCTCGAACTCCCTTTTACACGATATGATCTCAGACTCAGTAGAGCCCAATACCCAAATAAGAAAACAAGAACTAGATGAAAGGTGAATGTAGTTTGTGAATATCTCAATCGTTCTTTCAGGTTATACATTTTCTAATACAAAATGAATTATTTTTAATATAGTAACTAATGCAATACAATACAATGTTAATTCAATAATGATCTCACACTTGAAAATTACTTGAGGGTGAAACAAGCAGCTTTTCCTCAGTGTTCAAATTGTATTCTTAAATTAGTGCAGGTTTCCTCTACCTTGAAAATTAGTTTGTAAATCCTGATAGGTTGAGTTGAGGAGATCAAAACACTTGGATAACAGAAGGTGGTGACGATATATGCCTGCTTGCACTGATTTTCATTCTTTCATGTGGTCTCACTGATAAGTTAATCTTAGCCACATTGGGGTAAAATGAAAGGTGAATGCTTTTTGCCTTCAAAGCTCAAACAGTAGAAATGCACTGCAGGCGAAAGTCATAAATACATTTTTGAAAGTTGCTTTGTATATATTTTTTAAGGTAGGTCGTGTCAAGTTTGAATAAAGGATAAAGGGGCTTCAGTTACAGCCATGCCAAAAAAATTAATTAGACTGCATATCAGTGTCAGAATGGGTTAGTACAAAGAAATGTAAAACTTGGTCTGAGGAGGAAAGAAAAATGTCATGGGGTTGTCACCCTAAATTAGCACAACATTATCTACTTGGTGACATTCTATCATTTTTTCCTTGCAAGGAGCTCTGATTTTCACACATTTGCAAACATTTCTGACAGCCCTAACCAGGTTTTTCTTTACCACAAATCAAAGTTCTGTACTTCAAAATGCCTTGCCTCCTCCTTTTCCTAAAATACCCAATAGCGCTGGAAGCAGCATTTTGCAGATTTTCTTTCTCCACGTCTCTAGCAGAGCTAGCGGGGCTCACTAGGGCAAAATGCATACATTCTCAGACATGTAACAAGTGTTTTGTTTTTTGGTTCTTTGTTGTTTTGTTTTTCTTATTTGTTTTTTGCTTCACTGTTTTTCTTTATCACAAAGGAAAGTTCAATTTCAGGGAAGGGGCTATTTTTCCAGAAACAAATCAAAGGCATCAATAAAACATTTTACAAAGAAAATAGGTTGAGTTATTTGACCTTGCGCAATAATTTAGCCTTTTGGAATGGAAAAATAATGTCTGGGCTTGGTCTGGTTCAGTCTCTCTTTCTGACTTGATTTACTTAAGTTTCATTTCCATTTCTCCACAAATATGCTGAGGACTGAGAAGTTGAATCCAAATAGGATGGCTCCATTGCCACTGATGATTCAAAGTTGATATATGATTGCTGAAAGACCTGTTCCCTTTTCTTGACTACTTATAGTCCAATTTCATCCATAAACTATCTTGTGAGGAATTTCCTTAGTTAGGGTCCATGCCAAACTTTCTAAAAAAAATTAACTTGCCACTCTTTTCTATTTTATGAGACCAACAGTGATCATAGCCTTTCACTATCATCCTCCATAAAATTTTATAAATCAGTTTCTATCCTGAACCATGGTTACCTCTGACTGTCATATCTGTCAGCTTAGCAAGAACAAATACATGTTGACTCTTGCCACAAATACCATACTCTAATGACTCATCGTGGCATAGATGCAACTCTAGGTTTTCAAAGTTCATGGCAGCAAGGTGCAAACTTTGGCAGGTTCCACAAAGCAGAGAAAGATTTGAATATGGTTCTGGTGAAAGACTATTTTTGTTGTCCAGGGACCAACCTAGCCAAATAGAAAAAGTTTTTTTGGCCATGGCACCTCCTGAAATGAGCAAAAATTCAAAATGATCCACAGTCTGCTAAGGTCTCCATGACAGTTCTGCAGAGACAGTCTGAAGAGGCAGAAAAAGGAATGCTAAAAATCACCCAACTTTTTCTATAAAGGTGAATTTAATAGTTGTTTTTCTAAATATGAGATCCTTGTCCCATAGCTAACAAATGGACATATTGCTAGAGGAACTGAACCATATCACTATTAACACTCATTACAAGTGAAACCAGAAGAGAAAAGAGTCTTGAAGTTCTTATGATGATCATGGGCAAAAAGACCACAATAAAAACAATTGTAGTTCAGGCATGAGCATCTATTACAGAAGATTGAAGGGGCAGAGAAATTCTATGAAGAATTTGACAAGATACTCCAAACCAAGATAACTCATTGACTTGGTTGATGGTCACCTAGAGTCATGAACACGTTGGTGACCTCAATCCAAAGGTGACAAAAGGGAAACAAAAAAAATATGGTCCTCTTGTACATTATGGCATGTGTCTGTAATTTCTGCTGCTATCAAGGCCGAGACTGGTGGATCCCAGAAGCTCTGCAATCCTGGGCCATAGTACTAAGCCAACCCAGTGTGCACGCTAAGTCTGGCACTGATATGGTGAGCCATAGCGGGCTACCAGGCTTCCTAGGGAGAGGTGAACTGACCTATGTCAGAAATGGCACAGGTCAGAGTCACTGTGCTGATCAATAGTGAGGTCAGACCCATGAGTGGTCACTGCACTTCCAACCTGAGCAAGATAGATGTAGTCCTGGGGATACATAATAGTGATAATAAATATGTGTTGATTAGTTGCTTCCAATGATTATGCAAATAATATCTCTGAGAGAAAAGACTCCTTTGACACACTGTGTTCAGGGGAAGAAGTGGAGGGAAGTGGATACAGGGACCTGGGTTCAAATCCTGCCTCTGATACTTAGCTGTGTGACCATGGGTTAAGTGGCTGACCCTCTGTGAACCTCAAGGAATTTCTCTTAAGATCACAAGTTACAGACGGTCTCTAATTCATGCTGGAAGAAATTCCCACACCAACAAAAGAATAACAGTAGCTAGCATTTATATAATGCTTTAAAATTTGCAAAGTGCTTTATGCATATTATCTCATTTGATCCTCTGAACAGCCCTGGTTGATGCTATTATTATCCCCATTTTACAGATGAAGAAGCTGAGGCTGAGAGACATTAAATTATTTGCCCAGAGTCACACAGTTGGTAAGTATCAAAATCACAGGTCCTCAATATGTTGACATTCAGGGTTTACTTCATTCTTATTACTCAAAATGGGTAAAATCCTCCACCACCAAGTCTCGTTTTCTCTGTAGTTATTTTTGAACTATGTTGCTACCTTTTGATCACAGAGTATTCCTATGGATGTACTCTCCATCACTTACTGATTTGGAGACCCTGGGCACATCACAGCCTTTCTTTCCTCATCTGCAAAATAAGGCTAATAACCCCATGCCTATCTGAAGGCTCTGGAGCTGACCCAGAGGGGGTTTTGAGGTTCCTTTCAGTTCTAAGAAATATGATTCTCTAAAATTCTAGAGAACCATCTTGCGAATATGTGCTGCTCTCAGCAGAAATTAGAAGGCAGAATATAGGTGGGTGAATCAATGCTGATTCATCACCTCACTGGAAAAGCCACTCAACACATACATCCTTGATCGTGGTGGGTCATTTGTACTATTCCCGTATAGGGAATACCACACATTTTCACCAGGCATCTTATAGAAATAATCTCTTACTCCCATCCATTTCTACATTTCCTTACTGATCTACTGCTAGTGCTTTGACTCTTTACAACAAAGAAATTTAAATTAAACAAGTCTTAGTACTAAGTCCCATTTTCTCTCCAATTGCTCATTTGAGCATTTTGGCATTTTGGAATGGTATTTTTTAAAAATCATCACATAATACTTCACATTTGCATTGCAGATCTCAGTCATGACCTGGACACTAAGAAAAATTTGGGGAAACAATGTGCCAATGTCATCTTAATACTGTATTTTCATGATGATTTCAAAGTAGACTCAACTTCTTCCCTTTAGATTGAAAGCTTCTTAAGGGTGAAAATTGTAACTTCTACTTCTTTTGTGACCCCAATAATAATATGACATTTATAATATTTTATCATTCATAAAGCATTTTCTTCACATAATTTTACAAAGTAAATGGTGCAAAAATTGTCATCCCCACAGTAAAATATACTATCCATAAGGGCAGGGATTGTTTTTGTCTTTGAATTCTAAACACTAAACACAGTACCTTGCACATGGTTAGCATTTAATGAATGCTTATTGAATTGGAGTGTTATGTTATCCCCATTTCATAGATAGGAAAACTGAAATTCAGAGATGTTGAACAACTTGCCCAAGGTTACACCTCTGGTAAGGATCTGAATCCAGAATCAGTACTGTGTAACAGAACAGTGAATTTTTAGTCTGTGGACTTGTATTCCAGTCCCTCCTCTGTTAACTGGTGTGGCCTTGTCAAGTCATTTCACCAGTCTGGGTCTTACTTTCCACATGTGTAAAGATGAAGAAATTGAACTAGATGATCTCTGAGACACATTCTAGCTCTAAATATACACTCTTTTGATTCTAAGGCTAGCACTCTTTCTCTTTACCCATCAACGTTATTGACTGATCAATTGCTTCTCAAGCAAAGACAACAAATACCAGAAAGAAAGCCAGAGAGTAGAGCAAGATGAATAGAAATCTACAAGTGCCACTGTGCTACCAAACATCCATTTCATTCTTGTAATGGAAGCAACTACCAAGAGCCAGGCTAGTTGACCACCCTCAGGATTTAGGTGCCCTGGTTGTGCAGAGGGATAATTATTTGTAAAGCTGCTGTGTAGCTCTGACACAGATAGGGTTACAGATAGAAACACAGAAAGTAATGCTCTAATTGCAAATACTGCTGGCCTGTAGCAGACTGTTTAGCTGGTGAGAGTACAAGGGAAGCATTAATTCAGCCCAAGAGCAAACAGAAATGGTGACATCAGCATTCTGCTTTGAAGTGCTTTTTCAGTGAATGGCGCACAGCCAGAGACCTCCATCTACTAAAATGTCCAAATATAATATGGGAAAAATATTAAATGCACATGGAGATTCCATAGTAACGAGAAGGTGGGATTTTTTTTCTTGGAACCAATGAAGTTTGGAAGGGTGGGGTAGGTATTAGTTTAAACAAAAAATCCTGGGATCTCAGTATTGAAAGAGACTTCAGAGATCATCCAACATCCACCTGACCAACAATTCCTGTACAACACCTAATTCCCTCTACAATGGTAGCTGTCCAGCCTTGACCTGAAGATTTGCAGTGAGAAGAAGCCTGCTACCCTCCTCTACCAGTCCATTCCAACAATTTTGCATCATCAACAAAAAATATGACTCATTGGCTTCATTGGAATAGTAAATGACATCAGCTATATGCACAAGAAGTGAGAGCTTAGCCCCAAAATAAGAATGAGAAAGGCATCACTGAGAGGTATTCAGGGTCTTGCCAAAGAACAAATAAGACTTCCCACTGCACAGAAACACACAAGGAGTCATAATGTGGGATTTTCTGGTGCTTATCACAGTGCCTGATACATAGTAGGTGCTTAATAAATGTCTATTGGTTGATTGATTGGTTGACTATAAATCATCATGGAATGAAAATGAAGACCTTGCTAAAATTTTGAGGCAATGTAGCACAATGGATAGAGAACCAACCTAAAGGCAAGAAAACCTGAATTCAAGTCCTGTCTCTGGGACTTAATTTCTAAGTGCCTGAGGAAACTCTAAGAAGACAATAAGTTTCATACAAGGTGTTGACCTGCTTTGCTACATATAGTTTCCTCCCCTAGGGAGATCTCCACACCATTGAAATTGCAGGTACAGTCCCTATTGCTATGCTTAAAATTTCTACACTTTCATTTGCACAGCAGAGAAGCATATTTAACATATGTTTGAATTAGTTGAAGACCAATCTGAAGATTTGCAATAAGCAGACAAGAGATAAAGAGAATCTATAGTAGGGTGGTGCCTAGGTGCCTAGGCAGAAGGATATATTATATGAGAGATGTTCCAGAGGTAAAACATAGATATGGTAACAGATTGGATATGTGAAGTATGTGCAAGTGAGAAATTGAGGAGGACATAGATTTTAAGCCTGTGTGGCTTAGAGGAGAGTAGTACTTTTGAGAATAATAAGAAAGTTGAGAAGACAAGGGGTTTAGGTAGAAATACAAGGAGTTTTGTTTTAAACATGTTGAGTTGGAGATGCCTATGGTTTGAGATGTCCAAAAGGTAGTTAGTGATGTAGGAATGGAGCTTGGGAGAGAAACTCAGATTGAAATTTAGACCTGAAAATTACCTGCAGAGAGGTGATATTTAAGCCCATTGGAACTATTAAAATCACCAAGAGAAATAATATAATGGGAGAAGAAAAGAGAGCCCAGGATAGAGCTTTGGGGGACACCAATGGTTAGTGAATATGACATGGATGAAGATCCAGCAGTGAAGACTGAGGAGTGGTCAAAAAGGTAAGAGGAGAATGAGGAGAGAAGAGTATCATAAAAACTTAGAGAAGATAGTACCCGTGAGAAGAGAGTAATCAATAGTGTCAAAGATTGCAAAAAGGTCAAGAAGGATGAGGATCAAGAAAACACCATTATCAAATATGAACAGATTTGAACAGGTAGTTTTCAGATGAAGAAATTAAAGCTATCTGTAATCATATTTAAAATGCTTTAAATCACTATAGAGAAATGCAAACCAAAATGACTCTATGGCACCACATCACACTTATCAGATGGCTAACATGACAAAACAGGAAAATGATAAATGTTGAAGATGTGGGAAAATTGGAACACTAATGCATTGTTGGTAGAGTTGTGAACTGAATCAACTGTTCTGGAGAGCAATTGGGAACTATGCCCAAAGGGCTATAAAACTGTACATACCCTTTGACCCAGCAATACCACTTCTAGGTCTGTATCCCAAAGATACAAAACAGGAAAAGGACCCACATGTACAGAAATATTTATAGCAACTCTTTTTGTGGTGGCCAAGAATTGGAAATTGAGGGGATGCCCATGCATTGGGGGATGGCTGAACAAGCTATGGTATATTAATGTAATGGAATACTATTGTTCTATAAGAAATGATGAAGAAGCAGATTTCAGAAAAACCTGGAAAATTTTATATGAACTGATACTGAGTGAAGTGAGCAGAACCAGAACACTGTACACAGTAACAGTCACATCATGTGACAACTAACTTTCATAGATTTGATTCTTTTCAGCAATGCAAGGACCCAAGACAACTCCAAAAGACTCATGATGGAAAATCCTGTCCCCATGCAGAGAAAGAACTCTGGAGTCTGAATGCAAATCAAAGCATACTATGAGCTCTCTTTTTGTTGTTGTTGTTTTATTTTGTTTTGTTTTCTTTTTTGTCATTCCTCCCATTGGTCTAATTCTTCTTTACAACATGACTTGTGTTTAATATGAATATATAGAGAGAGCCCATAACAGATTACATACTCTCTTGGGGAGGCGGGAAGAAGAAAGAGGGTAGGAAATTTAAAACTCAAAAGCTTATGGAAGTGAATGTTGAAAACTAAAAATAAATAAAGAATAAAAGAAAATGCCATTAGATTTGGCAATTAAAATATTGGCAGCTTTGGAGAGAGAGTTTCAGTTGAATGATGAGGTCAGAAGTTAGAATGCAGAAGGTTTAGAAGGGAATGTGGAAAGAAGTGGAGGTACTTGGTGTAGACAGCTTTCTCAAGGAGTTTAGTTAAAAAGAAGGGATATCAAATTATATATCTAGTGAGGATGGTCAAGTCTGGTGAAAGTTTTTTAAGAATAGGGGAGACTTGGGCAAGATTGTAGGCAGAATAAAATGAACCCGTAGATAGCAGATGATTGAAGTTCAGTGAAAGAGATGGAATGGTAGTGGAGGCTGTCTGATAAAGAATACAGGATGGAATGGGATCAAAGTTACATGTACATGAGTTTTTCTTCATCAAAGACTAGTAAAGAGGACACCTTGGTGGCACAAAACAAGTAGAATGGAGAATGAACTCTCAGAAAATAGCCTCATTTTTTTTTTTTACTACAGTATGAGTCTAATTCCTCAGTTGAGAAGATTGCCCTCAGCTGACAATGCGAGGGGTACAGGGTATGCCAGTATTAGCTGGAAGAGTCACCAGGTACAATTTCAATATCTAACAGTTGTAGAGCTCTAATAAAAGGCCCAGGTTAAGTTAGGTTATGTTTGTTATATCTTGGTTCTCAGAACATCTGCCTTAGGGTTATGGGATGAAGGGCTGGAACTAATACTATGTCAGAAATTCAGGGAAAGCTGTCAGAAAAGCTTTCCACTCAAGATTCAGCCCTTTGCAGATCCCTGACCCTTCACCACAAAGATCTAATAGAAAGCACTGGCACAAGACACTAGACACCTAGGGGAAAGAATACAACCTTCTGGTTAGCAAATGAGGGAGGAGGTACAGAGGACAATACAATGGTTCCCTTCCCACAGCCTGGAAATTTACCTTCAGGGTTACTCTCATTCTGTATACAACCAGTCTGCCAAAATGCACAAAAACGAGCATGCCTAATTAAATCCTCCACTGCAGGTTATATCCTTCTTCCTCCTTAAATCTTCCCACTAACACACTCCCACCACCACCCAGACACAAATTAACACAATGGTGGCACAATATGTTCCAGTTACTAAGACCCTGCTGTATTCTACTGCTATAATCCAGCTCCCTACAGATTCTTGGCTGCACCTCAACTGCTGTCCATGGTGCTGATAACCACCCAAACACTTGTTCCTCACATCAGCAATCGCTTCTATGGAACAATTTAAAAATTTCACCAACACTGTATGATTCATTTTACCCTAAGAGTTTTCTGAAGACCTTAGTGTGGATTTGAAAACCAATTTCAAGATTTCTGTACTCCTACATATACTGCAAGTTAATTTCAAATGCTGTATAGTAGTTTACTGACTTTCCATTATTGTCTAGTTGTATTGCGAAAGAAAAATGTATATGGAGTGAAGTCTTACAAGGATATTGGAGTCAGAAATGGGACCTAGGATATAACCCCAGCTATTATGATTTCTATAAAATTTTGGGCCAGCCATTTAACCTCCTGTAGCTAGCAACACCACACTGGCATACTCAGGATGGCTGCTAGCACAGGCTCTTAGATCTGCTCTACTAGGAAAGATAACTGTTTAAGGGGTCAACAGTCTTTTTTAAATTACATTCACTAGTTCAGGGGAGAAGTCAGCATCCTTAACTTCAGAGAAAATCCAAGCAGAGAAATGAAGACCAACAGACAGGGCTCTGAGTGCTTGAAACAACTCTACACTTCACATATGTCCTTGGATCAAGACAGCCTTTACCTCTGAGCAGTTAGGGAGCTTTGAACATATGGCCACTCAGAATCTTGATCAGAGAATCATAAGATCTTTGTCATAAGCCAGCCCCCAAAACAAAATACCAACTCAGAGCATATATATATAAATGTATATGTATATATATATATATACACATACATACATATATGTATGTGTGTGTATATATATATGTATATATATACATACATACATACATATATATATATGCTTATATGTACATATCTACTTCACAGAACCAGAAGGCATCACGACCCTGTGACTCAGGGCTGAATTAGAAATTAGCAAAAGATGCGGAAGTCTTCCTATAAGCAAGCCTCCCCTAAGCAAGCTGCCCTTAATGGACTCCACCTGAGGGCTATTAATGAGGGGGTGAGGAATCTTAAATCCCATTAACATTATACCTCCCCAAATTTCACTCCCCCCAGCTAGAAAATTAAGATAATATTATTTGCCCATAAAGTGTTATGTAAGTTGAAGGGCGCTGGGTAATTGCAAAGAAACTTACGAATTAAATTTCCTTCCCATAGAATTTGAGCTTTAAGCATTTCAGAATCAAATTGAGAGAGTATATAGGAAAAAATCTTTTAATGGTCATGGCTGGAGCCAGGGAGACTTTGCACAAGCTCACTTCTATTGTGAATAATAATGTTACCTTGTATTTATAAAGCAAATACGTTGTTCACAAATACTTTCACATATTATCTTACTTGAGCCTCACTGCTACCCTGTAAGGTAGACAGGAAATGTTTAATATCCATTTTACAGATGTAGAAACTAAGGTGTTCAGAAATCAAGTATGATCAATTTCTCAAAGCTGGTAAAAACACAACAGGAAATAGACTGATAAATTTCCAGCTTCTAATCTAGTAATATTTCCAGTCTACCACACGGTCTCTGTTCTTAATGACGCAGCATATTCTTAGTAGCATCACTTAGTATTTTTATTGGTCAAAATCCAGGGCCTTTTAGTATGCATGATCTGGTACTTTTAGGTGGATTATGATACAGAATGTTTTGGAGATAATGATTCAGTTCTTTTAGTGCGGCATGAGCTGGCACTTTTGGGAGGCTTGATTTGAGCCTTGCATTAAAAATTGGAACTTTCAGGGTAGATGATGTGAAATTTTAAGGATACAAAAATGTTATAAAAAACATTGTTCCACACTTGTAAAAAGCAAACTTAGCACAGTTTCTGGGGAATAACTTGTCACTGCTGGTAGGCACAAGACTATCCCTTATGGGATATATCTCTATCTTCTAGTCTCTTCTATAGACCCCTCTCCCCATTTAGTGCACTAAGGGGAAGATCAGTTGTCTAAATGCCATTGTTAGAATATCTTTGACTGCTCTCAACTAATAGATGGTTCCTTGACCATCAGCTTGCTGTTTAAATACTCTACTGACCTGTCCTCTAAGAGATTGATTTCTGGATGCTGTTCTATTCTATAAATATTTCCCCTTGACCTTCTGATTGCTTAGAGGGTAGATATCTGACTGCCAACTGATTTTAAATATTTTGCCTTTTTGCCAAGTAGGATACATATCTCTGTCTGACATTCCACTTTGTGTATATAATTCCTAACCTCTTGTCTACTAAGGAAGATATTTCTAGAGAACTGATCTATTCTTGGGGTATCCTTTTTAGACTTCTTCCTCTTAACTAAGATATACCTGGCCACTAGCCCACACTTTTATTACCATCTTTGTTTTTCTCTGCACTAAGAGTCTGTTTCTGTCATTGCCTTTCCATTTTTTTTGAATACCTCCAATTTCCTGCTCAGTTAGAAATAGAACCTTGTCCACTGATTCATTCTGGAAAGGCACAGTGTGATGTAGTGCATGGAGGACTGGATATGGCAGCAGGGAAATTTGGGTTCAAGGCCTGACTCTATATCCTAGACAAGCTAACATCTCAATGCCCCAAGCAGACCACTAAAACTACGAGTCATAGAAAAATTGTTAAACTTCTTTGCTAGAGATTTTCCTTACCAATAATTCCCTACACTGTTGAAATCATAAGTCCAGGTAACAACAACCAAAGAAATCCTCTCAAGATAATCTAAGATTTCATTAGTGCTCTTGGCATCTGGGCAGGAAGAGTAGCCAGCAAGGTTCACCTTCACCTCTGCCCTACCTGGACTGTGGGCAGGAAGAACTGCTTGCACAGTTTTTTCCTGGAAAGACTGAGTTTATCTAACATTGAGAAGATGAAACCATCAATAACTTTCCTACTCTACTTGAAAAGATATCCATTATCTTTACACTCTACCCTCTTCTTTTTTTGTTTGTTTTTAATTGCTTGCACTGTTATCATTTTCTTCTTCATTCTCCTTTCTGATGCCTTTCTACTTTACCCTAATTAATGCAAGTCATCCAGAACTTAAAAAGGGGTGGGGAGATAGGAAAAATGGCTCCCAGCAGAGGCCTTTCTCCCAACCTGCTTGCCAAAGCCCTCTTCTCCCTTGTTAGCAGTGTAATAACTCCCTGATCTGTACTACACCCAGTCCCTCAGGCACACCTTTCATTGGTGGTGAGTCAACCAGTCCTGCCAGACATGGCTCTTCATTTCATTTGGATGAGCTGGGAGTCACCAACTATAGTTCTTCTGGCAAAATGGAAATCCAGCAGGCCTTACCATTTGAACTACCACTATGCCCTCTAAAACCCTGGGTTCTTGCTATCTGATCTACTGGTGAACCTTAGGACTCCTGGGTCTTACAATCCATACCACCACTGCACCCTTAGGACTTTGAGGACTTTCCATCAGCCTTGCTACTCATCCCTCCTATGTGTGTCATCTCCCCCAACTGGAGCATCAGCTTCTTGAGAGCAAGGGCTTGTCTCTCTTTTTCTATTTGTATTCTCAGGGCAACTGAGAATACAACTCCATCTTGGGATAATCTTTATGATCAGAGTGAATGTGATGAGGATATTCTTGTAGAATCACAAGGATGTTGATGAAGCAAATGTTCTGGAATGATTTGGTAAAGGATCGAAGTCAAGCTCATTGGCCTATAGTTTGCAGATTCCATTTTCCCCCTTATTTGAAGACCTTTTTTTGAATAACTGACAAAATATTTAAAGAATGGCAAGAAGTCAGGAAGATAATTCCAATGGATTAATTTCAAATTGTCCTCCCTCTCTTTAACCTCCCTCAAGATCCAGTACTATTATTTTGCCTTGTTCTTCTTCCCTGCTTCATAAACATTGTCTGTTCTACCTTTGTTCAAGCTCTATGTTAAAATTGCTTAGTTGTTGTGTTTTGTAATCTAAAGTTTTCAAAGTTAAACTTTCTGGTTTGAAAGTCACTAATATTTCATCTTCCCCTATTTATACAAAGAAGACTTTACAGACAAGCCGTTATCTGTGTTCACAGCTCTCTTTAGTATAGCCATTTCAGTAGCCAGATCTCCCATGCTCTTTCTTTACCATAAGGTCTCTCTGCAACGTTGTTCTGATTGTCAGGAACATCATACAATACTAACAAATTATAAATGCTCATTTTTGTCATCCTGGTTTACTTATGATGGAGTCTATACCTACTAAAGTAATCCTTATTCTCTATCCTTTCAACAGCCAGAACCTTGTTGAGGTTACTTAATCAGTTGAGGTGAACTTTGAATTTCATATTTGAACAGGTTTTATGTTTCTTCACAGTCATTTTTCATCCCAGACTAATAAACAATAGATAAAGCTTTCAGTGGAGTTTGCCCATTAAATTCCCAACTGCATCACTGACAAATTAAAATAGAGAAGGGCTCAGGAAAAAAAAAATTAAATACACCCAGAAATATATAGCAATCTCTAGAATAAGGGTGCTGTGTGGGAATGTTGTTCTGCCTTTTCAGAAACGAAAGAATCATGTGATTCTATAACCAGAAGGTATCTTAATACACAGACTTTTCCTTTCTTTCTTTTTTAATAGCAGTCTTGGTCATAGCACATCTAAACAATATATTTTATTAAGAAAATAATTTAAGTGCTATCCAGATAGGATTTTTTTTCTGGATTGCTTTCAATTAGAAAATATTTCTACAGAGGGTTTTTTGTATTTTTAATTAAATTTTATTTTTCCAATTAACAAGCATCCCCCCTCAACCCTCTTCCCTCACTGGAAAACAAAGAAAAGAAAAACAAAATCCCTGCAATAAATATGTGTTAAGAAAGCAATAGAGATGACCATATTGTGTGTGTGTGTGTGTGTGTGTGTGTGTGTGTGTGTGTGTGTGTGTGTGACTCTGTATATATAAGTGTATTGCCTCTCTGTTGGGAGATGGGCAGCATTCTAAATCATTAGTCACCTGGAATCATGGTTGGTTATTGCCTAGATTATAGTTCTTTAGTCTTTCAGAATTGCTTATTTTTACAATATTGTTATTAAAATTGTTCTGATTCTATTAACTTCACTGCATCAATTTAAAGTGATGTTCAACCGACATCTACTTTCTCCAACTCTTTCTTGTTTATGTAGACTTCTATTTGGACCCACTGATTATGTGAATTAAGTCCATTCTTCCCTTTTTCTGCCCAGTTTCTGCCCTTTCCCTTCTTCCTTTCCCTTTCTCCTTTTAAGATTATCAAAATATAACAGGGATCACTCCTAGACTTTCCATTTCATTTGACTTCCTCAATGACCCCTGCTGACAATACACTACTTAAAAGGATACTTGTATCATCCACTTCCCCAATAGAAGACAAAAACTTCATCTTCATAAAGTCTTTTTAGATTGCTCGCTTGTATTTGTCTTTTGAGTTTCTTTTTATTCATATATTTGTATTTCAAAGTTTCTACTAGTCTTCAGTTTTTTCATCAGGAATGCTTAGAAGGCCTTTATTTCATTGAGTCTAATTTTTACCCTGTGGGATTATACTCAGTTTTGCAGAGCAAATTACTGTTGGCTGCAAGCCTAATCCATGACCTTTTGAAATATAATATTCCATGCTTTCCACTTCTTTGGAGTGGTAGCTGCTAAATCTTATATGATTCTGATTGTGGTTCCTTAGTACTTGAAGTCTTTATTTTTGGCTGCTCGCAGTGTTTTTTTTTTTTTTTTTACTATGTCCTAGAAGTTCTGGATTTTGGCTATGATGTTCCTAGGAGTTTTCATTTTGAGATATCATTTAGGACTTCATCAGTAGATTCTTTCTATTTTCATTTTGTCCTTAGGTCCTAATAGACAGTCTCAGTTTTCTACCATGATTTCTTAAAATACAATATCTAGGCTGTTTTTTGGTCATGACTTTCAAGTATTGCAGTGATTCTTAAATTATTCCTCTTTGATCTGTTTTCTAGGTCTGTTTTTTTTTTAATATGAGATAGATTATATTTTTCTACTTTCTTGCTCTTTTGATTTTGTTTTAATACTTCCTGTTGTCTCATGGAGTTATTAACTTCTTTTTGGTCCATTCTAATTTTCAGGAAGTCTATTACTTGGCTAAGATTTTGTACCTCTTGTGCCAGGTTGTTAATGCTCTCTCCATGTCTTTCCTCCATAGTTTTAATTTCTCTTCTAATTCTTTCCTCTATTCTTCTCCTTTCCCTTACATCATTTTCTTCTAGGAATTCTAATTGACTTCATTGGCAATCTATACTTTTATTTGAAACTTTGCTTGTAGGTACTTTCCCACAAGGACTTAGACATCCTTGGCCTCATAGTAGTTTTTTATCTTATTTTGGTTGATCATTCTTCCAGTAATCTGTTCCAAGCAACTGAAATGTTACTGGTCTAGCTGGAAGCTCTTTTGGGGCCAACTCTGTGATCCCAACCCCTTTGGGAGACTCCCCTGTGCTGCTTTCCTAGGCAGAGTACTATGTCTACCATCTGTTCATGGTAGCTCTGGATATGGGGACTCTGGGTGCTGACTTGTTCTTGGCCCTAATTGACCTTGGAGGGGTAGCTGAATTGATAATTCACTCTGAGCTGACCTTTCTCAGAGTTCTGGGAACTGAGTCCCTGATGCCAGTCTACTTTTGCTTCCTAGTTCCTGCTCTGGTTACTTGCCTGTAGATTGAATTTGTGATCTTGGAATAGAAAAAGAATCCACTATAGCTTTTCCTCCAATATCCAATTTACTTCTCAGTCTAAAATTCTTCTTTGGAATTAAAGTAATTGTGGGGGATGAGGGGGCTAGGCTGTACTACTTACTCCTATACTCCATCCCAGCTGGTCCTTATGGAAGCTTATTTCATATTACTTCCTTCATATAATCTATATTTCAGCCACACTAATTTACTTGCTATTTCTCAAACTCCATATTCTGTATTGTCTTTTTGCCAGTAAGCCTAGAATGTACTGTGTCATCACCCCTGCCTTTTAGAATCCTCCACTTCCTTCAAGGCTCACTCATCTCAAACACCATCTCCTAAAGGAAGCTTTTCCTGATACTCTTATTGATAGCATTCTCTATCTCCCCAAATTATACTGATAAAGCATAAGGTTAAGCCAAAAAAACAAGGTCAGTCTTCCTCCGGTCCGCATTTCTGACTTTACTCTGTAGATGTGGTTAGAACAGTGAGCCTCTAGGCTTTGAGCTGCCCCACATACAAAATATTACAAAGTAATTTCAAGAGGAGAGAACAGGGTTGTATCTCCCTAGTAGAATATAAAGTCCCTTAGGGCAGACACTGCTTTTCATTGTCTTTGTAGTCTTATAGTCTGACATCTTAGGTAGTTAATAAATACTGAAATGAATGAGATTAGAGTTTCTCCATTCAGAAAGGAGGCGTTTACATGCATTTGTGTGTTTTTCCCATGTACATAAGAGCTCTTCTCAGAGGAACTGAAATTCTTTGAAATTAAAAATGACAATATGGTGTATTTGCCAAACATTCCTCCAGGGAAGCCAGAGAGATGTATGGATCCTTTCAAAATCATACCCTAGAGCCTGATGACTACACTTGAATACTTTAACAGATCTTTGATCCCAGTGGCAGTAGAGACAACCTCCCACCCACACCTGTTCCTCAGGTACCACCTGTACCCGTATCTGTCTATGCCTCTTCTGTAATAATGGGTGCCAAAGGGAAATCTCTGATTATCTTTTGGTCGGATAGGTTCAGTTATTTTCCCTTCTTGCCCCTTCTTGACCTGAACAGTGTTCTGGATTCCTTTTTTAATGCTTACAGGCCCCCTATTTTGGGGCCAGCTCTTTCTCACTCTTATGATTCCCATTTATTTTCTTAGCTTACATTTAATGTAATGTATTCCTAATTCTGTCCAGTCAGTATAAAGGAATGAGAAGAGTCTTGGATTTAGTCTGAGGACCTGCACTCAAATCCTGGCTCTGTTGATGACAGACGATATTGACAACCACCACCACCACAACTACTAGCACTTAATGTAAATCTTTGGGATTTGCAAGATGCCATCCATGTGTTATCTCATTTGATTCTCACAACAACCTGTGATGAATTATTCCCCATTTTATGGATGGGGAAACTGAGACTGAGACAAATTGGGTTACTCATCCAAGGTCACACAGCTAGGAAGTGCCTTTCTGAATCAAAGTCCTTTACTCTCCACTTGGCCACCATGCTGCCTTTCAAGGTATTTCACCACTATGGACCTCAATTTTTTCACCTATAAAGTTAGCAGCTTGGTTAGATAGCCCCTAAGGTCCCTCCTAGTTCTAAATCTAGGCGTCAGTGACCTGGGATTATGTCCCAGTTCTGCCATTTACTCTGTGTGACTTTAGGCAAATCAATTTCTTGGGGGTTGCATTTTGTCATCTGAAATACGAAAGAGATGGGTTAAATGACCTCTAAGGTCCCTTCCACATGGCACAATGGCAAAAGCCCTGGCTTTGGAATTAGAGGACTTCTAACTGTAGGTGGGGCAGCTGGTGGGGGTAGAGTGCCAGGTCTGGAGTTTGGGAGACCTGTGTTTAAATCTGGCCTCAGACACTTACTGGCCATGGTGTGACCCTGGGCAAGTCACTTCGCCCCGTTTGCCTCAGTTTCCTCATCTATAATATGAATTGGAGAAGGAAATGGCAAACCACTCCAATGTCTGTGGCAAGAAAACTCCAAATGGGGTCACACAGAGTAGGACACGACTGAAATGACTGAACAACAACAAAAACCACAGGTTGGACCCCAGAGTTCTGTCCTGGTCCCTCTTTTCTTCTCCCTCTATACTGTTTCACTGGGTGATCTCATCAACTCCCATGGATCCAATTGCCATCTTGATGCTGGTGATTCTCACATCTACCTCTCCTGCTCCAGTATCTCTGCTGACCTCCAATCTTGCATCTCCAAATGTCTCTTAGACATTTTGCACTGAATGTCCAGTAGACATCTCAAACTCACAATCTGTCTTAAACAGACCTCATTGTCTTTCTCCTTAAACTTTCCCCTACCCCAAACTTTTCTCTTACTGTGGAAGCAATCGCCCTCCTCCCAGTCTCTAGGCATCATCCTGGACTCTGAACTCTCACACTCCTGTATTCAAACTGTTGCCAAGGCCTGTTGATTTCACCTTTGTGACATCTCTCAGAAATGCCCCTTCCTCTTCTCTGATGCTGTGCCCCGGGTGTAGGCTCTCATCACCTCACACCTGGACTATCATAATAGCCACTGGGTGGGTCTGCCTGCCTCAAATCTCTCCCCACTCCAGTTCATCCTCCCTGCAGCCACCAAAATGCAGATCCAACCATGTTATCCCCCTACTCAATGAACTCCAGTGGCTCCCTATCACCTTCAAGACCAAATACAGAATGCTCTGCTTGGCATTTAAAGCCCTTTATAACTAGTGCCCTCCTACCTTTCTGGTCTTCTCACACCTTACTTTTCAGTGCAGTGACATTGGCCTCTCATCTCTTCCACAAACAAGACATGCCATCTTTCAACACTAGCCATCCCCCATGCTTGGAATGCTCTCCCTCCTCTGCTGTGCCAACTTATTTCTCTGGCCTCAAGTTCCAACTAAAATCCTACCCTCTCCTACTTAACCTGCAAGTAGTTTGTACATAGTTGTTTGCTTTCTGTCCACTAGATTGTAAGCTCCTTGAGGGCAGGGGTTGTTTTTTGCCCCTTTTTGTAACTCTAGTACTTGGTACAGTGCCAGGCACATGGTAAGAACTTAATAAATGTTTATTCACTGACTGACTAGAAGATTTAGGTTCAAATACTGCTTCTGATGTATACTAGTTGTATGACCTTAGACAAATCACTCATCCCCTCTCAACATAATGTTCCTCATCTGTAAAAAGGGTAGATTAGACTAGATTGCTTCCAAGTTTCCTTTCAGTCCCATGTTTGGGGTTCAGTCCTATGGTTGTGATATGTCCATTGACTTTTCTTTTTTTTGGGGGGGGGGTGAAGATAATAGGGGTTAAGTGACTTGCCCAGGGTCACACAACTGTTAAGTGTCTGAGACCAGATTTGAACACAGGTTCTCCTGACGCCAGGGCCAGTGCTCTATCCACTGCACCACCTAGCTGCACTCCAACTGCTCTTCCAAACTCCAATTTATCTTCTGAGTGGCTGTTAGTGAAACAATCTTTTGGATTCTTGATGTCTTTTTTCCTCTTGTGTAATCATATTGACGATAACCAGCTAATGTTGGGTGTGCCAACTAAAGGGAATAGACCAGTACCAATAACTCTCCAGTGCTATATTTCCTGATGTCCACTACAGCATCACCAACCAATGTGCTCAGTGTAACTCATAACCACTGGTTCGTTAGTCCTTATCCATATATAAACTCTTCTTTTTCCTAAACTGTTTTTATCAGGGCGGGCATGTATCTACTAGCGACGGCAGAATAGCCCTTTTGTTTTATGGGTAGGCTTAGCATGATCAGTGTCATGAATGCCTCTATAGGATATTTGGGACAAATGACTATATGATTATAAAGTAGGCACAAGGAAGTAATCCTCCTGAAGAGAGACCCCTCAAAAGTCTGCCCTTCATCAGTATGCCTAATTTTCCTTAGAACTGTGGCATCAATTCTAACCTGTTCAGTTTACCCATAATTGGTTCTGTCCTTTTGGTAATTCTTTCTTCCTTCCTTTCTTCCTTCCTTCCTTCCTTCCTTCTTTCCTTTTTTTCCTTCCTTCCTTTCTTCCTTCCTTCCTTCCTTTTTTCTTCCTTCCTTCCTTCTTTCCTTCCTTCCTTCCTTTCTTCCTTCCTTCCTTTCTTTCTTTTTTCTTTTTCTTTCTTCATCTCTTTCTTTCTTCCTTTCTTCCTTCTTTTCTTCTCCCTCCACCTCCTCTTTTCTTCTTAAACCTAAAATTAATTCCCCTAGACTAACAATAAGAGAGCAGATAGATATAATTCTAGCCCAGCACCTCATCTACCCAAGGTGAGCAGAGTGGACAGCTTCTTGCCTTAAGTTCCTGCTTCTTTTCTTGGCAGGAATCTAAATCTCCTTCCAAGAAAGATGGGAGGAGGAGATTCTAGAGATATCTATTCTTGCCTCCCTGTAAGCCACATCTAGAAAGATTCATGTGAAAAACATAACCTACTTGGGCAAAACGAAAATGAGTTTATCCTCATGCCCCTTTATATCATCTATATGTTGTCTCTCCTAATTAGAGAGTGAGCTCTATGAGAGCAAGGACTATCTCTCTCTTTTTTTAAAAATTATCCCCAAAGCTTAATACATAGAACATAATATTTGCTTTTTCACAAATTCATTTCTCCTTAGATCAATGAGGAACAATAACCAATTCTTTCACTGGAACTCTCCAACACACTGTCATTTTGATTGGCTTATCGTTACATATGCATCTGTGTGATCTCCTTCAGTAGACGGTAAGACTCTTGAGAGTGGTGATCATATATTATTCATCTTCCCATTCCTCCCACACACTTAGCTCAGAGTACATGGTAGACACACAATCAATGCTCTGATTTATTGAGATGAATTTATCTCCCCAGCCAGACCATAAGCCCTTCCTGAAATGGTAGTGTACCAACCAGGCAATTTCACCAACAAATGTTCATTGAGTACCTACTATGTACAACACACTGTGTTAGGAGCAGGAACAATATTGACTCATGTTTTAAGGTTTGCAAAGAGTTTTACATTTGTTATCTCTTTTGATCTTCACGACAGCCCTGTGAGACGGGCGCTGTTTGCTCATTTTCTTCACTTCACACATATGGAACTAGGGCTGAGAAAAGTGAAGTGTCTTGTCTAGGGTCATCCAGCTGTGACCTGATTTAAGTGTCTGAGCCAAGATTTTAACCCAAGCCTTCCTGACCCCAAGTCCAGCCCCTTTTCCACTATGTCACAAACCAAGTGAGAAACTTATATTCTTAAAAGAGTATATGCCTATGTGTGTGTATACACACACTTTTATAGGAGCGTTATAACATGTGAACAGCTAAATAAACACAGTCATTTGAGGAGGGATAGGTCAATAAAAACTGAGGATGAGCCTTGAAGGAAGACAAGGCTTTTGGAGGCAGAAGGGAGAGGCTGGGAAAGGTGTGTATGTATAAGGTGCGTATAAGATGCACTGAGGGGAGAGGGGTTGGAATGTTGCATTCAGGGAACTTGGCTAGAATATAGAGTGAAAGGATTTAATGAGGAGAAAAGCCTGGCGAGGTGAGCTAGAGGCAGATTGTGAGGGACTTTATCATATTTTTTTCCTTCATTTCCAACCACAGAAAAGTTGCTTGCAGGCTGCAACAGTGCTCTGTGCTTCATACCTCATGGAGCATGAAATTTGCTAATGGACTGGCATTTTAAAACCTATTGTCCATGCTGCTTCTCCATTAACTGATCTCCCACTTACCTGGGACATATTACCTGCATTCAGTTGTTGTTCAGTTGTGTCTGACTCTCTGTGACCCCATTTGGGGTTTTCTTGGCAAAGTTACTGGAGTGGTGTGCCATTTCCTTCTCTAGCTCATTTTTACAGATGAGGAAACTAAGGTAAACAGGGTTAAATGACTTGCCCAGAGTCCCACAGCTAGGAAGTGTCTGAGGTTGAATGTGAACTCAGGTCTTCCTGACCCCAAGCTAGGCATCCTATCCACTGTACCCCCTAGCTACCTCAATTATTGGTATATTTGATATTGCACCAGCAGTATGACATTCAAGTTAGTCTCTTTTTCAACAGGAATGATGAGTTAAATAAGTCATACATGTTCATCTTCCTGCTGTGTAAAGAAGGACCAGAATTTAAGAATACCTCAAAGGACTAAGTTGCATCAATTTGACATGGTACTTTTGCATATAGTAGAGATAGTAGGATGGAAATTTTTTATTTTAAAGTATAGTTATATCTCCTCATAATTATTTGTATTTAAAGTGAATTTTCAGAGATAGGAGAAATTATAATAAAATTATTTAATTGTATTTTTTAATTATTAAAATATTCTTGACAGTTGCCATCCCTGGTCTTTCTAGTATTAAATATGAAGCAACAATATGCCAAACCCAACCCTCCACCTTTATACCAATAGGAAAGGCTGTTGTTATAAGGTCTTAACTGCCTTGGTATACAAATATGACTCGGGGCTATATAATTTACTTTCTCTATTCATAAATCACTAATTGACATTGGAAAAATATATCTATATTAAAATGTACCTGCATACAATCAACAAGTAAATTTCTTTATTAAAAACACACAACTGGAAAAAAAAGTCAATATTTAAGATAGAATCCAAAGAGCACAGAGAAGAGGGACTTGAGCTCCTGTGGTATGATAAGGAAAATTGCTTTGAGACAACAGAGCAAGAGGTTGGCTGCTGGCCCTGTGGACCCGAGAGATATGAGAAACTAAGAGAACAGGAGTAAATCACAGCTATTCCGAGCTGCCCTGGGAAAATAAAACAGGAGGAGAAAAGCTAGATCAGCCCCCTGCATCCAGTAAAAGTACAAAGTGACCCAGTGTTGAAACAGAAGCATCTAATGACAACCGCCCCAAACCAACTGAGACCCTAAGGAATAAGGAATAGTGGATGTGAACTGAGAAGTTCTAGGTTCAAGTTCTAACCTGACACATATTGGGAGTCAGATCACTTGGCAGTGCTCTGGACAGCTCTTGGTAAAATAAATTCCTCACCAGGCATTCCTTACAGTAGTGAAATCAGAGGTCTTGACTCTATCCTCTTCCCTGGGGCCAAGAGGCACAACAGAGCCTATGTATTTAGGCTGAGGAAGGGAGATCTAAGGGGTGCTATGATATCAGGTTTCAAATATGTGAAGGGTTGGTTATTGTGGGGTCCAAGGATAAGACTGGTTCTGATTGGGCAGGACTAGGAACCTGTGGGAAAACAGATTTAGGCTTGATGATGTCGGGAAAGATGTCCCAAGGATTGTCCAGAAGTGCAAGGGGTCACCTCAGGTGGTGGCACTCTTCTCCTGATATCTTCAAGTGAAAACTGGATGACCATTTCTTGGGACTGTTGGAGAGGGCTTCTATATACAGGCATGAGCTAGTCTAGATGGCCTCCAAGGTCCATTCCAACACCAAGATTCTATTCAATAAGAGGAAAGTAGAGAGTTGGCAATATTAGTTTTATTTAAATGGCAGCATGGCTTAATGGACACAGAGCTAGCCTCAAAGCCAGGAAGAGTTGAATTCAAGGTCTACCTTAGATAATAGTTGTGTAATCCTGGGCAAATATCACTACCTGTCTAGGCAACAAGCTGTAGAGGAGGTGCTGACCTGAGTTAATAGTGGGAATTTCCTCAGCTGAGAATTCACCAGATAAATGAAACCACAGATCAAGCCCTTCTCACTTCTTTTCATGACCAAAAATAAGAATATTTTTATTTGTAGCATTCTCTCCATCTGGTCCCCTTTCCCCTGGGTATTAGTCACTTTTAAATACTAAAACAATCAGCCAAGTAGCCTAAGCAGCTATACTGTATTCTTCTATAGTGGCTCTTTTCAAATTTATGTTCCATGTTTGAATGATTAGAATACGGAAACAACCTTTTTCTCACTTTGAGACCTGAGAAAGCAACAGCAGTTAGCCTTGGAACCTGATTCTCGGCGAGTGGGAAAAATGCAGCCCACCTGGCCTTTGGGAGGCTGTAGCCTGCCTGAGATCTTTAGCAAAAAAAAACATGCCTATTTAGTGAGCATACATGAACTAGTAAACCAGTAAGACCTAAAAACCTGCTGGCTAAAAGCCTAATGCTGCCAAATTATCAATTGGTCATTATAAAAAAACTCCTGTGACCCATACACCTAAGGATTTCTGATCAAATTGGGGTGTGGGGGGAATTACATGCCCCTGAGCTAAGCAGTTCTCTGAAGGGACAGCTGAGCAAACCCTTCAGCCCAACATTGAGCATCTGACATGCTGGGATGATTTCACTTGAGCAGGAGACACAATACCTCCCTGTCTGCGTAGCACACACAATAGAAGAAACCCAGCCATAAGGTGGTGGGCATCAGAAATTAATTAGGAAATTTCTGTGATCTTATTTTTACCTTTTTTTGCCCAAAATTTGGTTTTGGAAAATTCTCCATAATCAAGAAGTCTCAGCTGGCCAAAGATGGGTCAGGTTCCAGTCATGTCTTGTCTTTCAATACTTTCTCTCCCACTCCTAATAAACCAACATTTTCCTTCTCTTAAGAAAAAAGAAAATTGGGCCAAACATTCTGTCAGTGTAGTTTGCTGCATATGACACGCTTGGTGCTGAGAGTCTTATTTTTCAATTTCATTATATAGCTATACTTCAGTTCCCTGAAATAATAGCACTTTAATCTATGGTCCATCCATCACCAGCTGAAGACAATAAGAGAGATATAAAACACCAAGAAAAGGTGAAGGTGCTGCCCCATTACCCATAAAATATGGACTTATTTCACTACTACCATATAATTCCCTTTTCCTCCCAGGCCTACAAGTTATTCAGACTAATGTACTAAAACTTTTCATGGCCTGATGCTAGAAAAATCCTGTGTTGCTTTTAAAACTCTTTCCCTCCCCTGACCCCCTCCCAGCTATTTTCTCTTATGTGATAATCAAGGTAGCCTATTGTGTGTGGTCCCATCAAGGTGTGACCTTGGATAAGTTCCTTAATATCCTTTATCTGCAAAAAGGAGGATCAAACTTGATAACCTCTAAGGTTCCTTCCAGTTCTAGGGCAACATGGTGGTGCCATGGCAGAACATTGGATTTGGAGCTAAAGAACCTGGGTTCAAATCCTACCTTTTTCACTTCCTATTTGTGGGACAGGTTCCTCGTCTGTAAACTGAGGGTGATGAACCCCATTACTTTTGAAGGCCTTTCCATTTCTAGATCTATGATACTAAATTATTTAACCTGTCCATTCATCAGCTTCCTCAAAAAGTGCTCCCATTATATAAATGTGACTTGACTTCCACCCAAGGTTTGAGGCAATCTTCCTGAGGGACAGCCCTGTGCACTACGTAGGGACACGTCAAGAGATATGACTCCCGAACACTGAGAACGTACTTAGCTGTGACTCTATGGGAGCAGAAAAGAGACTTCAAATTGTTGGAATATTTCTAGAGGGACTCTCAAAAGATAGATCAAGAGAGGCAAGGTGCTAGAGAATAGTGTACTGTAGGCTCAGAGAGCCCATCTTGTCCCTTAACCTTCAGAGGCTATAGCCTAGAGACTGCTGAGCGTGGTGCCCCGGGATGAGATCATCCTCACCCCATAAATGATCTGAGATCGTATCCAGCTTCCAGCTAAATAGCCCATTTGCTCTGGTGTAGTCTAATCTATAGACTGCCTCTGGTTTCTTTTTGCAGCTTTCTTTGATAGAGAGGTTTACTAGACCACTCTTGATGGTCTTTTGTGTAATCAGCATTTGTTCAGAAGGGAGGAAGCTGATAAATGTTTGCTAAGAGCTACCATACACCCCGAGAGCAATCAGGGAATCAGCTTTTGTTCTGAATCCCTCAGAGATGTTTGAAGTGCGACTGATAGATGGAATTCTGTCCTGAATCTCCTGCAGACAAGAAAGATTCCCCACCCCTAGCAGCTCTGACTCCTACCTCCCCCTGCCTAGGTAGATGACTGGCAGAGGCCAGATGGCATTCCCCCTACTTTGTGTAGAAGTGGGCCAGATCCTAGAATATACCTATCCGTACCACTCATGAGCCACATTTTATACGCTGGACAATCTATGTATATTTTGTACTTAGTTATCTCAGTACATGTGGTCATCCTCACTGCCCCTCTCAATCCCCTCCCATGGAGTTCCACAAATGCAAGTTCCACAAAATGCAAAGACATTCCAAGTGGGATGTGCCCTGACAGTTCAGTGTTTCCTTCATTGCTCCTTTTGACCTGCGAATTTGCTGCGAGTCTGAAATGGGTAAACAGGCTTTGGAGTCACCTGCTACAAGGCCCTCCTGGGCTACCAGCTAGCTGTGTGACCCTGAGAAAGTCACCTTCTCTTCCACAGCAGCCAGTCAGCTCTTCAAGGCTCTAAGTTACAGAGAAATTGTTTACCTCCATCAATTTTTTGAAGGCAAAGACTGTTTAGTTGTTGTCTCTATGTCAGAAGTGCCTAGCAAAATGCCCGGTATACAGTAAGTGCTAAAAGATGCTTTGTTGAGTTTAGTTGAGTCAGAGAGAGTGTTGTCCTGAGTCTTAATACCAAGCAACCCCCCACCAGCCTGGTCCCTTCTGTCACCCAGAACATAAGCCTAGTTTTATGGTATATCAAATAGACTCTGCGTTGAATATCTGCCTTTTTAACAAGTCATCAGTTTCTTCTTCCTGCTACCACAATGGACGAAAAGTTTTGATCAGCAAGGGCTTCTCTTCTATCCCTCTGATTTTTCTTGACCAGTCCTCAGGTTCACTCTTGGTCACTACACTTAGCAATCTGACACAGGTCCTATCCAGTACCAAAAGGGAGAGTGCTAATTTCTCCTTAGAACCTGTACTTAGATTAACCCCAAGCCTTCTAGATCACAGTATCCTAGATTTATTCCTGGAAGGGACCTCCAAGGCTATCTAGTCCATCCCCCTTATTTCACTGATGGAAATTGCTTCTCAAGGAGGCTAAATGTCTTGGCCCAGGTCACTAAGACAGTCGTTATCAGAGGTTGGTTACTTGTCTGGTTGATTGTTGATAGAATGCACACCAGTAGGGGCTCATGAGCTATCCTATTAATAGAGTTATTCATAAAGTTACCCCTAGGACATGAGATAGCATCTACTCTCTGGGAACTCAATCCATGAGTGTGAGCGGAAGTTGGGAGGACATTGCAGAGGGAAGAAAGAACTAACTGTATCAATTAATATAATTACCAAATCAGCGACATGGGCAATAAGTTCCACAAAATGCAAAGACATTCCAAGTGGGATGTGCCCTGACAGTTCAGTGTTTCCTTCATTGCTCCTTTTGACCTGCAAATTTGCTGCGAGTCTGAAATGGGTAAACAGGCTTTGGAGTCACCTGCTACAAGGCCCTCCTCGGATACCAGCTAGCTGTGTGACCCTGAGAAAGTCACCTTCTCTTCTACAGCAGCCAGTCAGCTCTTCAAGGCTCTAATTTACAGAGAAATTTTTTACCTCCATCAAGGGAAAGGATCTCCACTCCAGGAGTTCCCTACACCAACAAAATCAAAAGTTAACTAAAAAAGAGTTGATCCGGATTAGGGACTCCCTAAGAGCAAGGATTGTGTCTTCTTCTTTGCATCCTCCCCTTCCCCCAGACCCTAGCACCATGCCTTAGACACAGCAGAGGCCTGAACATTTGTTGGATGATCTCCCCTAGAGCTAACCAGCTTCCTTTGTCCGATGCCCTGACTTAGAGGAAAGAAAAACCTACCTGAAAGTACATGCCCAGAGCTAAGCCTGAGGTCACTTTGTCGTCTCATTTCCAAGATGAGTATCACTGCTTAAAGACTGACCCCAATCCATTCCTGCAACTCACAGACCAGACCTGGGGCTTCCTGCAGATCTCCATCAATACCACACAATGTCCTGAGCCCCACCCTAATAGTCATAGCAAGAATGAAGAGCTCCCAGACTCATGGGAAGTGGCCACCAGGGCATGAGATTCCAATCCTTCTAAGCCAAAGCAGAAAAGTTGAGTCTCAGGCCTTTGTGTGCCAGCCCAGGGCACTGCTGTCCACTCTTCTGCCTCCTAAGTGGGGCTTATTTCAACCATCATCAACACTGCCTGGTTCTCTTGGCTGGCTTAAACCCATCTGTGCTCCTCAGCAACCCACTGCTCCCTCCACATACATACATATATCCATACATACACACACATACACATTCTCCCTATCTCTGTCTGTCTCTGTCACACACAGATACACACACACACACACACACACACACACACACACAGAGCAAAGAGCACTTAAGCAAATAGGAACAGTTGAGAAAAGGTAAAAAGAATCTCCTGAATCTTCTCAGACTTCTTTGTTTTGTCCTGGGGGAAGTGGTGTTCCTTAGCTCCTTCTGAAGTGGTTCCTGTTGCTCACTAATAGGCAAAGAAAGTTGAAGTTCTTGGGGCTTCTGGTACAGTATCTACTCTCACGCCTCCCCCCTCCCCAAGCCCCTGCAAATCTTATCCAACCCACATGTGTTCTTTCTGCTGAGAGACAGTAGAGTTTAGTCACCATCCCCCAAATAGAGATTTTGGATTAGACAGCCTGAGATAGTTGCCATAGTTTTCTGTGTGGTCTTAGCCTCCTCCAACCCCAACTCCCCTCCACCCCCATCCCTGAGAGGTGACTGCCTCCTTAAATCTCTCAGGCTACTCTTTTATCTCTCCTATGTGCTTGCCACGTGCTATAACTGGCATTTGTGTTGGCGATTTATCAGCCCTTACTGGTAAGCTCCTTGAGGGCAGGGACTATGAGATTTTCATTTTTGCTTCTCTAGCTCCTGCCACAAAATTGTGTTTAATAAATGTTTATTGAATTGGACTAGTCTTGCACAAATCATTTGGCCTTGATTTTTTCATAAGTAGGGACCAAACAATCTCTCTCTCTCTCTCTCTCTCTCTCTCTCTCTCTCTCTCTCTCTCTGTCTTTTTCTCTCTCTGTGTATCTCTGTGTCTGTCTCTGTCTCTCTCTCTCTCAGCTTTTGCTCAGCTTCTGTCTCTCTGTGTATCTGCCTCTCTCCCATCTCTCATTTTCTTGCTCCATCTCTGGCTTTCTTTCTGGCTCTGGCTCTTTCTCTCTCATACTCAGGCAGTAACTTCCAATGTGCTTTAGTGCTTTTAGGCCCCAAGGGCTAGAACACCAGCAGCAACCCTGCTTCCATCAAAATAAAGAGCCAAGTCAGAGATGCCCACCAACACCAAGCTTCCAGGGTATGCTGTGCTCAGGGATGCCAGGGGAGCCCAGTGCACAGGAAAGCCACGTGACCATGTGAAGGTGCAGGAGCTCAGGCTGGGGAGGGCCAAGCTGACTTAGGGGGCTTTGATCTAAGTCAGATCAAGATGCAGATTCTTGCTACCAGAGCAGTCTGGGGATGTCATTATGTTCATTTACAAGCACCAGTCAGAATCTGACCCCCAAGGTTCGACCAAGTGAGTAGTTTATGCAGCAGTGCTATAATATATTCAAATCAAGATGTAAAGACCAAAAAGGAAGAGGGGAGAACAGCCAAGGGAAGGCCTTGGAGTGAAGAAGGAGCACCTCCTGGGAACCATTTATTATAGTCTTAACACCAAGTTGAGCTGATAAGAGTGATGAATCCTCAGCTCTGAATAGATTTAATATTTCCAAAGCACTTTCTGTTCATGTTCTTTTTACTTGATCTTTTTTCTTTAGTCAAAAGTTTGTCTGTCAGGGCAAATGAAAGTTCTGATGCTCAGGAACATAACTTTTTTTTTTAAAACAAATAAAACAAAAGTCAGCCCTCACCAAGGCTCAGTCTGAAATCAAATCCTTTGAAGTTAGCCTGACAGATGCCCTGATTAGACTGGGTAAGAAACTTCAAAGTAAAGATAGTCTCAGAAAGTTTCAGGTGGAATTTCAAAGCGTGACATATGTACTCATGTCTCTCTTTACTCAGCAGGCTTTGGAAAGGGTTTTGTAATGAAGGACGCCCCTCCATTCCCGCTATTGCTGCCACCCTCCCTGTCTCACTAGCTCTCTGTGGCTGTTGAACAGAGCTCAATAGCCTTTAACATGAGGAGTGTAAATATGACTAATGTGGAAATAATTACATGATTGCGTATGTGTAACCTATATCAGATTGCTTGCCGTCTTGGGGAGGAGGGAGAAAAAAATCGAAATTTAAAAACTTATTAAAAAATTAATGTTGAAAACTTTAAAAATGATAAAAACAAAATGCCCAATTACATGAAAAAAGGGGAAAATAGAGTAGTGTACATGCTCCCACATTTGGCAGATGGCTTGTCAAAACTCATATGAATCACACTTATCACTTGGAGGAGAGAGCTCAGGGAACACATCGTACAGAACTTCATGAGTTAGGCAGACACCACTTAATATACTTCACGAGTGACCAAAGCCAAGCCATACAGGCTAGTCTGCTCTCTCTCCACTCCCCTCCCTAACTTTTGAAAATTACATTATTTACCAATGGCACCTGGAAAGGAGGCCAGCCCTGCAGCTTGGCCAGTTTCTGCCACCTTCTCTTCATTGACACACTTTAGCCACAAACTGAGGGACAGTCAAATCCTCTTCCCATGTGAGAGCTTTTTTGTCACTGTGGGACAAGGCAAGCTAGGAAGGAACTATTGTTCTTGTCAGGAGCTGCCGGGCCAGTGAGAAAGAATGGTTAAAGACCTCAGAACTGAAGCAGACCTTAGAGTTTATCTGCTCCGATGGACATCCAAAGTATGAATTCTAACTATAACATACTCTAACAAATAGTCAGTCGTATTTTTTTTTAATTCTTCTTTTTTATTTTTTTTATTCTTCTTGTAGTCATCCAGTAAAGGGCAATTCAACACCTGAGAAGACACTCCGTTCAAATTTCACGTAGCCCTACCTATTAGGAGGTTTTTCCTTGCTTTGAGCTGAAGTCCCTCTTGTTAACCTCTCTGTCTGCTGGTCTTGGGCCTACCCTTGTAAGTCAAGCAGAACAAGTTTAATATTGTAGGATTATGAGTTTGGACCTTGGAAGGGACCTCAGAACCCATCCAGCATCCAGTACTAGGGCCTTAGATTGTAATGATTTGCTCAAGGCCATGCAAGCTATGACAGCCACAATTTGTCCTCAGGTCCCATGACCCCAAATATGACACTCTTGCCATTGTACTAATTCTCTCCTAAAAAACAAAAAAAATGGTTCCATGCCACAGAGTAGGTGGCAGGGTCTTTATATTTTATCTCTTCTTTCATGTCAATCTTTCAAATGTTCAGACACTATAATATTCTGCCCCACCTTGGACTGGAAGTCAAGAAGACTTTGTTCTAAGCCCACCTCAGATATTCACCATCCCTTTGACACCAGGGCAGATATGTGACTCCTCTGTTCCTCACTCTTCTAATCTATAAAATCAAGGGATTGGTTTCCATGGCCTCTAAGGCATCTTCCAGTCTTAAATCTACGATCCTATAAGCCCAAACATTCCTGGTTCTTTCATTCAGTCCTTGCACGGTACCGTCTCAGCCCCCTCACCATCATGAGTCATCATCCTTGGAACCCACTACAACTCCCCACTGCCTCTTCTCAAATATGTTGCTGAGAATAGGATTGACAGGACCCTAAATGTGATAGACATTGTGATAGAAGGAGACACTGTGCTAAGTGATTTACAGACATGATCTCATTTGAGTTTACAGATGAGGAAACTGAGGGAGACTGTTTCAATGTCTTACAAAGGTCACGAAGCTCAAATGAGTGATTGAGGAAGGATTTGAACTTGTCTACCTGACTCCAGGTCCACTGCCCCATCCTGGGTAACCTAGCTGCCTCACATAGTCCACAGCCCTCCCTCTTTCCACAAAGATATGACAAGAGCTTTTTTTAATGCCTTAACAAGATACAGATAAACTATTTCCATGGATTTGAAATGCTGTCAAAAAAAGGGAATGAGGTTAATTTGGTATGACTGGTTCTTAATGAACTCCTGCTGGTTTTTAGTGATCTACTCTTTCCTTTCTAAGTGCTTAACAAATCGTCCCTAATAGTACCTTAAGATCCTTGAGGAAAGGGATTGTTTCATTCTTTATACTTGAAACTCCATAATTGGGCACAGTGGCTGGTGCTGAGCTTACTCTGCTAATACATTGGTCTGCTCTGGTATTTACCAGGAACGCTTTCAAGTTTATAGGATGAAGGTCAGTTTATGAAGGAAGGAGATAAAGAAACCTGTAATTACTCTAACTCCTTAGGTAGATCTGGGTCAGGCCATACTAGAAGACACAAGAAAAGTTCAGAGCTTCCATAAAGGGACCAGGGGAGGCATCCAGAGTGCCAAGATAAATATGGGCACAGGCAGAAGGAGAGTCAGCAAGTACAGCTCAGGATCTAACACAGGGGCGGTGAATGTATAGCTTTGAGGCCACATGTGGCCCTCTAGGTCCTCAAGTGCAGCCTTTTGACTGAATCCAAACTTCACAGAACAAATCCCCTTAATAAAGAGATTCTGTAAAATTTGGACTCCATCAAAAGGCCACGCCCAAGGACCTCAAGGCCACAGGTTCCTCACTCCTGAAGAGATAAGCTGAGAACAAAAGCTAGATAGAAGTAGGATTTAATAACGGAAATCAGAGTTCAGGGTTTAATCAGCCAGAAAGAAAGAGACAGAAACTGAATTAGTCTAGTAGAAGGATAAGACCCAAAGAGAGAGCACAATAATGAACAATGGCCAGATCCTTTCCAATGGTCCTTTCTCCAGCGGGATTTGAGTAGCTTCTCCTTTGTGGGACAAAAGTCAGAGAAGGAAGAGCAGTAGAAAGAAGACAGCTTCTGGGGAGAGTGGACACAAGGAAAGCTGAACCAACTAGGGGAGATGGTCGTACAATTGGGCAAATGAAATTCCAGGGCCATTCTGAGAACTGCAAGAGCCATCACAGCTGGCAAATACTGAAGCAGCTAGGTACAGGACCCTATGAAGAGAAGGAAGGCAGACTCAGAGAGAATGCTGGTGACAAGAGAAATTTAAAAAGAAAACAAGGTGAACAACACTTTCAAATTCATTAAGTCATATCACTTGACTGAATGAATAATGGTTCACTGAGGTGGAATTATTTTATTTGGGGAATAAGTGGGTGAAACTGCTACCTATGAAAGAGAAGACTTCAGTCAGGTGAAAGAAGAGAAATGATATGGGAATGAGTAAGAGCAGATCCCCTGTTTCCCTTGGTTAATAGCCAGATAGTTTTTGCCCACGTTGTTTGTCCTATTTGCAATGCACTTAATTTTTCCATTATCCAAGATTGGCAGACCCAGTTTTCTATGTTTAACCATGAAAATACTAAGAACACATTTCTAAATGATAGCCCTTCCTAAGCCTATGAAAGACAGTATCACTGTATTCAGTATCCAAAAAGGGAGTGCAATACCTGAATTTCCCAGCAGATGTCACTCTATCTGAGCCACCGGCTCAGCCATGTCAAGTAGTCCCTGACAGATGCATGAACGTCTCCTGGATGCAGTACCCCCAATGTCCACCAGAGGACACTGAGCCTGCAAATGCTAATGCTACTCCTTCCTTGGCTGGCTTAGACTTCAAAACCTGCTTCCCCATCCTGGAGCTTCCCTGGGCACCCTGGGGCCTCCTCACGCCGGAAGAGCCTTACCACCCCTACCACCTAGTCACCAGGAAACATCCCTCTTTGAGGCATGTCCTTTCCTCTCTCCCAGAGCCTCCCCTTTGTAGAGGGGTCCACACTGCCCTGCCACTCTTCCCCATCCAGCCCCATTCCTGACTTTATGCCCTTCAGAATTATGCCATCTGGGGGCAGCTAAGTGATACAGTGAACAGAGAACTGGCCCTACAATCAGGAGTACCTGAGTTCAAATCCAGCCTCAGACACTTAACATTTACTAGCTGTGTGACCTGGGGCTTAACTTAACCCCAATTGCCCTACATTCCCCCCTCCAAAAAGCAAAAAAAGAAAACAAGAATTATGACATATGACATTCTGGAAATCTTCACCCCCTTTCTCTATCCCTTCAGCTTTCCAGCTCCCTTTTAAGCTCCTGTTCTTGTTCCCCTTTGGAATGTAATCGGTAATCCAATAATAATTAACAATCCAATAAATAAACATTTATTAAGCCATTATGTGTCAGGCACTGTGCTCACAGAATGGAAGTTCCTTGAGGGCAAGGCTTTCTTCTTGTTTTGTATCTGTATCCCCAGTGGTTAACACAGTACCAGATATAGAGTAAACACTTCATGAATGCTTGTTTCCTTCTTTCTTCCTTGACCAACAAGCCCATGCAGAAAGTAGTTTGGGTTAACCCATTGCTGAACAGGCTTGGATTTTAATTTGAGGAATGAAATATTACATAAAATGTTTTTAAGGTGAAATCTACTATCTGAACCTAGATCGAAGCCCCCAGTCTTACTGAGGATTCCTCTCTCTCATTTCACTTCCCACTGAATTCCTAGGTTCAGAGATGGGGGAGTATTCCATAATCACATAGTTCATCGTATGAAAAGTGGAAAAGGAATCAGAACAAACACTTCAAAGTGGTCCCCAAGTCACCGACAACTGCTCCTGGATCTCTCCTGAAATTCTGAAAGGGAAGGCTATAGGAAGGAAGAAGGGAAAATAAATAAGAAAAAAGAATTCCATGATGTGCAGGTAGCATCCCTTGATATCTGCTCCCAAATGAAACCAAAGGGGAAAATCACTCTCCTGGGCTAGGATCATCAGAAACTCCTCTGTTCTTCTTTCACTCCAGGAACCACTGGGGGAGAAGGGGAGAGAAATATGAAAAGGCTGGTGATAATTCAATCAGAAAAAAGGGTAAGGCAGATTCCCAGAATCCAAAATGAATGGAAAGAAACTCAGAATTCAATGCAAATATGGTTGAAGTCAAGATTAAAGGCTTTTATCCAGTAAGAGCAAGGCTTAAGAATTTAGATAATATATAAAGGAATTGCTTCCAGGCAATTTTAGCAAATCACTTTTACCTTGTTGCCAGCATTAAATTTATATGGCTGATGTACTGATTTTATCCTTGTACTGCTACTGCTGTATAGAAGCTTAAGATTTATGTGGACTAAAATAAGACAGCTTTGCTGTTGACAGATATGCATGAAAAAGACTGGAATGTGAAGAACACTGACCTTGCCTCTCTGGTTTACCATTTTTCCTGGCTCAACTTCATTTGCAGTTAAGACCATGAGGTTCTTGGAGGTGTATATTTAAGAGAAGACAGATGAGGTTCAAGAGGCCAGTGGTAGAGTGGGGTCAAATCCCACCTCTGATTGTTAAAGCTTATGTTACCTTTCACCTCATTGGTCCTCAGTTCCCTAACCTATAAAATGGAAGGGCTAGACTGAATTCTGAGGTGCCTTTTCTCTAAATCTGAATCTATGAACCTGGTTATCTGTGACTGAAGGCTTTGACCTCAGACCAAGAAAAAGAGGTCAAAAGAAATCACCTATTCTTAGCCTGGGAGCACTCTGCTTGTCTTTTTTTTTTAGTTGAATGTTGTAGCCATGACTAAAGAGCTATCATTTTGTCCATGTTAGGGCAGGGTCTAGCCACTACACACCATCCAACTGAAGGCCTTGCAAGGGAGAGATTCCCATCCCCACTGAGAAGCAGATCCAATAGAAATGCTGCTACACCCAGGGAGAAGCAGATTCTGGAGAGAGGTTGCTATACATGGTGAGAAGCAGGTCCAGTTGTTGTTTGCCTAAGATAGTGATAATCTTTGACATCGTGTCACATGGGTATCATTTGATGAAACTGGAGATATTTAAGTCAGAGAAAAAAAAGCTCAGGATAAATATGATAACTCTCTTTAAGTATCCGAAGGACTTTCACATAGGAAAGAGATCAGACTTGTTCTATTTGGTTCTGGAGGGTAGAAATTGGAGCAATGCCTGGAAATTACAAGGTGGGGAAATTTAAACGTAATGTAAAGAAAAACAATTTGAATGATTCTAAAATGGGCAACCATAAAAGGTTACTGGGTTCTCTCTCACTTCAAGCAATGTCTGGGTGAGTATTTTGTAGCAGGGATGTTTGTCTGGGATGAAGCAGATGGCCCCTGATGTCCTTTCCCACAATGAGATTCCATGATTAAAATCATACAGTGAGAACCTACAAAATATGCCTTTGGACTACCAGTCATCCTCTTCCAGTAGATTAACCACAAATTAATCAAGAAGCCAGTCTAAGGCCATTTCTTTATTATGTGACTGCATAAGGCTAATTTGATTCTGTCTAAAATTGTTGTACTGTTTTGGTGGCTTTCAATTTGTGGGGCATTTTTGTCTCCAAAGGAACTGCCAGATAAAGCTTCATCTATTTGGGCCATCAAAGACCTGCAATTCTGTCAGTATAGAATGAATATAAGTTCCTTGAGGGCAAGGATTGTTTCATTTGCAGGTGCTTAATAAATGGATTGATTGATTAATTGATTAAAGAAGGTAAAGATCATGATTGTTGTGATAGAGAGAACAGAGCACTGAATTTGGTACAGAAAGACCTGGGTTTGAATCATGACTTTGCTGCTTGGTTGGCTTGTAATCTTGAGCAGTCTCTGGAGGGGATCACATTAGAGAATTTCTGAGATTCTTTCTGGTTCTAAATCTAGTCATTGGATGGGTGTTCTGGGGAGCAATGTGAACTTTTGTGTTTTTGAGGATAGAGAATGGAGCCCAAAGCCAGAAAAGTACTTCTTAATCTTTTTTTTTAAGCTGTTATTGCACAGACTTGTTAAAAAACCCATATTTTCCATCCTTTTCTTACATTTTTAGAGTTAGCAGGGGAGCACAATGCATGTTCATATTCTAGGACATGGGTTCCATCACATTATTCAGACAATATCCTCAATGTGGCCATCTGCCTCCACCAATTACAGGAAGCAGTCCCACTGACTATGGAAAACAGCAGACCTTGTGGCACTGCAGCCTTCTTTCTGAGCATGGCGACAAGTCACAAGCCTTTTTCTTCTGAAAGTAGAGACATCCAAATGAATTCCTAGTAAGGGAGGTAAGGAAATAAGTAAAGCAGGTGCAACTTGAGAATTTACACCTGTTTTCTGATGGCAAGTTATACCTCCTGGCAAGTGATTAAAAATAAATCACGGGGGAAATGGTTCTGGAAAAGCTGAGCTGATGTGCCAAGTGAGACCTGAGACAATGGTCCGAATTAGGCATTTACAGGGAAACAGAACAGGGGTCCAAAACCACAGGGCAGTTTTAAGCTACTTTTCCAATCTTGCAGAACTGTGGCATGGTATGGGTCTGTGTTTCTGCTTTCCTTTTTTCTTCTTTTTCTGAATATGGCAAGACCAGAGCTGGAACCCTGCTCTCCTTCTAAAACATCTTAGAATCAAGGAACCTTGGAGTGCTACAACCTCATCTTTTTTTTTTTTTGGCAAATAGCATTTTTTCCAATTATATGTAAAGATAGTTTTCAACATTCATTTTTAATAAGATTTTGAGTTTCAAATTTTTTCTCCTTCCTTCCTTTCCTCTGTCCCCAAGATAGCAAGCAGTCTTCTATAGGTTATACATGTGCATTCACGTAAACATGTTTTCACATTAGTTTTTCTGTGAAAGAAGAAACAAAAAGGAAAAGCCACAAAAAACAAAATGAAAATAGTTTGCTTTGATCTGCATTCAGATTCCATCGTTCTTTCTCTGGCTGTGGACAGTGTTTTCCAACATGAGTCAATTAGAATTGTCTTGGATTATTGTATTACTGAGAAGAGCCAAGTCTATCATAATTGATCACTACACAATGTTGCTGTTACTATGTACAATGTTCTCCTGGTTCTTCTTTCCTCCTCCTCATCTCTCTGGGTTATTATGAAGTCTGTCTGCTCCTCATTTCTTATAGCACAATAGTAATTTCATTACATTCATATGCCACAACTTGTTCAGTCATTCCCAGTTGATGGGTGTTCTCTCAATTTCCCATTCCTGGCCTCCACAAAAAGAGCCGCTATAAATATTTTTGTACATGTAGATCCTTTTTCTTTTTTATTCTCTCCTTGGGATACGAACCTTGTAGTGGTATTGCTAGATCAAAGAGTATGTATTGTTTGATTGCTGTTTGGGCATAGTTCCAAAGTGCTCTCTGAAATGGCTCGATCAGTTCACAACTCCACCAACAATGCATTGGTGTTCCAATTTTCCCACATCTTCTCCAATATTTATTATTTTCCTTTTTTGTCAGTTAGCTCATCTGATAGGTGTGAGATGGTACCTCAGAGTTTTTTAATTTGCATTTCTCTAATCAATGGTGATTTAGAGCATTTTTTCATACAACTATAGATAGCTTTAATTTTTTCCTCTGAAAACTGCCTGTTCATATCCTTTGACCATTTATCAATTCAGAAATGACTTGTGTTCTTATAAATTTGACTCAGTTCTCTATATATTTGAGAAATGAGACCTTTACCAGAGATACCACTGTAAAAATTGTTTCCCATCTTTCTGCTTTCCTTCTAATCTTGGTTGTACTGGTTTTGTTTGTGTAAAAACTTTTTTTCATTTAATGTAATCAAAATTATCCATTTTGCATTTCATAATGTTCTCTGTCTCTTCTTTAGACATATATCATTCCCTTCCCCCTAGATTTGACTGGTAAACTATTCCTTGCTTTCCTAATTTGCTTATGGTATCACCCTTTATGTCTAAATCATGTACCCATTTTGACCTTATCTTCAACCTCCTCATCTTAAAACAAGAGGAATGATGAAAGAACTGAAGGGAATAAAGTAGCAAGAAAACATTTTAATTCATCAACAAAGGCCCCCAGAGAGAAACAGTTAATTAAAAATTGTAATATTAAGGAAGGGAAGAATTATTTGGGTTCCTTCCAAAGACAGTAATTCTATAAGATAATAATAGACAATAAAGCAAATGTGAATTAGGATGGGCATTAGATTTTAACGGGAAAGATAAGAAATATGTGGGAATTTATTCATTTTTATGTTAATTATGCCCACTAAAATAACATTACCTTTTATCTAGGCTACCAGACTTGTAAACTCCTAGAGAACAGAAATTCTATTTTACCTAACTTTTAAATCGCTCTCCTCCATCTCCAGAGTTTAGCACCGTGCTCAGCACACAGTAAATACTCAATAAATGTTTGTTGAATTGATTCTAAGACACTCAGTACATAACAAACTATGGGGAGCCTACATATATTTTTCCTTGCATAAAAATGAGAGTCCCAAACATGTGAACAAGACTGAAGAACTTAAAGACAAATTGATTTTGGTTGGGCTAAGGTTTAAATATTTGGCAGTGGCAATATATTAGGGTCTTCTGAAGTTAATTCCTCCAGGAGCTTCTATTCCAAAGTAGCATAACCCTTAAAACAACTTAATACTATGCTTATACCACAGCACAATCACTGTACAAACTTAAGGACGATAATATACTAATTTGGAGTCAAAGGAGCTGGGTTCAAATCCCAGTCCTGCTACTTCCCTTGTAGGAAGTATGACCTACAAGATGCCAGCCACTGAATCTCCATGGGTGTCAGCTTCCTCCTGTTTCCAAAGATCCCTCCTTCTAGTCCTCACTCCAGTGCTCTTAGACTGAGAATTTCCATTGTTAACTGTAATAACCAGGGAACAGCAACACCAAACACATAGAGATGGGGGATGGGGGTGTCCTTTAGTCTAAGAGATCCTGGGTAAGTCATATGGCTTCTGTCTGCCTTGGTTTTCTCAACTATAAAATGGAGATAATAATACTGAACTCCCAGGGTTGCTGGGAGGATCAAATGAGATGATATCTGCTAAGCACTTAGCATAGTGATGGCACCTAGTAGGAACTTCATAAATGCAGGCTTCCTTCCTTCCTTCTTTCCTTCCTTCCTTCTTTCCTTCGTTCCTTCCGTCCTTCATTCCTTCCTTCCTTCTCTCCTTCCTTCCTTCTCTCCTTCTTCCTTTCTCTTTCCTTCCTCCCTTTCTCCTTCCTTCCTAGATTAACCTGAAGAGAGTCCAGAACTCAAAGAGTGATGAGGGTCACTGAAACTCAGAGCAGAATCATCATGGCTTATGTATCTTTATGGGTTACAAAGCACTTTACACATACAGAATCTCATTTGATTCGAACATCAGCCCTGTGAGGTAGGCAGCTGGGTGCCAGGGACATGGAACCAGCAAGACGAGGGTTTGAATCATGCCTCAGATACCCACTAGCTGTGTGACCCTCTGACAGTCACAGTTTCCTGTCTGTGAAACACGGATGATAACAGTACCCATCTCACAGGATCGTCGTGAAGATCAAGTCATCTGATTTCTTCTGGCCTCAGGTTTCCTTGTTCATGAAATGATGGTGATAATTGCATCTGCTCCACAGCTTGTGAGTATCCAGTGAGATAACCTTAAAGTGATACATTCATGCTAGCTATTGATATTAGATGAGAAGCACAAATATTATCATCCTTAATAAATAGGATGGAAATAAAATTACTTGCCCCAGGCCACATAGGCTGATGAGTGACAGTGCTTGAACCTGAATCCAGGTCTCCCACTTCCAAGTCCAGGATTGTTTCTCTGATTCCAAAGACCAGAAGGCTAGAGCAGCTGGGGGTTACCAAGGGCAGCAGAGAACTTGGGGAAGCAGGGACTTCCTGCTAGGACCTGAGCTCTATTAGCTGTACATCCATCCTACTGGAAGAGTACAGAAGCTGGTAACCAAGGTCAAGTGGAAAAGCTAAGTAATCCCAAGAGTGCAAGTCATTCCTTAGAAGGGGCAAGATCAGACTGGAAGAGGTTGCATCTATAGCCAAGAGCTCAAGGCCAAGAAGGAAAGGCAAGGACAGCAGTTTGGAAGTAAACAAGGAGAAGGCTCAAGTGGATGGTCCAGATGCCAGTTAAGGGAGGCCACAAAGGCAATGGACACTGAGGACGTCTCTGCAGGTATGAACAGATTTCTGCCCCACAATGTATGGGCACCCCCAAGGAGATGTGGGATGGTTTTCTAATCCTATCAGATGGAGTTCCCATTCCAGAGTGTTGTTCGCCATGTTAACCATCAGTGATTAGCATTTAACCAATTAATATTGATTAGTTTTTACAAAGGAATATTTACTGCAAAGACAGAGAACAAACTGAGATTACAAAGTGTTCTGTCTCAAATGGAAGGAGTCACGCTCTCAGCAGTTACCCCAATCCATTTGCTAAGAAATGTTGATGCCACCAAGTTCACTTCCACATGTGGCACAGCCAGTTGATGAGATGTGTCTCTGCCATCTGTGGGCTTCCTCCAGCAGGCTGTTCTCGAGGGCCCCAGCTGCCTCCTCGCCTGTGCTCAGCCTCCTGCAAATCCCAGCATGAACTCAAGCTTGGAGTGTTCTCCATTCCACTCTTTTGAAGCACACAAGGTCACAGCCATTTCTTATCCTCCTTCACCTAAAACAGAATCAGAAGCTGCAGCAGCACCATGGCGATGGCCCTAGTGGGCAATTAAAGGCCCACCAAGGGCTCACAGCAGTGCTCGTTTCCCCATTCAAACACAACCAGGCAGGAGCAGGACGAGGCATCTTTGGGCTGGTTTGTACCAGTTCCATCTCAGCAGCCAACCCAAAGTCCAACTCTTCTTTCCCTGCTTACTGGACCAGAACCAATTTCAGAATGTCTGCATATGCTTTGAGTACTACACTCATCTAGTCTCCTATTACAACAGAAACGGCTACAGATAGCCTGGCTGATCTTTCAGTCATATGCTAATAATTGTTAGAATTTATAGTGCGATTTCCATAGATTATCTCATTTTCTCCTCACGACCCTGGCAGTAAGTGCTATTCTTATCAGCCCCATTTCACAGATAAGGAAACCGAGGCAGGCAGAGGTTAAGTCACTTGTCCAGGATCACACAACTAATTTAAGGGTCTGAAGTCACATCTGAACTCAGGTCTTCATGACTACAGGTCTAAGTGCTCTAAATAAGGTGCCACATAGGTAGTTTTAAAACACAGACTTGATACAGCTCAGAAGCTACATTGTCTTTACATTTTTGGGGGGGTTGCTAGGGTTTTTTCTGTAATCCCAGACTAGATCCTCATTGAATTGATAATGAATGTATGAAATTAGGAAATGGGTACAGGCACACCCAGTTCCTTAGGCATTTAACAGAGAAAGACCATGAATGACAATGGGAAACGGGCTGCATTCACACTTTAATATGGCACAGAGACCGGAGGTGAAAGAGTTACAGAGGCAGAAGGCAGCATGGGAACGGGATAGTGGGGAAGAAGATGAGGAGGGGAAGGAAGGTAGACAGAATTGCTGGGATAGCCATGGGTTAGAGTTAGGAGCCCAGCATGGGCCTGATGGAGAGGGCAAAGGGCTCAGGGGCAGGAGTCCAAGGTCTCATTTCTTCTAAGTGTTTTTCAAGTGCTACCTTGAAGTTAGCTCATTAACATCTCCAAATCATCTCAAAGTTTTCAGTAAAACTTAAGTCATCATCCCAAAGTATCAGTACCTTTTTGATGTTCTGCTGGTCTGGACCTGTGGAGCTCTGGAATTTGTCTGGGATTTACATATCATAGGACCTAACCTTTACAAGCAGTGCCTAGGTGGCTTTTGCTGATTCCACGTGTTACCGGGATGTGAATTTTGGTTAATATATGATATAATTTGTAAACTATTCTCCTCTAATCTTTGGGACAGTTTGTACTAACTTTCAGGTCCCACTATTGCCCCCTTTATACTGGCTACTTATAAACTTACTCTATTGATTAAAAGTGGGGGGAAGGGGTAGCCAGGGGGACAACATCCCTATATTTTACACACTAATTGTTGATCTGCCCTTTTAAGAAACAGAAAAGGCTGGCCATGTATGGCCAGCAGGCACCTGCCCAGCCCATGTAGGGCACATTGCCCTGGAGGACATGCTGAACATTGCATACTATCCTTTAATTGATCATTCTGAGCTTCTGTCCTGATTCATCTTCCCTGAATGTTCCAGCATCATTTCTTCCTGACATTTTATATTCATCCCAGATACTGTTCTTATCTGTTTACTCCTATGTATTGATCCAGTCTGAACACCCTGGCTTCCACTTCTGCTGATGCTGTTGGCATGACAACTCTCCCCAACTCAATAGTTTGATCTGCAGGCTCCCGGTGGCCACCGTCTTGCTTACCTATCTCTGCACCTGGTTCCAACATCCAACTCCTTCCATTCAATGCCCACCTGCTCCTGACAGCTGACAGCAGCTAAGCCATTGACCCCTTCCTGACAAATGCTGGTCAGTGGGATGGGACAACCATCAAAAACACCAATAATACATCCCTGACACTTTCCCTCCCCTTTTTTGTAACCACCTGGGCACTGACTGCTGGTGTTCTCCTAGCAGAAGCCAGTAATATCCTCTCCTCTGCCCTACACAAGGGCGTGGTGGAGAAAGTGGGAAAGTGCAGGCAGAGAACAGGGCAGAAAAGTAGGAGGATTCATGAAGCTAAGAAGATTAATCAGCTGGCCATTAACTAATGGACATGAGGAATAATCTCCTTGAGAACTCTGACAAGTTCTTCAGTGTATCTGCAGTGTATCTGCAGGTGAGCCAGGAACCTTGGCACTCACAACATTGGGAGTCCTTTCTTCACTGTCCATTCACGTGAGTCGTTGTGGCTGCTGGAGAAATTGTGAGTTTAGGTTTGGGTTCAGGAGTAGCATCTATAGTCTCTGGGTTTCCCAGAAAATCAGGGATTCTTTTGGCTGGCTGTAGATAGCTAGAGGTAATTGGGGAGCAATGACCAACAAGTCAGATTAGAAAGAGGAAGATGCTGCTGTTGAGAATTGGCCCCAGGTGACGCTGGTTTGCCTCTTGTTCCAAAGTGTAATAACACAGTGTTCCCTATTCCCGTTTCACCAGCGTAGCACCCAAGGAGGCCATTCTTACATAACTCAACTCCTACAAAGTGAATTGTCCACTAAGTACAGCAATCCACCAAACATTCTAAAACATTCTACCAGAACCTTATAATTGACCCTAATCAGATCATGGAAGGAAAAAATTAGTCCCTGTGAAAAAATACCTTTCTTCTTACTGTTAGAGGAAACTATTAGTAATTATTATTAGTGTATATGTGGAGAATTTAGATCCCTTCCAAAACCCTAGATCTCTCATCATGACCTGGTTGTTCTCTTGGATATTCATGGAGCATAACAGAGGAAGACAAACTCTGGCAGGTACTACCAAGGTTCCAAGCATAACAACCTTTCCCATCTCAAGGGACGGGTCAATGACTTTCTGTGGCCAAAAAGAAAACAAAAACACTCATCAGCTGGTAACCTTTCCGAATTTATCTAGGCTGGTCTTTGGATGATGGACAGGTAATAGGGAACTACTAGAATTTATTGAAGAGAGGCACTGCAGGACATTGTCATTGTATTCCACCCTGATCAGACTACAATGTCACATTTTCTGAAGGAAAGTGACAGACTTGAGGGCAGCCTAGGATGGTCAAAGGATTCAGATTATACCACCTAAAGATTGGGCGCTAGGGACTCTTATTTAGTCTGGACACGACTTGGAGATGAGGGTGGAGGTAAGGAAAAGAATAACACCTATCTTTTAGTCTTCAGATTGTCATTAAGAATGGGGATTAGTCTTGGTTTGCTTCATGTCACATTCTAAATAATTTTTAATAATGTGTGGAATTTAGAGACTGGCATATTTCAGTTTTATGTAAGGGAAACCTTCCTAATATTAGAACTCTCCAAAAGTAGGATAATCTCCCTAAGGGAAGTATTAAGTTCCTTATCATTGGAAGGCTTCAAGTAGAGGCTAAATGGCCATTTATTGGAGATGTGTAGGTATGGGATGAACGAAGTGACTTCTGAACCACTTTGAGCTTTGAGATTCTATGAAAAGGAGCAGGAGCCAGTTCTGATGCCTTTTTTTTCTTTCCTCACTCTATTTTTCACTTTCTACAGTCTAGCTTCCAACTTCATCATTCAACCAAAACTTCTATCTCCAAAGTTACTATTGATCTCTTAACTGCCAAATTTAATTGTCCCCTCCCTGCCCCCAATCTCATCCTTCTTGACCTCTCAGCAGCCTTGGACACCATCAATTGATTCCCCTTTCTCTCTAGGTTTCCATGACACTGTTGCCAGACTAATCTTTTTGTATAAAGAAGACCCTATGCATAATAAATTTGAGTATGTCATTCCCACTCAAAAATCTTTCCAGAAAAAGTAGATTCTGAGTTACCAGTTTAACTCCTCCCATTTTTACAATCATGAAAACTGAGGCAAGAAAAGAAAACAAGCCCAGGGAGCTGAAAGCTCTTACATAGGAAAACACAAATCTTGAACCCAGATCTTCTGACTCCAAAATTTAATATTCTTTCTACTATACCATGATTCCTGACCAAATCTGACATGAATCATCCAGAGACTCATCAGACATAAAAAAAAATCTATCTTCAGTGCCTTTTTCTTAGCTACCAAATCAAATCCAAACTCCTTTGCTTGGCATTCAAGGCACTCTGAGGATGCCAACTTGGCATTCTAGCTTTCTCACACTCTGCTCCATTCCAGTTAAGCTCAACCACTTGCCATCTCCCAAACATACTCTGTACTTTCCTGCCTCTTTCCTCTTACTCAAACTGTTCCTAATGTCTGTAGCATTTTTGTTCACCCCATTTGTCTGCTGAATTTCTAATCTTCTAACTAACTTTCAGGACAATTGAAGGCTGCTTCCTCCGTGAAACCTTCTGTGATTTCCTTAATCGATTTTCCCCCTCCCTCACTCCCACTCAAGAAACATTGTTGTGAACTCCGTATTTATCTATGATGTCTTTAGTTTCCATTATAGTTACTTTGAGTGTACCACATTTCCTTATTAGATTATTAGCTCCATAAAGGCAGGGAATTTACTTTATCTAAATTTTGCATTCCCCATCTCCCTCCCATCCCCACTTCTACCTAACGCAGTGCTTTGTACACAGTATTTATTCAACTGAATTGTATGAAACAAGGTTTACTGAAGACTAGAACCAGCTTTTAACAGTTAGTTAGCTAATTAATATGGTACAGAATTGTTTGTGTTTCCAGAACAATGGAGATTTCTAGGTAGGGACAGAGTAGAAACTGCAGCATCAGTCAAAAGCTCAGAAAAGCAATTTTTGAGGGCCAAATGGGGAAGAAGTGCTCTTCTCCAGGAGACCAGAGAGTTGGGCAGGACCCAAGAGGGTAAGAGCAGATGCCAAATGAAAGTGTTCTCCAGATGAGGGCCAGAGGGGGAGAGAGAGACCCTGTCAGCCCATGTCAGGAGAGAAGGCAAGAGAAACAAACTGTGGAAACAACTGAGACTCTCCCTCAACAGAGCACCCAGGCCAGAATGGAGCTGCCTTGGGCTTGCCTCCAGCTAGAAGCAATATAGTGTATAATGCAGCCTAAAGAGACCAGGCGACAAATGGAATAGAAGAAGCTGAAGGATGCTGTAAATTGTGTGTCAGCCAATTTGATGTGTGACTCGACTAGTTATTGAAAGGCAAGGAAGCTGTGATGAGGAAAACTCTTCATTTCCTCTACTTTGGATTCCCTTACAAGAAAACTGACCCCAGAACAAGAGCCAAGAGGTGAGTGGGTAAAGTGGCTCCATTTCCACTTCAGCGAGTGAATGAATGCATGAGGGCCATTGATCAGATACTTTCTATATGTCAAGCACCATGCTAAGTACTGGGATCCCACATACCTCCTGTTGTAAATTCTCTAGTGCCATTGCTTTGTTCAGCTCTGTTTCTTCATAGTGACTAGCAGTAACCATTAGGAAAGAAAAAGCATGTTGGGGTCGGAGAGGCGGCAATAGGGGAATCCTTAACCTTGACTTTTGGTCCATTGGAGATCACCTCATCAAGTTATTCTACCCTAGACTAGACAATGTGAGGCAGAAGGCTGGTAAGTGCAAATGTTTGGGTAATAGATATTTATTCATATCAATAATGAGGTGATGTGTTGTATATCTCTGTGGAAGGGGAAGGGGCAAGGGAACAAGCATTTATTAAGTACCTGCTGTGTGCCTGACGCTGTGCTCAGTGCTTTACAAATGTTATGCCATCATAGGTGATACTGGATTCAAATAATTTGGGCTTGGCCTTTCCCCCCAAAAAATAAACCAACACCTTACTTTGGCCTTGATTTTGGGCTAGAAGCAAAGCTGTGTTGCTATGGGGACGATGAACTAAAGAGGTCTGACTGTGCTGACAGTATCCTACAGATAGAAACTTCAAGTCAAGTTTAGCTAAAGGTTTAAGTAAACTCTGACCTCGATCTCTCCTCATGGTTTACAGGCAATGCTGGGCCTTAGAGAGGTTCTGGTAGGTCCTGGCAAGCTGGAGAGACTTAGAGAACCTGCTCACTGACAGCGGCCCTTCAAACATCCACCTAACTGATGTCAGAGATCTCCCCCAACATGCTGGGCACATGGTGAAGAGGGATTGTTGTTGTTTTCCCCCAGCAAAGACCCTTTATAAAGGGGCTGTGATCTGCTTCAGTGGAAGGAGTATCTGTGTGGGGAAGCTAGGTTCCCAGTAGATAGAGTACCAGGCCTGGAGTCAGGAAGACCTGAGTTCACATCAGGCTCAAGAATTTACTAACTGTGTGACTCCAAGCCAGTCTCTTTGCCTCTATTTTCTCATCTGTAAAATGGGTAGAATAATAGCACCTACCTCCGGGGGTTGTTCTAAGGATCAAATTAGGTCCTGATTATAAAGTCCTGAGCAAAAGGACTGGCATGTGGTAAGCACTAGATAAGTGTAGACTATTATTGTTACTGTTATTATTGTCACACTCATAAAATTACAGATTCCTGAAGTATTGAAGCATCGGTCATCCCTCGTGGTACAGATGAGTCAAAACATACTATTTACATGCCTCATGTCACTGTCTTCCTATGCAAAGACTGTATGGCTAATCATTGGGACGAATGGGGCCAAAAAGACAAATTTTGTGCGTGTGTGTGTGTGTGTGTGTATGTGTGTATTGCTGTTCAGTTGTCTCTGACTCTTCATGACCCTGTTTGCAATTTTCTTGGCAAAGATAATGGAGTGGTTTGCCATTTCCTTCTCCAGCTCATTTTACAGATGAGGAAACTGAGGCAAACAGGGTTAAGTGACATGCTCAGGGTCACTGTATGTGGTAGCCAGAACCCAGAAATGCGACCTCAAGTCTCACAGAGAATGTAAAAATACTTTGAGTAAGTGTAAACATCAGAAGAAGCTCCAAGAATCCCATGGGCAAATTTTCATGTGCCCCTGGGCCATCCCTGGCACTGTGCCTTTGTTCTTCTACACAATTCCCGGTCTGGCCTGGGGTTGGTGTGGGAATACAGGATGTTACTTTGTCTTGCTGTGCTCAGGACAACTAACTTCTTATGAGTAAACTCCCCCAATTAACCTAAGCAACCCCGATAAAATCTATTAATAACCTGGCTGGTGTGAGCCCTTCTTTCTTTGGCATCTCATATTCTCTGAGAAGAGATGCCACCCTTCAATTGGCATAATTAGGGCAGAACAGATCTGTTCACTTATAGTCACATAGCTAGTATGTGTCTGAGGTCAAATTTGAACTCAGTTTCTCCTGATTCCAGGGGCAGCTCTGTATCCACCATATCACCTGGCTGCCCATGTATGTGTGTATGTATGTATGTATCTATACACACATATGTACACATACATAAGTATATCTACACACATATGTATTATATATGTATATGTGTATGTATGTGGATAGATAGATATCTGTTTCTATATTTATACACTAGAGCAGGGCTTCTTAAATTTTTTCCACTCTTGACCCCTTTTCAGGTTTTAGCAGCGTTCATTGGCATTGCCAAGTGGTGTGATGGCACGTGCAGTACAAAGTACGCATGCTTTGTGTTCAGAACCAAGGCTGCAGTGAAGTTGCTTTATGCGGCACGGGCAAGTGTTTGATTTTTACTCAATTTGTGGTCATCGCATGTTCAGAAACCTTTTACTGTTGCCAAATTTTTCACAAACTTTATATGGGATATGGACCCACAGTTTAAGAATCACTGCACTAGAGACTGTTATGTATACATGAGAGAGAAAGAGAGCTAACAGTCTTATACCCCAATTATAATTATGCTGTCTCTGCTTTGAGATAATAGCAGCTCCCCTATTCCTACCCTTTCACAGGGTCCAGTATTTGGAGCTCATCCTCATATCTGGAGCTGGAAGGGGCCTCCTAGACATCTAGTCCACCCCCCTCTTTTTACAAATGAAGAAACTAAAGCTCTGAAGGTTAAATGACTTGCCTCAGGTCACACAGGCAAAGTAGGAAGTAAAATTTGAACCCAGATTCTCAGACTTCAGAACCAGGACTCTTTCTGCCTATGTCATACCACTCCCCTTGGAAGGCACTGACTTCAACTTTCTTAAGTTGACAGATGAGGAAACTGAGGCCCAGAGAGGAAAAAGAATTTGTCCAAGGTCACATGGGAACTAAGTGAGAGAGTCAGGGTTCACACTGACTCAGCTTGGCTATACCACCCATCTGAGGGACAGTTCTTTGAAGGCGCTTTCACCTGGCTGTTAGTCCCTGTGCTGCACCCAGTGGGTACTCAATAAGGTCTTGATGATTGGTCAGTAGCACCATGCTGCTTTCAATCTGTGGATCACTCTATCTGATAGAAGACAGGAGATGGGCACTCCCCAGCTTTGGGAGGAATAGGGAACTCAAGATGATTTATGAATCTCTTTTGATGATACCTTTAGTGAGCAATATGTATTCTCCCTCATGAGCCAACCAGCCAGCTGAGGCTGGTTGACTTTTACACAGGCAATTGACTTAGTGAAATAGTTTACAAATGGAGGCAGCTCTTTTCTAGAACAAGGCGGGATCCCTGATAATAGCTAGGGTCCCTGATGAGGTAGCCTTTACACAGTCACACATGTTCTCAATTACCTTCCTGCTTTTCAGCCAGTCATCAGAAGTGAGCCTACCCACCCTCTCAGAGAAAGCTTTTTCAGAACCTTAAAAAGCCTTTCTTTTCTTGTGGTTTTTTTTTCCTTGTGGTTTTTTTTTTCCTCAAATCTGTTATGAGTTTCCCATATAGAAAATGGGAATAAAAAAGAGCATTTCTGTTAGTTCATAGAACTCCTGGAGTTAGTCTTATAACTCCTCCCCAACTTAAAACATAACCTTTTTCTCTCCTTTATACAGAAGAAGGAGTAGGTATTTCTTCTGAACTTGGGGGGGAGTAGGTATTTTTGGCCTGGGGAAAACATGTTTCTGGAAGAGGGAAATCAGCGCCTAAGGAAAAGAAGAGCTAGTACCGAAGACCAATTCAAAAAACTGCCAGAAGTAAGTGTTCTTGGGTCCTAGGGGTTCATATCGGTGGGAATGTAAGGGGAAACCTTGCTTCATTTTGTAAGCATGCACCCAACCTCCTCAGTAACCCTGGAACAAAGATACATTCTAGAGTCTTCTTTGATTCCTTTTTTTTTTTTTGGAGGGGAGAAGATAGGGCAGTTGGGGTTAAATGACTTGCCCAACGTTACACGGCTAGTTTTGTGTTAAGTTTCTGAGGCCAGTTATGAACTTAGGTCCTCCTGACTCCAGGGCTGGTGCTCTATTCACTGAGCCACCTAGCCACCCCTCTAGAGTCTTCTCTGGCTGTACCCAAAGGAGGGGTGCAATTGAGAGCTGTATGGGTTCACTGTTAATGGTCGTCTAGCTCCTCCTCTCTGGAAACATCCCATGATCCTAGAGGGATGTGACACTGGCAGCAGTGGAATATGGAGGGGAGGCAGGTGGTGTGGGAAACCTGGCTGGAGGCCAGCATGCCTTGGGTTTGGCTTCTGCTTGTGGGAGACCTGAGTGAGGAACCTAAAATTATATTGGACTATGTATTCTGGGACTTAAATGTACACATGGGTTCATTGCCCATAAGCCAAGAGTGATGACGGAGCAGTGGCAACTTGATGAGAAGAACTGAGAGCAATAGCTCAATTCCCTTTTGATCTCAATTCACAGTCATTATCAGTGCAAAAACATAAACTGGCAGAAGGCCCATGTGAAAAACAGATAAGCCCAGGAGCTGGGTAGAGAGCAGTCCCACTGCATGCCCAGAGTAGGAAAGCTTCCTGGGGAAACCCTTCCTAGAGGGAAAGGGAATTCAACATGTTTGGCAGATTGGACAGCTTCAAAACTTTTGCTCCCCCCCCCCCAAAAAACAAGCGGGTTTGGTTGTCAGAGCTCCCTAGAGTAGGTCATAGATTCCTGTGGCAGTTGGTCTCCATGCATGAAATAAAAGAGGGTTTTTAGAAAGGAAACCAATTGTAGTAAAATATAGTTCTCAAAATACACGGATAATGCATTTATGTATCTAAAATGTATTATATATAAATGTGCATATATATTTATATACACACAAATATAAAACATGTGTATGTATATATGTGTGTGAGTATATATATATATATAAACATGTATATGTATGTGTGTGTATATGTGTGTGTGTATGTATATGTAGAGTCAAAGGCCCTAGGTTTAACAATCTCTGCACTAGAAAAATCATGCTATAACCTTGTCAGTACCAGAAAGTGCCTGAAATCCTCAGAAATACACAATCCTTTTTTCCCTTGAAGTGAGGAAGGTCTGGGTATTCCATGGATACCAAGATGCTTTTGTTTTTTTAAGCTGGATCTAGAATTAAATTCAGTCAGGCAACCAGTATTTATTCAGGACTTTGGTGCTGGGACTAATGACAGAAACAAAAGTCATCCCTTGGGGAGCTTACATTGTCTCAGGAGAGACAAGACATACATATGTGAGTATATACACCCTAAGATTGTTAGGGAGGGAAGGGAGAAGAGAAACTTTGCTCTGGAGGAAGTGAAGCATTCTAGGAGGGAACAGGATGAGGCATGGAGGATGGCCTCAGAATTATTTTTGATTGGGAGACATGAAATTGTATAAATGTGGATGTGTGCTCCCAGGAAGTGAGCAGGATTCTGCAGAGGCTGAAATGCTTCTAGGCCCGCTGAAAACCTTAGTGTGCAGAGGCAGGCTTTGGTCAGTCAACTTGGAGAAGTCTGTGAGCTGTACTGTAAGTGGCAGAAGGACTTGTCATGTCAGCACCGCTGACAAGGAGGAACTTCACTCTACCCTTTCTTTTCATTTAATGTAAGGCCAATAGCACCCACAGGAAGCAGTTCACCAGCCAAAATCAACCACAGGCTGTTAGGCTGGTGTTTACAGGTTCCCTGCCTGGTTAACCTCAGGGAGGCTTAACTATTCTGGTGGTCACCCCCTCCCCAAAGCACCCAGGGCAACTTCTAATATCCATTTGGGCAGTTTTTCCATAAAATTTTATCTACTTATATTTTATTTTTACTTTAGTTCAGGATTAGATTTGATAATGGGACAAAGAGCATTTTTCTTAGTGAGAGTTGTCTTATAGTAGAGGGAGGTTTTTTTTTTTGCGGTTTGGAGACAAATGACATTAAGCAATTTCTCTGGATATTTTCTTTTGTTTTGCCAGTGAAATAATTACATTATCAACACTTTTTTGTCCCATTACCCTCTTATCTGTTGCTTTCCCATATTCATTTATCTATGTCTATCTATGTGTATGTATGTGTCTGTAGTAGCAGTTCTCAACCTGTGGGTTATATTCAGTTTGTAACAATGAAAATACATCCTGCATATCAGATATTTGCATTACGATTCATAACAGTAGCAAAATTACAGTTATGAAGTAGCAATGAAAATAATTTTATGGTTGGGGGCCACCACAACGTGAGGAACTGTATTAAAGGGTCGCAGCATTGGTCTATAGAAAGATATATAAAATTATACACACACATATATTGCTGGGAACAGAGTAGTCATAAGAACTGGATTTATACAGCACTGGAAGGTTTGCAACATGTTTTTCATGACTTGTCTCATTTGGGAGGCCAAGGATGCCCACTGTACAGCCCTAAAGACTATGTGTCTGTTTAGACTTTTATACATGGCCCTCAAAGCAAGCATGGATAAAAGTGACACACGTTCTACTTACGTTGCTTTTAAATTTTTCTCAATTTTAAAAAGTTTATTGATGGGTTTTTTATATTAAAAACATTTATAGATTACTTCTACTTCTTGACAGGCTTCTTGTACCAATGTAAAACAGTTCAGTAAAACTAAGAATCCTGTGACGCCCCCCTCCCACCACCCCAGAGTGCAGGTGACATTTCACATCAAGAGCAAACCCCCTCCCCTAATTTTTTAAACTCTATTTTCTCTCCCTTCCATCCCATTGGGAAAAGATTTCTTGGAACAAATATCAATAGTGAGGCGAAACAAATTCTCTCAGTCCCTCTATACACAGATAATGCATATCTCCTTCTGTACCTGAAATCTGCCCCCTCTCTGTCATGGAAGGGCCGTGTCATCCTTGCTCCTCTGGAATCCTCATGGTTATGGCCCTGGCTGAAGTTCCTTATGGCCTTCCCAGCTGGTTGTTTCCCAGTTGTGGTGGCTTTTCTTCTTCAGTTTATAAGAGTTCTCCAGTATTATACTTAAAGGTACATGTGTATTTAAATCGTTGTCATAATGCTAGCATAAAAGAAATGTTGTAACATGCTTGAGGATCGATCATTGATACACTTACTGTAACTATGAAAATTTAGAACAAAATATTGTAGCTTTTTATTGATGGCACTAGGGAATTCTGGCTCCTTCCCTCACCCTCCATGGCTTTATACCCCCTGAAGAAGCTACTTAATAAGTTTTTGTTGAATTTGAATGTCTCCTCTGTACAGAGCAATGTTACCCAGACTCAGTCTCCCACCTCCCAGCATTGTCTCTCTACTAATTAAAAAGGAATTGACAGTGAAACATAATTAGCTCCTGACATTAATTATATTTGGCGAAGATCTTCTACCTCTGCTTGGGCATTAGTTCCCTCCTTTCTACCTCTCCTTTTATCTCTCTCCTTCTCCTTTGAGAGGTGGCAGGGACTAGGGAAGGTTAAAATGGACTTGGTTTTACATTTAAAATCATTCATAAAAAATGGTTTTGTATAAATGTATTATCGACACCCCCTAATCCTGGTCAAGCAACCATGTGCAAACATATTCCTATTAAATATTCTGAATGCTAATCTAGGGAAAGGGATAGAACCTGACAATACTTGTCAGATAGAAATGGGATTTTCCAGAGATGGAAGGAAAAGCCTTTGAGCTTTCAGTCAGGCCTACTGGATCTCATGAAGGAACACACGTTGGAATACCTATTAGAACATCAGAATGTGTGATGACTTCTAACAGTTGTATTTCTCGACTGGGGAAAAGGGGGGAACAGTACATGAGGCGGTGTACTGAGGCAATCAGGTGGTGCCATAGCACACAGTGTTGGGCCTGGAGTCGAGAAGACTCTGGCTCAAATTCTACCTCAGACACTTCCTAGCTCCATGACCCTGGGCAAGTCACTTAACCACCATTTGCCTCGGTTTCCTCATCTGTAAAATGGGTATAATGATAGCACCCACCTTGCAGGGTTGTTGTGAGGATCAAGTGAGATAATATTTGTGAGGTGTTTAGCCCGGTGCCTGGCACATAAGTGGGTGACATAGAAATACTGGCTACAGACCACCACTCCTCCCTCCTCCCCCTGTTATTACTACTCGTTTACCTACCTGCAGTAGTCATCCCTAGCTTTAAGTCTTACTTGCATGGATATCTCCAGTCCCCAGATTGAACCCAGAAATGGATTCTAGAGCACCAAGACACCTAGAACCTGAAAGAGACAATTTGTTAAAGGGAAATTTAAAAGCAACCCATTAGTAGCCACCTGGCACAGCGTCTCCTCTGATCATATTATTGACTGAGTCACTTGGTGCAAGCTAGTATTGGTTTTCATTTCACCAGTCCTCACATGCACAGCCTGGCTCTCCCTCATCTTCCTTTCTCTATCTTTTCTATCCCCTTCCAATTGGGAGAAAGTGACAGCATGGGAACCAACCCGAATGAAATCTGGTTTGTATTTGCCCATGGGAAAGGATTTTGATCCTATAGGAAGGCAGTGCCTGAATCTTTGGCTTGCCCTCCTGCCCCTCAAAACGACATCGCAGAAAAGCTTAAAATAAGGAAAGCTTTGCAGAGGGATTTTAGGTTTTTGAAAAGGGGGAGGAAGGTAGCCCCTCAAATCCCTGAGGGCATTTGTGGCTGCCACCTTTGCCTCTCTCTACTGCCCATCACATCCTGAGGCTTGCTTTCACACAGAATGTATAGCATTCCAAAAGCCACTTGTTTCCATAGGCAATGTGCTAATGGGGATATGGGAAATGACTAGCAGTACAGCTTGCATTTAACACAGACTCTACTTCTCTCTTTTTCCTCTGCCACAGCCTTCTGGGTGGGTGTTGGGATTTCCCCCTGCAGGGGAGACATGCAGAGAAACCTCCTAAGGAGAGGTGTGCTCCCGGTGGTATGTGGGGGTTGGGGCAGGTTCTCCTCTCCAGACATGCCACCAGTGACATCCTATAAATTACTTTTGGGGATTGGCAGGCAGGCTCCAGTGACAGTAGAAGATCACCTTGTGAGTGGGCCCCGTGCCATCCTAACAGATGGGTTGGAGCACAGACAGCAAAGCACTCATTTAGGCACATCAAATGTATTTGCTGAAAGTAGGAATCAGAGCCAGCAATGTCAGAATGACTTCATCCAGAACTGCTCTGGCCAGGGTACAGAACCTAGGACTCTCCTCCACCTCTGCACACTGTTCACTTTAAGGGGGGGAGGGAGAAGAGGGAGAAGAATACTTTTCTGCTTCTGAGTTAAAGCAGGTTGCTACGCCTAATGACTTCTTATTAGTATCTTGTCACGCATCTCTGTAGGCATAGCCTCACAGAAGTGACTAATGGAACAATTTCTGCTAAATTAAAAGAGTAAGAAAATCTATTGGGGGGCTTTGTTCAGAAGCTCTGCCCAACGCTATTATGGAGCCTATGTATCTGGGGTATGTGCAATATTAAGCTTTAAAATTTTTGTGAACCATTAGCTCTTCCTCTAGGGCCAAAAACCTTGTCATTTTTTTTTTCAAAGAATGAACCCTTCTTTGCAATGAAATAAGTAGGCAGAAGCAAAATATGAAATACATTCACTCCTAATACTAAGCATAAAGCCAGGGGAAATCTAATATTCTTCTATTCAGTCTGTGGACTTGAGATAAGGAAGCAAAGAGGGGAGAACTCAAATTCAAAGCAAAATCAGTTTGCAGCTATTATTCAATTAATGTAAAGTATCAGGTTACTGCCCATGTTGCATAATGCATAACAATGGAAGCTAATAGCTTTCTGTGGTGACTCTGAGTAGCTTGATCACAAAGAAGAGTGGTTTGTTCATCTTAAAAAACAACAACAAAAAAACCAAACTCATCTGAAATGATTCTTGAGATTAGATCAACAACTTAGACCTTATATGATACAGAGTCTATTTATCTCAGTATACGTATGTGGGGGTGGGGGGTGGGAGGGGTGTGTATGTGGGGGGGAGACTGGAGATTAAGGGAAAGTTGAGGGGAAAAAAGTATGCTTCTTGTCTCCTTAAGAGCTGGAAAAGCTGTCAGAGGAATTAAGAGGAAACCACATGGGAGCCTGTGGGTGTGGAAAGTCATCATCTATCTAACATTAATATAGCTTGTAACAGAATGCTCTTGCTTGAAATAGGACTGTTATATCCACCGCTGGCAATCTGCACGCTCTAAGTTTTTTTCCCTCAGCTCATGTTGCTCTAACAGTATTTCAACACTGGTCATTTTGTAGACCTTGTATTTGATCTTCTGGTTTCACCACAGCATCACCAAAAGGGATGTGTCAGGCCTGGGGAAACGTGCATTCGTTTGTAAGGAGGTCAAGGAGTCACTGAATGCCCATTGTGGTATCTGAACTTGTCTTTGGGAAACTCTGCCAGTCCTGAAACGCCAGTGGCTTAAACCACAGCACACCGATAAGAATCATCTTGCTTCAATCACGATGGAAAATGGAGTGCCACAGCCTAGCTTTGGCTATTTTGTAAAGTATCCTCTACAAGCAATTAGGAAAAATTTATCAATGGTGGGAAATCAGATAACAGAAGAAAAGGTATGTTTTTTTTAATTGTCTTGAAAGCTAACTGGCACTTTTATATGTGCACTATATTTTTATGAGGAGATTGTTCCGACTGACCAGTATCATAGCAACTCCACCATTTTACTGGATCAGGGTGGTCTCCGCTGGAGAATAGAGATGTTTTAGATCAGAATTACAAAGCCATAAGGAGTTACTTAGATTGAAACACTTTGTATCTGAAAGATGGAGGACAGAAGCTTTGTAATGAGGGTAGTCAGGTTGGAAATTAGTAATTGGCTAATGAGGTTTTTCTTAGGGCCTAACACAGAATACGCTGTTTGTTCTTACCTAGTTTTCAGCCAAAATTAAATTTTAGCTTCTTTGCTATTCAGGGATTTAGTGTTCTCCTCTGTTTTTGAAATCTTCAACATTTTACTTTAATTTCAGAATTTTGAGTCTTAGAAGTGACTGTACATGCATAAATAATACTGTCTTAATACTGAAAAAATAATACTGTCTTAATATTGGAGGTAAATGGCTCCGTGAATAGAGTGCCAGGCCTGGAGTCAGGAAGACCTGACTTCATATCTGGCCTTAGGCACCTGTGGGACCCTGGGCAAGTCACTCCACCCTGTTTGCCTCAGTTTCCTCATCTGTAAAATGAACTGGAGAAGGAAATGGCAAACCACTGCAGTGTCTCTGCCAAGAAAACCCCAAATGAGGGCATGAAGATACATGACTGAACAACAACATTGAAGATTCAGATACTGGCTGATAATGTGTGCAGTTAGATAGGAAAAAGCTTCAAACTGGTCAGTTACCTCTGAAGGCCAATCAGCAGGAAGCATCTGCCCTTGTGTGAGACCAGCTAGATATTTAGGAAGCGGCATTTTAGACAAATAAAAACTAGTTAACTCTGTCTTTCCCCAGACAAGTCATTTTTAGTATACAGCTATATTAGTATAAAACTATATAGTATATGTAGCTATATATACTTTATACATATATATGTATATATACACACACATACACTATACAGACTATATAGCTTTATAGCATCATAAGCACTTTTAAAATAATTATTGCAGTAGATAGTCAATTTCAAAATCTTAAATTTATTACATTGCTTGATGAAATCACTATCTTGCAGTTTGAGCACAGTGTCTGAATCATAGCAGGCTTTTAAGAAATACTGGCTGAACAGAAGAGAAAGAAAGGGAATATGTAGAAATTGCTTTTATGCATTGTACAAAATAACTGGAATAAATGATGGTCCCTGATTCATTTAAAGAAGTACATGAGAAACTAGAAAAGAACTTAGAAAGAAGCTGATAGCTTTGCCACTCACCACACCCTACTTTTCAGCTTTTGGTTTTTTTGTTTTTGTTTTTAATGCATTCACCAGCTGGGTCCATAAATTGTACATGGGGAATACTTTTAATAAGGCTTGCAAAATCTCCTGTTGTGTTGATTTCTAATGTTCCCTTATTTGCTCTCTTTGAAAATACAATGTGTGAATGTCACAAAATCGTAACCAAAGGAAAGGTCATCGGACAGAAAATACATCCTCTCTAATGAGGCGTTGCACCAAAAAATGCTGGTGTCGATCACGTGGAACAGAAAAATCATTCCTCCTGTTTGAGAGGACATGGCTTCTTTTGTGCCCCTCTTTCTTCATTTTTCTACACTAGTTAAAATTAAACTACGATGGGAAGGAAAGGGTTTGGTTCATCACTTGAGGAAGCAATGTGTTCCAAATAACTAGGCGCTTCTCCATTTCCAAATCTCAGCATGCATTTTCTTAAAGGAACTAAAATAATGGAAGAATTGCGTAGTCATTCTAGAAGCAAGGCTGGCCCCACAAACAGTATTTTCAAGTTTCTTCAGGTTTCCTCATTATTATAGAAGAGTGTGTGTGTGTGTGTGTGTGTGTGTGTGTGTGTGTGTGTGTGTGTGTGTGTAGAGCAAGGATTATGCTTCAAAGCACACAATGGTGGAATCCTCCAACTAAATGACTTCCTCTTGTTGGTTCTTCCATCAGTAAACAAAAGCTTGGTCCTTAGCTTAAGAATTTCATACTTTGAGCAGCTCATAGACAGTCTGCTTCAAATGCTTTTGGAAATAACAAAAGAAGTAAAAGGGCATTGTCGCCCTCTTTCTGAGGATCTTATGGAATGGGGACGTCAAGCCCAACACAGGAAAAGCACACACGAATGTTTTGTTAGGTGACTTTTTAAAATGCCATGCAAATTTGAGTTATAATGATGATATTTCAAGGATTCATAACTTTCTTGGCTTGAGTATTCTCTCTAACACTTCATCATTTCATAGCTGGTCAATGGAGAATTCTCCAATTATTCTTCATATTTATTCATTATTCTCCATAGTAATTGCTATGGTGGAATGAAGTCATCGTTTTGTGGTCAGCCTAATGATTATCAGCTTCAAACTTAACTAGGCTAGTCTCAGATCACGCTTCCGTATAGTTTGTCACCAGTGTACTTAAGAAATAAATACTGTGGAGGGAAAGCTCTGATAGACATTACTCGTACATGTCACTAGAGTCATGCAATGAACAGGACTGGGAGAGCCTGGGCAAGTCACTTCCCCTCTGGTTTCTTTGGTTCACTCAACTACAAAATGGGAGAAGTAACAGCATTTACCCCCCAAAACTGTTGTGAAGATCATGCTTGCAAAGTGCTTTAACTCAGTGTTTGGCAGCTAGTGGGAGCTCTAGAGATGCTTGCTCCTGTTCCCATCTAAATGGTTGGGATAAATGATGGTGCCTGATTCATTTAATTAAGTAGGTAAATCTAGAAAATAACTTGGGAAAGAGGGAGGGAGCTTTTTCTGTTCCCTGTGCCTGAGATGTCCTCCCTCCCCTCCTTGCCTGTTGAAGTCTAAGGACCAATTCAAAGGCTGTCTTTCTGGATTCCTGCCCCGCCCACACCACCATATCTGTCACCACCATATTTTCTCCCAGAACCTCACAATGCTTTTTGGGCAGCTGCCTGACACCCGTGCCACAGCTGATCACAGATCTCAGCTATCTGTATTGTGTCAGTCACTCACCAGTTGGTAAGCATGCAGAGGGCAGAGGCTGCAGTTTATTTCAGCTTCTTATCTCCCCCAGAAGCTTGTATAATATTCTACATGTTGTATGTGCTTGCTAAATGTCAGCCTTCCCCTTAACTGCTTTTTCCTACCTTTGTTCGTATTAATCTTCTTTCTTCCCTCCATCACCAATCCAAGTCCTACACTTTCATCAAAGTCCATGTCAAGAATCACCTCTCCCCTAATGTTCTTGACTAATTCTGTCCCACTGATCTTTCACCTTATTATGAGTTGCCTCAGTTATATGGATACTATACTTGCACACATGTGTTCTTTGGGGGATTATTTGACATTCTTTTATTTAACAACAAACATTTATTAAACACCTACTCCATACCAGATACTGGTAGGGACAAGAAGCAAAAAATGACAGGAAATTTGCATGTGATCAGAGAAAACAATACACACACACACACACACACACACACACACACACACACACACACACACACACTTGCATAAAAAGTAAAACCAAGGTAATTTTGGAGGGGAGGCATCTCCAACCTCTGTACCCTTGCTCAAGCTGTCCCTCATGCTTGGAATGCACACCCTCTTTACTTTCACCTCACAGACTCCCCTCTTTCTTTAAGATGCAGCAAGGTGGTATCAGTGCACAGAGCACTGGACTTGGAGACAAGAAATCCTGATTTCAAATCTGGCCTCAGACCCTTACTAGCTGTGTGACCCTGGGCAAGTCACTTCCCTCTGTCTGCCTCAGTTTCTTTAGAACAGGGATATTAATAATAGCACCAACCTCCCAGTCTTATTTTAAGAGTCATATGAGACTAAGGTTTGTCAAGCATTTTACAGTTCTCAAAGCACTATATAAATGCTAGCTGTTCTGTTCTCAAACACCATCTTCCTACGCTTGTACCCTTCCTCCCAAATGTATGTCTTTATTGACTTTATATTTCTGCCGTATATTCACATATGTAGGTACCTCCACCATTAGGATTCAAGTCCCTTGTGAGCAGGGATTGTTGCGTTCTTGTACTTGATTGTCAGGGCCTAGCACAGTGCCTGGCCCGTAGGTGATGAATCAATTGCCACCTGATAGAATTGTCCAAAAAGAATCGATTTGCTAATTGACAGAAGCACTAGCAGCAGTAAGGTAGGGATTCCAGGGGCTGGAGGTGAGGAGGAAGTGCATTTCAGACAAGGAGGGGGAAGGTAAAGAAAGGCAAGAAGGCCATCTTGGCTAGACTCTAGATCACAGGGAGCCATTGGTGTTTGGGTAGGGGAGTGACGTGCTCATACCTGCACTTTTGGAAAATCCCTTTGTAGCTGTGTGGAGGATGGATGGGAGGGAGGAGATTCTTGAGAGTAGACCAATTAAGAGGCGATTGCCTCCAGGCAAGAAGTTCTGTCCTGGAGTAGAGTGGTGTCCCCATAGGCACGAAGAAGAGGAGAGATGGGAGTATGGCATTAGAAACAAGGTTTGGCAGAAGAATGGACAGTTAAGAGGAGAGAACACAAGGATCACATTGGAGTTGCAAATCTGGATAACTGGAAGGAGAATGGCAACTTTGGAGGAAGTTCATCTTTTTAGTTCTGTGTTTAATTAGTAAGCGTGTTGAGGACAGGCACCACGGCTCTTTATTTCCTGAATATCTGTCATAGTAGGTGATCAGTAGCTATTAATATATGAATCACAGTTCATATCTGTTAGGTAAACTGAATGAGTTGTTGGATGGTCTGGAACACTGATGATATAGTGGGAACGTTTTTTATACTTCAATCATTGGGCACCTAGCTGGATAGAATATTGGGCCTGAAGTAGGAAGGACCTGAGTTCAAATGTGACTTCAGACACTTACTAGCTGTGTGACCCTGGGCAAGTCACTTAACCCTGTCTGCCTCAGTTCCTCATCTGTAAAATGAGCCAAGAAGGAAACGGCAAACCACTCCAGTATTTTTGCCAAGAAAACCCCAAATGGGGTCACAAAGAGTCAGACATTATTGAAACTGAATGACAATTTCAATAATTAGTAAACATTTCTCCTATGTGCCATGAAATTCTAAGAGTAGCCTTTGATTAAATCTTGAGCCCAAGTACTTTGTGTCTTAATACTGAGACTATGTTTCACACCATTTCCCATCTCTCCTTAAAAGGTACCCTTAGTGTCCTCTCTGCCACTTAGCACAAAAGAAAAAAAATGTGTCACATTGAACAAAAAAGAGTACCTAAGACCTTAATCTAAAGGAATTTCAGATTGTAGGGCCAGTGAGTAGGGAAAGTTTTTTGAGCTAGGAGCCTCTTTCAGAAATATCCACCCCTTCCAATACTATAAATGGAGGAGGACCCCCCAGACATGAGCCTGAGATGCTCTACGATGTAAATGTGACTTAAGTGTTTAAAAAAAAAAATCACAAATGGAAATCCCTGAGTGCAATGGGAGTGGATATCTTTAACAAAGAATTATAAAATTTAAGAGCTGGAAGGAAATTTTTGAAATGATCTAGTCCAACTTTCTTATTTGACAGATAATCTTTCTAGTCTCACTCCACTTAGAAGTGAGTTCCTGGAAGAGGCAAGTCTGGAATCTAGAGTTCTTCCAAATGAACTTTCTGAATTCCCTGAATGGAAATAGAATATATGGAGATATGATGGCGGAGGGGAGAGAAGGAAAGGAGCCTGTCAGCTGAGTTTAATGGGTAGCTGATACTCAGGGTAAAGCAGTTAAAAGTTAGAGAAGTTTTAAAAACTCAACTGTGGCCTGGCTCATCAATCATTCGTAGGGGAAAACTCATCATTTTTCTTTTATTTTTGTACCGGGGAAGAAAATAAAAAAGCACCTACTAACTTATGGACAAGAGAAAAATATCCCTATGAACAGAGGGCTGAGGAAAACCAGAGTGACTGAATATAACCAACAATGGTCAGTAAACCATGAGATGTGTAACTGAACACAAATCCTTCTACTGACTATCTAATATGGGACATGAAACCCTGAAATATTTGCTGGAGGGATTACAGCCACTTCCTACTTTGGAATAAAGAACAAAAAGGACCCACGGACCAAAGGAAAGGTCATCAGAAACCTCTAGTCCCTTTACATAACACCCTTGAGTTGAGTTTGACAACTTACATGAAACCTGTGAGTTACTTGGTGATTGACAAAATGCTTGGACATGGTATTGGGCTATTTGGTCTAGAAGCAATGCCAAAAAGTAGAGATTTGAGACAGTGAAATCTCAGATTCTCAAATTAAGGCAATGAAGGAAAGGAAGGGAATAGGCACTTATATACTTTACTAGGTCCTGTGAAGCAGGTGCTGTTGTACCCATTTTCCAGTTGAGGAAACTGAGGCAGGCAGAGGTTTAAGTAACTTGCCCAAGGTCAAACTACTAGTAAGTGTGTGTGGCTGGATTTGAACTCGGGGCTTCCTGATTCCAAGTCCACTGGTCAATCTACTCCACCACCAGCTAGCTGTTTCTCTGAATGAGTAAGAAGCAGGCTGGTGTTCATTTAATCAGTAGACATTTTTATATGTCTAATTTTGAGCATGATGTTTAGATTTTGGTATGAAAGAATTTAGCACCAAAGTAAGCACAACCAGCCCTCTTTTGAAATAGTGTTGGTACAGAGTCTTGTCTTGTGATAAGGAAAGATACAAAAACATAGAGCAGCTACACCAAACAGAAAGTTTGGGTTAAGTCAACATTTACAAAGTGCCTACTGTGTGCTAAGTGGTGGGGACAGACATAAAGCTCTCAAGGAGCTCCCACTGTTAATAACCAACGGTCTAATAATCCAATAATCCAATAATGTGATATACAATGAAGAGTTTGGAAGTCCTTTGATAGAAGGATGAACGCTAATTCTATATTGCATTATGTTTCCCCCATTCACCTGGGAGCTTCTTGAAGGCAGGGACTAATTTTTATCTTTCTTTGTATCCCCAGCACTTAGACCAGTACCTGGCACACAGCAGGTGCTTAATAAATGCTTACTGACTATAACTACATGGTCACTGATAGATGATAGTTGTAATGGTATGATATTTCAGTGTATTTTGTGATGTTTGGTTTACTTTCCAAATCTGTCTTTTTGGTCTCTCTCTTCCTCCCCCTCCTCATGATTATTGCACTAAACATTTTACTTTGGCGCCTTCTCAAATAAAAGTGACCCAGACCTTCTGCCCTTGGGGCTGCAGCATCACAGCTGGGACAACCAGAAGCTATGAGGATCTTTGGCTGATAAGATTCACAAAAGAAGGTGAGGAGGAAAACTTATCTTCTAGCTAGTTTAGTCCAACTTGCTCCATCTTCTCTTTCCTAGGTTTCCACTGTCAGCCACTCCTGATTGATTCTCTGCATGTTTTTCTATTCCTTCTTCCTTTGGAGAATCACAAATTTGAGAGTTGGAAGGTACTGTAGCAACCATCTTATTGAATGGATGCACAGAGGGATTCCCCATCTGCTAAAGGGTCTTATAGCATGTATTTGAAGCCCTCCAAGAAGTGGGGATCCATCACCTTTCAGGGCAGCCCATTCCATGAGGTTTTGGGTGGCTATAATTGTTGGGAAGCTTTTCCTGATGCCAAGCCTAAATCTGTCTCTGTGACTTCCACCCCATCATTCCTGGTTCTGCCTTTGCTGGTTCTTCATTTCACTCTTTGTGCATTCTCCAATGCTCTTCTCACTCTACTGTCTCTCTCTTGGTCATCACATCTGCTTCTATGGCTTCATTTATAATTCGTACCCCTAAACTCCATCTCTAGACCCAGACACTCTCCAGCGCCCTAGTCCCATATTTCCTGCTACCTTCAAGATAAGCAGCTGAACTACTTGTGCCTTAAACTCGGCATGTCAAGGCAGCCCTCCCCCTAACTTTTTTATTAGTATCGACAGCACCATCTTCTTAAATGTCATGAAATCTTGAAGTTGTCTTTGATATTTCAATAAATCAACAATGTACTATGTACTAGTACTCTGTATGAAGTACAGTGCTAAGGCTGGGGATACACGTACAAGAAATGAAACAAGCCCTATTCACAGGAAGTTTACATTCTAATGGGAGCGACTATATATATATGTATATGTATGTATGTGTGTGTGTGTGTATATATATATATATATATATATTTCTATATATATAATATAAGTTTAATAAATGTATAAAAAATTATATACAAGGTAGTTTGGTAGGAAGGGTACTAGCTGTTGGTAGGCTAGGGAAAGGATTTATGCAGAGGATAGCGCTGAAGTTGTGACCTGAAGGAGACCCTGTGAGGCACAAAAAAAAGAGTGATTCCAAGCATAGAGGACAGTAAGCTCCAATGTACAGAGATAAGAGTGTTTTGTGTGAGGAATAGTGAAAAGGTCAATCTGGCTAGATCTTAGAGTATAACTGTGTGTGGGGGTTGGGGGTGGGGATGAGGTAAGGGGAGCTGTAATGTCCAATGATAGGTTGGGACCAGGCTGTACAGGGCTTTTAAGCATCAGATCTGAGCTTAAGGAAAATTACTTCAACAGCAGTAGGCAAGATGGACTGGGGAGAGGCTTGAGGAGCCTGATTAGAACAGGGCTTCTTAAACTTTTTCCACTGGCAACCCTTTTTGGCAGGAGAAATTTCTGTACGACCTCAGGCATTTAGGTATATAAAATGGGTATACAAATCAAACATTTACTGATAATAAATCATAAAGAAATTTATTTTAAAATAATTCTTTGGTGTACATATGTTTACCATTTGTTGAAGATGAAAGCAAATATGCATACTAACAAGATGGATGTGCTTGTTTATTTTTACATAAAAAATTAAACCTTGGCAGAATATTTGATACTGTAGAATATAGGGCATCTTCAGTATTTTTCAGAGTGATTGATATTTTGATTTTGTAATTGTCAATGCTAAGAACACTGCTTCACGTAAATACATAGGACAAAATGGCAAAAGTATGTTTAGAGCCATTTCAGAAATTGTTGGGCATTCTGTCCTAATCCCAAGCCAAAATTCATTTAACGATTTTTTAGGCAACTCAATTTTTAAACCTGTGTTACTTAATAACTTGATAAATTCTTCTTGAACTTTTAGTGGCAAATGACTGAAGTTTGTGATTTCAATTGAGTGTGATTTATGAACCCAACTTGGTTTTTTAGAATTAAAATTTGAAGGGAAGTATTTCTGAAACTGTGCCTTTGTGTACTTCAGATGATCAATTATAATTCTTACAATTAAATCTTTGGGAAAGTTATTTTCAATGATAAAATCATCTCTAGATAAAGAACCATTTTCCATTCTATTCTTCCATGTGTTAACTTTTTAGTAAAACTTTCAATCTTATCTTTTAACTTAAATATGTTACAATTTTTTCCTTGAAGCAACATGTTTAAATTATTGAGTTTTTTGAAAATATCTGACAAAACAGTTTTGAAAGCCGTAAGTTATTAGGAAAAAAATTGGATTTTTGCTCAGTCAAAAATATAACAACTTCATCTTTCAATTTCCATAATCTGTTCCATAATCAAATTCCATAATCTGTTTAAGCTTCGCCCTGTTGACAGCCACCCTTCCTCTGCATGTAGTAATAAGCTTTGTAATCGGAGTCCATGTCTTTCAAAGGATTTGAAAACAAACAACTGTTAAGGGCATGGCTTTTAATGAAATTAATGATTTTGATAGCATTGAGAAGCATAACATCTAACTCTGGTGATATTTTTTTTGGCTATGAGTGCCTCCTGATGGATCATGCAGTGAGTAAAAGTGATATGGTCATTGCCATCAGCTTTAATTTTTGCTACAAATGCAGCATTCTTGCCCATCATTGCTCTAGCACCATCTGTACAGGCTCCAATGCAATTTTTCCACTACAAACCTTCATTTGTGAAAAATTCATCTAATTTAAGATATGCATCTTCCCCTCTTGAGTTGTCCTTCCAAAGGGCAAGAAAACAATGCCTCATGTGTGCTGCCTTCATAAACATATCTTAAAGTAACAACTGTGCCATGTTAGAAATATCAGTTGTTTCATCTGAATTGCAAACTTTGGGCTGCCCTTAAGCCTGGTAATAAGCTGCTAGAGCTGGTCATTAATAATTTCATAAATTCTTTTGGAAACAGTATCATTTGGTAAAGGATTCTGGGAATTTCATCCCTATTCTTTTTTCCCATGAACTATTTCTGACATTTTAATAGGAACAGGTAACACAAGAAGTTCCTATGGAGCTTTTTAGTTTTCGCAATTAAATAAGAAGTCTTGTGAACTGCAAGTAAATACTTCTTGTTGACAGTAACAAATTTCTCACAACATTGTTTTTGCTTATTTGAAGATTTTAAAAGTCTTTAAAAAATATTCCTTTGGTTAATTGCAGTATATACTGCATGCTTGGTATTAAAATGTCATTTTAGTTTGGCTGGTTTCATGCTCTCCACAGCCAAAACTTCATTGCAAATTTAAGCAAAGAGGTTTTTCCACATCGTCATTAGAGGTAACTCCATATTGCAAAAATGATTCAACATTTTCTTTTTCTTGTCAATTTAGGTGTGTTACAACCTGGTAGCAAAGACTCTGCCTCATTGTCATCAGTATTTTTTACCTCTTCTGTCTAACTTTAGCCACTTATTTATAACCAAAAAATATTTTTGTCCTAAAATATAAATAAATATTGCTAATAATTTCTCAAGTAAATATTAGCTTTAGTTTATGAAGTTGCATTTGCTTGTGCTTAATTTTTTAAAAAAGTGATGTTCACACATATATATATACAGTGGTGATGTGGAGAAATATTATTAAAAGGCTTTTGTCATTACTTGCTTCAATTACACACCTCTGTTCCTGTAAAAGGAGATAACAGCAATTTTAAAAGTCAAACATTCTAACTCAATACAATCCAAAGATATACTAATGTGATACTTACATGCTGATGGATGACAGCAGGAAAATATTAGAAGTCTTTGTTTTTTGTAACTAAACTATTATGTTTTTGTAAGAGCAGAAAATTTTGTATATATAGTGAAAGCACTGCAATCCATAACATACAATAGTCTTGAATCTGAGTTGAGGTATTTCTAGCATTCGTTGGTGTTGCATGGCGTGATGACATGGGTAGCAGAAAAGTTCATAGGTTGTGTGTTCAGAACCAAGGCTGCAGTGAAGTCTTGCGTTACAACATGGGAAAGTGCAGCCAGAAACACCTCAGATTCATTATACATTTAATTTTGAATTAAACTTTGGTTGTTATGCATTCAGAAATCTTTCACAGTTGCCAAATTTTGTGCAACCCCTCCACATGTGGGGTCTGGGTTAGAAGATCTTCAATGACAGGATGCTTACCACTCTAAGCAAACTAGTCAGTTTATCCCTCTAGTTATTAGGGCTTTTACTCTTACACTGAGTTTCTAGAAATCATCCTTGCTAAACTCTCATGTTCTCCCCTCAATCTTTTCTAGATTCAACATTCCTAGTTCCTTTAACTCTTCTTTGTATGGTCTGGTTTCTAATCCCCAAACCACCTTCATCACCTTCTTCTTCTAGCTTGTCAAAGTTCCTCCTAAAATGTTTCACCCAAGAATGTAGACAATAAGATGTGGTCTAACCAAGGCAGAATCCATGAGCAGGATTATCAAGCTGGTGTGTGTGTGTGTGTGTGTGTGTGTGTGTGTGTATCCAGTTTACAGTCTTTTGGCTTTGCGCACGACTGCTGAATTCTCTTGATCTCGTCACTCATTAGGCAGAATCTCCAGAATCAAATAGAAACTTGATCTTGGCTTCTAAGCTTGGTTCAACAAACCCTTCCAGCCTTATTCATCCTACTCCCACCATCTATATTCTAACCAGGGTGGACTGTTCTTGTTCTCATCCCATCCTCTCCATTCCTTTGCTCACGCTCCCTGGCAAGCTTAGACTAGATTCCTCCTTCTCCAGTCTTTCTTTACCTTTAATAATAATAATAATAATAATGATAGCAGCTATAATTTTATGTAGCACTTTGTTTTGTAAAATCACTATTGTAAAATTATTTCTATTTGTAAAATGATTGATGTTATTTCATTTTATTCTCAGAACAGCCCTAGAGAGTAGGTGTTATTACTACCCCACCTTACAGAGGATGAAACTGAAGCCTTGAGTCACACAGCTATTTAGTGTTTGGGGTAGGATTTGAACTGAGGTTTTCATATTGTTTTCTTCTCCCTTCTACCTCAACAAAAGCAGGTAGTGATATCTCCTTCCTTAAGTACCTTAGAGCACTTTTTTCAGCTTTCCCCTTAGTATTTTGTCCTAATTTCTGTTCAGAGCTGATCCTATTTCTCTGCCCTAATTGAGTTTACAGTCAATTATCCCCAACACTTCACACATTCCACAGAGTCGGCCCTTAATATACACCCTGTTGTTTCTCATTCTTGTATCATAGGATGGAGACCTTTCAGGTAAGGCAAAGATTTCTGAATATCCAGAGCGCTCCTTTGGACACAAAGGGCACCACCCAGACAGAAACTTCCCTGGACCCCTTTCTTTGTTAATGCTTGTTGGGAAGGGGCGTTGATGTTTACACGCCCTCGGCAAACAGTCCTGTGCCTCCCAGAAGGGACTGAGTATAAACCTTTAGCTAGGCCTTACCTTGATTTATTGCCTAAAATGTAAGCTGCCTTCTTTCCTTGATCACCCTCTGCAGCAACATGTCAGTGGAGCAGCTTTCAGAGATATTACTTCTTTTTATTATTGATTTTTATTGTTTAGTCATTTTCAGTCATGCCCAACTCTTTGTGACCCCTTTTGGGGTTTTCTTGGCAAAGATCCTAGAGTGGTTTGCCATGTCCTTCTCCAGCTCATTTTACAGAGGAGGAAACTAAGGCAAATAGGGTGAAATGACTTTCCTAAGATCACACAGCTAGTAAGTGCCTGAGGCTGGATTTGAACCCATCTTCTTGACTTCAGGCCTGGCACTTCTTTTATTACTGATGCCCTTAATTTTATAGCACATTCATTCTTGAATAAATCCTTCTCCTTTTCCCTAGCCAGAGTACTTTCCCTTATAATAAAGATGGGAAAATGGGGTGGGGGATGTAGGGAGGTTTGTTTTATTAAAAGTCAGTTCAGTAAAGCCAACCACTTCTGATATGCACTATTCCACAACAGACAAAGGGAGGGTGATGAGTTTTCTTAACTTTCTGGGTCCAAGCATTATCACGGCACGGTATGCTTTTATGATTTTCCTAATATAGTCATGGCTAACATTTATATAATATGTACTCAGTGCCAGGTACTGTTTTAACAATTACCTCATTTGGTCCTCACAACAACTTAGGAGGGAGGTGCTATTATTATCCCTGTTTTCCACTTGAGGAAACTGAGGCAGACAGAGGTTAAGTGACTTGCCCACAGTCACACAGTTACTAAGAGTCTGAGGCAGGGTTTGAACTCACCCGACTTCAGGCCCAGCATTCTATTTCCTGAGCCACCTAGCTTGTCATGGTAAATATTATTTTCCTGGTTCTGTTTAATTTTGCTCCAAATGGGTTCATTTTTTCTTATTTGTGATTTGGAGCAATCTTTCATTTGATTACTAATAGTCTTCAATTCTGTTTGTTTATGAACTTGGGCTTCTTATCCATTCTAGGGGTGGGAAGTGATTTTTTTTTTAAACCAAGTCCATCATTTAGAGCAATTAGATTGCAAACTCCAGGAGATCCGGGAAGGTGTTAGGGAGAGCCAAAGAAGTTTTATTTTATAAATTTGTTTACATTTCTGGGTGTAAACATTTATTTCATCTCCCAAATTGGCAAATTTAAAACTGCAGCGCAATCTAAGGCTGGGCCCCAGGAGTCAAATATTTGTTAATTCATTTTTATAACTTGCCAGAGCGAAGAAAACTTTCACAAGATTTATCTGGCAATGAATCCTAAGTTTCTTTGTTTTTGTCCATTAGTTGTATCTGACTCTTTGTGATTCCATTTGGGGTTTTCTTGGCAAAGATACTGGAACAGTCCTGCCATTTCCTTCTCATTTTAGATGAAGAAACAGAGGCAAACAGGGTTAGGTGACTTGCCCAGGGTCACACAGCTAGTAAGTCTGTGGAAATCTGAGCCCCGATTTGAACTCAGGTTTTCCTGACTCCAGGCCTGGAATTTTATCCACTGAGACACCTAGCTGCCCATCATAAGTTCTAGTTCTGGTTATCTAACCAGCTGCACTGGCACTGAGGTGAGTGGCCAATGCTACCCCTCTTGTCTTTTCTAGATCTGGCTTGAAAGAAAAGCCATTCCTACAGGAGAGAGTCCAGGAGAGTGGCTGGAAAATCACACTTCAAAAGAGGAAGAGTATCCTGGCCTACCAAAAAGGGGAGTGGGGAGAACCAGAGTGACTGACTCTCCTGCCAGTAGCAAGCATCAAGTGGGCATGAGCAGCCCCACTGCTCCAAAGAGCTTTTGTTTAGGTGGATTATACATTGATATTTACATATTAGAAATTAAAGCATCTTGGTAATATAGTTTTAACCTTGTACATCCCCTGAAAGGGTCTTGGGGACCACATATTTTGAGAACCATTAGGGTGGTGGGTTTAGAACCAGAAGCCCTGTTCGTTACTCTCTCTACCTAATGACCTTTTAGGCAAAGCAAATCAGTTGGGGAATTTCTCTTTTGCAAAATGACAGTATTAGGCCAGATGATTCCTAAGATACCTTCTCATCCAAAATTTTTTTTATTCCCAAAGCTATTCTGTATTCTTTCACTTAAGTTGCTTACCACAAGTTATATCTGTAATGAAAATAATCAAGTATTGTAGTTTCACCACAATGCCCTCAGAGATCTTCTGTAGAAATTTTCCTGAATAAAACTGTCTTACAATGAGTGAGGCCCTCCTCCTTCTCCTCCTCCTTCTTAGCACTAAGCTTCCTCAGGAGATGGATCAAGCACTCTGCTGAATTCTGTTCACAGTAAACTGCTATTTTTCCATTTGAGTGTCTCAGAGACTCAAATGAAAAGGTCTTTACTTAATAACCTGTGCTTCCAAATAAAAATACTACTCATGAATACATACTGAGGCCTACTGGCACAATTATCACTAAACAGAATATACCATAACTACATTATTGTAACACATTAAAAATGTGCTTTCATGTAAATAGAGGGAAAGAGCATACTGTTGCCTAAAGAATTTTTTCCCCTGCTGTTAACTTTATCTCAATAATTTTCCCTGAACATTGCTCTGATTAAATTCTTAAAATTAAAAAACTCAGGCTATGACTAAACTTTTATAAATTCATTTATTTTTTGTGTAGTGACATAATTTTATAAAGAAAGCTATTGTGGCTATGAACAACTGCCTTTCATGTCACCCCGGAATTCTGTTCAGTGATAATATATACACTGGCAATATCTTTTTCTATGCATGAGATTTTTCCCCCCAGGAGAAAATTCTTGTTAATTCCCATGTTCAATATGTGAACATTACACTCAATTTAAATAACATGTCCTTAAAATTATGTCCTAGGCAATCCTGAGCTATAGCTTTCTAGTGAAACAGACCCTGACCTGTAAAGTACCACTTAAATGAGTGCAGAGTTTACAATCGAATTGCTCTAAATGATAGATGGGGTTTTAAAAGATGACATACTACACCAGGGCCCTGTGAATATACTGAAGAACATTGTGCCAACACACATTTTTCTCAACCATGGTGTTTTTTAATTCATGTAGCCTCTGAAATTGTAGATGAAAAAATTTAAAGGTACCAATTTTATCAAGTGACTCAATGAATGTTTTTATAACTAAGAGAATTCCATTTTTTTGGTCTAATTACTCTTGCTTCTAAGCAGTGTGGCTAAGTGCCTGACACTACCTGGTCAATGAAGTATTGTTCTAGCTATCCTGACAAGGAATAAGAATACAAAGACTGATTTCATGGTGAGAAACACAACCATGGCTGATGTTACCAGCTGTCTTGCTTTGTAACTTTTGGTCTGCCTTAACCTCAGTAAAAGTGGCTAGACTAATATGCTGGGGAATAAAAAGAGAAAAGGACAAGGATTTTTTTTTGTTTCTCATCCAATTAAAAGATTTTTCTTCTCCCTCTCCCCCTCCCAGCTTTTGAGATAACTGGTATTATGCAAGAATCATTCTCAGTGAACAAACATTTATTAAGCACTTACTATGGGCTGGGGCGTGGTGCCAGGCACTAACTCCCTCGGAAGAATGCCTGGCCCCTCCTTGATCTCCAGATTCCTGCAGCCAAATGCTGCCAACCACCCCACCTCCTTCGAGGTTAGAAGCATGTCTGCTGAGCTGGAAGGATCTGTTTGGTCTTTTACAACTGGGCTCCCTATGCGGTTAACATTATCTAAAAGCTCTTTGGACTAAGGATCGCTGCTTCCTGGAGAGACTTTGTCCCCAGGTATTTTCAAAATCAAAGCTGACATCACTACTCTAGTTTTTGGAAAACTTGAACAATAATATGTATGTCAACCAACAAGTGGAAGTTAGTACTGAAGCTGGAGCATTTATTTTGTTCGACTAGAGTACTGTTTGTTACCTGTTCTCACTGAGCACCAGTTAGGAGAGTTATACGAAATGTATTCTTCTTCAGGGATTTCCTTTGGAACTAGCTGATAAGGCAACTAAGAAATTTTTTTAACTGTGAGATTAAACTGTGCTCAATATTTAAGGGAATAAAAAGCAACTCTGGTGATACTGAGAGCCTTGTGTTAGAAGAATAGCCCTTCTCATATCCTCCCTTGCGCTAGTTTAAGATGCAAATATAATGATCAAAAACACAATATTTCTAAAGAAAAGCATTTCTAGTTCAGTAAACAGAGCTCCAGGTTCGGATATGGCATACGAAATGACATATAGTTTCTATAATGCAAATGACGAAAAATTTCTGATTCAAAAAAAGAAATATTGATCAACAAAAAATATTTATGAACCCCCTACTTTGTGTCAGGCCCTGCGGATAGAAGTGTGTAGGAAAAACCATCCCTACTCTAACAGGAGAGGCGAGGACACATACGGGATGTCCCCACGGACTTAGGGCAGTTTTAAGCTGTAAGAGCTTAAAGTCCAGGGTTTAGTAAGTTTTAAAAGCTTAAAGTTGCACTAAGACCTTTGGGACACTCTGCACACATATATGCAGGATAGATATGAAGAGAATAATGCAAATAAATACAAAGTAGTTCAATACAAAATAATTGGGGGAGGGTGGGCACTATCAGTGGGGAGAAGCTTCATGCAAAAGATGGTACCTGTGCTTCATCTTAGAAAAGGCAGGGGGGAGGGGCTCCAATACGGAGCTAAGGAGAGTGTGCCTCCCAGGCCTATGGGACAGCCAGGACAAAGGCATGGAGGTGGGAGATGGGGTGTGTCATGTGAAGAAGGGAGAGAAGGCCAGTTTGACCTGATGGCAGAGTGTGAGAGGGGAGTGATGCCTGATGAGCTTGTGAACACAGGCTGGAGCCAGTTAGTGCATGACTTTAAAAGCTAAACAGAGCAATTTCTAATTTGCCTTAGGGGAAGCAGGAAGGCTCTGGAGTTGGCTTGGTAGGGGACTCTCATGGGCACACACTCGAGGAAAAGTACTTGGGCAACAGTAGGTGGGATGGAATGAGGTGGGGAGGAACTTCAGGTTAGGAGACCCATTAGGACGCTGTTGTAATAATTTGTTGCTCAAGCTGGGGGTGGGAAAGAATTAGCTAAGTAAATTCTCATTGGAGGATCGTGTAAACCCAAGGCATGTAGGGGTTCTGCAGCTTGAACATGATTTTTCTCATGGAGCATCTCCTAAGACTAGCTAAGAACAGATGAATAAATATCAGTGTAAGAATGAAGCATCGGAAAGGCCTCCCTCATCTTGAATATACTTCTGAGGGCGCTGAGCGATGGAACAACAAATCATGTGAAATCTCTTTCATTGGTGGTCACAAAGACTCTAGGATTGGGTCAGGTCTCCAAGATGGAATCTTCCTTCCTGCCCCCATGTGACTACAAGAGTGGACGATGAAGGCTTGTGCTTTGGACCAACAAGGTTTCTACAGCTGCTTTTTACCAAGCCTTCAGAGTAGCTCTAGTTGAACCCAAACAGTTTAAGCAGACCTGGGAGTTACGATGATTAAAAAAGCACATCTATACTGCATAACTAGGGGAGAGACAAAAATGGGAAGGCGGGAAGTGTGAGCAAACAATGCTGCCCTTCATACAAAGGGTGATGTTAGGGATTCACTATCAATGGATAACAAAGTTCTTTTTTAAAGATTGTGATGGGTTTACTAAGGCAAATTTATTAAATGGGTATCATGTGCCAGCCACTGTGTTTAACTCTGGGGATACTCCAAAAGGTGTAAAAGGTAGTCCCTACCCTCAAGGAGGTTACAATATAATGGGAGACACGACCTGCAAACAATTATATACAAAGCAAGCTAAATACAGGATGAATAGGAAAAAAATTAACCAAGGGAAGGCACTAGCATTAAGAGGGCTTAGGGCTTCCTGTAGAAAGTAAGAGTTTAGCTGGAACTTAAAGGAAGCTAGAGAGGTCAATAGGCAAAGCTGAGGAAGAACAGAATTCCAGGCAGCAGAGAGAGAAAATTCCCAGACCTGAGAAATGGAGTGTCTTGTTCATGGAACAGCCAGAAGGCCAGTATCACTGCATAGAAAATTATACTGGATTACAAAGGGCTTTGAATGTGAAACTGAGCATTTTGCATTTGATTTGTGGAGGTGATAGGGAGCCACTGGAGTTCATTGAGTAGTGGAGGGATGTGGTCAAAGCTGCACCTTAGGAGAATCATTTGGATGGCTGATGGAGGGAGAGGTTGGAGTGGGGAGAGTTCGGGCAGGCTCATCTGCAGGTTACCCCAGTCATCCAGGTACGAGGTGAAGAGGGCTTGGACTAAAGGAGGGGTCAGTGTCAGAAGAGAGAAGGAGGCACATACAAGAGACACTGCAGAGGTGAAGTCATCAGGTCTTGGCGGCAGCCTGATGTGTCAGGTGAGAGATAGTGAAGAGGCCAGGCTGACTGCTAGGCTGTGAGCCTGGGGGACTGGGAGGATAGGATGGTGGTGCCCTCCATAGTAACAGGGAAGGTGGGAAGGAAAAAAGTTTAGGGGGAAAAGATAAACAGTTCTGTTTTGGACATGTTGATTTTCAGATGTCTACTGGACATCCAGTGTGAGCTGTCTGAAAGGCAACTGGAGATGGGAGATCACGGGTCAGCAGAAAAGACTGGGCAGGACAGGCAGCTTTATTAGCATAAATATAGCAACTGAATCCATGGGAGCTGAAGAGATCACCAAGTAGGATAGAGGGAGAAGAGAAGAGAAGGGAGGAGCCTAAAAGGTGGATCTGGATGTGGATCTAGCAAAGGATCCTAAGGAGTGGTTAGATAGGCAGGAGAACCAGAGGAAAGTGATTCCCTGAAAACCTAGAGTGAAGAGAGTTCAGAGCAAAGGGTGACCAGCAGTGTCAGAGGCCGCAGAGAGGTCGAGGAGAAGGAGGGTTGAGAAAAGACTACTGGATTTGGTCATTTAGAGGTCACTGGCACCTTTGGAGAGAGCAGTTTGGGTGGATAAAGTCAGAAGCCTGATTGTAAGGGGTTAAAAAGAGAGTGAGGAGAGAAAGGAGAGGCACCCATGGTAGATGGCTTTTTCAAGGATTTTAGTCACAAAGGATAGGAGAGAGAGGAGAACAGTAGGGATGGAAGGATCGATCCAGGGAGGGTCTCTGCATGACCAGGAAGCCATGAGCATACTTGTAGGCAGTAGGGAGTGAGCCTGGAGAGAAGAGATTGAAGATCAGTCACAGAGTGGGGATGCCCGAGGGGGCAATCTGTTGGAGGGGAGGCATGGCATGGGACCGTTTGAACAAGCAGAGAGGTTGGGGGTGGCAACAGTGGCAGAAGGCCTTGCACCTTTACAGTACTTTCTTCACCACAGCCTATATGGTAACTAGTACAAGAATGGGCTTCCATCATAGATGAGACCAAGGCCCATAACACTGGATTAAGAGGGCCTGGGTTCAAATCCCACTTGTGTCTAGACTTTAACAAGGTGCACCACTTCAGCATCCTGACCTGGAAGGATTTGGGTTAGGTTGTTCCTATGGTTTCTTCCAGCTCTAAATCTGATATCTTCCCTACAACAGGATTCATTAACTACCATAACACATAAAATTATCATTTTATGATCAAAAATTATTATTCTTTATACCTTTTTTTTTGTTGCTTTCTTTTGGAGGGAGGAAGGCTGAGCAATTGGGGTTAAGTGACTTGCCCAAGGTCACACAACTAATATGTGTTAAGTGTCTGAGGCTGGATTTGAACTCAGGTCCTCCTGATTCCAGGGCCAATGCTCTATTCACTGCGTCACCTAGCCGCCCCACTTTATACCTTTTAAATTTTGCATAATGTGGGGTCTTGTTTAAAGAAGGGTATGTAACACCATGCACAAGCAGATTCCCAGAAGAATGCTACTGTGAACAGCTTTTAAGGTTCAGATTACACAGTGTAGTGAACACTCCATTTATTCCATTACAAATCAAGGCAAATATTCACAACAAATCATAATATAGTGTTCACAACATCACATCTTATCACAGAACATCACAATATAGTGTTCACAACAGCTTAACATTAGAATGGCCAAGCAGTTTTCACTACAGTGGCCACAATATTTAGAACAAGGAACAAAAGAATAATCATCTGGTTTCCCTAAGGGGGAAGGAAACCTTTCTTACTTAATCATTCAATCAATTCAAAATGCAATAATCAATACTTAATCATTCAATCAATTGACAATACAATAATCTTCCATTCATGGGGCAACCATAGATCAACTCAATCAGTCGCTAATCTAGATTCACAATTACTAAATATTATTAATCACTAAGTACAGTCATTAGAAAATCACACAAACCCACCACCCTTTGGTGCTCAACAAACCTTAATTTCATCCAAGGGGAGGCCTTTTCTTCATCTTGACTTGGGGTGGTCTCTGATTCCCCGGATCCCCTTCCATGGTCCCAGTTCCTACCTGAATCCACCAAACGGTCATCTGGATTCAGAGGCAGACAGCTCCCAGGTCCTTGTCCAGTCCTCCAGGCAGTCCCTGGCACACACCAAAGTTCACAGGGTCCATTACACCTCAAACCCTTCACCACTTCAGTTGCCGGAAACTCAAAGATCAGCCAAGCCACAAACCAACAAAGGCTTATCCGGGTCAGGCTTCTTCAGTCCTCCAGCAGTTCAGCTGGCCCTAGGACCCAGAAGGAATCTCAGCCTTGCAGAAGGCCTTCCAGGCAAGCTCAACCTTCCAGGCAGCCTTCACCAGATTCTGATCTCAAGAAAAATTCCAACTCAGTACTTAGTCAGCTTCCAGATGCTGGGAGAGAAACTCTCTCTCTCCCTGTCTCTCTCAGCTGTCAGTCTCCACGATTCTTCCTCCGCCAGGAACCAGCAGGAGGAACATTCTGTCTCTAGAACTCTTCTTATATACACACACTGGCCTCCTGTTTCAGCCAACCCCCTCCTGCCACATCAGGACAGAAGAGCTCACACCTTCCATACTTAGCCCTAAATTACTAAGTGCTAAGTATCTGCTAGATTGATTACTGTTACAGGGTACCACAGAATATGTGGAGAAATAAGACTCCCTAAAAACGGCAAAATATAGGGCTATGTGCATGCATCATGCAACAAAACCTATTTATCTTGCAGGGGTCCTATGATTGACAAATAACTAATATGGATATTGGAGACAAGAAGTCACTTTCTTTGACTTATATGGCATCCTGAATAGCAACCAACACTTAGAAATAAGAATTTTAAAAACATGTTACCTTCAAATTAGAAGAGCTATTAATATTTTGTTGAAAGGAAAATATATTGAAGGAATGTACTTTGTATAAGCAGGATGTTCAAGTTAGTTTGATGGGTAGAAGGACTCTGTGTTCTATAAGGAAATATGTAAATGTTGTATTCGAATATTCAGGGATTGTATCGTTCATATTTTGTGATGCATGTAGTACAATGTTATATATGTTATAATTGGCCAATAAATATTGATTCTGGGATTTCCAAAGGGAAATTAACATTTTTTCACAAGTATTTCTCTTACATACAAATTAAGTACCTGTCCTTCAGGACATATCTCTTTCTCTCTCTCTGTCTTGCATGCACATGTCTGATTTCATTTCTAGCAATCACTGCCAAAATCATCATCAAGGATGAAAATAAGATCTGAAGCATACATATTTTGATAACTTCTGCTAGGGAAGAATAGATCCAATTTTAAAAATGTGAACAGCTTTTCAAATGTTCTAAAAACCAGAAAGTGGAAATACATGTTGGGATGCAAACTTTAAAATAGAATATATCTTTGACAAGCTTACTGATATGAACAATCATTGCATGCTTCAAAAAGTTTTTAAAAAATTGGCTCCTAGTTGGAAATTAGACAAATGAAAGTATTATCCTTAACTACCCTTAAGTCTTATCCTTAAGTCATTTAAATATTCAAGCATTTCAGAAATGAGGCTTAAGTCTTTCAAGGATAAAAAGAATCTTTGAAAAGTTCATCATATCTAAGAAAATAAGTGTCATTCCTCTGTGCCATTTTTTCTAAGAATGAAATCCTTTTCAGTCTAATTTGAAGAACATTGTGCTGCCTAGTAAAGGAGATAAATAAGACAATGCCCTTGGTGTCATGGAAGCATGAATAACAATAATGCATGATAGAAGTATAAAGTACCACATGAGCTTTGCTTGGAGTAACTGAGAAATATTTGTCATTGTTTCCTGAAACTACCAATCCAAGCTCTTAAGATGGTTATTCAATAATTATTTTTATTTTAAATTGAACTGTAGTATTCTAGCCTCTGATTATATAAAATACTAAATACAGACATCAAGGTCTAGATCTCAGTATATTGAACATTGTTTTTAGATAAGCATCCTAAAATCCAAGGGGGATGCTGTAGGTAGGATTTTTGTTTGGGTTGCGGTTGGACTAATGACCCTTGAGATCCCTTCCAACTCTGTAGTGTTATGATTCGATGAGTCGTTTCTTATTCTGTGTCCATTCTTCCAATAACACTGCTTTCCGGGTCTTAAATATCCCAGTGACCTCCTATAGTGGTATGTCTATGGTCTCGCAAGAACAAAGATGGTTTCTTCAAGAGTAGGTCACGTCATCCTAGCATTCTATTCATTTCTGGCAGGCTTCTTAGAATGGCAGATCAGAAGACCACCGTTCAACAAGGGTGGAAGCATAGACTGAGAACTGAAAGGTATTTGACAGTTGTGCTATCCTTTTGGAGAAAAAAATGGAGACATGTGGGTGCCGTTGATTGAACAGTTGAGGGACTCAGACTCAAATCACAGTCATAAATGACTTGATGGAGTTCTCTAGCAGAGTGCTCCAAAGGTCAGTCCTTGACTGAAGGTTATTTTAATATTCTTATCAATGACTTGGTGGAAAGTATTGATGTGGAAAGTATCTTAAGCAACACGGAAAATGCTTCAGAGAGGAGGAGGATGGCTCACTCCCTGGGTGAAAAGCCCCTAACGTATCTTTCGAGGCCCAAATAATGGGCTTACTGTGACAATCTGAAATTTATTTAGAGTTAAATGTAGAGTCCTACACTTGTGCATTCAATTGCTCAGCCATCAGTACAAGAGAGGTGGGAGTATGGATAGACTGTTTGCATGAGGAAAAGATCTCAAGATTTACATGGATTGCAAATTACATTTAAGTCAGTGATAGACGACAGCCAAAATATCTCCCCAAACCTAATGTCACGTTAAGTACTGGGATAATGTACAGAATGATGGAGGTCAGCGTTTGCTCTACTTTGCCTACTTTGTTCCACCTTGGGAGGGTTTGTTTCTGAATGTCACTTTTTAGGAGGCACATTAATAATTTTGAGAGCTTTCAGAGGACAGCAACTGAATCAGATTGTCATTTGAGAAACTGAGGATGTTTGTTTAGCTTAGTGAACACACGATGTTGAAGGAATCATGATATCTATTTCTAGTACTCAAAGGACTTTCATGTGGGAGGACTGGGTTGGTTTTATTGGACCAATACACAGAGGCTACAGAGGAAGTCTTTTTAGTTCAATTGAGGGGGAAAAATCCCTAACTTCTGGAGCTGTCCAAATGTAGAATGGGCTACTTTGGGAGAAAAGGAGGCTTCCCTTCTCTGGGAATTTTCACATGGAGGCTGGATGACCCTTTGTTGGGGTTATGAGAGTGGAGGCTCCTGTTTAGAGGTCATAAAGTCGAAACTCATACCTGAAATCCTGTCCGCTTTTGAGATTCTCAATCTTAGGCTACTCCACCCATCTCTAGTAACTTAATTATGTATTGGCTTACATTATTTCTGCACCTTAATTTGAACAGTTCTTAGTGACATTTCTTGTCACATAATGATATCATTCAGAATATGCAAAATTGCTTCCCTTCCTTTCCACTGTTTATACTTTCATATTTAGTTTGAGATACTGATTCTCTATAACACTGACTTCTGCTTCCAGAAGTCCAAGATAACACCTAGGAAATGGTATTTTCCCACCATCTTTTTGAACTCTGTTCTGGGTTGGGCCAGTCCTGACCCCAGATTTCTCCTTCAGCTTAGAAAATTTCCTAGCTTGTAAAAAACCATATTTTAACTAATTCTACTTTTCCTGATTTAAATGTGGCATATAAGGACGTGTAAAATAATTATTGTGAGTATTTTCTGACATGGTCTACTAACCAAGAATGTCTTATAAATATACTTCAAAATTAAAGTTGCTTTTAGCTATGAAATGCCTCTAATCTTAACCCCACACCTGATCCTCATTTGTTGTGATAAATTACCTATCCTCAATGCATTCTGAAATCTGCTAACTCTTATATTCCAAGCACCTTTTCTGCCAGATCATGAGACCTTTCATTCGATCTCTTTCCCCAAGTTTCTATTGCGCATGGGCAAGTGTATTTGGTAGGAATGAGGTCTATTGACCTCTATGTCCTGGGCTGCACTTTTTGGATCCTGCTAAAGTCTTGAGCTACTTCTAGAGTTCTACCTTCATATCAATTCCTTATAATGGAACAACATGAAAAAAGCAAGCTTTGCAAAAACAGATTTTTTTTTCTATCTATAATTTTCAAAGTACAGGGATGTAGAACAGTTTTTACTCTTGAAAAAAGTATTTTTTTGTCTTTGAGAGTTAAGGAAATAAGGCTTTTCTAAAAGTCCTCCTAGTTAACAGAGGGCAACAATGTAAAGAGAAATGGAATGACTCCTGGTACATTCAAATATTCAACATAACCAAGAAACAAGTGGTGATGCTTCCACCTGCTATTGATAGTGTGGGGGATCCTGTTACTTCTCTCTTTTTTCTTTTTTTAATTATTATTAACTTGTGTTTATTTTTAGTTTATATCATTCATTTCCATGAGATTTTGAGTTACAAATTTTCTCCCCATCTTTCCCCTACCCACCACCCCAAAACAGTGATCCCACTGTATACCCCCTCCCCCAATCTGTTCTCTCCTATGTCCTCCCCCATCACCCCTCTGACTTTCCGGTAGGGCAAGATGGATCTCCCTACCCCACTGCCTGTATATCTTAATTCCCAGTTGCACATAATTAATAATTACATATATATATATATATATACATATATATATATACACACACATATATACACACACACATAAAAATATATATATATACATATAGATTTTGTTAATATTTGATTATAGAACTTTAAATTCTAGATTCTTTCCCTTCCTCCCTCATCACCCACTCCCACTGGAAAGACAAGCAATTCAATACAGGCTGTACATGTGTAGTTACACAGAACATCTCCACAACGGACATACTGTGAAAGACTGACTATATTTCCTTCCTTCCTATCCTGCCCTCCTCCCTTATTCTATTCTCTACTTTGTCCCTGTCCCTTTACAGAAGTATGTGCTTCCAACAACCTTTCTCCCCAACCTGCCCCCCCCATCCATCATCCCTCCTCTAATCCCCATCCCCCCTACTTTCCTGTAGGGCAAGATACCCAATTTAGAGTGTATGTCATTCCTTCCCTAAGCCAAATTCAATGAGAGTAAGGTTGACCCATTCCCTTTTGCCTTCCTGTTCTTCCCCTCCATTGTTACAGTTATCCCTTGCCTCTTCTATATGAGATGATTAACTCCATTCTGTCTCTGTCTGTCCCCTGTCATTCTATTCCACTCCTACCTTTCAACTGCACCTTTTAAAAGATCATCCCTTCCTATTAAACTGATCCTGTGCCCTCTATTTACACATATATACACACACTCAGATATGTATTCACATGCATATATATACCCTCCTATATAGACATATGTGTATGTGTGTGTGTATATACATATACACACACATATACACATTTATATTCCCTTCACCTATCCTCATACTGAGAAAAGTTTCGTAAGTTACAAGTATTGTTTTTCCATGTTGGCATGTAAACAGTTCAACTTTGATAAGTTCCTTATGATTTCTTTTCCATGTTTACCTTCTCATGCTTCTTGTATCTGAATGTCAAATTTTCTATTCAGTTCTGGTTTTTCCAGCAAAAATGCTTAAAAGTCCTCCACCTCATTGAATGACCATATTTTCCCCTGAAACATTATACTCAATTTTACTGGGTAGGTGATTTTTGGTTTTAACCCTAGCTCCCTTGCTCTCCAGAATATCATATTCCAGGCCCTTCGATCCCTTAATGTAGAAGCTGCTAGATCCTGGGTTATCCTAATTGTGTTTCCACAGTATTCAAATTGTTTCTTCTTGGCAGCTTGTAATATTTTCTCCTTGATCTGGGAACTCTGGAACCTGACTATAACCTCCCTAGGAGTTTTCTTTT
>CM053581.1:554038936-554126489 GCA_028627135.1 Pseudochirops cupreus | reverse complement strand
TTTTCATGATTTTCTTGCATCATTCTCATTTCTCTCCCCAATTTTTCCTCCACTTCTCTTATTTGGTTTTCAAAATCCTTCTTAAGCTCCTCTATGGCTTGTAATCAGTTTACATTTTTCTTGGAAGCTTTTGGTGCAGGAGTTCTGACTGTGTTGTCTTCCTCCGGATCCATGCTTTGATCCTTTTTGTCCCCCAAAAAGGAATCTAAAGTTGTTTACTTTGCTTCCTTTGCCTGCTCATGTTGCCAGTCGATTACTTGACTTTTTAGCTCTGTGGAACTCTGCTTCCAGAGGGGAGAGCTTTGTCCCAAATCTCTGGGGTTTTTGCAGCTGCCAGAGCTATTAGGAAGCCACTGTCTCTGCAGCCCCCACCAGCTTTGGCTCACTGGTCACGCACCTCAGGACCACCACACAAGACCATGATCCCAATCCAGGCAGGTTAAGGCATGAGCACTTAGCCTCTGAATGATTGCTTGGCCCCCCTGCAATCTGCAGGCCATGAGCTGTGAAGCAGCCACATGGAAGCAGCTGCAGGGCCACTGCTTCTGCTGCTTTCTTGCCCTGGGGGCAGATGGCTAGACCTGCTTTTCTCCCCCATATTTAGCTGAGTTCCACTGACCTTTTCCTTTTTCCTTGGTTCTTATGGTTGATAATTCTGGAAACTGCCACAGCTGCCAGTGATTCACTCTCCCAAATGCTCCAGCTGCGGCTTGTCCTGGCAGCCCTGGGGCTACAGGCATGACTGGTCTCGGCTTCTGGCGTCCTGTGATGAGCCCTTCCCGTCCTTCCTGCCCGGCTGCCTTCAGTGGGAGCTGTGTTTCTCTGTACTTTTGTGGGTTCTGGAGCTCTAAAATTTGTTTAGAGTCATATTTTATAGGTATTTGAGGTGGTTATGGGGGGAGCTATGGAGTTCTCCTGCTTCTAAGCTACCATCTTGACTCCACCCTGATCCTGTTACTTCTCAAGGCAGCCCATCCCACTTTTGGAAAGATCTAATTGTTCTACATTTTTTTTCCTAACTCAACTGCACCCAAATCTGCCTCAGTATTTTTTTTCCCCTTGGTTTTGAGTTCTGTGTTCTGTAGCCAAGCAGAACTAGACTGATTGTCCTTCCACCTAACAGTTCCTCAAATATTTAAAGGTAAGTCCTCATCTATTTCCTACTGCCTCAATAGTAGGAAGCCTTTTTTCTAGGGTAAACATCTTCTTTTTCCAGCTAATCCTCAATCCATCCTGGGTAATTGTTTTCTATGTCCTCTCGTCCTCAGTGGAGGATCAACAATGGTGTCAGAATCTTCCTGAAAGTCATAGAATTGTGGGCATAACATGCAGGCTATCCACCTACTGTTGTTTCTTATAGTTGTATTCATTCATAGCATGACATTTCTCACACCACTTATTGTATGCAAGTAAGCATCCCAAGGTGCTGCTATCTCCTTATGCCCACTGAGTCTTGGGACATCTCTAATTTTGGTTCTTTGTAGCTTGTAGGGTTCTATGATGTATAACCCAACACCATCACTAGGAAAATACTGGTGCTAAAAAGGAGGGCGTGCACACATGTGAAGAAATAGCTTGGCATTTTGCTATAAGATTGAGACCTATAAAAAAAATCAGTGGAAATATAAGTTCTAAGTATGCATAGGGTACTAGCATAGCATTCTTTCTTTCGCTTTTTGCAGTGGGAAGGCAGGGCAATTGGGGTTAAGTGACTTGCCCAAGGTCACTGAAGCCACTAGTAAGTGGTAAGTGTCTGAGGCCGGATTTGAACTCAGGTCCTCCTGACTCTAGGGTGGTCGCTCTATTCTCTGCGCCACCTCGCCGCCCCCAAAGCATTGTTTCTTGCAGTCAGAATCAACTTCTCATACCAAACAAATGAGCAAATCCTATCATAAAAAGAAGAGCTGAAATTCTACCTTATTATTTTTATTGCTTATTGTAACTTTTGACAGATGCATGGTTACTAGCTGTCTTCTCCAGTAATCACTGTACCTTTCTTTGACTCCTAAGGAAGGGAATGAAACTGAAGAGGAATATATTCAAAGCACTGGGTGTTTTTCTGGCACTGATTATAGAGTAGTCAAGTCCATAAATTTCCTCTATGTAAAATTGTACTTGCATGTGTGGGGAGGGGTTCCTCCTCTTTCACTTCTTTGTTCAAAACTTGAAATTTACTTCCTGAAATGGGCAACCCTCAAAATCTCACTCTTCTGGCACAAACTAGTTGCTTGGGTCAAGTTGACTTAGTCAATCCTCATATAAGGAAAGGGATTTTCTTTAGTGAACCTTGGGGTTGCCCTGTGTCCAGGTGAGATATTCTGATTTTTAACAGTACTCTTTTTTTTTGCCCCTTGGAAATCATAGGGGAAAATTTAGTTCAATTTAGTTCAATGATCACACAGGTCTATATGGTATACAATAGCTTAGCATGCAATCAAGGGGCTTCCTGATTGGCTGAGTGGGACTGAAGAATGAATGGAAGAACTCATTCCAGAAGCATGGATCCTAAAATACACTGGGGAGGTTTTCTGGTATGTAAAACAGCATTTTCTTCTGGGCCTCAGGAAGGGAGTAAATGCTTCAGACTGAGCCATGGTAGAGCTGAGAAACAGAAGCTAATTAGAAATTAGTATACCCCTGATCTAGAGAGAGTATTTCTGTGTGGCCTCAGACCTGGGGCCAAGACCTACCTCTGATAGAGACACACTGCAAGTCACTTAACTCCTCAACTCTCAGATACTACAAATTGCAGAGAACATGATCATCTATGTCCACAGAAGAGATTCTTCACTGGAAGCCCCCTTTTTGATGTTGTTGTTGAGTTGTGACCCACTTTTTGTGACACCATTTTGCGTTTTCTTGGTGAAGATAGTGGAGTGGTTTGCCGTTTCCTTCCCCAGCTCATCTGACAGATGAGAAACTGAGGCAAACAGGGTTTGCCCAGGTTACACAGCTAAGATTTCAACTCAGAGAGCTCCCTACACTAATACGCTCTGCTTAAAGGTAGAAACAAAAGAAATGAACAAAAAAACCCTAGGGAATTTTCTCGTCTATGAATTGCTCATGGTGTTACCTTTGTGTATTTCTGGATTTGTGGCCTGGTGTAGTGGACAGAATGCTGGCCTTGTACAGGGAAGAGGTAAAGTTCAAATTCTTCCTCTAACATTACCTAGCTGTATGATCACGGGTAGTTCAGTTAAGTGCCTACCGTATGGAGGCCTTGGGAATTTGAGACCAAAATGTGAAACAATGCTGGCTGTCAAGAAATGTATGTTTGCTTAATCTCTGATTCTCAGTTTCCCCTTTCTGTAAAAAACAGGCCTTCTATTTGTAGCATCCACCATTCAGGGTGGTGAGGCTCACGTGAAAGATGGCTCTGCAGATTTTAAAGTGCTATGCAAATAGCAGTGATTATTGTAAGTAAATGTCTTGAAAGATTTTCCTTGAAGTGTGCAGGAACCAGGAGAGAAGGGGATGATGATTTGGGCTCGAGTATGTGGCAGACCTCTGAGCCCAAGCAACCGGCTGGCTCTGGAAACCCGGAAGCCACTCAGCTGGGGAGGAGTTAAAAGCCTTTGGAGTGAAAGTCTCCAGAACTAGCTCCACTGGGAGAACGCTGGTTCCCCAGCATGCCTACTTGGTTGAGAAAGTCTTAAGGCCAAGGCCTGGTTTCCCCAGAGCTCTACTCAGCTTGCTTTTTGTCTTTATCTACTCTTTCTCCCTCCTCACTGTGGAAAGGGGAAAATAGAAATCTGGTTTTTAGAAGATCATTCCTGGGGCTCTGAAAAAAACAACTCCTTAAAATAGGTATTTATTTATTTTGTCTTTTTGGAGGCAGAAAGGCAGGGCCCTTGGGGTTAAGTAACTTGTCCAAGGTCACACAGCTAGTAAGCGTTAACTGAGGTCTGATTTGAACTCAGGTCCTCCTGACTCCAGGGCCAGCACTCCATTCACTGTGCCACCTAGCTGCCCATAAGAAAAAATTATTTTTCTTGTGTATCAGAAACATTTGGAGTATATCTTTACTCTAAATCATATAGAGGATTTAAATCTAAAGAACTCATCAACATCCAGTGATTTTTTAAGCTAATAAAGGTATTCATGGATCTTTGTTCTCTTTAATGATACCTGAACATCTTTTCTCCAGAATCTTCGAGAACAAAAGTAAGGTGAAACATAGCAGGTAAAGAGATCGGTAGGAGGTGTAATGTATTTTACTGAGAGTCCAGATGTTTGGGGTCTAGCAAAAAATGTCCTTCCTAGAAACTTGGATTTATGTCAAAGGGGAAAAAGCCAACAACCAATGTGGGGTATACTGATTCAGAGCCTGGTATTTCTTTAGCTCATTTTGTTCACTTCCACCTGACATGGGCAAGTTAGGAAAAGGACGCTGGAAATTGTACCCACCCTTTGGTTTCTGAGAACTGAAAGCTGCTTCAAGTATCTGCTTGGCTCTGAGCTAACTTAATTAAACAAAAACAATTTAATTTGCATATGAACAACAGTTTGGTCTAGGCTTCACTTACAGATGTATTGTTAGTTGTGATTATTTTTAAACAGCTCATTTTTGTTCAGATTTCTGTTTCCTTCACATTTTTATTCTTTTGAGCACTTCTAAAAGTTTACCCCACAGAGGTATGTGGTGATTCTACTGCCTGCGGCTAGATACTAACTCTATATGAGTTCTTTCTGGAAAGAATATACATTTTTAAAACTTGGCACAAAATATGACCATTTTTTTCTGTTGGAGAAAATATTTTGGTTATGCTGTTGCAACTAAAAAAAAGTAATTGTGTCTTTGCTTTTTGTTTTTAATAAAATTATACTAAAAGGGACAAATTTCTTTTTAGTCAATTACCTGTAAAAGTATCTCTTATGATTCTTCTCTGACTGGCATATAAAACAATCCCTAAAGGTCCTCTTTTTTATTAAAAGTGCTTAACATCATTACTTAATAATAGAACCTTTCCCAGGTTCATTTTTAAAACCCTTAAGGGCTACATATTCTTTTACTATACAGGCTTATGAAATGCCAGCTACTAACTCCGATTTAACTAAAAGAGCAGAACCTATATTTCTCCATTTCTTCCTTTCCCTAAAAGCCTCACTCATGCTAAAAGTTCCATATGAAAAAACTTCTTGCATGTGAAATCCTTCATTCTGTAGGCCAATGCTTCAAAGTTAATTGAGGATGGAACGACATTTTAGAAGATCAGATTGATTGGGGTGAAATGTATTATGCACACTTTTCTTCGACAGAAATAAACTGAGTCAGCCTGACCAGTTTCATAGCAAAAGATATGGAAAGGTGAAAAAAGGGGAAATAGTTAAGGCTATGCTCAGGTGGACTTCACAGAAGAATCGGAGTAAAAGATTATTTTAAAACAACTGTTTAAAAAGATGCTGGCATGAACACATCACTAAAAATTAATGCCTCCTCCTGACCCACGGAATGCAAATGGGAGGAGGAGCTGACGGGCGGCTTCCTCTCCTTCGGGACTTTGGATATTTCGCTACCACTCCCTTTTGGGTCTAACCGACTTGAATACCAGGTTTTTTTGTGTTTGTAGCCTGTGTATGTTAAGCCAAGCCACCAGAGTTGTGGTTTCTTGGTTTTATAGAGCACACTGCTGAAAAATCCGTGCCCAAGGATTCCTATCAAACCCTGCGCACAGTAGGACCTTTTAGGAAATTAAAAAACGCCCCCTGCCCTAACTATAACTAGGATAACATGCCCCTCACGTTACTCTGCCGGCGGCGGGCAAGCCCGGGCACTGCTGCACTCGCATCTCCCAGCGAGACCTTATAAACGGCTGCCGGTGCCGGTGCGGGTCGGTCCGGCCCTCGAGCACCGCCTGCCAGAGCGGGCTGACCGCGCGGCTTAAGCCTCCTCCTCCTCCCTGCACAGCTTCACGTCTTAACGGAATTGAACCCCTGACCTTGACAATGAGGTCTCGCGGCCCTGGGGAGGCAGGGGATGCGAGTGTTCTGGTCACTCGTGGTTTTGTTGCGCGTGGTTCACTCATCCGTCAGGGGAGCATCTCTCCGGGACGTGACTGTGGATGGCACGGGCTCTGAGCCTCGAGTCTCTCGGGGGCTGCCGGGGGGGACCCTCGAGCCCCTCCTGAAGAGGGGGACGTCGGCGTCCCGCCCTCTAGTGGACATGGGCATGAGCGACCTCGCTTCGGGCGCTGGGAGGGGGGACGGGAAGCCTTCGGGTCCTCGAGCATTCTCGAGGCTGGGGGCGGGCTGGCCAAGGTCAGGACACGAGTGGGGCGGGGCGCAAGGACCCTTCCACTGGTCTGCTGCAGTGTCGGGAGCGCGGCTGGGTTTGTCCATTGGCCCCGGGCTCCCTACTCTAATCTTCGGGGTCAGGGGCGCCCCTTCGCCTCCGCGCGGGGCCTTCCCGAGGAGAGCCGCCGTAGGGGGGCGCGCTGGGCTAGAGGACCCTTTGCCCCAGGGGGTGGGGGTGGCTCGGGGGGGCCCCTCGCCCGCCCTCTGGCGGTGGCGGAGAGAGCGGGGAATTGGCCAAGGCCCCGCGGAGGAGACGTGCACCCAGGTCCGAGCGAGTTCGGGACTGGATCGCACAGATCCAACACTATGAGGAAAAGGAGGAAGAAGGCGGGTGGAAAGAGGTCGCTCCTCTGGACCTCCGGCCCATTACGTCACTTCCGCCCCTAGGCCTGCCCCTCCCTGTTCCGGCTGCGGAAGTGGGAAGCAGGCGCTCTGCTTCTCTAGAGCGCGGGTCTGAGGTCCTGGGAGACGCTGAGGAGGCCCAAGAGGCGGGGCCTGCTCATGGGGGCGGGCCCAGAGGTGGGGCTGAGCGAGCGCGCGCGGCGAGCGTGACCGGAGCCCCGCCTCCTTTCTCCTCCCTCCCCGAGCTCCCTCCCGCCCGCGGGAGCGCGCGCACGCGCGGTCACGCCGGTTCCCCTTCTTGAAGGCCGGGGCGTTCCTCTTCCTACCCCCCCTCCCCATCCCGGGCCGCCCCGCCCCGCCGCCCTCCCCGGGTCTTTCTCGGCGGGTGAGTCTACGGGGGGCTGCCCCCTCTGGGGGTGCCAGGGTGCGCGCGCAGGCGGGAGGGGTCCAGGGGCGAGGAGGGAGCACTGGGGCCCCGCGGGCGCGCGCTTGGGCGGTGGGGAGGGGGGAAGGGATGGGCGAGGAGGGATGGGGGCGTCAGCCTGCGCGACCGTCCCCCGCGTGTCCGGGAGGAGTCTCGTGGGCGCGGGGGCTCCGCCCTCTCGTCTGCCCGGGAGCCGCTGCATGGGGGGAGTAGGGAGAGCTGGGGGCGACGCGACCCTCCCCTCCGAGGAGTAGCCCCCGAGGGGCGCGGCGTGGGTGGGAGGCGGGAGCAGGCGCGCGCGTGTGCGTGTTTGGGGGCGGGGGTACCCACGAGGGAGTGGGTGGGCGCGGGTGTCGCCTCCGCCCCAACACCAGCGCCGCTTCTCCCGGTTTCTTTTGCAGATGCTGCCGTTGCAGGGGGTGGTGGGAGCAGCCGTGGGACGCGTGGCCCGCGCCGCGAGGGGGTGACGGCGGGCATTGCGGGGCTGCCCTCCCCTGCTCCTTTCCTTCCTCCTCCTCAGCTCGCACCCTGCCCCTGCCTCCGCCGACCCCAGAGACTTTGTAGCCAGCAGCAACCCCCGGGCAGTTTCGATGGAAAATGAAGGTAAAGGCCGTGGGCAGGCTCCGTGGGCTGGCCCGAGTGGAGGGTGTGGCCCCGCGGGGCTCCGGGCTTCCCTTCCCCCTCCCCCTTCTGGGTGTCCCCCTCTTCCTGCGGGGCTGGGGCTGCGGAAGCCCCGTCTGCCGGCTTCGGACCCGCGGGGCGCGCTCAGGCAGCGGGGTGTGGAAAAGTTTGGCGGCAGAGCCCACTCGGGCCGGCCTGCCGGAGTGGGGTGGGCGGGGTGGGGGGCAGTCTGGCGAGGACCCGGCCGGCTCTCGGGCTCGGCCGCTCTGGGTGCTTCGGCTCCCGGGACCCCGACCCCTCCGCGTCTGTGCGCCCCCCTCCCCCAGTGGGATTCGCGGTTTCTTGTGCTTCCTCCCGCCTTTGTCTCACAGTCAGCTAGCCCCTTTCTAGGACCAGCCGGGAGTCCGGGAAGCGTGGCTGCACGGGACCCTCGGAGCTGGCTTCCCCGGCTTTGGCCCTCTTTGTGACCCCAGCTGCAGGAAACTTTGAGGTCCTTCCCTTGGCCGGCAATCCCTCCCTCAGACTGATCGCGGGGCACAGGCTTGGGCTCTCCTCGTCTCTGGGATCCCTGGGCCAGGACAGCTTCCCGTTCTCTGGTTCCGAGATGTAGCTTCCAGGACCGGGACTCTCCTTCCTCCTTCACCCATCCTGGGAGCCACTTAGTGAAGAAGAAAGAGGTCTAGGCCCTGGCACATTGTGTTCAGAATCTCATCCTACAGAGCACCTTGTCCTCCCTGGCATGAAGCCTGCCCTTTTGGATTAGGATGCCTTCTCTCCTCCTGTCCCCTGACGTTTGGGCCCCCTCCTCTCTCCAAGACCCCTGTGGTTTAGACTAAAGCTGTAAGACTCTCCTTTGATCCTGTGCCTCCTCTCCAGTCTCTGTCCCTGGTGGACCGCTTCAGCTCCTTGGCAGGGCTGCCTAGGTCCAGTGAAAAAGAGACACCTGTTCTGAACCTAGACAAACACTCTTATTTCCGAGTATTCAGGCTACTTCGTCATGACCAGTGCTTGTACCAGGGAGAAGGCTTAATAGAAAGCAAGCTCATGATCAAAACAGTTCTTTCAGTAACAAGACGATAAATCCATGTTTTGTGAACTCTTCATTTTTTAGAGGAATTTTTATTTTAATCTTTTAGGCATCTTGATTCTCTTCCTAAGGGATGTTTCGTTTATCTCTAACCTTAATGGGCATAGGCCGTAAAAATGTTAAAAAGTTTCTTCTCCTTGTCCAGTAATGAAGTAATGTATTATGGTAGCTCTGAGCCCTATTTTTTTTTATCAGTAGTTTTGAAATAAAATGAGATTGGTAGCTCGTGTACCTTAGAAATCAGTGTATGTGTTATGTTGTTGCTAGTTGTGGACCTTGGGGTTTATGTGTGTGTACGCATGTATTATTTCATGTGGCGTTATTGTTTGGCCAATGCCTGAATAAGCATTATTTAGATGTCCTTATACTGTGGTGCAATCCCTTTTTACTAGCGTTTTCTGGCTTTTTGTAAGACATGCTTATGGATGTAGACCCAAGCACATACCTTTGTTTTGAAACTGTTCTTTACGTGAAGGAACTTTGTTTAAATTTGGTTTTATGACTGGAGGAATTCTGTTCTAAATTGAAGGAGGCTTAAAATAGTCTTTAAATATCAGGTATTAGATGTAGGAACCTGAGAACCCTAGGTTATATAGAAAATATAATCTGACCTTTGAATGTGTTTGTCATAATTTTACGTATCCTTTTGTTGTTAGTTGTACTGTAGTCAGTCAGGTTGTACTGGACCCTTAGCATGTATTGGAAGATGGACACTCCAGAAGTACAAAGATGTCACTTAGAGGTGTAATATTGTTTTAATTGTCTATGGCACCAATATTTGGTGGGCAAAGTGAGGTTGTTTGCTCATGTGGAAAAGTCACTTTTTGATGAAGCTAGGTTTTTTTTTGTCTTTTTCTTATCTTAAATATGGAGAGCAATTTCATTTTCTTGCAGAAATAATCTAGATGTGAAATATCTAAATCCATCTCCATTGTAGAGCTGTATTTGGTGCCCCAGGACCTTTGCTTCCCCAGTGTAAGTCACTCTTGTTCAGCAGCAGAAAGAAGGCAGATTTGTAAACATTTGCCTTTTGTTTCCTTATTTCCTGGAAGGGAATAGTAGAGGGAGCTCTTAACTAGCGGCAAGTTGTGGGTTGTGTGACAGAGGAAGGGGAGAGGGTAATGTCCTGGCTTGTAGGAGAGGATCTCAGTCTGGGTTTGGTACCAGTCAATTACACGTAAATAGTGACCGATGTCATGGAGCCGACGTTTTTGTGGCGCTGAGAGTGCAAAGCATTTTTTTCTCACAGCCATGAAAAGCAGATAGCAAATCTGTCAAGTCTGTTTGGCCGTTAAAAAGGCAGGGGCTCAAGATGGACAGTGAATTGTTCCCAGTCAGGTGGCTAATGGGTTGTTGAGTCCTTTCACAGTTGTGTCTGTCTCCATGACCCCATTTGGGGTTTTCTTGGCAGAGACACAGGATTGGTCTGCCATTTCTTTCTCCAGCGCATTTGACAGATGAGGAAACTGAGGCAAACAGGGTTAAGTGACTTGCCCAGGGTCACACAGCTAGTGTTTGAGGCTGAATTTGAACCCAGGAAGATGAGTCTTCCCAATAACCCTATGCAGTATCGTGCTACTTTTTATTGAGTAAGGACAACTAAGTCCAGCCTCAGACTTGGGACTTCTCACCAGGAGAGTTGAGTCTGCAATCTGAAATGAAACATTCTTTGCTTTACTTGTTTCTGCTTTTATTATTATGACATTTTAAAGATCTCATTGCCCATCCCCAGACGCTCGTCTCACACCTCTGCTCTTGCTGTCTCCGGTGTGTTACTTGTAGCGGGATGTAGCTGTGGCCAATTCTCTCCTCAGGTGCCTAGGTTTATACAGAAGGTTCTGGGGAAGAAGGAAGCAGAGTGATGAGCCCTCGGCTCACTTTGGGGGGAAGGGCCAGGATCGAGGTGGCTGTCAGCACTGCTGTTGCCTCTCCAGGGCTTTTTCCATGGATCAGTTGAGCTGCCATGCAAATGAAACCCAGACAGGTTTGAGCTGCTGGTTTGCCAGATCTTACAAGCGTGCTGAGGGTTTACTTCTCAATTTCTGGGATAGTAGGGGGCTAACCCCAGAAAGTCTCTTTGGAGTGGTGCTGGTCAGTCATCTGTGGACTATTGCATAATGCTGCAGCCTGTCACAGTTTGTACGAGTGTGGAATGGATGGATAAGTTCTGTTTTTCCCTGGAAGCCTCAAACCTTAAAGCATCCAAAACATTTCTTACGGTTTAAAGGTGTATAGTAATTGAAAATGTGTTCACAGTTAATATGTTTTACAAAGCATTTTGTTTTCCAGAATGAATTTTTCCTTTCCTTCAGAAGGAAAGGGACACGTTTTCTCAAAGGATACTTAAAGGTACCTTAGGGAGGCCTGGGGGTGGGTGGAAAACTAATTTAACTAATGCTGTATGTTCTTTTGACCTAGAGGAAACTCTAAAATCTATGCAGAACTATGATTATAGGTAAGGCTTACAGATCTAGAAAGGAATTTCCCATATGTCTTAAGTTTAAAAAAAAAACAACAACCCAGTAATAGACAGTGGCAGCACATTTCATTTAAATTCAGTTTTAAGGTAGGTTTGCTGTAGCTCCTGGCTAAAAATCTGGTAGCTGTCTAGGAATGTGCTTTAAAATAGGAATGCCAGTTTTTAGAAATTCCTTTGTTGGAGAGAATGTAAGGAGCTATTGATGATAAACCACTTTAAGTACTTCCCTTTAATTGGAAAAAGAAGCCAGGTTATAGAAATGTTTTATAACCTGAGGCATAGAAGTAATTATTTTGTTTTCACTCTTGTCAATAGAATATTACTGCTCTTTTTTTGTGCTGTTAGTGAACAGTTGAGAAGCAGGAGGGAGCAGAGCCTGCTGGGGGCCCTCTCCTTGCCTAATGTTCCCCAGAACACTTGGTTTAGCTCACTGTGTTTTTGTCATTCATTTAAATGTCAACAGAATTCAACTCTGTACTCACTGAAATGATATGGAACAAAAATGTCTCCTAGGGAACGCCTCTTGGGGCCTAAGCTGATTTCTATTTGAGAACTTAATTAGCCACAAACCTAATCTGCTTTTAAAGTGTATGAATGATCTAGTTAAAAGTATACATTACATTATTTGAGGGTTGGAGAAGGGAGGAACACAGAACTTGGTGACAGGGACGATGGTAGGAATGATTTTCCTGTATAGTCTATTAACGCTGTCTGCTGGGTGTCACAGAGAAAAATACACCACCCTGCCGCTTCCCACCCCCCAACCCCCAGCTGGGACCTTCTTCCTTTCTTTCTATTCATTTTTTTTTCTTTTGGTATTTAGTTCTTAAAAAAGCATTGGTTGTAAGTTAGGTTTATCTTAAGACTTCACATGGACAGTCATTACTTAAAAGGAAATTGAGAAAAACTTGTTGGGTGAGGTCTGAGATTAATACTGTCATTTTAACAGGAAAGAACTTCTGGGAAAGGATAAAGACAATCCAGCATTCGACAGTGTCACATTCATTTCTGCATTTATGTAGCTGGTGTTGGGCTCGTGCTGATCTATTTCCTCAACTATGCCAGACTTTAATATTTCTTGCAAAGAATAAGTGGCTGATATAAATTGTTTTCTTTGGGCTTAAGGTAATTACTACCACTGTATCTATGAAATCTCTTTTATTTAGTTGGAGCTTATGATATGCTATGGAAAAGGTTGTATTGTGAAAATTACAAAAAATTGTTTGGGTTATAGAAACGCAAGTATAATAGGAAGGGAGAAGAGCATTACTTTTAAACTGGGCTTATTGTATAATTCGTCCCCAAACTTTGATAATATTTGCAGTAGAAAAGAAAAGCTTAACAAATGATTGGAGGTTCTTTATATTTGTAAAGAATAACTGTTGCTTAGCTCAAGTGTGGGCCCTATCCTTTGATTATAGGTCAGTTCATGACACCCTGGATTCCTGCTGTGAAATAGACTTGGAAATTCAAATGTATTGGTAATAGTCAACGTGTTATTTATTCGTGGTCGTTGATTTGATTTTGTTTTTTTTTTTTTAGTGAAGGCATCCTATTGGAAACAGATATGCCATTATGATAGATTTGTAAATAGGACTTAAATTTAAGATTATTTTTTTTTGCTTCTTAGCTAGTGTTCAGTCTTTTTAATAGGGGCACATGTATGCATTTAGAAAGGGCATCCACAGTCCATGAAGCAAATATGCAGAGTACTGCCTCCGAATATTTAATGTTGTACTCACATTTTTGGAAATTGAAATGTTTGTTTGAGTTTAAGCTTAAATCCAGTGTTTGAGATGCATATGTTAATTTTTCTTTAGGTAACAGTAAGAAATGGGCCAAGATGAATAAAACAAACCCAAAGGGATGGTCAGATCTAGGGGAACTTGTTACTTCACTTCCAAAAAATAAAAAGGAGGGGGAATAAATTAAGATGAAGTTTGCACCCTGTCTTTTCCTTCCTTCAAAACAGTTGATCAGCGATCCTTTATTTGCAGTCAACTGTCAGCCTAGGCCCTATAGTAGTATGTGTATGTGTTTGTTTTCATTTTTAAGGATACCAGTATTACACTTTTTAAAATTTGCCTTTGTTTTGGATTCTTTCACTCGGGATTTTGCTGGAATGTACTTGGATGGTGCATAGGTTTGACTTCTGGAAGACTGTTAAAATTTGATTTTCCTTAGAAAACTGACCTGACTTGCCCAATTCAGCCACCTCCCATTATTTCTTTAGAGCAAATGTGGGTACTCTGTGTGTATGTTCCCCCTTTCCTTTTTAGGGATTTGCTGGCTTGTCTGCAAGAGGCTGCTGTCTCCTGAGGGAGCATCCTTCCTCAAGAGAAAACAAAGGCAAAGGGCCGGGCCGTAGGATTGGGATTGGTGATCCAGGTCATTCCCTTTGTGGTACAAGTGAGGAAGCACACCCAGAGAGGTTAAGGAACTTGCTGTCAAGTCACAGAGGGTAGTAAGTCACAGGAGCACAGTAATCCCTTCCTGCCTGTCTGCCACCCACTCACCTTTCACCTGTGAGATGAAACTTCACTGCAGTATCTGAAGTGATATTCTGAGCACCAACTTTCTAGTGTACTTTTCATATGACTCTTAGTAGTACCAGTGCAAAGAAATATGGAACCAAATGGGTAGAGAGATTTTGTGGGCTAAATCCCTAATTGGGAGGGCCCTCTTTACCTAGCTCTGTGAGAGCCTCTAGGCTTTGGTTTCCTTTTTTGATAAAATGGAGAGATTCAATTTAGCAAGCATTCATTAATCGCCTACTGTGTGCCAGACCCAGTGCTAACTAGCTAGCTAGATACTGGGAACGTGAAGACCCAATGAACCAGTTTTGTTATTCCTTGTAGGCTCAGTACTCAGTAAGTATTTACTAAATGCTTGTAGACTTGGCTCCAAGAAGTTGCTTAGGATGTTCTACTCTGTGGAAATAACATGAATGGTTACATTAATACAAAATATAAACCAAGTAGACAGAAAATCACGTCAGAGTGAAAGAGATGAGCTAAGGCACCTGTGGCTGGCAGTGGCACATCTGAGCCTTGCCTCGAGTTGAAGGGACTCCAGGGTGGGAAGGCCCTCACCATCCCTTAACCTTTTCCTAACCGTTCTCTGCCCTTTGCCTTTCTGCCTTTATGTATAATTGTGCTGGACTGAGAAACTTTTTAAAAAGTTACTGTAGTATGGGAATGGCCTGACTCTTTGGAGACTTAACGCACAAAACTAAGTGTGCAAAGCTTTGCTCCTTTACTTTCTCAAATCAGCTGGTACCTCCTAAGTACTTGTTATGTACAAGGTACCTATGGGGCCCAGGATTACACGTATGGTATGGACAGACAGGCTGCAAAGCAGGAGGGGAAGAGCAAGTGCCATCCTGGCTGAAAGAACTATGACTTGGTGGAGGGAAGGTGAAGTGTCCAAATCCTAACAGAACTTTAGAGGAGGAAAGAAGACTTGGGGGGCACTTTACTGAAGAGCTAGGACTGTGGGGTTTAACTTTGGGGTTGTGACCATGTGGAGGTGGGAGAGCACCCACTGAGCAGGGGAAGCACCCAGGAAGGCTGGGGCCTTAATAGGAGTGTTGGGAAATTAGCTTGGAATCACACTGCAGAACATCAGAGGCATAGTGATATGCATGATGACAGTGTTCATTTGTTCCATACCTCTTACATCGTAGGCACCTGCTGAGTTCTTCTCATTACTCTGGTACTGCAGAAAATACAGAAGAAATGTGACCTCACAGAGCTTGTCATCCAGTTGGAAAAGCAAAATTAGTGTGCTCTTGCTCTTCTGGGTGGTATACATGCTAAAGACACTCTAGTATTTCTGAGCCTGGAGTAATGAAGGAAGACTCTGTAGAGGAGGTGGGCTTGAGCTTGGCCTTGAGAACCTGGAGAGAGAGAGAGGGAGTGTGTGTGTGTGTGTGTGTGTAAGTAAGTCTAATCACCAGGGATAGCAGCTTGCACAGTAACAAGACATGCATATAGTGCTTGAACGTATACAAAGCGCTTTATGTTCCTTGTCTCATCTAAGCCTCATAGTGGCTCTCTGAAAAGAGAGCTCAGAGTCCTACTCCCCTTTTGAGGGTTAAGTTGGTGAATTGACTTGGCTCTGGCCACTGCTAGGAAATGTCAGAGGAATGGTACTTCACAGCTAGCGTATTTCAGTAGAAGAGTGTTCAGGACTGGATGACCAGGACTGCCATAGGGCCTTGTACATAGTAGGCTCTTCATGAGTTCAAATCCAGCCTCAGACACTTACTAGCTATGACTCTGAGCAAGTCACTTCACCCTGTTTGCCTCAGTTTCCTCATCTGTAAAATGAGCTGGAGAAGGAAATGGCAAACCACTCCAGTATCTCTGCCAAGAAAACCCCAAATGGGGTCACGAAGAGTCATGCACAACTGAAACAATTACACAACAATCTCTTGGGGCACTTAATTCGTATTTCAGGCAGCTCTGATTGCTTAGAAGTCTTCCCCAACTTTAAGACTGAACCTGCCTCTCTGTGACTTCTGATCCATTTACCCCGGTCTTGCCCTCTAAGGCCTAGCAGGAAATGTTTAATACTCTTTCATGTGGTTGAAGGGAGCTGGTGTGCCCCCATATCCCTGAGTACTTTCTTCTGTCGTCAGCTTCTTCATTTGACCCTCATGTAGCCTGTCATCCATGTCTGTCAGGATTTTGGTTGCTTTCCTTTAGACATGCCCTAGGGCATGGAGTCTGTGAGCCAGTTTATGAAAATATTTTGGTAATTGAATTTAAATATAATGGATTTCCTTTGTAATCATATGTATTTTATACATTTGACAGCATTATTCTGAGGAGTGTTTACCAGATTAGCAAAGGAATCTGTGACACAAAAAAGATTAAAAATCTTTGCTCTAGCTTATTGATGTTGTTCCTAAAATACTGAGGTCAGAACTGAATGACACACTCCTGACATGATCTGAGCAAGAACAGAACAGGGCCGTCATTCCCTTCCCTTCCTAGTGGACACAGCAGTCCCTCTGATAGTGCTGCCCAACATTGCATGAACTTCTTTGACTCCTTTATCATGCCTCAGAGTCCACCAAAGCACCAGTCTTTTTCAGGTAAAATACTGTTTCATTGTGCTTCCCCTACCTTGTATCAGCCTTTGAATCCAACTGTATCACTTTACATTGTCTGTGATGTTTATCTTATTAAATTTGATTCAGTGTTCTAGCCTGTCAAGTTAATTTTCAAAGGCTAGAAGTAAGTCCACCTGTGGTTAGAGGTCAGGAGGAGGGGTAGGTTTTGACCCACTAAAATTAGCTTCCTAATAAAGCTCTCCAAAAATAGGATCCGCTTCTTCGTTAGGTAGTGCATTCTCAATTACTGAAGATATTCAATTAGGCAAGATTGTGATTTGATATGTTGTAAAAGTAATTATTAAATGAAGTAGGTTGGACTGTATCATTTCCAAGGTCTCTGCCAACTCTAGGATTCCCATAGAGTAACTTGGGATAAGTAATTCTGAGTTTACTTTTCTTGCTGGAAATAAAAATCAAGCTGTATTGTAATATTGCGTTTTGTACCATCAGTAACAATAAAACAGTCTGACCTTGTTTTTTCCTGGGGGGAACCTGGGCCTGTGGTTTGTGATTTTATTGATGTACCCCTGATAGAAATCAGCAAATCCAGGCTTCTGAGACCCATTGTAGGGTCTTCATGGGAGTGATGACTTAACAGGATAGGAGCAGTTAGCCCTGGGTGCCAGCGGCAGGGAGGCTGGGGCACCGCTGGGGCGGTCATTCAGGCCGTAGAAACAAGACTAGCTGTGAGCCTGGGCTTGAGGAGGGACAAGTGGGAGCAGAGGGCTCGGGGACTGTGCCAAGGTGGAGAGATGAGGGTCATCGAGTTGACTCCACAGGTTTGAAATCAGATGAATAGGAGAGCAAAGCTGATGCTGGTGGATGGGTGGCAGATCAGGGGCTCCTTAGATTGTGATCTCATCTAATCTTTACAACAACTTTATGGAGTGGATAATTCAGGTGTTGTGAGTCTTGTTTTATTAATACAGAGGTGGTGTAGAACAGTGGAAGGAACACAAGATTGAGAGTCAGGACATGGCTTCAGACCTTACTGTGGCTGCTTAGTGTGGGCTTTGGTAAGTCACTCATCTTTTTGGGTCTCAGTTTCCTCATCTCTACAATGAAGGGCTTGGACAAGATGACCTCTAAATCTGTTATCCTACATCGTCCCATGTGCTGGTAAATAGTTATTACTGAATTGAATCAGAATATGTTATACATGCCTAGGCCAGATCTGGCACTAGTTCCCTCCTCTGCCCTGCAGGTGTCGACTGTCTTGGAGAAAAGCTTATCTCTCTTTGAGGGAGAGATTAAAGTGCTAGGGAGACTTATGTGCTGAGCATGGTTGGAGGAGAGAGGGATCACTTTTAGCTGGAGGGCTCAGGAAAGACTTCCTGGAAGAGGTAGTAATTGAGCTGGGGCTTTGAGAAAGAGGATTTCATAAGTGGGGAGAGAGGGCAGATGAGAGCATGTGCAAATAAGTTCGTGGAAGCTGCTGAGGGAGGCTTAAAAGTGAGGAATGATGAACAGGCCCTGGAGGAGTTTGGAGGCAGGTGGAGTGGGGGGGGGGGGGGGAGAAGAGGAGCAACTTTTTTCTTCCTCCTTCCTAGCTGCTTAATGATTTTCCTGAGATTGTGTGCACTGACTGGGTGCACTAGGTCCTGTGTTCCTGTCAGAAGATTCCTGAAATTACAGTTTGATTTAGATTTTACTTATGTTTGTGGCATCATTGTTCCATTTTCTAGTTCACAACTAATAAAACAATCAGAAAAGTTTTGTGCTTTGTAGCCACGGTAGTTCATCACAGTTCCATTTTAACCCCATAAAGACACAGGTAAAGATCAGCTCCCCCCCAGCACTTTCTCAGTGAGACTCCTTTCCCAAATTTACTTGTTGTCAAGTCTCTGTAAAATGGTTTCCTTTGCTGGTGAAGGGACTTATTTTTCACTCTTCTCTAAGCACCGGCTTCTTTCACTCAGCAGGCTTTGGAAAGATGTGTTTTCCAATTTGTACTCAGAACCTTTAACAAAACTACCTCAAGAAGCTAGCTGAGTGATCACTGACCTGTGTTGGTGGGGAAGGGCCTAGTTAGTTGTATGTGTACAGTTAATCATACAACAAACTGGATTTGGGGTAATCAGTTATTACTGATAATGGGGGAGGCATGGGCATGTTTATAAGCAGCAGGGAATGAGCCAGTAGAGAAGAAGAGATTGAAAGTAAGTGAGACAGTGGGGATGACAGAAAGGGCAATCTCTTGGAGGGGACAGGATGGAATTGAATTGCCCAAACAGCTGGCGGGAGGGAGTAGCCTTGGTAAGGAGTAGGGGCTACCTCATCATGTGAGACAGGGATGAAGGGAAGAGTTAGAGATAGAAGGCCTCTGAGTAATAGGTGATGAGGGCAAGGAGAGAAGAGGGGCCCCATGGCTAATGGCCTCAGTTTTCTTCTGTAAAATATGAGGCAAGGATCTCATCTAGGAGAATGGTGGGCGGGAAGCCATGGAAGGTTTGAGGAGGGATGCAAAGGTATGGAGGAGCCGCTGAAGAAAGTATAAAGTGGGGGCTGTAATAAGATTGCTTAGCAGTGTAGTGAAGGCCCAGTTGAGGTTGTATAATATCAATTTTTAATGGACCTAGTCAGAATGGTTGAGTGACTTTCTCTACCTTCTTTCAGGAGCACATGTATAGGAGTGAAGACTGTAAATATGGGAGTGATCCAAGGCTGAGACTTGGGAGGCCTTAGTTGTGATATGAGGGGGATAGAGTTTAAGAAAGGAAGACATTGTCGAGTTGAACTGGTTCATGAAAGGGTCAAGAAAGGAAAAACAAAAGAGAGTGGCAAGTGTAGATAAGGCCAGGCAGAGAATTGAGGGGTAAAGAGACTGGAGGTCATTATAGCTAAACAGTAGGGTTTTGTAAAGGAAGGCAAAGGGAGAGGTGAAAAGCCAGTAGGTTTTGTTTGGATAAGGGGTTTTTGGAATTTTCAGACCTGGACATGGTACATTTGTTGTACCTAATGATTTGTGGCTAATGAGTTTTTGGCAAGATCAAGGGTATCAACATACTTGTGTGTGGTTGAGGTGGGATGGAGTGAATACATTGAGGAATCAAATGGTTAGGATGTTTGAAGGAGAGTCATTATGTATATTGAAGTTTCCTAGCATAAGGGCAGGAATTGGGTAGGAGAGAAGAATGGTGAGCCATACACTAAATTCGTTGAGGATGGAAGGGGAGTGACCTGGAGGTCTGTAGACAACAGCTACTAAGATTTTGATTAAATGGTAGAAAAGAATGGTGTGAACTTCAATGGAAGAGATTACTGAGTGGCAGAAGTGGCAGTGGTGAGTATGGAGTATTCTGATTCTCCACTTGGACCAGTGAGTCAAAGAGTGCATGGAAGCATAGCTGGAACTGCCCTGGGTGGCCAGGGAGGCGGTGTCATTGAGGGAAGCCAGATTTCAGTAAAAGCTAATAGACATAAGGATTGGGAGAGGAAAAAATTAAGGATCAGGGAAGTTTGGGTCTGGGAAGGAAGGAAGGGCTGAATGATGTTTGCTTGAGGGGCTTGGGAATGAGGAATTGGGGAATGGAGGTGGAGAATGGGATTTGGAGGATGATGTGCAGGGGTTCAGAGTCACTGGGTTGTGAAGGATATGACCAAGTGTGAGGATGTTCATTGTTGAGTGGAGAGTGCTCCTCTTCTCAATGGAGGTTGGAGATCAGGATGGAGGGAAATGCATCATGAGAGCAGAGGCCCTGCTTCGCCACCCTTCTTGCTGCTGAAGGGTGAGTTTAGCAGGAAGAGAGTGTAGGAGATCTAGGTTGAACCTACACATCAGGAAAAAGAAGGCCCATTCCCCACCAGCTTTCCTTTTCCCTCGAGGGATAAGTACATCAGGAGATGGAAGGCCTAAAGTCAAAGGTGAGCTTGCTGTTCTTTGCACCAGAGGTTCTGTTTCATACATACTGAATTTATTATGTCTATGGGAGACTGAACATCAGCCAAGAGCTCATGGCTAGATAAATAGATTTAAAAATCATTAGCTTAGCAATGATAATTGAATCTGTGACAACTGATGAGATCACCAAGTGAAATTGTATAGAGGGAGAAGAGAAGCATGCCTAGCAGGTTAGTGATGAAGATGTAAAAAGGAGACTGAGAAGGAGTGTTCAGATAGGCAGGAGACAACTGTGTCCTAAAAACCTAAAAAAAAAAGAGAGTATCCAACATCAGCCAGTGAGCAACAGTGTGGACGGCTGCAGAGGTTGAGAGGGGTGAGGATTGAAGAGAAAGGCCTTTAGGTTTGTCAGTTGAGAGCTCACTGGTAACTTTGTAGAGAGCAATTTCTGCTGAATCCTATAGGAGATTAGAAGCTGGACTGCCAACGTTTAAGAAAGTGGGGGGGAAGGAAGTCACAATTTCAGACAGCCTTCTCATGGAGCTTAGCCACAGAAGAGAGGAGAGAGAGGGGGTGATAAGTAGTGCACATAGATGGATCAGAGGACGGTTAAGGATGGGAGAGTCATGGACATGTTTGTGGGCCCTGGGGAAGCAGCCAATAGGAAGGGATTGATTGATGCTAAGTGAGAGAATTGGGATAGTAGAGGGGTCAGTCTGCTGGAGAAGATGATAGGGGATAGGATCACTTGTGCATGTAGTGTTTGCCTTGGCAAAGAAAAGGGCTACATCTTCATGTGAGACAGGATCAAAGTGGAAATTGTGGCAGAAGGCCTCTGGGTGATTCAAGATGAGGAGGGGATAGGAGGGGCTCAGTGAATGGCCTCAGTTTGGGTAAGATGCTCAGCTGAGAGGGTGGGGAGAGGAAGCTATGGGAGACTTGTGGAGGGATGGAAAGATTTGGAAGAGTCTGTGGTGAATGGGATGGGCATTAACTAGGGATTAGAGGATTGCCTGGCAGCAGTGAACACCCAGGTTATCTGACAGATTTGTGATGGATCCATTTAACCTGTTTTTTTTGTTTTCTCCAGGGCCATTTAGCAGCATGTATGTAGAAGTGAAGGTGGTAGAGGAAGGGAGTAATTCGGGGTTGAGGCTTCTCAGGGTACAAGCAGCACCATAAGGGGGCAAGGGACTTGAGAGAAGATGATCATGGCTGACCCTGGGGTCAGAGTGAGGAAGAGAGGGAAGATGTAGCCAATGCTGGGGGGATAGTCTGGAAACAAGGGAGGGGTCAAGGGATGTGAATGAAAGAACAGAGTGAGGTGGAGTAACAAGGGACTAGGAGCAGATACCACAGTTTCAGAGTGGGCCCTGGGCATGATTTAAATCATAATAAGGATTTAAAATGGTCACTTTTTTCTCTTCTGTATCCCTAGATTTTAGCCTTCAAATAAGAGCCATTTGTGTCTGTCTTAAACTGGAATGCCCTTGCCCATAGGGGAAATTAGAGAGCTTTGGACACAGCTTTGTAAAGCTCTTGCTTCTTTTGGAAGAACTGAATGCGTCACATTGGGGAATTCTCTTCCCTGAGAGGAATAGCTCCTGGTCGGAGCATCTTGCCCATCAGCAAAGGTTTGTTGGCTGTGGGTCCAAAATGGAAGATGCACCTGAAAGTAGAGAAATCATCATCAAGCTGAGGATGCTTATTGAATAGTGGCTTCAGCTTCTTGAGGTGCAGGTTTAATTTTTATAATTTTTCAGACCCACTTAGAGTGCACAGCAACTTAGGATCAATAAGTATATCTTTCATGAGAGAAGGAGGGGCAGAGAAAGAGAATCATTCAAGGGAGAAAGGGGAGCTTCTGGGGAAATATTTGCCATGAAGCTGACAGAGTTTATCAGAATAATAAGATGTTTCCAGTTTAAGGGCAGGCGGTGAATACCTTTAGAATTGTGGGGAAAAAAAAGTTCTTTTAGACAAAATTGCAGGGCTGCAGTAGCCATTTTGATCAGACTGTACATGTCTCTTCTCTAGGGACAACAAATAATTGTTAAAATAATGAATGAAACCATTTGTGTCCTTGCATAATTTGTTCTATTTTATTTCTCCTTACTTCTGCTATTACGCCACCAGGTAGTTGGAGGATTTCTACTTCAAGATGTTGCAAAATAATTGTGGTTCCTTTTTTTTCTGCACAGTAGTTTTGTATTCAGGGTTAGTGGGTGATCAATAATTTCCAGTTGCAAGAGCGTCCCACTGACATCTCAGATGCAGTATGTCCAAAAAGCAGACGTTAAATTTATTTAAATATACTCCTCATTTTATTTCTCCATTTCTGTTGATGCCACACTTCTTCCAGTCTTTATAACTCAGACTCATTCTTGGCTCCCCGTTTTCCTTTTTCTCCAATGGCAGTCACTGGCCAAGTTCTGTCTTTCCTTCCTCTGCATTCCCTTCCATCGGCTTCCTTCTTTCCACTGTCACCACCAGTGTAGGTTCTTTTACCCTTGCTTGATTGTTGTAACAGTCTCTGAATTGGTCTGTTTAACTCTGTTCTCTCTTCCCAGTGGTTACTCCTACTACACAGATCACAGCCTTATTTTTGGAATGGACCTCCGAGGTCGTCTCTGTTAACCTGTAGATGAAAGGCATCTTCATTGTCATTCATAGAACCAAGTAGTTGTTGTCATCCAGTTTATACTTCAGGATCCTCAAGCCGGAGAGCATACACCCCCCACCTACTCCTGGGCAGTCCATTCTATTCTGGACACGCTTCTGTAAAGCTCTGCCTGAACTCCAGCCCAAATCGGCCTCTTTGAAACTTCATTTATCGCCTCTGCTTTTGCCCTAGGATCCTCCAAAGAGCAAGCCTGTCCCCTCTAACACACAGCCCTCCAAGCCAGCATAGCCCCCTTTCTTCTTCAAGCTAAATGTGCCCAGTCCTTTCAGCCAATCTGCTTTTTGACTTTTGTGACACATCTTGGTTCTGTACCTGTTATGACTGTTCTTTTTCAGGCTCCTTTGCTGGTTATCATTCATCGCATGCCTTCTGATGGTTCTGTCTGCTCTCCCTCTGTATGCTTTCTTGGTGACCTCATAAGGTCTTATGGGGTTAAATTATCATCTGCATGCTCATGTTTCACAGATCTAAATTTCCAGCTCCAGCCTTTCCCTGAGCTTCAGTTCCACATCACTAATTATCTATTGGCTATTGCAAATGGGATGTCCTAGGGACAATTCAAACTCCGGCATGTATGAAACAGAGCTCATTTTTTTCCTCTGAAATCCTCCCCTGTTTCATAGTTCCTTGCTTCTCTTGAAGTCACCAGGTTCATGGCTTTGTGCTACCTTACCCCACATATCCAGTGAGTTGCCAGATTTTGTTGTTTGTAACTCTGCGACATCCCTTAAAGTTTACCCAGTTCTTTCTCTACACACAAGGAAAAAGGAAACAAGCATTTATCATATGCTTAATGTGTGCCAGGCACCATGCTAAGGACTGGGGTACAAACAGAATCAGAAATAAAGGTAATTCCTCTCTCAGGAGCTTACATTCTAAAGGTATTGAAAAGTGCAAGATGGTAGGGAATGAAGATATCTGATATGAGGACATGATTTTAAATCCAGAAAGTCAGGAACAGGGTCAGGAGAGAAATGAAAGCAGGCCAGCCTGGCAGCCTTTACAAAATGGAAGCTTCAAGAGAAACTAGGAGAAAGGAGAGGGGATGGGCCTTGTGGAGGGATACTCTAAACCAGTGGTTCTCAACCTTCCTAATGCCACGACCCTTTAATACTCATATGTGGGTGTATCTGCATGTGGGCAGACCTGCCTGGAGATGGATAGAGGAGCAGTGTCTCGGTTCCGAAGACCATCGGAAATATGTGTTTCTGCTGGTCTTAGGCGACCCCTGTGAAAGGGTCGTTCACCCCAAAGGGGTCACGACCCACAGGTTGAGAACCGCTGCTCTAAACTGAGGGCAAAAGGGGCTGGTAGCATGTTACAGGGTGAGGAGACCCTAGGCAATGAAGCAGGGTCCAGGGTGAGGTAGCAGTGGAAGTGTGACATTGGAGTCCAGAAAGTCAAAACCAGGAGTCTTGTTGTCACGGTTCAGACCCTCCTTACTTGTCCCCTGGGTGGCCTGCCAGCCTCCAGTCTGTCCTTCACGCTGGTAAGGGGATTTTCCTAAGAGTAGATCTGACCGTGCCATTTAGTAGATTCCAGGGGTTCTCTGACGCCTCATGGTAAAATTAACAGTGCTTGGCATGTAATAAACACGACATAAATGTTAGCTTTTTTTTTTTAAGCTGTTTTCAGAATTCTTTGCCACCTGCCTCCTAGCCCCCCTTCCTGTGTTCTGGTACAGCCACATTGTTTGTCCCTGTCTGGTCCCTGTGCTTTTGCGCTGGTTTTTCCCACACCTGATGTGTCCTTCCTCCTTAGCTCTATCTTCTGTCAGGGCATTGCTCCTTATGCCTGGTCCCCGATGGCTAGTGCCCCCCTTCCCTAACTGCCTCATATTTATTTTGTATTTATTCTTTGTCTGCTTTTCTCCCCTGACAGAACGTGAGCCCCTCAGAGCAGGGTCTGTCTCTTTTTCTTTTTGACTTTTTTCTCCATTGTCAAATATGGCACCTGGCACAGAATAACTGTTCTGTAAAGGTGAGTTGCTTGTTGTGTCCAGGGAATGACGTAGATGCAGTTGAGGTTTTAGCCAGCCATTTCTTGTAATGGCCTCTCTGATGGTTGTGGAGAGGTTTGGACTCAACGGTAACAAGACTAGTGAGTGGGAATCTCTTCCTCCTCTAAGAGATGGAGCCACTGGCTGCACTCAGAGTACTCAGTGGGCCAGGACAGCTTCATGAAGTGGGTCCCTAAGCCTACTTGGGAAGGAAACTTGGGATTCCAAGAGACTTCCCATGTCTTTGCCCGTTTCTGTCTTGATGGCTTTAAGACTGAGTTCTCACGTGCAGCTTGTGTTTAGTGCTCCTCAGATACTTGCTAGGAATGATCTGTCCTTTCTCTTGTTTCTTATGTGGAGTTGCTCATTTCTAGAGCCTGACATTAGAGTTGTTCATGTATGTGTCTCAGTCCCATTGGAGAGCTGGCATGGGAAAGTGTTGTGGCATAGTGGGATGCCCACTGGAGTAGGGGTCAGGGATTTGGGTTCATGTTTCCCTTTGGTTCATAGTCCTCATGTGACCTTTGGTCACTGATAAATAGGTGGTTGCCTTAAATGAATAGGATGTGATATGCCTTCCTGAAATGCATCTGTTCATAAGCAGGGAAATGTTTGCATTGTGAATGGACTCTGGTCTTCCCAGGATTTGTGGGCTCATCAATGTTTATTCCTTTCAGTGATGCAGATTGCAGCCCATCTATTTCTGTGGGAGACCAGGTGGGAGGCTAGTGTCATAGCCTGGAGATCTTGAGCTGGGCTGGTGGCCTTATTTTGGAGATGGCTAGTAGTGGCAGAGACATGTGGAGGTAGAAATGACCAGACTTGGCAGTGGGATGAGTGCAGGGGTGTACGGTGCTCTGCCACATTCCTTCCATGTCTGCTCCAGATGACTCAATTAGCAATTTATATTCTGCTGAGAAAAAAGGCATAGAACCGTCTTACTTTAGAGAAATCAATTGCTAGATGGCCAACAGATAACAAATATTAATCTGAAAAGCCTTCCCTCTATTCAGAGAGTCTTTTTCATTCCTGAAAATGAGAGCAGGAGCAAAATCTACTGATAACCCGACTTTATTTGGTTATGAAGGTCAAGTATACTGATTTCTGTTTCTCAGGCTGGCATTTTAGTAGCCTTGGGCCCAGCTGTGCTGCTGTTCCCTGGTTCTTGGCTGTGGCACTGTCTGATTCTTTAGTAAAGAGGTGAGCTCCCTGGGGCCTGTAGCCCTGGTCCTCATGCCGGGCTTGGGTTGGGGTTCCTGTTGAGTTCTGGATTCAGAAGTCAAACCTGTTACCCATCTCCTCTGACATGCTTCAAGTCCTTGGCCTCTGCATGAGCTTGTGTGGCCCTCTTCTCCATCTGGAAACATCTCTGATTGTAAGGTGCTCTTCCTTACTTGAAGCTCAAGTGTGCCCCATCACTTCTGCCTATTAGTTCTCAGTTCCGTGCAGGGACATAACCTGCCTTAGCCTGCCACTTGGGAGCCAGTATTTCGTTGTTCCCCCTGGAGCCGACTTCCAAGTCCACATGCTGTACTGTGGCCAGTTCTGGATGCAGGATGCTGCCATGCAGGGCAGGGCTAATTGGGATCAGACTCAGGATTATTCAGCTGCCCGAGGCTGGATTGGATCACAGACATCCTTACAGCTTCTTCCTAGGGCTCAGCTGTGTATGTCACAGGATGACCCAGGACTGTAGCTGCTCCTCCTGGTGAGGTCTAGGAGGAGAGGCCTGCACAGGACAGCTGTGTTACTCCTTCCCATGTGACTCCTTTTTCACCCATATGCCACACTGTGTCCCAGAATCACATATTTATAGACCAGTTAAATCCAAGATAAGCCACTCCTTTCTCACTATCTGGCTTCCTTTAATATACTGGCAGGATTTATAGCACAGATAGCGACCATGTTCGGCTATGCCCCAAAATCCTCATGCAGTGAGCACTTCCCATCCACATCTTTGTGGGATTAAAGGATTTAGAATTTGTGAGCATGTACAGGTCCTCAAGCTCACCACTCACTCCCCTGAGCAGCATGGGTGGTCAGGGGCTGACCCGGGGTCAGGGTTTGAGAAGGCCACCCACGTGGAGGGGGCATCAAGAAGACCCGAGTGACTTCAGATGCTGCCTCTGTGTGACCCTGGGCGAGTCACCTAACCTTGCTGAGGTTTTCTCCTGTAAAATGAAGAAAATATTAGCCCCTAATTCTGTAAAGTACATTGCAAACCTTAAAGAGACTGTAAGTGCTGGCTGCGGTTGAATGACCTTGTTTGCATGTTGTCTTTCTCCGTTAGATGGGCACTTAAGAGCAGGGGCTGCGTTGGCTTTTCTTAGTGTAGCCCCTCGCACAGAGTAGGCTTTTAATGCTGACTTTGTTTTTGGAGGAGGTAAGGCAGGGCAATTGGGGTTAAGTGGCTTGCCCAAGGTCACACGGCTAGTAAGTGTTCAGTGTCTGAGGTCAGATTTGAATTCAGGTCCTCCTGACTCCAGGCTGGCGCTCTCTGCACTGCGCCACCTCGCTGCTCCTGTTTGCTGACTTCTGTCATCCTTATATTATGATTCCTTTGCCTCGAGTTGTTCTTTGCACTGCTGTGATCCTGCCATCTCCTTCTGTGCACTTCTCTCCAGGTGATAGACATTGTGCAGTTCCTATCTCTGTCTTTCTGTAAAATCTTCATAGGGACAGGGAAAGAACAAGCATTTATTAAGTATCTGCTGTGTACCAGGCCACAGTACTACGTGCTTTACACATAGGATCTCATTTAAGCCTCACGTTATTATCCCCATATTATTGTTGAGGAGACTGAGGCAGACAGAGGCTAAATCACTTGCCCAGGGTCACACGGTTAGTGTATGAGGTTGCATTTGACTTCAGATCTTCCTGACTCCAGGCCCAGTGCTCTGTAGTATGATGCCCCTCAAGAGCAGGGGTGTCAAACTTGGCTACAGGAGTGATTCCTACATAAGGATCGCTGAGGTACATGTTGACTTAGAAACCCACAAATGTACATTACCCATGTTTTATCGTATTTTTATTTTGTTAACTACTTCCCAGTTACATTTTAATCTGGTTGGGGAGTGCTGCAGCTATGTTTGACACTCCTGCAAAGGACCCACCCAGTGCTCTGGAAGCCTTCCTCTCCTTTCACAGTTTGGGAGGCCTAAGGCATCATTTGCACTGTCCCGTTATGGTGTCTCTTGCTGTTTGTGGTGGACGTGCTTGCTTCTGATACCACAGTTTTGGTTGTGCTTTTCCACGGCGCCGTGTCTTAGATACCTTGCATACCACCAAGGTGTCACCCTGTCAAAGCTCACAGCGATCCGAGCATGTGACACAGAAAATGGAAATGACCAGAAGTCCTGAGGCTGTTGTGTCGAGCCTCTTTTGCCTCTTCGTTTGGGCCTGCGTGGCCTCTGGCTTGAACTGTTGCAGTGGCCCTCTCAGCCTGCCTTGTTGCCTATCTCCCCATTAAAATGCAAGGTCCCTGTGAGGAGGGATTGTTTCATTCATTGTATCTGTGCCCCCCAGCACCCCACGTAGTGCTTGCTACGGAGTAGTGCTTAATAAATAGTAGGTGCTTAATAGATGCATGTTGGTTGCTTGCCTAAAGTGTCTTAGCCCCTCTAATCCATCTTTCATACAGGTACCAAGGCTTGTTAAGCGCGGCTTCCCACTCAGGCTCCCTGCCTCCCTGTTATCTCTAGGGTCAAATACTTATTCTGCAGCACTCGGCACTCTTCCCGTCTTGACCCCGCCCATGCATGTCAGGTACTTCCATTTTTCTCCAGGCAGCCTCCAACTAACTGTTCCGCACGCTTTTCTTGCCCTTGACATTCCATCTCTAGTTTTCCCAGATTCCCCAGAGATGTTAATCTTTGAAATTTGGTCATAAGCATATGGAATTCCCAAGAATTCCTGAAACCAACTTATTTTGTGTTTTTCATAACGCATTTTATTTATGTGTTTTCAAAGAATAATGAATAAACCCTAATAAACAGTGAATCATTCTTCTGTGATTGGGTTATACTAAAAGTTCCAGAGGTTTTCTGTTTTTAAAAAAGATATAATAATAAATGTACAGCATGTTATTTACTGTGTCATCTAAAGCATCTGGCAACAAGCTGATTTTCTTTATTTTTCTTAAAATACTTCTGACAACATTCCCATTTGCTTATCAGAGGTATCGACAGATGGGTTTGGTAAATAAGACACAGTAAGTTTAGTAGTGTGCACAAAGAACAGGCACATGCTGGAAAACGGCCCGCAGCCCTTTTGGGTGGGGTCTGCCGATCTCCCAGCGAGGTCCCCAGCGCCACACAGAGTCCTGTGTCACAACGGCCAATTCAAGGGCCTGTTTGGGAAGCTTCTTTCTTGCTCATGTGATTTTTATAGAGTATACTCTGTTTATTAACATTTATTTATTTGCAAGAATGACTCATTGTTAACAGCAAAAAAAAGTTTATGGACACACACTTAGAGCATGGCGACAGTTATAACCCATGCCACTTTTCTGTGCATCGGCCCCAGTTCTGGTGAATGTTGGCCTTGATCTTCAGTTCCACACGTTGCAGTCCCTGCTCTTGCTTTCAGTTTAACATTAGTGCGTTTCTTTGGACTAGTAACATCTCTGTGTTGGTAAGTTTCAGTTTTCACAGGAAATCACAGTCCTTTTTCCTGATTTCTCAGATGATTTCTCTCAGGAATTAGGAAAACATGCCTAAGAAATGCTGGGAAGTTACACATGGAAACACAGTCCAGGACAGAGCAGAGCCAAGATGGCAAAACAGCAGCAAGAAGTTTACTAAGCTTCTCTTCCTCCCAAGCTCCCCTAGACAAGTCTAGAAAATGAACCAGACCAAACCCTGATGGAGAAATCCAAGAAAACATTGCATTGAATCATTTTTCCAGCCTATGTTGGTGTAGGCAGATGCAGATGTTACTGGCACTGGGGTCTGACCAGGAGCACTGCAGTGTGCTGGGAGACACTCATATGGAGCACTGTGACAGGTGCCAAGTGGCTGCTTTGTTACCCACGACACAGTTCTAGGTCAGCAATCTGGTGAACTGAGGAAGGGAACTGCGCCCAGGTAGGTGAATTCTGGGATAGGGATTCCACAGGGGATGATGTGGTGAAGAAGCTCATTCTGAAGTGAACAGCAGCCATATGTCTATCCTCAGACCCCAGGAGCAGAGGTGGGTTTGAGGTCCTCTTTCTTTACCATTCTGAAGCTTGGAGAGGAATAGCCAGAACAGCAATCCCATACCAGAGGGGGGCCTGTCACTCTGGGCTACCCAAGCTGGCTGAGAGGAGCTGAGTCCAGAAGCAGTCTGCTCTTGCTCAGACCCAGGCAGATAAGAAACTTTTAGAATAGGGGAGCAGTGATGAGGCCCTTTTGGGAGCAGGCCCCCCTACCTGAGCTGTGAGACCCTGGAGTAACATACTATCCAGTATCCCAAGAGAGCAGCAAGAGGACCAGCCCAGAACTTTTCCTTCAGAAGTGTGCAGTGACTAGCCCTCACATCAAGCCCAAAGTCAGGAAGTTGCCTGGAAGAAGGAGCCAACAAAAAAAATCCCTTCATAAAAAGCTGTGATGGTGAAAGGGATGCTCAAGACATAAACTCAGAATAACCCCAAAACATCTCTTTCAAAGAAAGAAAAACGCAGTGTGAGCACAAATCCAATTGGCGTTTCTGGAAGAGATGAAGCATGAATCAAGCTGTTTTCATAAATGAAATGAGAGTTATGGAAGAAAGACTTGAAAAAGGGAATTAATAGTGTGGTTTAAGGAGTACAAAACCTTACTGAAGAAAATAATTCTCTGAAAATTAGAATGGACCAAAAAGAAGCTTTTGGGGATCTTTTTCAAGAGGTGATTGGTGAATTCTTTCAATTTCTATTTTGCCTTCTGGTTCTAAAATATCAGGGCAATTTGCTTGATAATTTCTTGAAAGATAGTGTCTAGACTCTTTTTTTGATCATGGCTTTCAGGTAGTCCAATAATTTTTGGATTATCTCTCCTAGATTTATTTTCTAGGTCAGTGGTTTTTCCAATGACACATTGGCTTCATTTTTTCATTACATCTGTTTTATAGTATCTTGGTTTCTCATAAAGTCATTAGCTTCCAATTGCTTCAATCTAATTTTGAAGGAATTATTCTCTTCAGTGAGTTTTTGAAATTTCTTCTCCATCTGGCAAATTTGGCTTTTTAAGACATTCTTCTCCTCATTGGCTTTTTGGGCCTCTTTTGCCATTTGAGTTAGTCTATTTTTTAAGGTGTTATTTTCTTCAATATTTTTTGGGGTCTCCTTTAGCAGGCTGTTGACTCACTTTTCATAATTTTCTCGTATCATTCTCATTTCTCTTCCAAATTTTTCTTCCACTTCTCTTATTTGATTTTCAAAATCCTTCTTGAGCTGCTCCATGGCCTGTAATCAGTTCATATTTTTCTTGGAAGCTTTTGATGCAGGAATTCTGACTTAGTTGTCTTCCTCCCATCCCATGCTTTGATCCTTTTTGTACCCCCAAAAGGATTCTATGGTCTGTGCTTCCTGTGCTTACTTATTTCCTAGCCAAGACTTTTGAGCTTTTTGCCGGTAGATCTCTGCTTCCACATTGGAGAGAGCTTTGTCCCAAATCGCAGGGGTTTTCACAAATGTTGTCAGACATATGAGGAGGGCGCCCTCTCTACAGCCACCATAAGCTCTGGCACACTGGCCACACATCCGAGGTCCACCACCCAAGACCATGATACAGATCCAAGCAGGTTAAATAAAGCAAGAGCAGTTACCCTCTGAATGGTCACTTGGTCCCCCTACAATCTGCAGGCCAGGAGCTCTGGAGGCAGCCACGTAGCAGCAGCTGCAGCCACTGTGTCTATGCTACCTCTCGCCCTGGGTATAGGGGCTAGACCACACTCTTCCGTCACCCTGTTCCAACAGAGTTCCCCGCTGACCTTTTACTTTCTTTTTGGCATTTATGGGTTGATAAGTCTGGAAACCGCCATAGTTGCTGGTGATTCACTCTCCTGAAGTCTGCCCTGGCCGCCACTGGTCAGGGCCACTCTGGGACCAAAATTCCACGGCTCCCTTGGGACTGTGCTCGGCTCCCAGTGCCGTTTGATAGACCCATCCTGTTGGCCTGCCAGGCTGGCTTCAGCAGGAGATTTGTTTCTCTCTGTCATTTTGTGGGTTCTGTCAAGAAGCTGATGTCTCCATGAGACAAGAAGAAATAGAAAAACAAAGTCAAAAGACTGAAAAAAAGATGGAAGAAAATGTGAGGTATCTCATAGCAAAAACAATTGACCTAAAAAAAATAGTGAAGAATCAATAGATTGCCTTAATGTCATGACCCAAAAATATGCCAAGACTTTCTGTTTCAAGAAATCTTAAAAGAAAACTGCCCAGATATCTTAGAACCAGAGGGCAAAGTGGAAATATAAAGAATCCACCTTCTGAATGGAAGAACTCTCAGATGGAAACTCTCAAGATCATCATAGCCAAAATCTAGAGCTTCCAGGTCAAAGAAAGTATGCTTCATGTGCCCAGAAAGAAAGAATTCAAGTACCAGGGAGCCACAGTCACAATTATACACCATTTAGCAGCCGCAATTATGAAGGAGTAGAGAGCTTGGAATATTATATTCCACAAGGCAAAGGGTCTTTGCTATCAATAATAAATTGCCCAGAAAAACTAAGTATAATCCTGTAAGGGGGAGAGGGGGATGAGAGAACTTCTAAACATTCTGACCAAAGACCAGGACTGAGGGGAAGCTTTGAAGGTTAGACGTAGGAGTGAAGAGCAACACATAGATAATCCCAAATGAATAGTCACAGAGCACTAACTGTGCATAAACTGCTTACATTTCAGTATGAGCAGATAATCTGTGTCCCCCCTCACCCCTAAATCCTGTCGTCATCTGGGTCTTTGAGAAAGTCTAATTAGGTAGGGCCTAGTAGTGGTTCTGTTAGGTCTTGATGATCTTAAGGGAAGAATGGAGAGAGGGGAGAAGAGGAATACATTGGGAAAGAAAGGAAAGGAAGATTAGGAAAAATTATCTCCTATGATGAGGGTGCTCAAGTAAACATCTAGACAAATGAGGGGTGAGTGGAGCAGTTGACATTTGAATCTTAACTTGTATGAGGTAGTCTAGGGAAAGAAGAATACACATACAAACCCATATATGCATACTTGCATACAAAAATGTATTTCACTCAAAAGGGAAATAGGATGGAAAGAGAAGGTGGTGGGGGGGGGGTGGTAGGTTAAGAGAGAGATTAGTCCTAAGTGAAACAAACTGATAGTGGATGTTCTGAAGCATAGCCCTTTTTCAGATGGCAAATGGTAATCTGAGAGGTGTGTCCATAAACTAGTGAATGGCAAATCAAGTTATGGCATGTAAATACGATAGGATATCTTTGTGCAGTCAGAAATGATGATGGGAATGGTTTTAGAGAAACCTGGGAAAACTTGTATGAACAGATATAGGAGTGCAGTGAACTGAAGTAGGAGAACAATTTAGACAGTGATAATATAGTAAAATCAGACAACTTTGAAAGAATTAGGAACTCAGATCAGTGTAAGTAATGAGGAAACATGTTCTTCCCCTCCTGATTGAGAGGTAAAGGACTCAGAGTGCAGGACTAGACGACCTATGGATTTTTTTTGCCAGATGTCCGTGATGAAATTTGTTTTGATTGACTCAAGTAATACATATTATCCTGAGGATATTTAAGGATGAAATTGAACGGAGGACAACAAACCCAACTAAAAATGGAAAAAATCTTTAGCAATTTTATATCGGATTTTTAAAAAAATCAGTATATCGCCAATGCAATATCCACAGTGGCTGCTATGTTTATGCAGGCATATTTCCAGGTTTGAATCACAAGCTATAACAGACTCCGTTCTTCAAAGACAAAACCAAGATATTTATTCATATACCAGAAAGCCAGATCCACTGTGGTAATAAAGAAGTTGGTAACATTAACAATGCAGGGAGCACCGCCCTCCCCAAACCTTCCCTCAGTCAGACCTCCCCACAAACAAGCTCCGTTAGGCAAAATGCCCCTCTCACCCCCACTAGCTGCTCTGCCATACTCTCCCTGCCCTGTCTGGCTGTCTGCTCTCTTGGGTAGCTCTTCCCACATGCTGAACTCCATGGGACTCAGCTATGGGCTGGGCCAGAGCTCAAAGCAGGTCACATGGGCCTGTTAAGGGACAGGGAAGATCTTCAGATTCCCTTCACATTACTGTCAGGCATAGTGGAAACATCACAGTTGGAGTCTTCACATACTAATCCTGGGTGTGCTGCATGATGAAATGGAGCTAAAGAAAACAGATGGAAAGAGCAGCTGGATTAGGCCTAGGATATCCAGAGGAGGCATGAGGGCAGCCTCTCTCCCCACTCTACCCACCCCCCAGAGAAAAATAGATTGTTTTTAAGATATCTAAAAGAAGGGGGAATGACAGTGCCTTGGAAAAATCTTAGATGGTCCTAGTTATTGTCATGAGCTAGCCAGAGAATTTAAATAACTTGGGATGTGTACACCTGCTCTCATTGCCCATCATTCCCCGGGCAGTGAAGTTGATGTTAAGGGCATCGTCTCTTGCTTTGAAACTGAAGGATTTTTATGAGCAGAGTCTACAAGTACGTTCTTGTTGAAGTTACGAGAAGAGGGTAGGAAGACTTGTGCAAATGACATCGTTTTTACGTTGAGGTTTGACTTTACTTTCACACAGTCGACTCAAGGCTTGGTTTTAACTATAAAATAAATGATTTTGATTTGTTAGAATAGAATATTGCCTTAAAGGCTCTCTTCCAGCAAGGTATTTCCCAGGCATGTTTAAAAATCCTACAAGATTCCTTGAAAGATATAAATTAACTTTTTTCCATTCTATAAAGCGAATCATAGAACAGAGAGGTGGTTGCTTGCCAGAGGTTTTAGGCAGGACCATCTTGAAAGATGTTTGGTGTAGAGTCAGTCAGTCAGCTTTTATGAAGTGCCTACTGTGTGTCAGATAGTGTCCTAAGTGACAGGAGATTATAGATGTTGGCCCTCCATCCCCACTGCCCACCCCCTTTTCTGTTGGCAGATAGCAGTGTGCTGATAATACAAAGCCCTGGCGTATTTCAGAACCTCCTAATTGAGGTTCATAATCATCCAGGAATTGTTCTTAGCCAAATGCTGTCCAGTGATAAGATGTTTAGCACTTTGAGTTCTTAAAGCGCTATATCAATACTAGTTGTCATCATTCACACAGGAAAAACTAAGATGAGGAATGTCTTTTGCCAAGACTCTGTAGTTGGTGGACAACTCATAGACCTGGTTTATCAATATATATGGATAAACAAGCGACTCAAAATCAAAGAGGGGGAGGAAGAGAGTGGGCTGAATTGCTTTTGGAAAGTTGTGCAGTGCTTCTTCATAAAAGAGGCCCATCTTAATATCCCTGTTCTTCAGTGATGACATACAGCTATGAGTCCTAAAATTCTGCCTCTGATCTTACACACACACACACACACACACACACACACTCACTCTCTCTCTCACACACGCTTCAATACTTTGCTATCACAAAAAGTGTTACTGTAAATATTTTGGTGTAAATGGGGACTTTGTTCTTATCAGTGACCTCCTTGGTATATAAGGCTAGTATTAGAATTTTGGGTTAAAGGATATGGATATTTTAAGTCATTTTATTAGCCTAATTCCAAATTGCTTAGTACTTGTATAAATGATTCACAACTCCACCAGCAATGTCCTAGTGTGCTTATCCCATAATCTCTCTGATACTGACTATGACCACATTTTCATGCTTTCTTAATATTCATGTCAGGTATTCTAGAGGAGGGTCCCCCAGCATATTGGGCAGCCTAATTTTGGAGGTTTACAGAATACTGTGGAAAAGCCTTACTAGATGAAGGGTAATGGAGAGATTGCAATACTGTTTTGGAGATAGTATTCAAATTTATCAAAATCTCAGACCCATCAGAGTAGGTTTTCTTCTACATGAGTATTAAATTAATAAATATATGGGTTTTGAATGCTTATAATAATAGGACAGCTTTGCAACTTTATTTTTCTGTATCTTATCTGTTCTTGAGTTATTGGGCATGTTGATGGCAATTAGTAACATTAGCTGTCTAATACATTCATCTACATTGGCTAGGTAGAAGATTTCCACATGCTTACATTCTAATGTCCAAAAAAAGAGCTATTGGTTTGAATATTTTTTCTACCATTCTTTGTTGAACTTAATGAATTTTATATTGATGGAACTTCTGAGTTTGCAGTATGGTTAGTCGTCTTCAGACACCCATCTAGTGTGGAGGTGATGCTAGATTCTAGCTCTAGCTTTGCCAAGAGAGAACAAGCCTTGACTAGCCTGCCAAGGTGGCGATCCTCAGAGAAGGGGCCTTGTGATGGATTGTTCATCCCGTCGACAAGTTTCTCCCAGATGGAAAGGCTCTGAGAAGGAACCTTGCGAAGGTCTGCTCTTGGGCCAATCCTCCCATTTTTCAGGATGCTTCCTTACCCCACTGGCTGCCAGGTAAAGGATTACCTGCTGCAGCAGCTCTCAAACATTATAGACAGTGTTGTGGAGGAGTTCTACCCTGTAGAAGTAGCCAGAGTGATGAGGTGGCGAGTACTGCCATGGGACATGTGGTTTCAGTGCGGCTTCTAGTCATCTCTGAATCTGGATACCCTTGCTAATTATCGTCGCTGAATCTTTTGTCTTTGGCATCTGAAATGATAGGTTTGGGATGAATTCTTTTTTCTTTAGGTTTTAGGGGGTCTGTTGATAATGTTTATGTTGAATATATATAAAAGTGTTTGCAGTTGATTCAGTGTGTATTATTCCTTTCAGGCTATTAAATCACTATTTGATTATTCTAAATAGTCTGAAAAAAATTAATAATTTTCTAAAGATAACCAGCTTAATGCCTGCATAGCTTAGAACCTGGTATGATCCGTGATTTAGTAGCAGAAAAAAAGCTGAAGTGAAAATGTTCATTTTTCATAAATGTTATTTGCCTATAATGAGTTGCTGGCATAGCAGATAGAGTGCTAGACTTGGATTCAGGGAGACCTCAGTTTGAATCTTGCTTTCAGCTTTATTAGGTAAGGTACCTTGGGGCACCTGTACAATGAGAGTTAATAGATTTAGTGCCTACTTCGTAGAGTTGTGATGATTCCTGACTCACTGTCAAACTGGGGGGACCTACAGAAGGCAAATATTTTTAAAGTTTTTAAAGCAAAGGAGCTAGTAAACTCCCCTGGCAAGATTTCAGAACATTTATTTTTTATTAAAGAAGAATTTAGTGACCATATAGAAATGGAAGCAGTGATCCCAGAGGGGGAAGCAAAGCTTGCTGCAGCGCAGGCCATGCCAGGTTGACGTTGTCACCAAACAGGTGGATCAGGGAAGTGTGATAGATTGGCTTCCCAGATTTTGTCCAAGCCTTTAAAACTGAGGTATGCGCAACAATAGCACAATTAGATTGGAAACTGACTGAAAGGAGTTATTCATTCTTTAACGTTCCCAATGGGATGCCTCAGGAATCTGTGGTTGACCTTCTATGGTTAAGCATTTTTTATCAGTGATTTCATTGAAGACATAGATGTCAGGCTTATCCAGTCATTATTTTTAAATTTCCTTTTTATTACCTTGAATTTGATAAACTTCAGCAAACATGAACATTTCCCTCCAATAAGGAAAAACAGGACTGTATATGAAATCATCCATCTCCACTATGTTCAGATTGGCTTTTGTTGTTGTATAGTCTAAATTTAAAATGGTAGTTCCAGTGCTTGCCTACTTCTGTGTGTATTTCTGAACACTCTGTTGCTTTCTTTTGGGGATAATTTTCTTTTACTATTGTTCCTCTCACTTATACCTCCTGCTCCCCCCCAACAAAAAAAAATGTTAAAAGCTCTTCGTTGTGGCAGATGTACCGACCACATCAGAAGGTTTGTGTCTCGTTCTGCACGTCTGTTTTGTCAGCTCTTTGCCAGGAGATGAGAAACACAACTGATCATCAGTCTTCTGGAGGCTCGATTCGCCTTTGTTGTTGGTCCTATTTTTTAAGTCTGTCACAGTATGGTGATTTATTGTATGAATTGTTCTAATTCTGCCCACTTCATTCTCCATCGGTTCATACAGATCCTCCCAGGATTCTGTATCTGCCCTTTTCTTCACTTCTTATGGTGCATTAATATTCTGTTATTGAATAGACCTCAGTTTGTTTAGCTGTACCCCAATAGATGATACTTACTTTAATTCTAGTTCTTCATAACAATAAAAAGGTTTTTTTTGCTCTTTGAATCCTTTCCCTTTTTGTTTTGGGTTGGGGTCAGCTACACAATCTTACCTGATTTGAGGATGACCCAGAACTTGGAGGGGTAGCTTATGTGTTAGATGACAGCGTTCAAATTGGGAAAAAAAAATTGTTCCTGGACTGAAAAAGTTTGTAGGCAAAATCTGGCAATATGAAATTTATTAGGAACAAATGCAGAGTCTTGTACCTTGCTTAAAAAGTCAGTTTCACAGATCCAAAATTGAGAAATGTGGCTAATATCAAGTTCATCTGAAAAAGATTGCTGGGTGTAGTGGCTTGTAAATCCAGTATGAGTCAAGAGAGTGATGTAGCAGCCAGAAGGGCCAGTGTGGCTTGGAAAAAAATGCTTTCCTGTGGCCCTGTGGCACTCTGCCCTGGCCAGGCTTTTTTTTTCTAGGTACCTTCTGTTTATTACATCCCTCCCCATCCTTCTTCTAAATTGAGTTCAAGTCTGCCCCAGACTTCTTGTGCAGCCTTCCCGTCCTTCTCCAGTCCCATACTGTTTTCTCCTTTTTTGGCACTGAGATCCTTTCTTGGCACTTGATCATATGCTTTTGACTTTATGTGTTGATTAAATGTAACATAGGTAGTTAATAAGCTGTGATTGGCTGAATAGTTTTAGGGAGAAGAGGGGCTGACCTTGTAATCAGGAAATCTGGGTTTATTTACATTCTGCCTTTGAGTCCTGATAATGTGATTTTGAGCAAACTCACTTCCCAGGTTCCTTATCTTGAAAATAGGAATGCTATTTATACTGTGCGTTTGATAGGATCATTGTCAGGAAACTTAATATTACTGTTATTATGAAGCAGATTATAAACTTCCCTGGACAAGAGTTTTGTAGTTTCTGTGCCTCATGTGGTGCTTAGCACGTTGCTGGCACACAGCTGGCATTCAGTATACTTTGACTGCAGGGGTTCCTTGGGCTGCGTGGTACAATTCTAATAAATGCTCCCACTAACCTTTTTTTTTTTTGAGGCAGTTGAGGTTCTGTGACTTGCCCAAGGTCACACAGCTGGTATGTGTCTGAGACTGGATTTGAGCTCACTCCAGGCCTGGTGCTCTGTCCACTGAGCCATTTAGCTGCCCCATTCCCACTAACTTTTGAAGCAGGGGATATAATATCACATTGTGTCTGTATATCTATATAGAGATGTATCTATCCATATAAAATTTTATAATGCCAGTGCATTTATGTCGCTGCTCTCCTTATCTCTTTTTGGTAACTTTAATAGAGACCTAGAAAGGGTAGCAGACCTATGACTGAAAATAATTGGTTTGTGACTTTACTTGTTCAGCCTCAGACACTTACTAGCTGTGTGACCCTGGGCAAGTCACTTAGCTAAACTTCTGTCTACCTCAGTTTCCTCATCTGTAAAATGGAGATCTTAATAGCTCCTAACTCCCAGGATTGTTGAGGCTCAAATGAGATAATTGTAAAGTGTTTAGCACAGCGCCTGGCCCATAGCAGATACTGTGTAGATGTTAGCTATTATCATTGCTGTATTCTTTTCCATGTTTATTCCATTTCCAAACTTTTGGGGGAGACATTCTACCCATTTAACCAAAACAGAAGCTTTTAGCGACAGGTTGGATGCTGCAGTGGAATTTTGGTTCGTAGCAGCATCTGTGAAACCTTGGAGTATAATTTATGGATGCTGAATTCAGTCTTTTTGAGAAAGTCAGAGATGGTTTAGCTTGCTCCCGTATTTGGGCATGGGATTAGAGGTGATTGCTGTCTGTAGTCTAGCTGGCCTGAGCTGAAGTTATTACTTAACTGCATTTAGAAACTCACAAAGAATTTGGGGATCAGGGTGGGTAGAGAATGTCCAGGTATGGGCCTGGATGTTCTTATGTACCTGGATGGTCTGGATGCCTTTAGTCTCATTCATTTCTTACATTGAGTACTTGATATTACCTCTTTGAAAAAAAAAAGAATGCTGCATCAAGTACATTAAAGAGATGAGATAATCCTGTATTATGTTTGTTGTACTGAGTGGTTGTTCTCAAATGACTTGAAAGAGTTTGATGCAAATTATAATTCTAACAGCAGTTGCAATCGAATATAATAGATTAGAATGTTTTCAGCGCTTAACTGTGGGTCTTGGTCTCAAAAAATTTGTAACAGTAAAAGGTATCTGAACTCACAGCCACCAGAATCCAAGGGGTGAAGAATCTGAGATGCTCTGGCAGCCCTCGCCCCAGCTGCACGGAGCACCTTCACTGCAGCCTGAGCTCTGAACACAAAGCATGGTCATGTACTGTGCGTGCCCGCAGGCCCCCCAGAACCACAGCTGCCTGAACCAAAAAGGCATCACAAGTGGAAAAAGCTCAAGGACCTTGATTTAGATCATTCTCTCCGGTTTTTTTCTTAGTAAATCACTTTACCTGCTTTTCCTAAGGGAGTAAAGAATTGTGTCCCATGTTCTTGTTTTGTTTGTTGGATCACCGTCGGACTCCTGCTCGTAATCTTGCCATCTCAGTTGGGCCTGTAGTGGGGTGTTTTCTTATGGTGATGCCTTTATGTGGGGGATAAAAAAGAGAATGATAGAACTGTGTCTGAACAAGTGAGGGAAATAATCAAATAATCCTCATACCTCAGAATCTCCCCATTTGTGTTTAAATTCAGGAGAGGCTAAAATGTACGAAAATTCTTATAATAATTCCTATTAATGAGATATTTACTTGATCCATTAGTTTTCACCTGATAAAAGCCTTTTTCCTTCACATGGCTGAATTTTTAATGAAAGCTAAGGATTCTTTTTTGTATACTTGACCAAACTTTTTTTTTTCCCAAAAAAAATTTTTTTTTGGAAGGAGGGAAATATAGTCAGTCTTAATATGTCCATTGTGGAGAGGTTCTGCGTAACTATACATGTACAGCTTGTATTGAATTGCTTGTCTTTCTGGTGGGGGTGGGTGACGAGGGAGGAAGGGAAAGAATCTAGAATTTAAAGTTCTATAATCAAATATTAAATATATATATACATGTATACATATAATTATTATTATTAGTTGCATGCAACTGGGAATTAAGATACACAGGCACTGTGGTAGGGAGATCCATCTTGCTCTACCGGAAAGTCAGAGGGGTGATGGGGAGGACATAGGAGAGAACAGATTGGGGGAGGGGGTATACAGTGGGATCACTGTTTTGGGGTGGTGGGTAGGGGAAAGATGGGGAGAAAATTTGTAACTCAAAATCTCGTGGAAATGGATGACATAAATAAAAGTTAATTAACAATAAAAAAAATTCAAAAAAAAATTTTTTTTTTACAACTCCTTTCTAAATAAATGATTCTTGAATGGTCAAGTATAGTGAAACTGGCCTTCTTAGAACGTTTCTTTTCAGATTATTTTACTAATCTAGGTTTAACAGATTTTTGGTAGCGTTTATATAGATATATAGCTATGGTCACTCTCCATTTATTAGAGTGTCATAGGAAAAGATGACAAACTGATTCCTGAAATTCTCAATTTTTAGCTCTTGATAAAATATTGGGAGCCCTGATTATGCTTTCCTTGGCCCTCTCCTGTGGTTTCTGATACACTTAGAACTTGATCTCTATCATATTTGGAATAGGAAGCATCATGGAGAGCAAACAGCTATCTTGTGGTTAACAAACTGTATATAGAAATATGTTTGTACCATATTTTTAGGAGAGCCAGTTGACTGGCAGGCAATACAATTTTCTTCTCATTTTAGAATCTAAATTGAACAGGTGAATATAGAAATGAGGGTTTGTTACATATAACATGCTACCAATTCTGTTTTATGTTGAGATAGATTGTAAACTCCTTGGGAGCAGAGGTGGTAGAGCCCAACAGTACAGGTCTTAAGAAATGCTGCTGCCTAATTGCTCAGAATTTAGGTTCTTTTTTCCTAAAGAAAAGTAGAATATTAAGACCTTTCTGAAAACTGTTCTTGATTTAGAAAGGGAAACAAATAATCCATCTTGTTTAAAAGCAAAATTTTTATTTTTGTGGTTTTAAGACATTGTTTCCAGCATCTGGTTTCATGTGTGCATGTGTGTGTTGGGGGGTGGGGGTTGTTCTTGTATCTTGACTTTTTTCCTTTTTTTTGGGGATTCTTTATAGTTGGACCTAGTGGATGGAGTGTAGGACTTGGGGTTGGGAAGACCTGGCCTAGAGGGTCTGCTTTCATGCTTACCCAGGTGTGCTGTGATGGACAAGTCATTTGCATTTTGAATCTTTGGGTAGTAATACCTACCTCATGGGATTGTTAGGCTTAAGTGAGATGACAGAGGAGGCCAAGTGCTTGACCTCCAAAAGCACAGTTGACAGTTATTTATTTTCTAATGTCTCTAACTTAGATATTTCTCCACTTACACCTTCCTTTCAGAATATTTTCACCAATTCTTCTGTTTTCCTAGCTCTTCCCTTACTCTTAGATATGATCTTATTTCTCAGCTGTTTTTCCTGCAACATCTTTGCTTCATAATGTGAACCTACTTTGAGAGAATCTTTTGGAAAAATAAGTCTTGCTGTATTAGCTTTCTATTTGGTTGTCCAGATTTCATTGCCCCAAATATTAGAATATCCATAATCCATTTCTTCAGGACATTTATCATTTGGTAGTTGATTTATTTAGCTGGGGTAAGATATATCCCTTCATCCTTAGATTTTAGACATACGCACACAAGGCGGCTTTGTGCCAAGTACTGGGAATACACAAGTGAAAAGCAGACAGACAGTTCTCAGTCAGTCGGACTTCTCTGTACCATGAGAGGGAAATATGCCATAAGTACAGATGACTGTACTACAAAACAGAGCCATGGAGAATTTCCTGGGCTTCTCCTGGCTGGCATTCCCATTCTGATCCCCAGAGGTGGAGTGAGTCTTCTCTGATTCTTGTGGGTTTTTCCGCCAGTGTTCTAGTGCCTTCCAGAGGCAAGTGCAGCTTGTATACTAGGCGAACGTTAGAGGAATGTTGATCACTTGGCCACATTGGATGCTTATTATCCAGGAGATAATAGTATTTCCCTTTCTGCTTCAAGTGAGCCCTAGAAGTGAGCCTCCCTGTGGCCAGCCCAATTTCTGATTTCCTTTTTCAATAAGTTTTTCTCAGAATCTGGTTTTGTTAGACCCATTTGTTAGTATTCTAGTCATTTTACAATCAGAATACAAATGAAAATTTTAAATTTTATAATAAAGGAATATTAAAAGATCATTATGTTGCATTTCTTTGAATGAAGGTAGGGAAAATATAAGAGATCTTTCTAAAATAGCTTTGAAAAAATGTTGAGTTTTGCCAAAGCCATTTTCTTCTGCATAAGAGACCTTTCTTTCTTTCTTTTTTTTTTGCTTTTTGGAGAGGGGAAGGTAGGGCAGTTGGGGTTAAGTGACTTACCCAAGGTTAGACAGCTTGTTTTGTGTTAAGTGTCTGAGGCAGGATTTGAACTCAGATCCTCCTGACGCTGGGGCCGGTGCTCTATTCGTTGCACCACCTCCCTGTCCGGACCTTTTTTAAAAATGTGGAGGATTGAGGGGGTGAGGGTCGGGGTGGGGACAGCAAATGAACCAGATATGCTTCAAGCTAAATGAGTATTTAACTTTAGAAACCAGTTGCATGTAACAATTTGCTATTAAAATGGATGTTATTAATCCTCCCTTAAATAATTATAAAGGGATTTCCCTATATTAAAATTAACACGTGTAAAGCTTATATAATTTGATTATGTAGAAATATAGAAATTTTTTATGTATGTAAATACTGTTACCTATGTGAGTAAATCCTTAGTTACCGTTTTGTTGTGTGTACCGTGCTTATACATGCACATGTTATGTCCGTTTCAAGTTCAGTTACCTGTTAGAACTGGTAAGAGTACTTAGACCTTTAGTATGTTTGTGTTTTAATAGTTGTTTTAGCTCACGCTCCTGTAATGCTTTAAGGCATGTAAGACACTTACCAGCTCTGAGATAGGTGCTCTAAGTGGTATCTCCATTTTTTGATGGACCTTTTATTTGCACCAGTCCCAAAAGAAAGTCTGCACACCATTTTCTTTTACTTAGGAACTGTAATGTTTCAAATATATTCTTTTTTTCTTTCTTTCTTTTTCCCAATATAATTAATTTCAGCCTAGGTAAGGAATTTAATTAGTGTTTTAGTTACAATTCCAGCCTCCTTGGCCTAACTCATTATCTTGTTTTTCTACTACTCTGAAAAGTTGAAGAATAGTAATAGGAGACTCGTTATCTCCAGATTTGGGGAGTTCTATCTCATCAATAGGCAAGCAGCTAATAACTTCTTGATTTTTTTCTTAAAAATAATTCTATTCTTCAAAATGCAGAGGAATCAAGAGAGGGAGATTCTATACTAAAACTGATTCCAGGTAACAGGGAGGGACTGGTTTCTGGTTTGCAAATAATGGGAACCTTGGGGGTAAATAGAACCATTCCTCCCCTCGGAGTTTGACGCAAAGGTGAGGTGATCTAGGTGTCACCAGACATGAGTTCTAGAATTTGGAGGACGCTGATGTAAAAGTGTTCAGAGAAAGGATAGGAAAGGTCACGCAGAACACAACTCCAAAAGGGAAGTCATTGCAGGAGTGACAGGTGTCACCGGCATTTTGAAGACACACAGGGACCTATTTATCAAAAGAGCAAGGACAAAAATGTGGATACGCAGAGGATTCACTGGGTTAGGTTTTGAAAAGCTCTGTATGGAAGACCAAAACAAGAGTAAGCCTGGTTCCTAGTGGGGCTCTAAGGGCAGCATAAGTCTGGCAGGTGATAGCAGTAATCCAGCCTGAAGTTTGGCAAGTGATAACTGGCCAGTTGGAGGCATGTCAGAGGTTTTGATCTTGGAAATTGAAACAGGAAGAACTGGTTAATGGTGAGTACGACTCAGGGTGTGACTTTCTTTCTGTGACTGTTGTTGAGTGGAGCCTAGGTTGAAAGTTTTGAGATTGAGGAACTGGGAGGTTAGAAGGGGAGATAAGGCAACTTGAAATACATGGGGACACCCAGGAAATTGTAGAGAAACTGTTGCTTCAGAGCCTAGGTTCCCTGTGCCCTGCTTAACCTTCCTGGAGGCCACTGGAGGCCAGCCAGTCAGTGTGGGGTCCTGGCAGTGAGCAGTGATGTGACTAATGCAGGGAGTTGTTCCAATGAGAAACCGTCTCCATTTAGCTTGCCTGTGTACTCTTAGCCATGCATTAGGGATAATGAGCTGGAGGATTATGAGCAATCCTCGGGATTGGATAGGTAAGACATCTGTCATGGGCTTTTTAGTGCTGTATAAGGGAGAACCTTTTTTTTAAACGTGTGAAATGTGTTGTTTTGTGGAACATAGTATGTTTTCATCTGCTTTGATTTTGGAAATGTATAATCTTGAAAATAAATACAATGATTCCAGGAAGAATTATTAAGATTAGACTATTTCTCCCTATGTTGAATCTGAGCATGTTAATCATTCTTTACTAAAAACTGAAGATAAGTGTTAGGGATTTGATTTGTAGAAATTCTAGACAACATCACCTGTTATTAATTGTGAAATATATGTTCTCTTTGCATGTCTAGACTTTCTTTTTTGTTTCTCAGGTTGCACGTTTTAAAAAATTACCAAATGGTGAAAATGAGACAATGATTCCTGTATTGACATCAAAAAAAGCGAGTGAATTACCAGTCAATGAAGTTGTAAGCATTCTTCAAGTAAGTGATGGAGTGGGCTTCTGGGTATTAAAAAAAGAAACAAGTTAGACTGTGATACATTCAGGCAAGATTATGGGAACTATACCACTGTTGCTAAAAAATGGATTTGACAAGGTCAGTTTATTATTCAGTATAGTTCTGCTTTTTAAAAAAATCCTGCTTTGACTTAATGATGTTTGTAAGAGCAGGGTAAAAGTGGAGTTCAGATATAATAAAACACATCTTATTTATATTCTTACTGAGATAACCTTTTTTTATATAACCTCTCCTCACTAAATCTTAAATAGAAAATACTGTTCCTTTGATCCCCGGGGACTTTAATGTGTACTGAAACAATGATTTAAAAATAGTTTTAAAAATTGAAGTTTTTTCATAGTAGTCACTTAGTAATATGTTTACTTATTGATATGTATACACCAAATTTTAGAATCACTTAAATTGGCAAAGTCATAACGTAATTTAGGATTTGTGATCTAGAATGAGTTCTGGCATAGAGCTTTTAAGTGGGGAAAACTACTTACCCTTGGGTGCAGCTGCTTCTTTAGTTTTGTTGTTGTTGACAGCGATACTAAGTCATGAGAATTGACATCAGGATGTGCGGAATGGATTAAGTCTTTTCAAGTCCCAAGATCCAACTCATTTTATATTTTCTGCTAAGTTGGGAAACATGTACTATTTGCTGGTGATGATGGCTTTCTTCTCTCCGGGAGTGGGGATCTCTGTTCACTTCAGTGTTTGTGATTGGTCCTACAAAGAAAAAAGTCTGAACTGGGCCTTGGTGCTTTAGAGAATGTTCAGTTTTAGGAGCAAGATTTTACAAAGAATTTACAAGGCAGTAACTTCCTTTTTACAGAGCTTGTAATTAACTTCTGTCATTTCTCTTCCTTCATTGAGGAATAGAAAAACTTACATAGCATGACATTAGACTTTATAATAACAGCTTACTCTGCACAATTCAATAGGCTGATCTTCAGAACGGCCTAAACAAATGTGAAGTGTGTCACAGGCGAGCTTTCCATGGCTGGAACGAGTTTGACATCAGTGAAGATGAGCCACTGTGGAAGAAGTATATTTCTCAGGTGAGGCTCTCCCTCGTCTGCTTTCAGACAAACCTCCCCTCCCTCTAGCCCCCACGGGCATCGTCAGCCGCGCTCGTCACGTCTTTATTTTGGAACTTTTCCCTTCAGGGTACGTGGCGCTGTTGTGGATTTTTATTGCAAGAGGATTGTTGAGTTGAATCTTAAAATTCTCATACCAAGAGCAGCCATTTCAGATGGGCGTCTTCACATAGCAGTGGGGAAACGTAAATGGAGATGAGTTGGGATATCGTATGTGATTGATGATTCCTATAGGGTCGTCATAGCCATTATGGAAGGGGAATGAACCGTCTTTAGCAAATCGTTTGTCCCTGTGTCTCAAAGACCTTTCTTATTAATTTGTCTGCCTGATCATGTAGAGGATGCAGGCATAACATTCTGTATGAATTTTTGACTGGCAGAGTTAGTTTTGAAGAGAGCACTAAATTTTTTAAAACATTAATAGAGATGATAAACTTTCTTCATAATTTTTCTTAGTAGATTCTTACTTCATTTGACCGATAAAGACGAACATCTTGATTTGATAGTGTGTTTACCTGCCTCTCCTCGACAGGCTGTTAATGGGAAAGGTTTGCTAAACGGGAAAACCAAACTTGACTTACAAACCACTCCTGGCCTCTTGGGGGGCTTGGAAGAAGAATGTGGACGGCAACTAAGCCCCAGGGTCTGGGCACTTTGCTTTTGTGCTTTACTGGGCCAAAGTCAGCCCCTATCCCATAACTGCCTTTTTTAAAAAAAATTTTTAGTTTTCATCATTCACTTCCATAAGATTTTGAGTTCCAAATTTTCTTCCCCATCTCTTCCCTCCTCCCACCCCAGACAACATGTAACTTGATATAGGCTCAACATATATGTTCATAGTAAAACCTATTTTTACATTAGTCATATTGTCACAAAGAATTAGAACCAGTGGGAGAAACCACAAGAAAGAAGAACTAGAAAAAAGAGAGATAGAGCAAATTGTATGCTTTGCTCTGCATTCAGACTCCATAGTTCTTTGTCTAGATATGGACAGCATTTTCCATCGTGGGTCTTTCGGGGTTGTCTTAGATCCTTGCATTGCTGAGAAGAGATAAGTCTGTCAAAGTTAGTCGTCGCACAGTGTGGCTGTTACTGTGTACAGTGGTCTCTTGGATCTGTTCACTCCTGAAAAGCCTTTGCTAGGCCCCAGGGGAAGAGAGAAAGTTTAGCTGAGATACAGGCCCAGTTTCCATGGGGGCCCACAGTCTCAGAATAACAAAAGGGAAATAAAAAAAAAACCAGTGTAATTTCTTGGGCAGTGGAGAAGTATAACAAGGCCGTCTGCTTCTGGTCTCCTCGCCCAGACGGGCGGGGTCTGAGGTGTCTTTAAAGGATGGTTAAAGATTCAGCAAAAGCGGGGTGTATTCTAGGAAGCAGTAATGAAATTTGGCTGGAATATAGAGTGTGTGAAGGAGAATGATAAAATCCTCGAAAGGCAGGTGCTAGGTTGTGGAGTGCCTCGAATGCCAGGCAAAGGACTGTGACCTTAAAAATCCCCACTTTGAAATTCTTCTCGCCTTAAAAATCTTTAGTGGCAACAGAAGATGTGTCATATCTGTAAAACTGCTGTGGCCTTATTGCCTAAGAAATCACAGGAATCCTTGCTGTCCTTCCTGTCACGTGCTCCGTTGCCCCATTCCCTACTGCAGAGGGGACTTCTCTGGTATGCAGGCTGTGCACAGAAATGCTGAGGAAAGGCTGTGTGGGTGGGTGGGTGAGATTTGCCTCTCCAGTCTGAATCATCTGGAAGTTCTTCCAGGTTCTTCTAAACCTTTCTGCTTTTTTCTCCTACCTCATCCTCAGGGAAAATTTCGTAAGAGCTCTACCACCATCCCTGTAATTTCACAATTGATTCATTTCTTTCTCAGCCCTTTTCACTAGCTAGGCTCCCTAGAAGTACTGCTGTGGTATCCGGAGGGAGGGCTGACAGCTATGTTTGAGTGCCAGCTTGGACATTTCCCTGCTAGAGACAGCTTTTGTTTATTTAGAGTAGCAGGTTCTGAGGGAATGTGCTTACATTATACAAGACTTCTGCTCAAAATGGAAAAGATTCACAAACTGGACCTTGGTGGTGGATCTGCCTCCCTTTCCTAGCTCCTCGGTTTCCCCTTAGAATGTTTTCTGAGGTAGGAATCTGTCATTATGGAAGAACTTTGTTCTTATTGACTGTGGCTCAGCTGCTAATGGTTTTACTTTTCCTTTCAGTTTAAAAATCCCCTTATAATGCTGCTCCTGGCATCTGCAGTCATCAGCGTGTTAATGCACCAGTTTGATGATGCCGTCAGCATCACTGTGGTAAGAGTTAGAAGGGTTTTTGGAATGGGAAGCTGTGCTGAAGCACAGTTTAGTTTTTCATTTTGATTATGCTTGAATTCTGACAAATTTGGACATGTTTCTTAATATTGTTCCGTGGTTTAAGGAAATTAGTGTACAAATTCTCTTATTCATCATAATAACCCACACAAGGGTTCAAAATATTTCTTAATTTAAAATCTTATTTTATATGTGCCAGATTTTGAGTATCATTAGTTCTAAATTGAAAGTGTATACTTTTAAACCACATTATTGTTCCACTTCAAAAATTAAACCATTTTTACCGCCCTGTTGTAGGTTTCATTTTGTATGACTATAAGATAAAGGCCTGACTATTGCTGAGTTAAAAATAAAATTTTTTCAAAGCTATAATTTGCATTGTAAAGTTATTGTATTTCTATCCAACTTGTTTGCCCTGGTTGATTTTCTAATAGGGACTAATCACCTGATTTTTAAGTAATTCGTGACTTTTTAGTTGTTCTCCTATCCCCTTTCACTTAAATTAGATGCTTAGCCCCTTCATCTTATTTATAACACTAAAATATTAAAGTGTTCTTCTTATACCGATGATGCAAAAGAATAACGAATATATCTGTCAGAAGTAATCTTACATGAAAAACATGCATTAGGTGAAGTTTATTGACTACAGACAACTAACTGTAAATTAGCTAACTTATTGAAAGTTACTTTGCTTTATTTCTTTTGTCAAATGTGCAAATAAGGTACAATTCACTATGTATATTTATATAAACAGCACTGGTGTGAGTGATTTACAGTCAGAGCAGCACTTGATGGTGAGACCCAGGGGTTGGTGCCTTCACTGAAGAACTAAGGCCCAGTTCCTGAGACTGAACCAGACTTTGCTGGGCAGACAAGGCAGAAATGCTGCCCCCTCTCCAGCTTCTGTAACGTGTCCATTCTGCTCCCTAGTCACATGGTCAATGCCTCATTTTCCACAGGTGCAGGAAAGCCTCATCCTGCACAGTAATTCTCAAGACTATCACGTCCATAAGCAAAACTTTCTATTTGTTATTTTATAAATGCCAGGAAGACTCGTGGCAAGTTGCCGAGCCCCTCAGTAGCCTGAGCAGCTCCAGAATTCAGACATGCAGAAATGTCTCGGAAGAGAGAGTTTCCTCACCTGGAAGGTCTCTGCACCAGTGAAAGCACACGTATGAACGCTGTCTGTCTGTAGACGTGAGCGCTAGGTTGAAGAGATACTAAAAACTGGTTCTTTTTTGAGGATGACTTTGATTTTTGAAGGACTAACTAACTGCTGTGATGTCATTGTTTTTAGGCGATACTTATCGTTGTTACCGTTGCCTTTGTCCAGGTAAGCAGTCTGGCGGATGAAATGAACGCGCTTCGCTTTTTTATGGTTGCGGTAATATTGTTAACTTAGTTAATTTATTTCTTTATTTTTAACATTCTTTTCTTTGTAACTTTGGAGTTCCAGATTCTCTCCCTCCCACTGCTCTCCCAAACGCTGAGAAGTCAAACAATGTGACATCAATTATACATGTGAAATCATGCAAAATGTATTTCCATATTAACCATGTCACCAAAAAAAGGGGGAAAAAGAAAGCAAAAAAAAAGCTATACTTCAGTTCATACTCAGAGTTCATCAGTTCTCTCTCTGGAAGCCAATGGCATTTTTTCATCATGAGTCCTTTGGAATTCTCTTGGATCATTATATTTGTCAGAGTAGCCACACACTCAGCTTTTTAAAATATTTAAAACAAAGCCATGTAGTAGTAAAAGCCCAGAAATATAGCTGGATATTTTAAAAGTCTTTTTCCGTATCTGATCACGTCTTAGAACTTCCATAATTCTGTTACTTTTCATTTTTTTCAGTTATGTTGCCTGGAAAAAGCCAGTAGAGAGGGTAGAAATCAGTGGCTGTTTAGGAAGAGACCTTTTGGAGGAAATAATGTAGATTTCTGTGACTAACAGGATCATGTCTAATCCATTTAGTAGAATGGTACACTTGTTTACTCAGTTCCTTTATTGAAACCTAAGCCGCTTCTGATCACCCGGGACTGTTCTCCCTACTGCAGCAGTGGGACGTTCCGATCTGATCCAAGAGTGGTTCCCACTGAAGTAGGATAGGAAACAAAAGCTTAGCATGCAGTTTTGAAGAGCAGCCATCCTGTTTTTGAGTTGGTCTAATAATGCAGAAATGAAAATGCCAAGATTTTCTGTTTTTATTGATGGGCGTAGGTGTAAACAGATGTAAACTAAGTTTTATCTGAGTGTCATCTTGGAGGAATATTGCCTTGCATCTTCGTGTCTGATAATGCCTAAATATTGATGAGCCGTGGCTCAGAGCCTGTGACTGAGAGGGGTGTTTGTTTTCTTACCTGAATGTCATAATACACATAAATATTGAATCACTGAATTAGGACCTTAGGAGGTTGTGAGCGCATTCATCTGCACCTCAATTTCAGGCAGTTCTGTGGATCTTAAATTTTATTTTGGTTGATTGAAATTTTGGCATGTTAATAATTCATCTTCTGTGGAACTTTTGTCAGTCTCGTGGCCTGCATTGCTGATTTCACTCCTTTGTGAATTATCATCGCAATATGATATGAAAAACCAATCAAAATCAGATCATCGGAACCTAGCCTGCCTGTGAGCTGCATTAATAACTTTCTTAGAGCTCCATGTGCTCAGAATCTGCTTAGCTCCCATGGAACAGGCTACAGCACCTGAAGGTGGTAGGATGGCAGTGGAGCACCGGTGATAAAAAGTGCAGTCACTGCCCCTCAGGAGCAGGGGAGGTCTTGTGTCCACAGTAATCAGACCTTCAAAGCTCGTGCATTTCCCGCTATGTGCCCTTCAAGGGGTCCAGATAGATTTGCTCACTCATCACTAAGGCAGGCACGTCATAGTACTTTAGTTTAGTCCTTTTGATAGAAATAGAGAAAAACCACCATGGAACAGCTTCCTCTTTGAAGTTCACTCCATTAAAATGCATTGCCCCGTCAGGATCATGGCAGCTGTTGTCAGCCAGTCCCCAGCCCCTTCTCCTTTCATTCTTGTCTTTCTGCTCTCCTACTTCTACCCTTATAGTGGGGACCTTCAGCATACCTGTTAATGTTCCCTGGGACACCCTCACCTCCTAGTTATTAAACCTCTTCACATCCCCAAACTCCTCTTCTACTCCACCGTAGGCACACACTCATGACTGAAACCAAGCTCTTTTTGTCAGCACCCATGTAGTTCGCTGTCATGGACAAAACCCACTCCTCTTCTTCTATTGCTCAATCCCCTGGAGACTTATACTCACCCTCACTGTGAGCTCTGATCCCTCAATCCCTCAGTGCTCTTGTGGGCCATTACCCTGAATTTTATTTGCTTCCTTAGAGATGGTAGACCTGGAGTCAGAAAGCTTAATGACTCTGGGCAAATGAGTTGATCTCTTTTCACCTCCATGTACTCATCTTTAAAATGGATATTATAATAATAGCACTTATCCCAGGGTTGTTGTAAGGATTGACTGGGATGATACAGGGTGTCCCTTAATAACCTAAAGCTGCACTAAGATTTTTGGGTCGCCCCGTATGTATGCAAAGCACTCTGCAGACCGTAAGACATGTTATAAATGTTAACCATTACTGTTCTTCTCAATCTTGACCCTGGAGTCTGGGAGTTCTCTCCTTGCCAACCCGCAGTCCCCCCTACACCTCCTCTGCTCCTCCTTGGGCATGGAGTTGGGCCGATGGAATCTCCCCCCTGTAGCGTTATCTCACGCGCCCTTATGGCAGCAGGGCAGCTCTTGTCCTCCTCTCTAGACTCCTCTCATGGCCTTGTCCTCATGTTTTTTTACTGAGCATGTCATCATATACTTTACTGAGAAGAGAGATACTGTAAGCTGCTGCTCCTTTCACTCCTCATCTCTTAGCAGTCTGGTTCCTGGCCTTATCCATTGAAACTGCTTGCCCCAGAGTCTGTCATGATCTCTGAGTCTCCAGATCCATGGAGTCTTTCCTCAGCCTGATCCTTTTTGACATTTCGGCCACATCTGTCACTGTTCACCATGCTCTCTTGGATACTCTTTTATCAGGGTTTTCATGATCCAATTCTGTCCTGGGTCCTGTCTTAATGTGTGTGTCTGATCCCTCTTGCTGGTTCATCATCCCATATCATACCCCATGGCTCTGTCACAGTCCCACTTCTCTCATTACCCTGTTTTGGGGACTTCATTACTATAATGTCTCCATGAATAACTCACAGAACTATGTATTCAGTCTCAGTCTTTCACCTGAGCTCCCATCCTACATCACCAACCAAACCCTCAGACGTTTTTAGCCAGTTGTCCTTTAGGGATCTCAGACTAAACATGTCCGGAACAGAACTCAGCTGTCACTTCTTCCGAATGTCCCTCTGTCTGCTGAGTATACGCCTGTCCTTCCACCCTCCTGGGTTCATAACTTCGATGTGGCCTTTGACTCCCAGATGCTCCGACTGCAGTCAGTCCTCCAAATGGCTACCAAAGTGATTTCATTTTTCTTTAAGCAAAGATCTTACCACATGGCTCCTCTACTCAAGAAACTCGTTGTCTCTGGGATCAAAAAGACACTTTCCTCTTTGGCTTTTAAAGCCCTTTACAAAATGGTCCTGACCTGCCTTTCCACATTCATTCTGCTGGGTAGCACGTGTCCCACAACACTCTGGCCCAAATCAGATTATACTGAATTGGGAAATATTTAACAAGGTAAATAAAAGTGCGTTAAAGCACCGATAATGTTAATTTATGGTTTCCTAAGTCACTCTGTGGCCCACAGGCATCCCCACTCTCTGCTTGGGCTTGATGTCCTTGGTCTAGCCCAGCTGCCTTAACGGCACTCCCCCCATGGAGCAGGCGCTCCCATCTCTCTGCTTTTGCACTGACTGTGCCTTATTTCTAGAAGTTCTTGTTGATGAAACGAGCCTCAATAGTGCCTTGTTGCTTGTGTGGACAAATCCAGCATGCCGGTGGCGCGCCATGCTCCTGTGAAAGTGACCTATTTGAAAGGATTGTAGTCTGTGTTAACGTAGAGAACGCATCAAGTAAACGCTTAACTGTAAGCGCATTTTAGCATCTCCTCTGGCCACCCTGTTAAGGTGGGGCTTTTTATTATTGAAGTAATATTTATGTTTGTGTCATGGACTTTTCTGTCATAAGTCCCATTTTGTGAAAGGGCCTTTGTTGCTCTAGAATTCTAATTTTGAAACAAGGTGAAGGAGGGAGAGTCTGGTTTGTGTACGTTGTGATTTCGGGATGTACCTATACATAATGATATATGCTATATCGTTATTAGGTTGGTCCTTAGTAAGGAACCTGAAAGCTTTAGAAAGATTGTGTTCAGTTGTTTCTGAGCCTGGTGGTGGATTCTTGTACTTCCCAAAAATGGTGGTGATGGCATGTGTGGGACGGTGCTTTTGTGTGGTTTCATTGATCTTTTTTTGGTTCCCTATCTCCTCCTACACCCTGAGAGAGACTGTTGCTATTTCAGATGACCAACTGAAAAGCATTTGTTTAGTGCATAGTATGTGAGTTGTGTCCTGGTCAGTGGGGGAGGGTCACAGATTTTTAAAAATGGAAATGAGATAGTCCCTCTTAGTGTTGGCAGTAATTGTAACACTGATTTAATTATTGTTCCCCGAGGAAGAGATGGTTGGTGGGCCCTGGAGAGATGGATGCCTGCAAGATGAATGGGATGGGGTGGGAGCATTTCAGGCATTGGCTAGATAAAGTGAGTCTTGTGAGTTTGTGTTCCAGACAGGACAGAAGTTCCAAATGCCAGTGGGTTACACCTTCTAGGCCATGGTGTCTGGAGGTCCATGCTCTGGTCCACAGGGCTGTGCCAGGGTGGTTGGTTGTCTTCCAGGCCCCCCTAAGAGCTGCTGACTCCTCCCTCAAATTTATCTCACATTGACACTGTTGGGGGATTTTTTCTAGGCATTCCTGTCAGCAGGGGTCCGATGACGGTGGGTCAGATGTAGGAGGCCATCTGAAAGCCAAGATATGGATTACTGATAGTGTCACCTTCCTAGGGTCCAGATTCCATTTCAGTATGTTGAGGCTCACTTCTGCCTTCTGCAGATGCTTAGGTGATCTGAGGGGGGGCAGAGGAGGCAGAAAAAGGGGGTCCTGGGGGAATTCTTGCCATATAGCTGCAAGTGTCTGTTATCAGAACCACGTAATGGTGTAGTTGTGGAAGAAGTTCTTTTAGCCAAAACTGCAGGGTTGAGGTAAGGATTTAGATGAGACTGCATCTAAGGATTTAGATGAGACTGTCCTTATCTGTGGACAAGAAGTGGTCGTCAGGACAGTGCATCAGACCCCCAACTTGTCCTGTGTCCTGCATAGTTTATGATGTTTCTTCTTCAAATATGGTCCAGGACTTTCTGTTATTAGGCCACCAGGTGGTGGGAGAAGAGGGTGTCCTCCATCACAGTGTTTGAAATTATGAACTCTTGATAGGCTATGTTGGGTTTGGAGAAGGACACAGCGTTTGTTCCTGTTTACACTTCATCATCTAGAAAGCTATAAATAGATATGTTAGTGTAGAAGTGTGGGTGTCATTCAAGTGAGGAAGACTTGAAAAGCGGAATGTGATCGTGTAGCTCCTTAGTTTTCACAGTTTGGATCTAGTAGCCAGGGCATTTGCGTCTCCTGGCCTTATTTCAGGATAAAGGTACAAGATCTTGGGTTATGGGTAATTGGCATGTCTACATCAAGATCACAGTCCCACACAGCCTCACATACCTTGGAGATTCCCTTTGTGCTGGCCTGCACTTCTGGCCCAAAGTCAGGCTGAACCAGCCAGTTCTTATAGTAGAGTGACTGTCTGCCTGACTTACTTTGTCAACCCATGGAGCATTAAGTGTTCATGTGGGATCTGTGATCCATACGTTCTTGGAGGAATGGCACGGATGGACTGGAGAGCACATGCATGTGGGGGACTTTGATCCCTTGTCCAGCCAGAAGTGAAAGGAAGCTCTGTTCCTTCCAAGCCAAGACATTTCCCTCAGTTTGGTTGTATGGGAGACTAGGGAAAACCAGTTGGAGGCTTGTTCTCCTTTAATGAGCTTGTGTTCTTTCTTTGTAATGTTATGAGGAAAATTAAATTTGTAGTGTCTTCAGATCCTTACAATGATGCCAGCATGCCAGCACTTATTTCTGCCGCCCCTCTCCATTCATCCCTGACCTGAATATTACTTGAATTGAGTCTCCATTGTGATGATTCCTAATGACTTAAAATGTCTGGACTTACTGATTAGTATTCTTAATTTTCTCAGATAATCCAAGTTAGGGACTCATATCGAATACTCATCTTCATAGTTTTGGTTAAAGTGAATGACAGACAATAAAGTTGTTAAAGCTAACTATAATTTACTGTAATTTAGTATTTTTCACAGGCTTCTTTGGGAAATAGATGCCCTCAGTGAAAAGAGTATGTAGAATTGAGAGAGATTTCCATTTGAGCGATGGAGATGAAAGCCTTTCTAGTGGACTGATGGTGATTACTTAGCAGGTTTTTTACATGACACGATGTGCTACTATTTTACATCTACATTGTGCCTGGCCATTCTGTCATATGAATGTATCCATTGTGTTCTTTGGCCCCCACGACCTCCTGAGGGTTAGGTGGTGTTTTTCAGATGAGGAAACCAAGACTCAGAATTTGTGGGAAGATGAATCTTTCATCCTTTGATTTGTATTTCTCATTTTAACAGGAATATCGTTCTGAAAAATCGCTTGAGGAATTGAGTAAACTTGTACCACCAGAATGTCATTGGTAAGGCTTTTCTTTCTGATGTGATTGGTTCTTCTATTTTAAAATAGAAGTTGAGAGTTACTCTTTAGATTGAATTTGTCTTGGATCTAGGTTTATCTAATAATATCAAAGATATTGATTCAACTTGGGGAAAAACGTTTACTACACAAAAATGTGGAATTTTTTGAATTTTTGAAACCATGTACTTATTATTAAACTTAGATGTGTTAGCTTAATTTAGAGTATCTTAAAATTTTATCATGCCCCAAGTATAGTTCCTGCCACAGAAGACAAAGTTTTCCTAATTCTCAGTTTTTAATTTCACATTTTAGTGAAATTAAAATTATTTTCTGTCATATGATCCATCTTCATGATCAACAGCAGGGAATGTATCCTTCCCTTATTTCTGATAGTTGAAGAATTGTAATAATAATGGTCTTTTAAAATGCATAATGCTCTCTCAGTTCTGGCTAATTGTATTCTTAATTATAGTGTTCGAGAAGGGAGGGTGGAACATACACTTGCACGAGATCTTGTTCCAGGGGATACAGTTTGTCTGTCTGTGGGAGACAGAGTCCCTGCTGACCTACGCTTGTTTGAGGTATGTGTGGTAACCTTCTTGGGAAGGGAAAAAGTCTAGTGATATAGATCCAAAATGAGAAGAAAGTGATAGTTCTGGGAACAAAAACATTTGCATTTGAATGTGAATGCTGATCTCCACCTTAGGAATGCCAGATTCGGCTCACATGTAAATAGTTGGGGACATTGTAATAAATTTAAATTTCTGTGGAACTTGATAGGAAATGTGCCTGTAGACTGGGGAAGTCTGGGGAAGACCTTTTCAACTTTAAATAGGAAAAGAGTTTAATCCTGAAACAAATAGCTTCTTTTTGCCAGCAGATTAATGGGTTAACTGTGATGTTAACTGTTTTGGCTTAGTTTGATGGTTCAAAATAATGGAGCATCTGATAGCATGTATCTGCCAATCTTGATTTATTTTTGTCTTTTTTTTTTTTCGGAGTGGGGAAGGCAGGGCATTTGGGGTTAAGTGACTTGACCAAGGTCTCACAGCTAAAGCTAGTAAGTGTTATGTGTCTGAGGTTGGATTTGAACTCAGGTCTTCCTGACTCCAGGGCTAGTGCTCTATTCACTGCGCCACCTAGCTGCCCGCCCCTATTTTTTTCTTATGCTAGTGTTTTTTAGGATTAATTTTATTTTGTTCCTTTTCCTTCCTTGACCTGTTCATATAGGCTGGTTTCCTTCCATTTACTCACTCCTTTCTTCCTGGTGAAATGAAGATGATAAAAAGGCTATATAACAAAATGTGTATTTCTTTGTAAAAATTGAATGGAATAATTAACAATTATATTTTACTTTGGAATATATCTTAATTGTTAGATTAAAAAAAATTTTTTTTAGGAGGAAGAGGTTGAATCTTCAAGTGTTCTGTAGTACACACAGTGTTAAAAGTTCATCCATCACTGCAGATGGCAACTTACTGTAACTTAAGGTCTTAGAGGGCACCCAGATGGCACAGTGGATAGAGCATTGGTCTTGGAAATCGGGAAGACTTATTTTCATGAGTTCAAATCTGGTCTCAGATGCTAGCTGTGTGACTCTGGGCAAGTCACTTCACCCGATTTGCCTCAGTTTCCATATCTGTAAAATGAATTGTGGAAGGAAATGACAAACCACTCCCACATCTTTGCCAAGAAAACTCAAATGGGGTCGTGAAGGTTACTCAAGGTCACATCTGAAAAAACCTATTGACCATCATCAACAACAACAGAAAGATCTTAGAGAGTTTCCTGGAGGACTGAGAGGGTGAGGGACTGCCTTGGCAGGAGAAATCACACAACCAGTGTGTTTTCGAGTCTTCCTGGCTCTAGGGCAGCCCTCTGCACTTGAGGACTGGGGATGCCTCGAATTTTTAAGTTTCTGTTTAAATGCAGACAGATAAGACGTTTCAGAGAGTCCAGTGCTTCTCTCCCCTCGTTCTCTTCCATTTTGTCCCCATGTAACCTGAGGTTTTTTTTGTGAACATGGTACTTCACTGCTTGTGCCCGGAGCTCACTGGAAATCGGAATGCTGGCTGATTCTTGCCATCCAGTTTTTTTGCTTGGTTAGACAAAACAGAGTTGTTTCTATGCTAAAACATTTAGCAAAAGCATGATACAGTTAGTGAGGGTTGAAGTAGGAGATATTCTAGAGATGGGGGATTTGCAGTGGATAGTTTGAGTCGCGTTTTTAAATTTGTTTGTACTGTTGGGGGGGGGGGCATTGTTGAGACCATTCCTGTTCCTGTTCTTTTTTACACGGTTGTGATAACTCTGCCACCCGGCACAGCGCCGTATATCTTTCTTTCATAAAGTGTTCCTTTTGGAAGTTGTTGTGCTATTGGATAGATGGACTTTTTTTTTTGCTTTTTGGAGGGGGGCAGGCCAGGCAGTTGGGGTTAAGTGACTTGCCCAAGGTCACATGGCTAGTAAGTGTTAAGTGTCTGAAGCTGGATTTGAACTCAAGTCCTTTTGACTCCAGGGCCGGTGCTCCATTCACTGCACCACCCAGCTGCTGCAGTAGCTGTACTTTTAATAGCCATTGCTACTGAAGGATCTTATTCTATTTCCCAAATGGTTTTACACAGAAATAATGGCAAAAAAAGTGTGATCCAGGTGAAGGCACTTAGAGTTGGGATAACATCAACAATAATAGCACTTGAAGATGTGCAGAGCATTTTGTTTAAGTTCTCTCCTTTGGTCTTTACAGAAACCCTGACAGGTGAGTGCTGTTATGGCCCTTGCTTTTACAGATGGGAAACTGAGGCAGGCAGATGTGAAATGACATGCCCAGGGTCACACAGCTAGGAAATATCTGAGGCTAGATTTGAACCTAGGTTGTCCTGAGTGAGAAACGGAGGCATAGAAGTTCCTGTGTTCTCCAAGGTAACACGTGGTAGAAGAACTGCTAGAACCCAGTTTTCCCAGGGCGCTTTGTTGTCTAGGGTGTGGGTTCTGGGGGTGACTCTGCTATCCAGAAGGGTGTCTGTTCCATGCACTTCTGTGGGGGCCTTGAAGACTCTGGCTTCAGAGACCACACAGGATGGGGAAGTGAGAAACAGGCAAATGCGTCCACGTTTTTAACAAACAGAAAAGTCTACAGAGCTCTAGGCTGTTGAGTATGACTGTAATTTGTATAATTCCGGACTGTTTTGTTAGAGGGCACATGAGTGAGCATTCAGACAAGGAAGTTTCTGGCCACCTCCTGGCTGAGGTCACCAGCAGGCTCAAGGGCCACAGTAGGATCCTCTTTTTGGAAGTGGCCAGTGTGGGGACTCGCTTTACTGGGAAGTGTTGGACCCCGCTATAAAATGAGGCCCTCACAAGTCATTAAACAGCCAACACAAAGTAGATTTACTTTATTCTCACAGAGCAAGGACGTGCAACAAGGACGCCATGGCACTTAGCCTCCCTCACTCTCTGATCAGTGGGTTATCATGTTCTGGCTGCTTTATGGTCACAGGCACTCAGCAGGTCTGAGAGGCCCTGACCGTTGGTGGCTGGGAATTTTAGAGGACCAGGGAGCTATGTCAGGAAAGCCAGGGCCAATCATGTCTCAGGGATAGCTTTGTCTCCTTCCAGGGAAATTGAATTTTTGGCACCGGAGGGAGGAAGGACCTCTCCCGTGTTGGGTGAAGTATGGAAGGAGGCTGGGGCCTGTCAGGTCTTGGTGACAACTTTCTCTTTTCTCAAGTAAGAATGACTTAAATTATTTTCCCATGAAATAGTGTGATTATGTGAGGGCATTATTATACCCTAGTGAGATTACTCTGCAAACGACTGAAAATTCATTTAAACTATTTGGGCAAAGAACCATTTATGTGGAAGACAAATTGAGGAGAAAATCTAACTTTTCTCAACTGAAGACAATTGTTTTGCTTGTCAAGAAAACCTTACAGGGTTGTCAGGTTTGACTTAAAAAACAAACAAACAAACCACAGATAAGTAGCAAAGCTAAGTTAGGAGCAGATCAGGGTGGCAGGAGAATATCTCCCTTAAACTTGACTGAGAGTGCCTTGATTCCAGGCTGTGCAGGGTGCTGGTGGCCCCAGTTGGTAACTTGAATCAATACTCAGGCCCCAGAGGAGGACAGTCTGTACAAGAGGAAGCCCAATAGTAAACGCTTAGAAAACCTTCATCCTGACATAGTTAGCTGCACTGTGAGCCACTGCATTAGCAGAAACAAACGATCTTGAAACCCAGCGGACGGCGCCGTGCAGACGTTGGCCGTAGTATTCTTTACCAGCTTCCATTGCTGCCGGCAGTTTTTTAAGAGTTGTAAAAAACTATTCTTTTTGCCCTTGTAGTGCCCCCTTTTTTGAATGTCTTCAGAGGTGTCAAAGAAAGGAAAAAAGCTCAGTAGCAGAGGGGAAAAGCACTTCACTGATAAAAGACACTTTTGGCTCTGGCTGCTCTGCACGTCACAATAAAGGACCAGAAAAGAGAATTGCCAGTGGTTGAGAAAGAGCTAGACAAATATTGACATGTTAAAGAAGCGGAGAGTTTTGTGGCTTTTGAGAATCACACATAAAGTCTGTGCAGAAACATCAGACACTTAGAAAAGGTCCAGCATGTGCTAGGCATTGGAGCCACGAAGACAAAATGAACTGGCTCCTGCCCTCAGGGTGCTTATATCAGAGAAGACAGCCCGTACACTCTAAGTAGAGAGAAAATAAAGTATAAGAGTATACGTTTAGAGCTGGGCAAATTAGAGAAGCAATCCTGAGTGAGATGAAAACGGTTGTATTCATATGTTTATAAGAGGTGTGTAAAAACATTTACGCCAGTTATGAGAACTAGAAGTGGTTACTCTTAATTCAGTTTTATTCATTCTGGTGAACCTAGCAAGTTTTAAAAGGATTATTTGAGGTTAAGTATGGCTCTCTTGTCTCTAATCTGGATTCAGGGAGAGAAAAATCACTTGAGAACTGTAGATGGGAATCCTTTTACTTCTGATGAGGATGCTGGGGAAGCCGAATCCAAGACCTTTGCGATGTTGTCATTGCAGTTTTTAAAAATAGAAGAAGTGCTCATCGTCCACACTGACTGGCTCCTGGCTTCTCACCGATGCTCCTCACATGAGCCTTTTCTCTGGTCCTCCTGTTGTGCCGAGGCGCCAGCTCTTGGCTTGGTGTTGGGCTGTTCCAGGAGCACAGGCATATGATGAGTAGCGAGGTTTCTCTTGTGCATGGCCATTTTTCTTCTGCTGCTCTCAGAGGAGCCCTTCTGGGGGCAGCAGTGCAGGCCTTGGGGACAGTCGGAGGGAAGGCCTACCCGGTGAGTTCAGGGAAGCACCAGGAGATGGAGTTTTCTCCTCTTCTCTCACAACAGCACCCAGACTGTCAGTCTGCCTCCGGGGCGCAGGGAGCTCCTTTGGGTTTTCACAAGTGGGTTCATACATCTCTTTAGGGTGCATTCTACATGAATGAATGAATGAATAATGAATATGATTTTATTAAACACTTACTGTGTGCCAAGGGCTGGGATGAATGCCGAGGATACAAATACAAAAGCATGTTATCTTGCAAATCGGTACTTTCATAAGGCAGGATACACACCCAGGTCCCCCTGATCCAGTTCTAGGGTTCTTTGTAGTGTTGCCTTGTATCGCTTATAATTGCAACTGAGAATTTGAGTTATGATAATAGTTTTTAGTTGACTTAATGTTAACAAGAGTGAATGATGATAAACTTGGGTCCTTTCACTTTAGGTTACTGGTATTTCTCATAATCACTGAAAAGGTTTCTTAAGAAGACTTAGGAATGAGATTCTGGCCTTTTAACCCTTTTTAATCATTGTGGGCTGAGCAATGTACTTAACTCAGAGAGATGCCAGTTCTTGAATGGACTGTCCAGAGGATGCAGATAATTTCCATGTAACTCCTCAAAAATACTTGGCACCGGGGCACCTAGGTGGCGCAGTGAATAGAGCACCTGCCCTGGAGTCAGGAGGACCTGAGTTCAGATGTGGCCTCAGACACTTCACACACACACACACACACACACACACACACACACACACACACACACACAGACAACTAGCCGTGTGACCTAGGGCAAGTCACTTAACCCCAATTGCCCTACCTTTTCCCTTCCAAAAAGAAAAAATTACTTGGCACCTATCCAGCCAGAAGGGTGCGTGTTGTCTGCCAGTTCTCCAGGCTGCGGGATGGATCCTGTCTTCTGGACAAGGCTTTTGATCCGTGCTGGGGCCTAAGTGGTCTTTGTGGCCGGTGTCCGCTGCTCAGGGCTGTTTTTCTCTGCACTTCCTTGGTTCCTGCTGGGCCTCAATTGGGTCCTTTAGTTTTCACTTTTATTTGAATTCTCCTTGCCGCGGAGTTTTATATACGTATAAAAGCAGTCGTAGTCTTTGGTTGTTTGTAGAAATCATTTTGTGCTGAATTTCATGAACATCTAGAAAAGTGGACATGCAGAGTAGCTCAGAAAAAGAGGATTCTGTGTAAAAACACAACAGACCAGTGGTGGAGCGGAGCTGGCACTGAAAAAATGCCTAATCCCTGTAACACACTGCCGGCAAAAACTCCCTGCTTCTGCAGGTGTCTGCAAGCCCCTCCTCCATCCTGGGCATTTTACAGAAGGCTTCCATGATCCACTCTCATTTCTTCTTTGGTCATTTTATTTGTAACTCCTGAGCACTCCTACCACTCCCACCCCTCATGCTTTTTGAACACATGTGTGTACACACACACATACTCTCTCTCTCTCTCTCTCTCTCTCTCTCTCTCTCTCTCTCTCTCTCTCTCTCTCTCTCTCTCTCTCTCTTTCTCTTTCTCTTCTTATAACAGGCATCATCATTCAAACCCAATCTGCACATGCTTGTATGGAGACCTTCAAAGCCAGTTAGATAAGATGTGTATAATGGACTGCATGAGCTCATTTAGATAGAGCCTCAGAAGCATAGCCTAACTTGAATAGGAAAAGACAAAGGTCATCTGGCTCCCTTTTCTTTCTTGTTCTTCTCCTTGTGGGTACTGGGGGATGGTGTTTCTGTGGAATGAATTGCTACTGAAGACAGCCCAACTTTGAACCCTGGTTATTCTTGCACTTGAGAAATTACTACTGTCCTGATAAATCGGAAAGCAAAGGAGCATGTTGTTTATCGTCTAGGACTAATCAAAAATGGGGTTTTTAAAAATTCTCATTTCCTTTTAAAACAGGGGATTAATTTTGTGGCTCTGACTTTGCTGTGGCTAAACATTTATGTTCTGTTGCTTAAAGACAAAAGTACTTGATAATCTGTGTAATTTATCCGTCTTGTAAATATTCTGGATCTTTGTATGGACTTAAAATGTCTGTAACAGCTTAGAAAAGAGCTGTCAGTATTTGGTCTGTTTCCCAGGGTGATCAGGGAAAAAGGAAGAGAACCTGCATGTTCTAAAATATTGATAGCAGTTCTCTTTGTGGTGGCAAATTGAGGAAATGCCCATCAATTGGGGGATGGCTGAACAAGTTGTGCTATATAATTGTTATGGAATATTACTGTGCTGTAAGAAATGAGGAGCAGGTTGATTTTGGAAAACACAGAAAGACTTGCATGAAAAAGTGAAGACTGAAATAAGCAGAACCCAGAGAGTGCTGTATACAGTAACAGGAATGTTGTTCCAAGGATAACTGTCAATAACTAACCTGTTTTGAGTATTATAAATATTCATGTCAGCCACAAAGGACCCGTGAAGGAAGACACCATCCTCCTCCAGAGAGAGGCCTGATAATCAGAAGTATGTGTAGTGTGGTTTTACACACACACTCACATCTGTGTCAGATGGTGGTCTTTTCTAGGGCAGGGTGCAGAGGAAGGGAAGAAGAGAGTTCAGGACTTAAAATGTAGCAGAATAAATTAAATTTTAAAAATAACTTTTAAAGGGAAAATAGACTTTTCCTTTGTATCCACGGAAAAAGGGTGCTAGGCATTTTGAAAAGATCTCTTATATGCTTTTATTTCATATGCATATGTGTTCATATATGTATGTGTACACAGTGCTGCAAGCATGCATACATACATGTATACATACATAGACACAGACACATCCACCTCCAATTCCACCCATGCATAATGCATCCTCTGGGTGCAAGGCACTCTGTCAGACTTTGGGGATGCAAAGATAAAAAATGATGGTGATGGCCCTTGAGAAGTATGTGGTCTGCGAGGGGTGACAGTACACATAGACAAGTTAAAATGGCACCAGATAATCTCTGAATGCTATAGAAAAATGCAGAGGCAGAGACCTTTGATTTCAGGGAATACTTCTGGAAGCCATTGTCTGAGCTGCCTGAAGAGAAGAGTGTCAGCAGGCGTTTTTCGTCCTGGGAGACTGCTGTGTGCATGAGGGCATGGAGGCCCCAGAGTCCAGGACAGCATCAGAGAAGAGATGAGATTTAGCTAGAATGTGGAATAAAGGAGTGTGTGCTAGAATTAGGCTGGAGCCAGGTCGGACAGGGCCTTAAATGACCGTCCTAGGGGCTGGCGTTTTATCCTGTAGGAAGCCAGGGAAGGTTTTGGAATGGGCAGTGGAGTGTCTACAACTGTGCCTTAGAAAGATGATTTGGACAGATGTGAGAAGAAAAGTTGAGAGCATGAGGGGCCGGCTAGGTGGCATAGTGGCTAGAGTACTAGCCCTGGAATCGGGAGGACCCGAGTTCAAATGTAGCCTCAGATACTTGGCACTAGCTGTGTGACCTAACCCTGATTGCCTTGTCCAAAAAACCCCCCAAACCCCAAAACAAACAAAACAAGAAAGAAAAGAAAAGTGAGAGCTTTGGGAAAGAATGTTGAAAATCCTTGTCTTGTACAGGGTATTTATGGAACTGTTTCCATCTTGCTGGATTAATATTTTGGTTTTTCTTTATCCTTTCTTGCTATATAAAGCATTACATAAAACAAATACACTTAAATAATTTGTTTCCTGAGAAAAATCCTAATAAGTAAACCCTTGAAAATACCTGGTGCCTTTCCTTCATGTAGCTTTGTATAGAACCTTAAACATTCTGTGGCTGCCCCTACTTGGTCTTGACGGTTTCAGGGTCCAAGTGAAGCAAAGTCAACCTCATGTTTCACAGCAAACCATCCAAACTTAGAGGTTGTCAACTAGTGTCACCCCTAACTAGGTGTAGGAATCCCCTCTCCAGCGAGCCGCAAGTGGTACCAGCATGTTCAGGAAGGTGTCTGACAAGGGGAAGCCCGCTGGCTTGGTGTGAACGGTGATTGTTAACTATGAAAGCTCGAACCTCACCCCTAGTCTCCTCGTCTTTGTTTGATCTGCACAGGTGTCTGATCTTCGTAATAATGTGTTTTATTCTATTATGTATTTCTAAGCGTTTGAGTTAACTCCATTTGGGGGATGTACTTCTGATTTATGGGCAGCTAGGTGGTGCAGTGCATAGATAACTGGGCTTGGAATCAGGAAGGCTCATCTTCATGAGTTCCAGTCCAGACTCGGACGTTTACTAGTTGTATGACCCTGGGAGAGTCACTTAAATCTGTTTGCCTCCATTTCTTCATTTGTAAAATGAGCTGGAGAAGGAAATGGCAAACAGCTGCAGTGTCTCTGCCAAGAAAAGCCCAGATGGGCTCATGGAGAGATGGACAGGGCGGAACAACACAACAGCAGAAACTTCTGAGTAATCCTCAGTGTCCTACTGCCAGAAACATAAACAGAAATAAAAGAAGAACTGGGGGATTAAGGGAAAACTGAACAAATGAAGAGATCTTGCATGTAGTTTAGTCACAAATATAGAGGAATCTTAAGTTTCTGATTTAAATGTGTGTGTGTGTGAAACCCAATGTTAATCAAAGTACCGAGAGGCTGCTTTGGAGAGTTAGGACAAAAGGCCCTTGTTGGATTTTGTTATAATTGTAACTAAATAGACTTTTCCCCCTTGTGTTATTCTTAGCTCATGTTGTACCATATCCACCTGCTCCCATTAAAAGTCATCTTGTAAGGGATAGGTCAAGAGACATTGATGTTTTGAGGTTTTGAGAGCCTAAGTTCTCAGTATGATGTAAAAAAAGCAGTAAGCTTTTAACTTGGTACATTTCATTCTCAAAGGCTGTGGATCTTTCAATTGATGAATCCAGTCTGACAGGAGAGACGACCCCCTGTTCTAAACTGACAACACCTCAGCCTGCAGCTACTAATGGAGATCTCACCTCGAGAAGTAACATTGCTTTCATGGGGACGTTGGTCAGGTGTGGGAAGGCGAAGGTAATTTTTAAAAAAATGAAAATTTCTTACTTTAAGCAAATTCCACTTCCATTGAGTTTCAAAGATTGAAGACGTCATAAAACAAAAAAGCAGCCTTTTTCTTCATTCCTCTTTTGAAGGATAGTTGTGACTTATTCCAGGGTAATGTAGCAATTGAGGGAACACGATAGGGCTCAAGCAGACATTTTGCAGTTTACTGTACATTACTGCACCTCCTCTCCCTGAGGGAGATGGTCTGTTCATTGCTGGCCTATTCCTTGTTAAAGACCCATTGTTAGAGGTACAGTTATAAGCCCCCCAGTTATAATACTGGTGCTGCAGGACCTCTGGAGCCTGACTGGTCATCACTGTGCTTGGGGCTGACAGCTGTTGCAGTTACTGTTTTAATTTTTTCAGCACAATTAGAAATTCCTTGTCGTTTACATCGTTTGAAATGGAAAAATTGAATCTCTATATGTTTTAAACCTTTTTTTCTCTCTTAGGGAATTGTCATTGGAACAGGAGAAAACTCTGAATTTGGCGAGGTTTTTAAAATGATGCAGGCAGAAGAAGTGAGTACTTTTCTATTGCTCGACAAGCACTTAAGGGCCAACTGAGTGCTAGGAGCTACACAGCTTATATTCAGGGAAAACTACACACACATGTGGATACAAAATAAAGAATGGAAAATGGAGGCAGAGGAAGTCTGCCCCTGAGCTGGGGTTGGAAGCAATCAAACCTCAGCTGAGAGAGGGAGGGAGGGAGGGAGAGGGAGAGAGAGAGAGGTAGCACTTGGGCTTTGGGAGGAGAAGCGCAGCCTTCTAAGAGGCAGAGGGAAGGCAGAGGCATATGAGTCTGCCTGTATTGAAAATTGAGCTAAAGGAGCAGGTGGAACAGAAGTTGGAGCCCTTGGCCCTTTGTAGAGTGGTGGTGTTATGTGGATCGTCTCTATCACCCCTGACCTGGGACCCGAGATATTCACCTAGGGAATGATTGGTGTGGACGCTGCTACTAACGTTCAGAATGGCATAGGCCTTATGTGTTATTTTTATCCCAGAGAAGATCAGGGTCTGAGCTGTAGATGCCTCACAGGGAGTAGATGTTGTGCTTAGAAATGGCCTTGGCCTCAGTAGCCTCAGTATCTTCTACCTAAAGACACTAGGTTTGATGGGACCACACATTTATCCCACTGTTGTTCCTTTAGGCTGTGTCCTTCTGAAAAGGTCAGGTTCCAGAAAAACGAGCTGTCAGAGAGAACATGCCAGTCTCTCTGGCTAGCCTCCAAAACTTGACTGTGCTTGGCTTTTCTTAGGTTTTCTTTCCCCTCACCTTGTCATCAGTGTTCCTGTGGGGAAAAAAATCTGTTAAAGTATGGATTGGTACTTTATTAATTAAGTGATTGCCACAAAATTTTTTAAAAAATTATTCTTGTTACTTAAAGAAATATATTTATATGGTAAGCAAAACTCAGTTTTCCAAAGTGTTTTTCTAATTTTGGGTGCTTATCATTCACTTGACATCTCATTTTCAAGTCTCTGAAATTATAATTTCAAATTATAAATAATCCACATGGTATATAACCCCATAAAAGTATGTTTTTCACATAAATTTCCCCGTTTACGAAATAGAAAAGTTAGCTGACTCTTACCTAGTTCTAGCTAGTGTTAGACTGTGTTAGTTTGTTTCTGTTAAGCTTACTCTGCCCCTGAATATGTCTTTGTTCTCACTTAACTGAAGTTCTTGGTTTTGTCACGACTCTCTTGTTCTTAGGGATATCTTGTATTTTTCAATCCTATCCTCTTCTGTAGAATTCACTACTTTAATATGCTGCAGTTCATTCATCCTAAGCTTTTCATGGGCCTGATGAAAATTTGTATGGTTCTGCTCTGTCCTCTTATCCTAGAAAGTGTATTCATTTAACTGCAACTTTAAACCCGACCAAGCCAAAATCTTTTATCAAATGCTTCAGTCTCTTTCTCCTGTGGCTGACAGTTTCTGTCACATGTTCTTCGTTTCTAGATTTACCTGATATTATACAGAACCCTGTAACATGCTGTTTCTCTAGATGGTGGTCATATTATGTTCATATCTGTTCAACAGACAGCTGTGGTTGGTGCTTTTAACTGCCTGTTGAGCACCTTCAGTGTTCTAGGTGTTTTCCACATGTGAAACATATATGTGTTAAATTTTTAGTCTTTATAGTAACTTTGATTTGTCCTATTGCTTTCACATCACTTCATTTTATCTTAAGTCTGTAATATTCAGTGAATCTTAAAAATGAAAGTATTTTAATTTATTTACACTAAGATACTGTTTGAGAAACCTAAATCATGATGGTTTCCTTTGCTCTTCTGATTCACAAAGGCTCCAAAGACACCACTGCAGAAGAGCATGGACCTCTTGGGAAAACAACTTTCTTTTTATTCCTTTGGCATAATAGGTAAGAGAGAGTGAATATGTATTCAGAGTTGCTCTTTAGTCTTTAATATTGGAAAGACATAATTGATGGATCACAGAATTTAGAGCTGGAAGGGGCCTTTGGAGATTATCTAGTCCAACTCCCTCATTTAATAAATTTAGAATAATTTCTCGATTCACCTTAATGATAATTTTCTGCTTTTAAAGACAGAAGAACCAACATAGGGATCCACTTCTCACCAATGAGGAAAACTTGGTAGGTGGGGTGGAAAGTATAGGAACTTTGAGGGTGAATGGGACATTTTAGAATTGGTGATAGAGAAGGAAAGGAAAGCCAAGTGTACTGTGACCTGGACCCTGGACTTTGAGGAGAACTGGTTTTAAAGAGTTCAAAGGATGTATTATTAGAATCCCAAATTTTAGAGGGGAAATCGGCCTAGGCAGATAGAAGCTCTCCAGACAGATTCCAAACCCGTCAAGAAGACAATTATTAAAAAAGAGAGGTGGGCGTCCAGAGAGACCAGCGTGACTGCGCAGGGAGCCCATCCGCTTAACCGTGTAAGAGACAGACAGACAGAAGAAGGCCCCAGACACACCAGAACCGGACTGTTTGGTAGGCTACCCATTTGTTGGGGGAATAGCTGAACAGATCATGGCATATGAAGTTAAGGGAATATCAGAATGCCAGAAAAAATGACTGTGGAGAATTCAGAGAGACATAGAAGACCTTTATGAATGTTGTCAAGTGAATTAATAAACCAGATCAAGAGAACAGATCCACAGTGAGTGCCGTCATGTAAATAGAGCCACACAGCACGAAGCCGCAGTCTGATCACCAGTCTGGGTCCCGTAGAGGTGGGGGACCATGACTGAGGATTATAGTGCACCCTCTCAAATAAGGTTACTCTGTCAGGTGGTTTTTTCCCCTTTCACCTTTTCTGTGTTACAAGGTTTGGGTATGGTGTGGGGACTGGGGGACCAGAGACGTGACTATGAAGCAAAAACAAAGCATCAATAAAACTTAAGTATTAAATCTCCTTCTTTATCCATTTCCTCCCTCACCCCCCTTGCCCCCCAACAGAGAAGATGAAGAGAATATGGAATGTTGGCATGTACTGGAGGGCGAATACAAACCATGGCACAGTCCTGTCAGAATTGAGTCAGGGGTGATAGGGTTCAGCATGAACTGAGGCTGACCAAGAAAGCTAAGAACAAAGACTGGATTCTTAGGCTCTGCTGGGGGAAGAGAGGCAGATAGATCCAAGGGGAGTTTGATTGGTGCTCAGGATAGAAGGGATGAGAGAAATGAACAGCTTGGAGGAAGAGTTTCTTCGCTCTTAGTCGGCAAAGGACAATGAGTTTTGGACTTAAGGAGACAAAACAAAGCTGGTAGTTAGGGAGTTAATATCCCAGATAAGGTCAATGGGTAAGAGAGCACTCACCAAGTCTCTGTGATGAGTTCAAGTAACTATTGAAAATGGGAGAGGTGCCGTGGGACTGAGTGGGCAGATCTCGTCCTAGTACTCAAAAAAGGAAACCTGGAACCTGAGAACTGTAGGCCAATGAGCTCGACTTCAATTCCTGGCAGAAATCTAGACTATCTTGTTGAAAGAATGGTTAGTAAAAATCAGAGCACGATTTTCCATTAAGAAAAGACCATGGCAAATGAATGTTATTTCCTTCTTTGACAGTGTTGCTAAAGTAATTACATCAGATGAGTGCTGTTGTTACAGCTTGACTAGATTTTCAGAAAATGTTTGAATCTTTATGCTATTCTCATAGAAAAGATGTGGAAATTAGAGCTTGAAGATAGCTGAGTTAAGATGATTAGTAACGATTTGAATGGTCAGACCCACAGAGGAGTCCCACATTCACCCCTTCTTGCCCCCTGTTCCCGATTTCCTCCCACATGGTGGCAGAATGGCTTTGCTCATGGTTCCGTGATCCTGGAATGGCTGCAACAAGGAGAAGGAGTAACACACTGAATGACAGAGTCCAGAGAAAAGTCATGACTGACCAAAGCTTTGGGCCAAGTGAAAATAAGATGAATGTGACGTCTTCTGCTTGGGTTCAGCTTCCCACTGTAAGTTGGGGAGGTGTGACTAGGCAGCAGTCTGAAGATCAGGTGGGCGTTTTCGTAGAGGCAAGCTCCATATGAGGCAGCCATGACAAGCCTACCGTTTGACTTAAGTCCAACCCTATCTAGAGGAGTGTGCTTTTCTAGGTGTCCTAGTTGAGGAAGAGCCTTGGTGTGCTTGAACATGTCTGGTGGGGGCCTCCCAGAAGGGCTAAACTTCCACAGATGAGCCAGGAGCATGCAGACGTGGAGGAGACAGAAAGGTCTAGATGTCTTTGGAGGGCTCTCTTGTGTAAGAGTCTTGACTCTTCTTATTCCCAGAGGGTAGAATCAGAGGTAATGGGTAGACGTTCCTAAGGGGCTGATACAGGCTGGACCACATGACGAAGTGGGATGGGCTCCCTCCAGAGAAAGCTTGATAAGCATTGGGGTGGCTGTTGTAGCAGATTCTCGTCAGGTCTGGATGGAACTCAGTGACCTTTGGGGGTCTCTCTCAGTGCTGAGATTCTGCAGGCTCAGGGCAGTTCAGCCACATGCCACATGCCCAAGGTCTTGTAGGTAGTGTGGGGCACGGAGCCAGGATTCTCCCCCCATCCTGTTCTTTGCACGTCACCCAAAGGAGTTAGAACCTTATTGTCAAGAGTCCCTTGCTGTGGTATTCCAAATACATTTACTTGTCCGATAGCTTAGGTATAAATTAGGTCAGATGTCCATTTCCTTCCTGGCATTTATGAAATGAGTGGCTGTTATTTACATGATGCTTTAAGTTTTGCAGAGCACTTTACAAATTTGATCCTCACAGCAACCCTGGGAGGAAGGTGCTATTATTATCCCCATTTTACAGGTGAGGAAACTGAGGCAAACGAGTTAAGTGACTTTCCCAGGTCAAACAGCCAGTAACATTCTGAGGCTGCATCGACATCATGCACTTTATCCACTGTGCCAACTAGCTGCCTGATGAAAGGAGACCCAGTTTAGGCTACAGATCAGAAGGCTGTTGGAACTGGCTATTTGTCTGTAACTTTGCCATGCCACGGGGTCAGGGAGAACTTCCAATAAGTTCGTAAGTCAGTAAGCACTTAGGCATTTACTATGTGCCAGGTGCTGTGTCTGGTGCCGGGAATGCGAACATACAGAATGAGACAGTCCCCACCCTCAAGGAGCTTATGTTCTCAAACTGGGAGACAAGAAGTACATCTCAAAGTATGAACAGAGTGGAAGGAGTCTGGTGCCCGGCCCCACACGAAGCACTTCGTAAACATTGGCTGACGGACCGCATTGGAGACAGGATTTGGGTTTAGATCCTGGCGCTGCCCCTTATCTCCTCTGCGCCCTGCGGCAGTTACTTGGCTTCTCTGGGCCTCAGTTTACCTAATCTATAACATAACACAAACGGACTAGATGAGCTCTGAGGTCTTGTAGAGCTTCACAGCTGGGACATTCGAAATACAATAAATAGAAATAAATACAACTGGAGAGAGGCCACTGGTGTTTGATAAGGAAGTTTGTGAAGAATTAAGTGAAAATCAGCAGATTCTTGAATGTATTCACACCTCTAGAGGAGTGTGGCTGTCACGCAGCCCAGCAGCGGCAGCGTTCAGTTATCCATTTGACTCCTTGGAGGAATCTCCGGCCAGAGGGTAGAGAGATTTCAGTCCCCGTGCATTAGAATGGGCAGCCTTGAGGTGAACTGTGAGATCTCACCTGCAGGACGGCTTCTTTCCCAGATTCCCTGTTACACGCGTTAGACACAGTCCGGATGACTACAGTTTGATGAACATTTGAATTGATACTTTGTTTGGATTAAGAAATTACTTTAACCTTGTTGCTGTTTTTAAATTTGTGTACTTTTCTTTTAAAATGATGGGGAAGAAATTCATTAACTCTTAATTTATTCTCTGCTTCCTCATACTAACTATAAGCTTACAGAACTGTGTAATAAAACCTTTCTGGTCATGGATTAACAGTGGTCCAAACAACTCAGCTCAGTTGAAAATGTTTCCAAGATGCTTTCCAGAACTTTCCTCCTGGTGTGCCCGCCGTTTGTTGATTCATTTCAAAGCCAGAATCGGTGCTGTCATTGTGAAGAGCAGTCATGTTTCATTGTATGGTCGGGTACCTGTAGGTAGCGAGGACTGGGCTGAGTCCGCCCCTGCGTCACCCAAGCCGGGAAGTTGTGCCCTCCAGCCCCAAGTCTGTTTCTGGCATCTTTTAAAGGCTAGCTTCAGGGAAGTAATTGGTTTCTGATTGAGTTCTTTTTCTTTGATAGTGCCATCAAAGTACATTTTTAAAGTGTGGCCTCAGGAAATGTGCTGGGCTTTGATGAGAAGGCTTCCCCCCTCTTGATCTGGAATCACTTCCCTCTCCATACTGTGTCAGAGTCTTAGCTGTATTTTTTAGTATTGAGGTAATAAAACAATGTAGATATTTCTTGAAATACAGAGTAAATCCATTACTAGAAAGTTATGTTACCATAAATTCCATATATTTGGCTCTGTTTTTCCTGTGTTCTTAAATTTAAGACACCATGATGTAATTTTTCCATAGCGTTAAATTTGAACTTATCCAATTGCAATCTAACATTCCCTGATTCATAAACCAGCGTAGTGCAGTGTGTTAGATTTGGTGTGAAAGATCCTGGGTTCGAACTCTACCTTGCCTGTTGTCTATTTTTGTGAGCTGGAATTAGTCACTTCTCTGGGTCTCAGTTTCCTGATTTATAAAAGGAGAGGGTGGGACTCCATGACTCCTGAGGTCCGTTCCAGCTTTAAGTCTGTGATCTGTGATCTTGTGATTTCTATCTGCCATGAGATTTCGATATAGCCTTAATTGTCGTGATGCTCTTCCCCAGAGTTTGAATAACGAGGCCAGGACCTGTTTGATTCTGTTACAGGTATTATCATGCTGGTTGGCTGGTTACAAGGAAAACATATCCTGGATATGTTTACTATTGGCGTGAGGTGAGAGAGAAGCTGGCATTGAGTCTTTCGGGTTTTGTCTGATGGTTGTGACATCTTGAGCAATTTTCTAAGAGGAGGGAACAATGTCATTTGGGCTCCATTGTAGTACTTGGTGCATTACAGACTAGACGGGAAAGATCCGTTCTTCCCCCAGTCTTTATGGTCCAAAAGAGGATCTACACCAGGACTGCATTTTTCTCTAGATTGCTGTGTATTTTGTTGATCTTAACATTTCACCCCTGCTTTTCCTGTTTTTTTTTTAAAGAACCCTTAAGATTCCAACAGTTTCATAGATTGCAGTGAGACTAAGAACTTTAGCTCATTCCTGTACTGCTAAATTCTACATGGGTTTAATAAAACAACATATTTTGTGGTTTATTATACATTAGTGACTTAGTGTATGTGCAGGTCAGACCAGTAGCACTCTTTTTCCAAAAATAAGTTTTTATTGATGTCTTTTGTTTTTTTGTATCACTGTACTTTTCCCCAGAATCCCTCTCCCTCCTTGTCCCAGTGAGCCATCCCATGTAACAAATAGTGTGTTGTTTTTTTTAAGATAACATAAGAGGGGGAAAATTGGCATAACTGATCCGTACTCTGGAGAAATTTGAGAAATGTGCAACACACAGCACTTGTGGACTTCCCCTCCTTTCTGCAAAGGAGTGTGGAAGGAGGGTCTTCTGTGTCTTTTCTTTTGAGACATCAGTCGGCAGCACTAATCCTTTGGTATTTTATTACCTCTACTTTAAGTAATTTGTTCAGAAAGCCAGTGTAGGTGCTTTCCATTTGACATGTACCTTTCTGTTCCAGTCTGGCTGTAGCTGCCATTCCTGAAGGCCTTCCCATTGTGGTAACTGTGACTCTGGCTCTTGGTGTCATGAGGATGGTGAAGAAAAGGGCCATTGTCAAAAAGCTGCCAATTGTTGAAACTCTAGGTGAGTCATGCTAACTGAGTGCATTGACTAGATGAGAATTACTGAGCAAGGTCAGCACTGAACTTTGAAAAGTTGTTTCTGAAACTCATGGTACTGTCACTGGAATATGGCCATGGAGGATAGGCCGTCATAGCAAAGCCCCATGCGACGTCAGTCATGAGCACCCTGGCAGAGGCTGACTTCTGTCAGCAGCATCTGATACCATAATGCTGAAATCTTTTAGAAATGCACATCATGAATAAACAGAAATGCTAGCTATCAAGTCAGCAAAACTTTTTCATAAGACTTGCTGGTGCAAACAAAGATGGCTGGGGAGCTGGGCATCTTGGATTTCCTGGAGACCTTTTCTGTGCTGGGGCTACTTTTTGCTTTATGTATAAGATGGCGAATTCACCATCTCTTTGGGAGCCCTCTTTTTTCTGGCCTTTTATTCTGAATCTGGGATATACAAAATACACTTTGAATTTAATTTGCCTGTCTGGAATTTTAATGCCATGATCCGAGCTATCAGATACTTGTGATTTATTCTAAGAAGTTTTGCATATTTACAGCCGGGAACCCAGTGAGTTACCTCCAGTGCCCATCCTGCCTGTGCCACCCCCAGATTCATTAAACAGGATCATTATGGGAAACTAGAAATGAGTAGGGAGGGGGAAGCACTTAGAAAAAATGTTTAATATGGAAAAAACATTTTGATTGTTTTCTGAACCCTGAATGGAAAACTGGGTAACCTATGTTGAGAAACAAGCATGATGAGGGGATGCTTTCGAGCCCAACATTCTGTCATTTTCATAGTGTAAGTGAGTATCAAGGATCCCATCTCCAGTGGTCAAGTCATTTTTCTCCCTCATCTTCTGACTAGCTCAGCTTTCCAGGCTCATTTTTTTGTGTCCCTTAAAGACCTTTGTGTGTGCTGCACTGTTCCCTTTTCTGATGGTCCTGTGCTGTTCTCTCTAAGGTTGCTGTAATGTGATTTGTTCTGATAAAACTGGGACACTGACCAAGAACGAAATGACTGTGACTCACATCTTTACGTCAGATGGACAGCACGCTGAGGTATCTCGTGGGATTTCTCTTGTTTGTTTCTATTCAAGGCATACCTTTATTATTTTATTTCTTTTTTCATTATCACTGAAGACATACCTGTAGGAAGGAGCTTCACATGTCATTTTAACTTGCTCACAAATTCAGGTTTCCTCAGAGTAGTTTTAAGTTTGTCATCAGCAAAGCTGGGTTTTTCCTTGTTGCCATCCTAAAGAGTTTTTGTAGATCAGCTAGGAAGTATTTACTGAACATATTATACCGGGTGTCCACAACGTCTCAGGGCGGTCCTCAGCTTGAATGGCTGCCTGTACCAAGTACTGTACTGAATGCCATGGTTCACTGTGGCATTTTTAGTAGCTTCTGCGTCTGACAGTGTTTCAAGCCCCATTTAGCCTTGGCACCATCTCCATCATCATTATTACCAGTTAAAATGTCCTGTAAATGCTGACATGAGGCTAATGCACAGCAGCTTTAAAGAGATTTAGGTGGTGCCTTCTGTGGAGGTAGTCTTATTAATAATGGATGGAAGTTGTTACGGAAAGACGTAGTTAGAGCCATGCACATAAACGAAGAGTGTGAGCATTGAACAGTTTGCCAGGACTTGCCTATCCTTGTTAAAAGCACAGCTTAAGTTGGTTTGTTTTTACATAGTGTAGAGACAGTAAAGTGGCACTGTGGATCATCAGGCTTGTGACCTTGGAGAGAATTGTATTTTGGATGCTTGTGTGACATCTCTGACTTCAGTGGGATGCATTGAGGTGCACATCCTGATCCAGTGGGACGTCAGGATTCTGCTTTCTTGTGGATTATTTTCTCATTTGCACTTCATTTTTCTGTTGAACACAATCTGAACCCTTGCAGTGGGCTTGTGGTGCCTATATTCCCTCCAGCAGCTCACATCCCTACCTCTCTTCACTGTCTTGTGAGATTCTGATCCATGTTTATCACTTAATGTTAAGAAAAACTCTGGGTCGGCTTCACGTTATGTATTCAGCTTGATTAGTCACATTCAGAAGAAGGAGAGCGTTAAAGAAAGTGTGCACCACATTCACCCTATTTCATTTCACTTGACTAAGCTTTGATTTGTAGACTTAGTTGTTATTATTGCTGGTTAAAATATTCCATAAGTGCTGAGGTGAAGTTAATACACAATAGCTGTAAAAAAGATTTCAGATGGTGTTACCTTTCTATAGATGGAGTCTTATTGATTGCTAATAGAAAGTTTCACATTTTAATCAAATCTTATGACAAAGAAAACATTAAATTGATAGGCTTATTAAGAATCTCTCCTGAGTCTCTTAAAGTTTTCTTTTGAAGAACAAATTCAAATGCTTTTCTAGGAATGTGCCTTTTGCAGCATTGTGGTATAAATAAATTTGAACATTACCTATCACTGTTTGCTCTCTGGTCAGTAATTTTGATGCAAGTTTGTGTAATTTCTTAGGTTACTGGAGTAGGCTACAATCAGTTTGGTGAAGTCATACTTGATGGAGATGTTGTCCATGGATTCTATCACCCATCAATTAGTAGAATTGTTGAGGTACGTGCTTAGCTACTAAAGACCATAACTTTTCAAGATGACTTGGTGTGTTCCCAATGGCTTTGTAATTATATGTGTATGTCTCTTAGGTGGGCTGTGTTTGCAATGATGCTGTGATTAGGAACAGTACTTTAATGGGAAAGCCTACAGAAGGAGCCTTAATTGCTCTTGCAATGAAGGTATGTGTTTATAAGTTACTTGATTTCAGTTCCTTACCACTTAAGACAAGACTTTGTCCTTGGAGATAGGATAGCAGGACTAATTTTGTCTCTGCTTATGAGTGACCCAGAGGAAAGATCCCATATATCTTCTTAAGTTTTTTAAATGTAATTTTTTATTCTGAAATTTAAATACCAAAAAAGAGCATTTTCACATACACATCAGAACACAAGCGGATTCTGTATGAAACTGTGAATTACCACGTCATGTTAGTTGCTTCTGTTAAAATGTATTTAATAAATTCTACACATAACTTTTGAAATTATCCCATTTTTGCTTGATTTGAAACTTCTTTCTCTTCTATATAGTTTAAAAAATGTTTCAATGGCCTCTTTTTTCTGGCATCGCTTTTGCGAACCAACTGCTCCCTCACTTGTTTTTCCCCACCACTAAAATCCCTTGTAATAAGTGAGTACAGCCAAGCCAAACGGATCCACTTTGCCTTGTGAGACCCTTTTGGCAGACTGGTGGAATGGACAGACCCCATTCAAATGCATACAGTGAAATATAGAAGGCTACAGTGGAAATCAGTTGTAACGGAGTATAGTTAGCAGAAAATAATATTTTTTAAATCTCACAGACATGGATAAGAACCTCTGTTTTATTTTGGTTTTCACATTGTTATCTTGTCGAGACTTGGTCTCTCTGTCATCTTTCCCAGGTTGGGGTCAGCTGCTCTCACAGCCTGACCCCAGTCCCCACAGGTTCCAGAGTGCTCTCCTGCCCTGTTTTCTGATCAGGGTTGTTTGTGCATCCTCTGGCAGCTGAGGGCTTGTGCCTGGGGGGGTTCTTTGTGTTAGGGTCACCTCGATGTATGCAGATCCCTGAGTGCCTCTGCCTCCCTGGCAGGTAGGATGGTGGGACAGGTGTGTCCTGGCAGCCCTTCTCCTGGGCTGCAATCAGTGGCTGGCACACTGGCTTACGAGTCAGGAGGACCCGGGTTCTAGTCCCGCCTGACTCCCACGGCTTGTGGTATCCTGGGAAAATCATTTAAACTTTAGGTAAAGTTACCCCACCCCCTCCCCTCAGTGGCTGACACATGGCATCACAGCTGTGGTTCTAAAAGAAGCTGGGGGGGTGGGTAGCGTGAAGTGGACCTGAGAGACAGAAAATATGCCGGCCTCCTCCAAGGCAGCTGGTGGTACAGTGGACAGAGCATGGGGCCTGCAGTCAGGAAGACCAGAGAGTTCAAATTTGGCCTCGTGCTCTTATCTCCTGCGTGGCCCTGGGCACGTCTCTTCGCCTCTATCTGTAAAATGGGAATCATAACAGCCCCTATCTCTCAGGGTTGTTGTGAGGGCCAAACGGGGTAATATCTGTAAAGTGCTTAGGGCAGGGCTGGTGCTATATAAAAATGTTAGCTGTTAGTAGTAGTTGTAATAATAATCTGTGTGGGGTGAGGCTTGAACTTGACCTTGGCTTCTTTGTGTTGTGTTCTTACAGCTGAGGCATAGTTAAAAACAATTTATGTCTTTTCTTATATTGTCAAAAATCCAAGTTGTTTCGTGAAAAGAATATTTTTCCTTTTGTGTTTTATACAGATGGGTCTCGATGGACTTCAGCAGGACTATATAAGAAAAGCAGAATACCCCTTTAGTTCTGAGCAGAAATGGATGGCTGTGAAGTGTGTGCACAGAACACAGCAGGTACCCTTCCTTTGAATGACTCTCCATGCAGTCATCACACATCATCCTTTCCCCTCTGGTAACTTAGATAACTGTTGCCCCATCTGTACTGTCAGAGCCTAGATGGGAAGTCAGCAGAGCCCTGTGTAATTAGAGTTGGATGAACCCTTCTGACTTTTTTCAAGTGGTCAACAACAGCCAGGAGCACAGAGTCAAAGCGTCTTAATGAAACCCGTTTGTGAGCAAAGGAAATGGGTTTCAGGTTTGGCCTTTGTGGGAATTATAAATTCCTAAAAAATAAACACAGTGGGAGAACAACTGAGAGTGATTTCCTTCAAGCATATGCTGCCAGCTCTCTTTTGGAGGCTTCCTTTCCCAAGCATCCTTGGCCTTGGGTCAACTTTAGCAGCCTTCCCTTGGCCTGTGTCTCGAGAAGTCAGGAGGAGAGTTTCCTAAAAGTTCTCATTGTCCATACTTTGTAAGAGCACTGACCCAGCTGCTCCAGTACTGAGGGGAGACCATGACTTCTTTGTGACCGTTCCAATTCCCAGGATCCTTGGGCGCAACTTCACTCAAACTGCCGAAAAGACCATTGGGGCTGTTTTTTCCTTCTATTCAGCAAGTTGACGTATGTGTCTATTGTGAGCAGAGCATTTCTATATAATATCAATAAAACCCACAGGAAGAGCTGGAAAGAGAAAAGCCATTTAAAATAATTAGGTCCTGTGTAGAATCCTGGGGAGTCTACCTACCACACCCTGAAACAGAAATAAAGACAGACCCACACAACCAGAGAACAGGACAAGACAACAGAATAAAAATGACAGTACTACCTAAGTTAATTTACTTATTTGGTATCATACCAATCAGATCACCAAAGGATTATTTAATAGACCTAGCAGAAATAATAATGCAGTTCTTTTTGAGGGAAAAAAGTTAAAAAAAAAAATTCAAAGGAAATAATGAAAAAAGTAAAAAGGAAAAGACCTAGCAGCCCTGGATCTCAAGCTGAACTACAGAGCAGCAATTGTTAAAACATTCTGGCACTTGCTGGAAAAGAGAGCAGAACAAATTAGGGACGCAGAATACAGAAGCAGGTGTACCTGGTAGGGGTGGCTATGTGGTGCAGAGAACAGAGCACCGGCCCTGGAGTCAGGAGAACCTGAGTTCAAATGCGGCCTCAGACACTTGACACACTCACTAGCCATGTGACTTTGGGCAAGTCACTTAACCCCAATTGCCCTCCCAAAAAAAAAAGTGTACCTGGTAGCTCCTGCTCAGTCCACACAAAGTCCCCACCTACTAGGATCAGGACTCGATGTTTGTTTTTAGTCATTAAACATTTACTAGGCTTCTTCTGTGTACCAGGCACTGTGCTAAGCCTAGGTATACAAATGAAAACCAAGATAGTGCCTGCTCTCAGGGAGCTTAGGGTCTTGACTTGGGAGAGTGACACACAAAAGGAAGCTGAAAAGTGGGCTTGGGGCAGGAGGAGAAGGTTGGGGTAGACAGGGAAGAAGAGTTTCACAGAAGTGCAAAAGCAGGGGAGCTGGGGAGAAGATTTTGCTGATCAGCCCCCTCTCTTTTTTTTCCCCCTAATTTTTAATTTATTTTTGACATTCATTTAGAAAAAGTTTTTGAGTTTGGGGCAGCTAGGTGGCACAGTGAATAGAGCACCGGCCTTGAAGTCAGGAGGACCTGAGTTCAAATCCGGCCTCAGACGCTTAACACAAAAAACTAGCCACGTGACCTTGGGCAAGTCACTTAACCCCAATTGTCCTACCTTCAAAAAAAAAGAATTAAAAGTTTTTGAGTTCAAAATTGTCTCCTCCCACCAGCCCTTCCCCACCCACTGAGAAGACAAGCAATGTATCAGTTAGACATGTGAAATCATGCAAATGTTTCTATGTTAGCTATGTTGGAAAAAAAAGGCAAGAAAAAGAAAGTGAAGGAATTATACTTGAGTTTGTACTCGAAGGTCGTCACTTCTCTCTGGAGGTGTTGAGCATTTCTTATCACAGCCTCGTCTTTCAGCAGAGCCTGGAGCCCAGGGCCTTCCCCTCCAGTCCAGGGGTCCAGTCAGGGCATTTGTGGGACGTGAGGACCAGGCCCACTCAGTCCTGCGGCAGAGGGAGATTGCTCAGGGGTGCGTTTCCTGGAGAAGGAGGGCACGATGAAGAGTCTAGAGACATGTTTAATGGTTCTTAGTGAAACAAAGAAGTAGAGAGGTCTTGTCGATTATTTTTTATCCTGGAGTTAAGAAGGCAGGGGCTTAGGAGGATCCATCATGTCATACATATAACAAAAACGGAAATCTGTAAACAGTTCTTGTGACTCCTCTGGATGGATTGGGGTATGTATGTGTATGTGAAGTGGTTAGGGAAGTCCCAGGTTCAAGTGTCACCTCTGACATGTGCTCACTGTGTGACCTTGGGTGAGTCACTTAACGTCTTCACACCAAAGCATTATCTTGTATTTCAAGTTGCAGAACAGTTGCAGATCTATATTGGTAGAGAGATTCCTTAATGAGGCTTCCCTGTATTGGTGAAATTGTGGGTTTGACTCTATTCCCAAAGTGGGTGGCGGGGAAGCCTCTTCTAGCGTGCCAATATTGTCTCTGTCAGAGCAAGAGTTCTTACTGATGTTTGTGTCATGGTATCTTTGGCAGTTGAGTGAAACCTGTGGACCCTTTGTTCAAATAATGATTTTAAAGGTATAAAACAAAAGGAATAGATTAAAAATTAATTATATAGAAATACAATTATCTGAGTTTTTTTTTAAGTTCATAGACTCAGGTTAAGAACCCCTCATATTGAATAAAGAATTTATACAAATAAGTTATAGACGTCAAAATTCTTGCACCTCTAAAATGTCAATAAATTGGTGACTTTAGTTTTATGTAGGGATATTTTCTTTCATGAGGCTGTGAGGAGTACCTGGCAGTCTTGTCTTTTGGATGAGGCTGCTTAACATTTCCAGGGAGAAGCAGGGATTCACAGCAGAAATCTGCTCGTGGCCGGGATGGTGCCAACATCATACTGCTCCGTGGTAGTCTAGTAGAAATTCCACTGCCTTGTTATGTCTGTTCTTATTCTCAGGACAACCCAGAAATTTGTTTTATGAAGGGTGCTTATGAACAAGTGATTAGATACTGTACCACGTACAACAGCAAAGGACAGACCTTGGCACTCACTCAGCAGCAGAAGGATATCTACCAGCAAGAGAAGGCCACCATGGGCTCCGCAGGACTGAGAGGTAGCTGCCCCCCAGGGGCCCAGGGATGGTGGGGGAGGAATGCTTTTTAGCTTCTCTTCTTCCTCTTCGTGCAATGTATATCATGCTTTAACAGAAATGCTGGAGTCCTTCATTGTCCTATCTCCTCTATGTCTTTATCTTCCTCCAGAAATTCTGTTTGGGGCCAGAACGTTTTTGCAGAGATGAGTCTAATCAGAACGTGCCTTCCTTATCCAGTTTTTTATTATTTATCTGAAGAATGTCCATCCACAGCAGGAGATTGAGCGAGGGCATAGAAGCCGAGCCCTTTCTTGTTACATGCTATCGGCAGTAGGCACAAATTTAAGGCCATGTTTTCTAACCATAAGTTTATTGTTATTTCTATCTTCAGCAGTGCCTTCCCCATTTTTAATTAGATAAGAGTGCCAGTGCTTTCTTATTCTGATACAATCTGACTTAGGGAGGATTTTCTTTCTCAGGACTCAGGTACCATACTGGGGTGGAGATAGGCCATGGGAAGGCCTTTTTGCAGTCCCATAATTCTAAACAAGCACCATCTCCCCCCTCCTGGCCTTTGTGACCGTGTTTTGAGGACAGAAGCAGTAGGCTGTTGCCTCACAAGGAGGACCTAGTTTACTGGTGTATGAACTGGCATTTCCCCTTCCTCACAGAGACTCAGCCTTAGCTGCAGGTTACAGATACAGTCTTAATGTTCTTGTCTTTGAGGAGTAAATTGTGAATAGTCTCTTCAGGGATTCAACACATGGGGAATCAGGGCTAAGAGACAAACCGTGTCAGATGCTTGACCCAGGGAGCCAGGACTTCTGGAAAGCCTGAATAGTTGTATTCACTTATGTTAAGTGAAGTCTAAGGTGATGGGATTGTATCTTTGTCGTGGTGGGTATGGAGTTGAAGGTGTGAGCTGTCTAGAAAGGTGGTAGCTGGGCTCTTAGGGCTGCAGCTAGGTTCCTTCCCTGAAGGAACATAATGGCTTTTCTCAAAGTCCCTCCCCTGTAGAACAGCACCAGGTGGATACACAGACTCTGAGGCACAGCTTCTTCCTGGGATGGCCGAGGCCTGGCCAAGCCCGGGTCTGTGGGACTAGAGCAGCAGTTCTCAACCTGTGGGTTACAACCCCTTTGGGGCTCAAATGACCCTGTCACAGGGGTTGCCTAAGACCATCGGAAAACACATATTTACGATGGTCTTAGGAACTGAGATGTCACTCTTCTATCCATCACTAGGTGGGTCCACCCACATGCAGATACGCCCACATATGAGTATTTAAGGGTTGTGGCATTAGGAAGGTTGAGAACCACTGGACTAGTGCAACCCAAGCTCTGTTTCTGCCGGTGTGTAGATGGAGGGACATCCTGCTTCCCTGGCGCTCTCTTTCATCTTTGGCTTTTCATTTTACTGTCTCCATCTCCTGAGAAGGGATATTTTAAATTCCCCTAAGGAACATAATGGTTCTTCTCAAAGTTAAACTCCAACACAAGAAATCTCTCTGTCTCTCCTAGTTTTTGAAGAGCCCACTTTGAGGCCCTTGTTCTAGTTGGTCCCTCTGCTGATGAAGTACATCATCACAGCAATGAGCTTTGAAGGCCCAACAAAGCTGCAGAACCTCTGGCCTATGCTCCCCTTCCTTATTCAGCCCCTCCCCTGATATCAGCTGAGCCTTCATTGATGAAAATGAAATATGACCTGATGTTATTCCTTGTTGACCTGTAAAATGGGAGGCTACGTTCCCTGACTTGAAAAAGTTAGCCTCTGGCCCCAGGTGGGCAGGCTGCTTCTGGAAGGCCATTCATCGTTCATGACAACTACATTGGAGTCCTCAGAGAATAAGGGTGTTTTCCAGGTTGCTGATGGCATGATGCCCGGTGGTTTGGCTCAGGAGACCCTACAGGGCACGTCAAAGAGCCCAGCAGCACTGGCCTTGGGCCTGACGCATGAGCAGGGTCTCCCTGATCCCTCTTCAGACATCTTCCTGCATCCGAGCGCCTTGCCCAGACTTCACTGAGTACGCCTTCTTCTTTCCTCTTCCTCATGTCACACCCAGCGCTGATGTCTTCCTCCAGCCCACTCTCTCCTTCTACACCCCTCTCATGGGAAGAGGTCTATTTCTTCTTGCCAAATGACCCTTGCTCTGGGCACGCTCACCCCTGTCCCTTCCTGCAAAATGTACTGCTCTCATTTTGCCATCCTTGGTCTCCCCGGCCTTGTCCCAGCGTCTGCCACATACCACGTGTTTCAGAAATGCTTGTTCACTGCCTGGCCCTGGCTTGGAGTCAGAGCCCACACCTCCCTTCTTCCTTTCGCTTTGCACCACCCACTGGATAAGGCGCCTTGCTGAGTGTCATGTAGCCGTGTTGTGGTTTTTAAAAAAGGAAATCAAAGGCAACACATCAGAAATGAGGATGAAAAAATGTGCCTTCCAGTGGCTTCAGTTACTTTATTTCATACTCAACAAAAGCAATTAACTTTGGACTCTTTAAAAATTTTTAAGTAATTGAAGATTTTGCAAGTAGGGCCTAGTGGGAGCTCTAGGCTAGAGAATTTTACTACTCAGCTAGTTAATCCTAAGAAATTCTATTTCCCAAAACTATGATATCCACTTTTCTGCCTTGAGCAGATTTGTCTGTCTTCAGTATTGGCAGATATATGTATGTAATAGTGTTTATTGGCAAGCAATTGACCAAAAAATGTCAAATTAAAGGATGTAAAGGGAATGTAAAATTATGGGGAGACCGAGAGAAATACCTGCTTTCATTTATGCTGAAGTGGTAGTAGGTGCCAAGACAAGGCTCTGTTTCTTCAGATTTCAGCCAAATTAGATTGTTACCTGTGAAGACTTAAGGGCCAGCATCCTACTCGTGACAAGTTCAGTGCTCTACTGCTTTGTTCTTGCCTTTCATCTAAGTAGAAGAGACCCAAATAAAGGAATTTTTTTGCCTCATTGGGCTGTGCAGTGAATCAGGCTGATGTTAGAGGGAGAAAGTAAAGTAGAATTTTAGTTATTTTTTTCAGTTGGCGAATCCTAGAGAGCAAAGAGAGACAGTACATCTTTAGAGGAACAGCCCTCGAAACCTGGTGAAATTTTTTCTCCAGACCTATTATTGGATTAGGTTTCTCAGGAGAAATCACAGTACTCCCTATTCTTTGAAATTAGGAGTAAAAGAGAATTTTCCCTATCAAGGCCTGAGTCACTGATCAACATAGGGCCCCATCAAAAAGTAAATTCATTTACTTTATTTTAATGGTGAGTTAAAAATGTCAAATGTTTGGTTTATCTCCTTTTAAAATGAATAATGGAGAATCTTAAATTATTTCAACAAATGAGCAAAAGGGAAAATGCTTCTTTCTCATGGAAAAAGGGAATTAGGAGGAATGAAAGATGGAACAAATGGAGATAATGTCAGTGCTTGCCAGAAACTCTGGGCCAAGACCTAATTCAGTTACTGAAACTTTATTTATTTATTTTTTTATGAGGGAACAGGGAAGAGGAAGGCAAAGAGACAGAGACAGAAAGAATATAGTTAAAATTTGTTATACTGAAGTTTAGAAATACAAGTATTCTTGAAATCCTTTTCATCATTTTTTGATGGACAGAAAACTTCATTTTTTTTCAGTTCCTTTTGAAAGGAAACCAGTATATAAGGCTTTTAACTAGAAATCACGATCTGTTATGATTTTGCTAATAAATTGGTGGATCAAATCAAGTCTACACATATTTATGAAACACCTATTATTTCCTGGGCAATGAATATACAAAGAAAGGCAGAAAATAGTACTTGCTTTTTGGAAGCTCGAGGTCTGACTGGGGAGGCACATGCCAACAGCTGTACACAAAGCTCAGCAGGGGTCAGTTGGATGTTGTCACCAAGGGGAGGCATTAGCATTAAGAAGGATAAGTAAAGCCTTCTTGGAGAAGGTGGGATCTCCATGGGGCCCCCCAGGAAGCCATGGAAGCCAGGAGCTGGGAAAGAGGAGGGAGAGACCCGGCAGCAGAGGGGCAGCCCAGACACCTGGGGCAGCAGAGAAGACCTTGGCACTGCATCACCGAGGAGTCTACGTTTGTATATTTGATTTGGAAGATGGTTTGCAGGAGGAAAACACTCAAATGTTAAGTGATTAAGGGGAA
>CM053581.1:553974071-554031626 GCA_028627135.1 Pseudochirops cupreus | reverse complement strand
GGCGTCTTTGGGTCTGGGGGTAACTCTGAGACCCCAAAGGCCCTGGGATAGTCAGCCCAGCCAGGATTGAAGAGGTGCAGACCCGTGGGGCCGTGGCAGCCCATGAAAGACAGACAGAAAAATCAACTGAATTAGTGTTACTTTGAATCGAGGCCCGTTACATGAAGGCCTGGTAAAGTGATGTGGGGATGAGAAAGAGATGGCATTAAAACGGAGGACTGGAGTGCAGACAGAGTCAGCAGACAGGGAAATGGAAGATGTAGAAGAAAACCACTCCTCAATGCAGTGATTAAGGAAGAAAATGTGTCTATCACCTCAGAAGCCTCGAGTGAGGAAGCTTTGAACAGTAGCTGTGTTTACATAGCACTTTAATAAAGGTTTGCGAAGAGCTTCATCAATTCCTCATTCTATCCTTGTGACAACCCTGGGAGGTAGGAGCTGTGATTATCCGCATTGTACAGATGAAAAACTGAGGGAGACGGGTTAAATGACCTGTCCAGGGTCATGCGGCTAGTAAGTGTCTGAGACCAGATTTGAGTTGGGATCTTCCTCACTCCAGGCTGCACCTCCAGCAGTCTTTAATCTCAGTTAGAACAGCAGAGTGGTAACTGAATGAACAGAGGAGATGGAACGAGGGAGGAGTAGGAGACAATTGACCATCAGGCTTCGTGAAAACGTTCACTGTCTGTTCGCTGGCTAAACTTCACTGTTGATGTGTCAGACACATAGGAGCAATGCCGTCCTTTTTGTTCAGTACTTTGCATATTACTAAGTGTCAGAAGACAGCAAGGAATTGTAGAGAGTAGTGCTGAGCTTGGCCTCAGAAAGACCTGGGCTCACGTCCCATCCCTGCTGGCTAGCTGTGACCCTGGGGAGGTATCTGACCTTTGTGCGCACCAGCACCCGCCTGGAACTTCTCTGCTAAGCCAGAGGGGAGGGGGCTTCAAGGACATTCAGTGTTTTGTGTTTTGTTTGTTTTCAGCACACGTTATCTCCCTCTCACCTCCCTGCCCCTCCATTAAGAGAGCAAGAAGAACAGAACCACACATGGCACACGTGTCACAGCACATTTCTACATTGGCTCTGTGTGTGTGTGTGTGTGTGTGTGTGCGCGTGCGTGGGTGAGTGGGTGGTCTTGGATTCCCGGTTTATCATGGCGCTGATCAGATTTCTAAAGTCTTTCATTTCTCTTTCCTGATAATGCGATCGTTGCATAAATTATTCCTCTAGTTCTGCTCACTTCTTTCACTGTCATTTCAGAAAGGTCTCCCCAGTTTCCCCTGAAATTTTCCATTTTGACATTGCTTGTGGCATTAATAATAATAGCTTACATTTAAGTAATACCTACTGTGTGCTGTGTCCCGTGCTGAGTGCTTTACAGTTATTTTCAGTCTCTTCTCACAACAACACTGGGAGGCAGGTAGTGGGATTATCTCCATTTTACACAGGAGGAAACTAAGGCAAACAGATTAACTTGCCCAGCTGGTAGGTGAACCTGTCTTTCCTTCTGACTCCAGGCCCTGTACCCTGTGCACTGTGGCACCACCTAGCTGTAATATTCGTTAGATTTGTGTTTACTCATTCCTTACTCGGAGGTCAGCCTCCTAATTTCTAATTTTTTGCAGCCACAAAAAGATTACCTATAGATCCTTTTTTACTCTTTGAATTCTTTGGAATATAAGCCACGTGGTGGTATAACTGGGTAAAAGCATATTCATATTTAGTAACTTTCTTCTCATTATTCCAAATGCTTTTCAGAATAGCTGCACCAATTCACAACTCCACCAGCAATAAACTAGAGTCCCAGGGTGTCTGTTTTCCCACAGGAGCTCCCGCCTTTGTTGTTAGCAACATAAAAACTGCTCAAGGCTTCACTGCTAGGCACTTCTGCCAGTCATACCTAGTAACACACAGAGACATTTCAATAACTGGCTGTGGGAGACAAAAATCAGGGAACCACAGGTTCAATGGGTAGATTTATCTGTAAGCCTTTTGATCCGGTTTTCTTTTTCCACAGTCCCTCCAGAGCAATGGTTCAGTTGTAGCGATGACTGGAGATGGAGTCAATGATGCTGTCGCCTTGAAGGCTGCAGATATTGGAGTAGCCATGGGACAGGCAGGAACAGATGTTTGTAAAGAAGCTGCTGATATGATCCTGGTGGATGATGATTTTCAAACAATAATGTAAGTTTTTTTTTCTTAGAAGTTATATGAAACAAAATTTTCTTCTCAACCAGGGAATTCCATGAGTAAACTACATGAGTTATCCGAATTTTATCACCTAAATGAACTTAGATGGCCTGTTGGAACAGAAAATAAGGCTTCTGTTCTATATGCAGATGTTTGGTATTTAGCTCCTTGAAGATAAATTCTTTTCAATTTTGTCATGAGTTGTAAATTTCTAGTATATGTTTGCAGGGTCCTTAGCTCTCTACCCATTATGATCTTGGCTGTTTCACCAGGGCTTAGGATTCAACATTCTGAAACTGAATGTTGTCCTAACAATGGGGCAGAACTGAGGAGCACATGGGATCGTTCTTCAATTTCACATATGGTTTTTTCCCCTTTGAACCTTGAGTTGTTTATCTTAGGAGAAACTTAAATGTTTAGAGCTGTATGTGTAATTAGGTCTGACTGATTCCACTTACAAACATGCCTGTAGGTTTTCCATCCTAAAGGCAAAACCTTCTATAGATGCTCCTACTTCCTTCACTATACTGGTAGTTTTCTTATCTGTAAAAGTGAAATGATAATATTTGCACTACCTGCCTTACCAGGTTGTGGAGGGGGGAGAGGGGCTGAAAATAAACCTACTCATTGCATCAGGAAGGAAAAAATGAGAATTTTAGTGTCATGTAATTAGCAATACTTACAAAGAATTCTCATTGCTAATATCTCATTTTATTCATGACCTTTTGGGGCAGGCAGGACAAGTCTTACTTCCACTTTTCAGGACACAAGGTCAAGAAATTAAGTGACTCACGAACTCTCCAGAGTCACCTTTCATCTCTAGATCCAAAGGCCTTTTCTGAGTTTTCATTTTCCTTGACCTCTCTGCAGCCCCTTGACACCATCTTTTCTTTGAAGTTCTTATCTCTAGGTTTTTGGGATACCCTCTCTCCTGCTTTTCCTCCTGCCTATCTGATGGATCTTCATCTTGCCCACGACCCCCAAGTGTCTCGCAGGTTTCTGTTTGGGGCCCTTTTCACTTCTCCCTTTATACTAGTTCACTTGGTGATCTCATCGGCTCCTATGATTTAATTGCCCTCTCTATGCTGAATATTGACTCTCTCTGTCCAGTCCAATCTTTCTGTTGCCCTTCAACCTCCTATCTCCAGCTGCCTTTCAGATATCTCAAACTGGATAACTGGTAGACATCCCCCAAATCATTCTGCCTCCTATCTTCCTTATTACTGCTGAGGGCAGCACCCTCCTCCTAGACCCTCAGTCTCAGCCCAGGAGTCAGCCTGGGCTCCTCAGTCTTCCCTCCATATCCAGGTTGTTCCCAGAGCCTATTGATTTTACCTCTGTAGCCTCTCCTGAATACGCCCCCTTCTCTCCTCTGACGCTGCCCGGTCTTGGTACAGACCCTCATCATGTCATTCCTGGACTATTGTAGTAGCTGCTGGGGTGGAGGTCTGCCTGCCTCCAGTTTCTCCCCATTGAAACCCATCATTCATTCAGACACTAAAGTAATTGCAGTAAAGCACAGATTTGACCATGTCACCTCCCTACTCAGTAAATTCCAGTGGCTCCAGTCCCCTCTAGGAGCAAATGTAAAGTGCTCTGTTTGGCATTCAGATCATTTTGGATCATTTTATAAGTAAAAGAAAGTCCAGCTCTCTTGGTTTGATATTAAATGTAGTGTAACGTTGTATAATCTTAATTGTGAAAAAAGTCATTGAAAATGGGTAGATTTACCTGTAAGCCTTTTTACCTGGTTTTCTTTTTCCCCAGTCCCTTCAGAGTGATGGTTTGGTTGTAGTGATGACTGGAGATGGAGTCAGTGATGCCAATAACCCAGCCCCCTCTTACCTCTCCAGTCTTCTCACAGTTTACTCCCTAATGTGTCTTCTTCAGTCCAGTGACTCTAACCTTCTGGCTGTTTCATAAGCAAGGCACTGTCTTGGCTCCAGACCTTCTCTCTGGCTGCCTCTGCCCCATGCCTGGAATTCTCTCCCTCTTCCACTTCCACCTCCAGACTTCCCTGGCGGTCCATCAGGTCCCAACTGAAATTCCACCTTCTCTGGGAGGCTTTTACTGATCTTCAGTTATTTCTAGTTTATGCTGTGTGTGGCTTGATTTGCATAGACTTATTTACTTACTGTCTCCCCCATTCGATTGTAGGTTCCTTGAGGGGAGGGACTCTCTTTCTCTTGACTAGTTGTATCCCCAGTGCTCAACACAGTGCCTGGCACACAGGTGCTTATGACTGACTGATGCTTGGTAACCTCTAGTAAGTGGTCATCTCAATGAGGGCAGAAATGGTCTTTTACCTGAACTTTAATGTTGAGCAAGTAAGTCAGTGGCCAAGTCAGAACTTAGACTGAAAGCCTATGGACTTGCCCTCCCTCGTCCTTTCCACAGACATGTCTTTTGGAATAATTCCATAGGCCTATGATCTCATCCGGCTTACGGATCTTCCCACCCCCATGTTCTCACCTTGTGCCACTCTGGTCTGTACCTCCTTGTAGCACTCTGGTTCATAACTCCTCGCGCAGCTTTGGTCCATGCCTCCTGCAGACCTTACACAGGGGTTCTGCCCAATATGGTGGGGGCCTTCCTGTAACACTTCTCTTAGCATTTGGTGGGTACCCAGGGATCACACAAACTCTCCCTTAGTTACCTTTCCTACCATGTGACCAGCCCCACCTGTCTGGTTGTCCTTCTCTCTTCTGGATGTCCATCTTATGCTTTAACTTGGACAATTCTGGACTGAAAGCAATTGTCAGCTTCCCCTTGCTCTTTGGGTAACCCTCCCCTTTGATTCTATGGCCTGCACCGTTTACGTGATCAAGAATTGATCACATAGAGCTAGATGATAAATTCCTTAAGCTCAGTGACAATATCTTCATTATTTCAGTATCTTGCACAGAGTTGATGTTTAATAAATGTTTGTGGAAGTGAACTTAGGACAGAGGGCTTCTTTAAGAGCTGGACCTCAGTAACACACTGATTAAGTCTTTGATCTGTTAGAAATTCATGTATTTTCAAAGTCAGTTTCCCAGTTTGGGATTGTTGTTGTTTTAAGGAGAGATTTATTGATCTCTTCTTCCCCTCCTTTCTTTTATAGTACCCAGACTTTTCTGTTTCTCTTTTCTTTCCCAAAATGTGATTCCTGAAGATTGGCTTAAGTTTTAACTCACTTTATCTGATAGAAATGTTCATGCTGAGTTGTTTTATGTGTTTTAGGTCTGCAATTGAAGAAGGTAAAGGGATTTACAATAACATTAAAAACTTTGTAAGATTCCAGTTGAGCACGTAAGTTGGCACCATTGTTTCTCTTAATGTTGTTGTTTTTTTTTTTTAAGATAATGCAGAATGCCTGAAAATGGCTGTTTTCTGTTTCTGAATGCTCAGGAAAGTAGAGTAAGATTAAAGTAAAAGATACAGTTAATTTGTTTATTCTGAATCAAAAACAGCATCATCAGTAGATCCTAGTTCTAATTGGAAATCTCCACGTATCCAATAGTATTTGCAACGCCTTTGTACTTACGATCAGGTCTAGAATAAATAAGTAAGAATATAAATAAGTAGAATAAATAAATAAGATCATCAAAGTGTAACAGTTGCTCAGAGTTTTTCTTACCAAAGACATGCTTGGTTTTTGGCATTAATTAGTCCACTTGTTTATGATCCTTACACAGTGTTAATTCTGTACCTGTAGATCATCACTAATTTTTAAAGGGCTTAGAAAATATGTCAATTCCTGTTTGGAACCAAAACAAATTTTTTTATCTGTGTGTTGTATGCAAACCATAATTTAAAGTGTGATCAAAAGCTGTAAGAAGAAGTATAGTATTGCATGTTCACTTTTGAGTATTTGTTGTTTAAGTGCCGATGGTGTTTTTATCTTAGAGCTTACAACTGTTTGCATGTTAAATTTGTCTTTAAAACCGAGGTAACAACCCAATTATTAATAAATTAGTCTTGTATAATCAGCAGGAATTTGCTATGCTCACAACTTCATTCAGTGGCTTTTTTCCACAGGAGCATTGCTGCATTAACTTTAATCTCGTTGGCTACATTAATGAACTTTCCCAATCCTCTCAATGCCATGCAGATTTTGTGGATCAATATTATCATGGATGGGCCTCCAGCTCAGAGGTAACGGGATATTTCGAATAGGATCTGGAAAGCCAAGGTCCTCTCAGACCTAAAACATGAACTATTTTTATATATCTCATTCTTTTGCCATAATGTGAACCATGTTAAAAAACTATTTTTCATTATCTGGGAATTATTATCTTTACAGTGATATCTTGATGGAATTCATTATTAAGGTATCTGTGCTCAGCCCTTAACACAGCTGCTGAGTTGTTAAGTGATCATAGATAGAATATTACTGGTGTTCTTTGTGATAAAAGGGGGAGATAGTACATGTCCCGTAGCAATATTTGTCCATACAGTCAAATGCTCTGCGTGACAAGACCTAAGCTCTCAGTGATGGGTTAAATATTTATTTCAAGCAGCATTGGAGAAATGATTTCAAATCTAAAAGAATTTGGTCAGTTTGTGGAATTTCTGACACATTGGATTAATATTGAAGTATAGTCCTCAGGGAGTGTTACACAAATGCATGTATGCAAAGGAGTTATACATTAGAATAATAGAATTTTGTTAATACTAATAATACACAATTCTTTTCTTTTGGAAATGTGGTGGAGTGGAGTCTAGTGAACTCTTAACAGTGTGATTCTGAGCAAGTCAGTTTCTTTGGGACCCAGCTTCCTTATCGGTGAGATTGAGAAGGTTGGACTACATGATCTCAGAATTTCTATCACTCAAATTCTTTGATTCTGGTATATAGGCAATATTTCTAGGGCCCAGATAGAAATCATAAATATGGACCTCAAATATTTGAAGCTGTTTGGTTTTTCTTTTTGCTTTTAAGCCTTGGAGTAGAGCCTGTGGATAAAGATGTGATTCGTCAACCTCCAAGAAACTGGAAAGACAGCATCTTGACCAAAAATTTGATTGTTAAAATATTGGTTTCATCAATAATCATTGTGTGTGGAACTTTGTTTGTCTTCTGGAGAGAGGTATGAATACAGACAGAGCAGGACATTCCCACCCTCAGTAATTAGACTCAGATTAGTCTTAATGCTACTCAGATGATGATGTAGGAGGGCCAGGGGGCAGGTATCAGTAGTAAGGCAGTAAAGCACACAGTGTTCTCTTTTAGCAGTTTGAGAGTAACATGGCGGTCTTCTCTCTGCTCCTTCAGGGTGGGCGGGTTCAGTGGCGTTTAGATGTCCTTACTATTTGATAATACCTTTAGTTTTCTCTCTTTTTCTTTTCCTTTCCAGCATGAAAGATAGGGCAGGGCCTTATTACTTAGGGTTCGTAGGAGGGCCTTTAAATGGTGGCCTCCTGTTCATTAAAAACCCAATCAGAGCAACAGAGGTCTTTGGAAATGTCCACCACGTGAACATTCTCAGATTTTTCTTAAGCTGAGATTGTGCGTGTGCTCGTAGGGTGATCTGTTTAAATGGCTTGTGTCTTGTGCCTTTGAAAACAGTCGTTTAGTAAGATGGTAAAGGAGGTGCTCATCTGTAAAGTGAGTGCTAAATTCAGGCGCCCAGGGTAGCCCCTCAGGAGGCTATTCCTCTTTCCTTTTTGGGCAGCTGCGGGACAACGTGATAACGCCTCGAGATACAACGATGACTTTCACCTGCTTTGTGTTTTTCGACATGTTCAACGCTCTCAGTTCCAGATCGCAGGTATGCCATTGACGGAATACTGGGGTCTACAGACTCCAGCCCCAAGTTGCAAGTTCCTGTTATTTGGTTATAAAAGGGACTAGGGAAGAGTTAATGAATGACCACTTCAGAATTTTAGCAATACAGAAAAAGCAACACGGAGTCTATTATCTGTGCCATATGAATGCCAGCCATGCCATCTGGGTGGGCCAGCGGCTAGAGCACTGGACCTGGGGTCAGGAAGACATGACCTCAAATCCAGTCTCAGACACTAACTAGCCGTGTGCCCCTGGGTAAGTCCCTTTACCCTTGCCTCAGTTTTCCTATCTGTAAAATGGGGATAATAGCAACACCTACCTACCTCCCTGGGTTGTCCTAAGGGAAAATATAGGATATTTGTAAGTGCTTTGTAGATTTTAAAGTGCCAGATAAGCTCTAGTTAGCTAGTACTCATAGTAGTAGTAGCATATAAACATGGTGGTACAAATTCTACAGATGCTAAGCCAGATGTAGAAGCCTATGAGCCCAGGTCCTCCAAAGAATTTCATCTTTGGGGTGGAAATATGGTTTTTTCTTATTAAGGTGTTGCTGGAGTGACGTTCTATGGGGAGAGCACAGGGGATTTAGTTTTGACTGATTTTTGTTTTTTTTTCCTAGCAAGTTTAATTTTTCCCCAGATGAGAAGTGTTTTTGTAAGGCTGAAATGTTAAGACACCATCCTGAAAAATCTTGATAAGATAGAATGCTTTATAAGCTTCAAGGTAACTCAAGCCAAAGATCAAGAAAATACTGCTTGTTTGGGCCTGACCACATTTTGTTTTACTTTGGCCTGGTAGCTATAGTCCTGGTTCATAATGCCATCGTTGTAGGATCCATTTTGGTTAGTATTAACACAAGCCACAGAGTTAGATATCAGACCCTCAGATTCGTTTTACAAACTCAGTCTTTTATATCTTACAATTATGATCCATCATCTGAGAATTTTTAATTTAAATTTTGCAAAAGTGGATTAGATGAAAAAAGAAACAGAAAAAACAAAGTTGAAAAATTTTAACTTTTTTCCACCAATAAACAATTTTAAATTACTTTTTCCTTTTTAAAAAATATTTTATAGAATGATATATGATAGCGAAACTTTTGTTAAATACACAGTGTTTGAAAATAAATATAGATTAATTTAAGGTTGAAACAGTTTCTGAGGGTTCATTAAAGTGCCACTAAATAGATTTATCCCCATAGCACCCACTGAATTAATTTCTAAGTGCAGTATGATTTCATTAATCTTGACTGAGAGAATTATTTAACTCTGAGTTATTTAAAAGGTGTAATCAGGAAACGTTTTAATGCTATTCATGACTTTCAAGAATATAAGCCGTGAGGAGAAGCTAGGGCAAAGACGTTACCTAGTACGAGGAGTTAAGGAACGGGCTGTAGTGAGGAGTCAGCTTTTTACATAAAGAGTACATTAATCATTCGTTCAGTGTCCTTAAATACGTAAGCATCATGCCGTCAGAGTTCTCCGTATAGAAGTAACAGATTACTCGGCTTGTTTGATTGTGTTTGCCAGGTGAGCCGTTTTTTTCATAGTCTAACTATCGCTTACCTTCCTGCCGTGTGAATAATCACAGATTTCTTATTAATGGTGTCTCATTTAATGAAACCTTCAGTTCTTCCTGTGTGAGTGTTCAGAAATACAGTTTAATTTTGAAGAATCATTTTGATTTTCTTTTGTGTCATGGGCTCCTTAAAGGTACAGAGGGAAGGGGGAAAGCAAGGCCGCCGTAGACGTTGGTTAGTCCTGCCCGCATCCTTATAATTATGCATGGGATGTGAACTTGTTGATACAGAGTTCTTACCAAGAGTATAGATGTAGAAATCATGTAACTGTGTTGTTCTTTTTTTCAGACCAAGTCTGTGTTTGAGACTGGGCTCTGCAGTAATAAAATGTTTTGTTATGCCGTCCTTGGATCCATCATGGGCCAGTTGCTAGTTATTTATTTTCCCCCACTTCAGAAAGTTTTTCAGACTGAAAGCCTCAGCATACTAGGTAAGGAAAAAAAAATAACTGTATAGAATATGGAGAATGCTTATATTGATTAAGATCCAGTCACCAGTGATAGGTCTGTGAAGTTTTTAAGGCCTTTTCAGTTGAAAAAGTCGACCTAGTCTTCCCTTTGGTTGGGTGAAGGGGAAACAGAACCTTAATTCACAATTAGGCCTCTAACAACTACACTGGGAGTGTCAGACTTTGCTGATTGCAGCTTTCTTATATGATGCGTAGTGTGACCTTTGTGAAAAGTGTATCTACTTCCTCTCAACAGTTAGAAGCAAAGAATTTAAAATTAAGGCTTCATGGAAATGATCCATTATTTCTGTGGCTTGCTTTGTACTTAAGGAGTCAGTATTGGTATGTTATAAATATAAAGTAGCTGTTCCAAATTCAGTATGTACAAATGATGGGTTTTGAGATAATAGCACCTTCACTTCTTAGGTTTACTTCCCCACATACCAATATAGGATATAAAATTGTACTTTTTCTTTGTAAACGTTTTGAACCATTGACTCCAAAGTACCATTTCTGCGGAAAGCTTCATTGGAATGTAGATCATATGAACAAATTCTGCTGCCCCTGAAGTTTTTCTTATTTCAGATTCCCTTCAAACATGAGCTGGTTTTAATTTCTTTGTTCACCCTTAACGTTTGTTTAGTTAACTGTGGCTGTAAAAGGATAGCAGATGATCAGTGCGCTTGTTTTAAAGCCATGTTCTTTTTTTCAAAAAAAGATTTATTATTCTTTACAGAAGAGTAGGTTAGATGCCGGTATCCCCCTGGTCTCTCTAGATCTTTTTCAGTAAAATCCTGGAATCACTCTGGGAAGGATGGTCACCTGAGATGACTTGGCAGTCAAGTGGAAGAGAGTCCTGGAGTGGTTATCAGGTTATTAGTAGCTCATGTTTCATAGCACTTGATAGTGTGAGAAGCACTTGCACACCCTGTCACGCAGTGCAAGTATTGTTCTCTCCATTTTAAAGATGAGAACACTGAGGTACTAGCAAGTTGTGTGGTAATACAGCTAGTTAGTGTTGGAGCCAGAGTTGGAACTGCCATCTTCTAGCCCAGGCTGCCCTGAGCTCTGGTGCAATACAGCATGGGAGAGTACAGTGCATGCTTATTAAGAGCCTACTATGTGCTGAGCTCTGGGGCATGGAAGAGGAAAAGTGGTCCCTGCTTCTCTCTAAAGGCAGAAGACAGGCCAGAGAAGGGAGCTTGGGGGTAAGTAAGGGGTGAGAGAGAAGCCGGCATCCACAGAGTGTCCTTGATGGGAAAAGAAGCCATGGCTGGCCTCCTGAGCCCCCTGTGCAGATCTGAACGTGCCTACTCTGAGGCTCGGCCTCTGTTCACGCCCCTTGAGTATCTTATCTCATCTGTTTCATGGGAATGTCCCAAGCTCCCTGACTTCACAGGCTCAGTGGGCAAAAAGGTGCTCTGACCGGCAGGTGCCTCAGAAAGGTCCGGTGGCATGGGCCAGCCCGGCACCTTGCGGACACGGCTGTGTCCCACACAGTGTCCAGGAGCTAACCCCAGCTTCTGTCTTGCAGACCTGCTCTTCCTGCTGGGCCTCACTTCCTCTGTGTGCATAGTGTCAGAAATTATCAAAAAGGTGGAGAGGAGAAGGGACAGGAGCCCGAAGCACGGCCCTTCGACATCATCATCTTCGTCCTCCTCGTTTCTTGACGTGTGATGCATATTGCATCCTTTATCTGCGAGTGCGAGTGAGCTGGGAGCTGCGGCCTGAGGATGTGCTGGAGAGGCAGTGTCGTGTGGGGGCTCTGAGGACGTGTTCATGTCTTCACGTGGACATTGCATTAGAGGTGGCTGAAGGATCGAGACTTCACCCACCCTGCCTGCTGCTGGGAGTCGTCAATGGATTATGCAACTTGGATATGATTTTCCTCGATAAAATTGGTTTCTGTGATGGGAACTTCATGATGTATGTGGGAGAGGCTGAGGAAGGAAAGTGGCAGAGCCTGACCCACCTTCTGCACTGAAGAGGTCTGACTGTATAGATAAACTGTCCCATCTTAGGTATAAATATTTTAGTTCTTTTTTATTTTTAAATATTGTATTACTTTATGGTGGTGGGGCTTTGTTACTAATACATGAGTAAATTTAACCTTTTAAAAGGCATTCCCTTTGGTTTAGACACAGAGTCACAGGAGGGAGTGCCAGACTTGAGCTACTGTGTTCATTTACTTTATTTTGCCATGTAAACAGCTCCAATTCTCATTGCTGCCGTTTTGGTATCCTATGGGGTTTTTGCACAGGCTGTGACCACTGTCGGATCACTGTTTTCTTTTCTTTCTTTTTGTGATTGAAAAGCCTATACTGCGATTTGAAGTAAATGTTTGCTTTTCGTAGTAAGTGTATATGCTTGCATTTTCTTTGGAGATGTGAATCTTTGGGGTCAAGCGAAACCATCACACATCTGGGCTTGGGATCATTAAGTGCCCGAAGTTAGGACAGTCCACTCCCTTCTCTCACCTTTCTGTGTCAGCACGATCGTTACGCTGAGCCACAGATGAAACCGTGAGCCATTGGTGGGCTCAAGCTGATAAGGAATTGTATTAATGTGCTTTCTACATCCTTCTCTTTTCAAGAAATCATCATGCCCTTCATCACGTAGTCTCTTAATTTCTTAAAGTCCAAGACTTGCCTCAGGAATTTCAGCCTGGATGATTTCTTACTCTTATTTATATATTGTTATTCTTGAAGGTTTACCTGTAACTTTTCATGGGGCCTTTCTTTAAATCATACAATCTGTTTTAAAAACAAAACCAAAACCCATTAATTTAGATATAAAATTAAGTATTCCTTTTTTGCCCAGGAGAGAAAGGTCATTCCACCCAGTTCCTGTGGTCACTTGGAGCCTACTTTCTGTCTTTGTGGGTCTTTCTCCCCTTCACATTATTTCCACCAATCCTGTCTGAGTTGGCAAGTTGGAGAAATAATGGGGAATTCACTTTCTGAATACTTCCATTCTCTCTCAAAACTAGTAATATAGCAAATATACTTGGAAAACATACTCAATTTTGGGTGCAGAGAAGATTCAAAATTGGAAAATTGATGCAGATTTTCTGACTCCCTGCTGACTATTTTTAACTTACAACAAAAATAAATCATAAAAAGTACTTGTTTAGTTTTTCTTAAACTACTCAATTTGATATATATATTTGCCACATTTAAATAGCATTCTGGATTCTTGTAAAGTGTCAGAGAATGCCAGCTTAATCACTAACATTAAATTACAAATATTAAAGCCTAAATAATTGTCTTTGGGGGATTACTAGGGGTAATATAAGAAATTCTGTCCTTGGGTTTACTCATTGGAAAGCTAAGCTTGGACAGTAGCTCACACCTAACTTTTGCCTTTTAATGCTAAATGATTAGGGGCTATGATGCTTTGTTTCAGTTCATTAATTTAGCGGGGAATCATTATGTTTCATCAGATATGAGTCTTAATGGAAATTAAAGGTCATATTTAGTCTTTATTAGAGATTTCTAACTACCTACCCAAATCACTAAGCATTTTCTCCTTTGCCATAAATGGACTTGAGATGTGTTGGTAAATCTGGAGCCTCTGGCCTTTATTTCATAGACATTATTTCCCTGTTGGAGAGTTGAGGTTGAAATGAGTTCTCATTCTCTGTTATTACAGTGGCAAGTTTTTTCTTTTATCAGCCATGTTCATATGTTAGTGACATCTCACAGATGTCATAAGTCAATGTTTAGAATTACTTATGAAAATGTTGTCAGAGAGAAATTAGGGAATGCACATAAATATGTTATGTAGACTGTTTTCCAAAAAGAGAATGTAAAACTGCAAGAGAGAAATATTCACATAGATGCCTACTTGAAGTAGTGTGGATCATTTAAACGCACAGATATTTAACCTTGTGCCTTAGAGCTCTTAGAGGTTCAGCCATACTCCTTTAACACACTTTAAGGAGTTGCATTATTACAGTACACTGGACTAAGAGGATGTGGAGTTTAGACAAGACACAGTTCCAGCCTTCGTGGGTTTGACAGTCATAATAAGGAAGATGAGATATACAACATTTACTTGAGAAGTATGTTTATTTTGTCAAACAGAATTCTAGGTGTTGTTTTAAGTGTGAAAAGTGATTATTAGGGACAGGGAGAAATGAGAGCAGACTGAGTGCAAGTTGGTTAACTTTCCTTCCCCTGTACCCCTGTTGGATAAAATTGGTTAGCCAAAAAAAGGCCAAAATGTTATGGGAAAGAAGTGGACAAAAGAACCTGAAACAGTCCACAGACCTGTAACTGGCTAGCATCTGTATTTCCATCTCCGTGGGTATTCCACTGCTCCACTGATGCCAAGTCCTGTCCTTTTATGCCTTACTAGACGAGGTGAGTTGCTTTGTCCAAAAATATTAGACCCCGCGGCCAGCTTTTGGGTAAGTAACCTTTGAATTTATCCGGTTTGATTCTTGGGTGAAAGACTTGGTTTATGTTCGGGGCTGTGCTAAGACTCCTTAACGTGGTGGAGGATCCGCTTGCATTCTACTGCGGCACCGCCTTTGAGAATCCCATGTCATTTCCATGTTATAAGGCTCTTCATTGGAGGTGAGGCAAATTAAAGCAGGTGACATCATGAGTTTCTTTTTTGCTGAACTTTGATTAGCCAGAGGGAGAGGCGCCATCTGGAGTATATTGCTGTGAGAATGACTGTGCATTTCTAGTGAATCACAACTGATAATTGGCACGCCCCACTTTTCAGCAGCATGCCAAAAGTGCTTCTTTGAGTAGTAATTTTGGGTTTTGTCATTTTCCCTTTCAGATGGGTTCCTGAAACCATGCATGAATTTAGTAGGTTCATAGGATTAGGAATTAGCTAAAAATGTCCTGAGTGGTCATTTAGGTCAACCACCTCATGTTTCAGATAAGAAAACAAGACCCAGAGACGCTTAGGGGGGCTTCCCTCAAGGTTGCCAAGTAAGTAAGAAGTCTGGTCCTCTTTTGTGTAAAATGACACTTCCCATATGATTTTCTTTATAATTTTACCCCCATCATCCCATGAAAAATCGTAAAATTCATATTTCAGCCTACCTTCACTAATGTTCAGCTATGTCACTGGTAAAGAAGTGACCCTGGCTTCTTGAAGGCTATGTCGCAAAAATGAGAGTACTTCCGAGTCCCAGCAGGCCCCAAAGGCTTTTGAACAGTGGTCCAGGACTAATGACAGATTTGTCCATATGACCAACTTGCCTTAGTCTGGAGAGGCAGTCAACAGAAGGTTGGTCATTACATATAATGTACATATTGCTTGGCCACAGTGGGTAACGATGTCTTTGGTGTAGCAGAAGGGGGTATGATACGTCTGGGTGGAGCAAAGACCCAAACTGTTATCATGGTCCATCTTTAAGTGTTCAAGAATCCTAGCTCCTGCATAATCTGGCTTTGTTAATTTGCATTTAATTTGTCCCGCCAAAGTCCTGGAAGAAGAAAAATGGGTTATTGATTAATTACAAAAATTTGGCACATGGTCATCTTATGTTAAAATATGCAAGACAGTTCTTGTCTGTCTTGTTGGAAGATCTCACTGACTCATGGGATTTGTAAGCCATGTATATGATGGCTTATATCATTTCTTTTTAAAGTTTGGTGTCACTGCTGTAGGCAATCGCCACTGCTTTGACCTATGCTGGACATTTCCCCATCCCTACAGTGAAGATCTGCTATTGCTAACAAGTGCTCCTGCCATGCCAGGTCTCTGTGAAAAGCTTGTAAGTGCTGGGGTCCCAGCTGACCAGGCAGATGCTAAAACATTCTAACAGTTCCGGATTGGTGCCATGTGAATACTAATGATACCGGTTAATGTTAGACTTAATAACTAATTTGTGATCAGTCAGTCAACAGACACTTACTAAGTGCTGCCATATGCTGGGCACCAGGCTGGCTGCTGGTGATAAAGAGAAAGAAAAACAAGTCCTGCTCTCAAGGAGCTCACCATCTCACGAGGGAGATGATATGCAAACAACTATGTGCCCACAAGATCCAGGCAGTGTAACGGAAGGCAGTTTTGAAGGGAAGGCACTAGCAGTGTGAGGACCTACTGGGAGCTAAGGTTTTCATTGAGCCTTGAAGGAAGCCAAGGAATTCAGCAGGTGGATGTGAAGAGTCTGGAGCTGAAGCACCGTTGTGGGAGGAACAATTGGGTCGATCTTGCTGGGTTTCAGTATGTGGATGAGAATAAGGTTTGATAAAACTAGAAAGGTAGGAAGAGGCCAGGGTAAGAAGGGCTTTCAGTATCAGGACTTTGCATGTGGTTCTGGTGGTCCTAGGGAGCCACTGGAGGCTGAGCTGGGGAGGGCCACGGTCAGACCTAAACTTCATTGTGGCAGCTCAGCAGCAAATGATTGCAGCCGGAGAGACTTGGAGCAAAGAGTAATAATTAATATTTAGAACATCTAGCATATGATGTTAACTAAGTCATCAATGATCTTTAAAAATGTTTTCTTTTCCCTGGGAAGAATGGAAAGAACATTGGATTTGGAGTCAGGGCCTGGGTTTCAGGTTCAAATGTATTTGTTATCCCCCTTGTGATCCTGGGCCACTGTTTCCTTATCTGTAGAATGAAAGGGCTAGACCAGGTGGTATCAATCCCTTTCCAGCTCTGATTCCCATGATCTTCTTTGAATGCAGTCCAAAGATCTCTGCCCTTCCAATTAAATCCCCAAGCTCTAAAGAACAATTCTGACCCCTGTCACTAAGCCCTGTCATACATAGAACATTTGGTGGGAATAGCATGGGTATGGTGGTGCTGGGAAAACATATTGCTTTGAGCAAGATGGCATCAGAATAGAGCAGTTGTCAAGCTCCAGTAGAAATGGATCCCTCCAAGCAACATAAGGACTTAAGAAACCACAAATTAACATTACCTATCTTGTGTGGTAGAGTGAATTCTTGTCAAGGATAGCCTGGCCTGCTGATAGTAGCCACTGAGGCCACTTTGAAACCTGAGATTTCTCTGATACCATGAGAGCTACCAGTAGTGCTGTCCTTGGTTCCCTAAATCCATGAGGGCTTGGGATTTCTTTCATAGGATGATCCCAGAACCAGCACTTGAGATTTGATGAGCAGTAGTTTGAGCTTTTTTTAAATTGTCAAATAAATAATGTCCCAAAGCAATGACTAAGAATCAATCAACTGACAGACATGGAGATTTGTAATATAAATAAAAGGAATTTCCTTGTTAGCAGCAGAAAACAGGAACATTTCATCTCGAGTATTGTAATTACACTGTTTTTCATAGGTACACACACACTTAATCTTAATGGTGAGTTATCAGAAATCTGGTGAACATTAAAGACAAAATTTTATTAGCAAAAGATGACCCCGGGGATAAGATGCCTGGGGAGTATTCCTGCATTTATCAACTAAGCAAGTCCATGGATGTTTTCATGACAGCCGTTGTTACGACTGTTCGATGCACATGTTATTTGGATGGGGGGAAAAGCAAGGTTGGAAAAAAAATCATCTGTCAACCTAGACCTTATGTTGACCAAATGTCTCAGAATGGCAACAGAGATAAGATAAATTTCTCAGCTTTGGAAGTTGCTGTCAGTATTCTCGCTAAAAATTAAACAGGCAGAAACTCCTATAAAATTCCAAAAATTTTAACAACTGCAGGGGCATTTCCCCCCCACCCCCTTGAAATGAGCAGGTCAAGGCAAGAGGTGCACGTTGGTAACCAGGAGGTGCCAGCGTGTGTGAGGATGGCCAACAAATTTGATGTTTGTTAATGATTGTTGGGCAGAAATGTTTAAGATGAATGGGCTGAGAACTTAAAAGCTACACCCAGTTTTTGAGATTTTCAAAAAAGATCATTTTATTTAACCTAGGATAGGTTTCTGAGGGGAGTGTTGAGCAGAGATTTGTAGTGAAATTCTCACTTTTTTCCCCTTAAAATGTTGAAATTATCTTTAAAAAATAAATAAAACTGATTCCAATTACATTTAACAGTGTCAGAAATACCTATGAGGTTGAAGTCGTGGCCCCAGTGTCTCACAAAACATCTGAATATGAACCAGGTCCCTAACCTATATTTTTACCTCTTATGTTTTTCCTACAATAAAGTGGTTGACTTTACATGAGAGATCCAAGGGGACAGTGTAACAGAAGGGAGTTGCATTTTATGTTTCTCCATGCAGGTTTTTAAAAATTTGGGCAGCATCCTGAAGACACGTGGTGACCTGATATGGCCGACATCAGGAGGACAAGCCGTGGCTTAGTCGAATCGAGTTTGCTTTTAAGATGAGTCTTTATTACTGAGGTAACTGACTGGAAAGCAATTACCTCAGAACCATCAGTAGGACATCTGTTCTTTCAGCATTTGGCAGGATAGAGATCTCTATGGTAGGCGCATCAGGCATGTAGCAGCAAAATAATCCCATATACCACTGGAATAAACGTTGGGAAGCCGTATCAGTAGCCTTGGGAATAGCTGCTTGCTCAGAACAAATCCCAGTTTATGCCAAGTGAGTAGAAAGCGCTGCTGTGCTCATTCATTTTATTCACAATTCACGTCCCATGGAGAAGGTGAGCTGGTTTGTATTATACCCATTAGCAAAGTTCTGCTTATGGAGGTGTGGTACATTTAACCATGGGATTTTATTGCTAGAAAAATGTAGGCATCAGAGTCCAATCCTCTCATTTGATAAATAGAAGGGAAAAAAACCTGGGTTTTGTTTGTTTGTTTGCTTATCATGTCAGCTTTGCCAGCCATGAGAGGAAAGTGATTGAACATTGAAATTGCCATTTGTTTGATCTTTAGAAATATATTTTTGTATAATGAACAGAGTATACTGTGGTCCATTTGAGTTCTGTTCTGACAGAGTTTTAAAATGTAAGAGAACAGGAAAAAAATCATTCCATGAACATCTGACTTTTCCGTTTCTTAGCCTTCTTTGTCTAGTTATCTGATTCTTCTATAAAATCCAGGTCCCCCAAAAGACCTTAACAGTGTCTCCACTTGCTTTCCCTCACTTTCTTAGTTCCATGCTGTTATTAAGCCTTAATCACTGATTAACCACTGAATGGGCCCTCTGCCAAACTGAGACCTGTTAAAGACCTTAGCTTGGATAAATCAAGGTCCCCCACTGCATCCACAGCCATCTGCAGTGGTTCTGATGTGTATCTGGCCACTGGACCCAGATGGCTCTGGGGGAGAAAGTAAGGCTGGTGACTTTGCACAGCCCTGCCTCACTTAAATCTGATTCACTTGCATGTCATGGCATCACTTCCCTGATGTCATGGTCCTCTTGGAGAATGAAGGACAAATGGCAGCAACAACTCTCCGCATAGTATTAGATTAGAGAAGGGAATAGACATTTATTAAGAGTCTGTTGTATGCCAGGCACTGGGTTAAGCACTTTAAATTATATATCATTTGATCTTCAAAAACCAGGTAGGTGCTATTATTATCCCAACTTTACAGATAAAGAAACAAACAAAGGTTAAGTGACTTGCCCAGGGTCACTCAAATAGTGTCTCAGGTTAGATTTGAACTCAGATCTTCCTGATTTCACATCCAGAACTCTTATCTGCTGCACTACATAGCTGTTTAACATTATTTGTGTTTAGAGTATAACATTATTTACATCTTAATTGGTGAATCTTACCCACTAAGCCTTTGCCGCAGGATAATGGTGGGGGGTGGGTGGAGAAGTTTGATGAGATGCAGGTGTCTTAGATTGATGGGAAAAGTGCTAGATTTTAATTCCAAGAATCATGGTGTTAAAATCCTGGACCTTCCCCTCACCCCCAGTGTGGACTGTGTATGTCACTTAACCTTCTTTAGGATTCCACCTCCTCGTCTGTGAAACAAAGACACTGGGTGTGATGGTTCCAAATGCCTCTTCCAGCTCTAAACTTGGTAATCAGGATGAAAAATGCCCCAAAGAATAAAGCATTACAGAATCTCAGCCCAGGCATCCTGCCTCCATGGCGGGTGTGCTTTCCACCCAGCTGTGATCCAGCCCAGATGGTGAGCATTCAGTACATCTGAAATGGTGTATGTGAATACTGAGTGTCACCCATTTCTAGCTAGCTTGCTTTTTATACCAAAGTCCTTGAGTCGAGACCTCACATAGGATTGTACACTTAGAGCCCCGACCTGCCCCGACCTCTTGCTTTGGAGACTATCAGTGTTAGCTAGCTAGCTGTTTTCAAATGTAAATAAAGATTGGTAGCAATTGGACTGATAGTAATAATACATCTTATCTCTCAGGGTAGTCGTGAGGATAAAATGAGGTATTCAAGTCACTACATGCCAGCTGCTCTTATTATATCATCATTATTGCTATAATTGTCATTATTACACCTTCTGGGATGTGCAGTCCTTGATAAAACTTAGAATATTTTTTACATGGGCGGTGGAGGATAATTGGGAAGGAAACTGCACATGGACTAGAAGGGAGCCAGGTTCAAATTCAGGGTCTGCCATTTACTACTTGTGTCACTTTAGCTCTCTGGATCTCAGTCTCCTCATCTGTAAAATGAAGCTGTGGACTCCTGTGACCTCCAGAAGTTCCTTACAGCTTTTAATCTATACTGCCATGCTTTCATTTTATCCTTAACACTTTGGAAGACTGCCAGCTTCCTTCTTTTCAAATGTTGAAGTTCATATCAAAGATTTTTTCCATAGCTAGTTTGGCCTAGATTTAACCAGGAAGAGAAGGGGCACAAGCAGTTATCATCTGTGGCCCTCTAAAGCTGTGGGGGACATGAAGGAATGGGTTTTTTTTCCCTTATTAAATCTACCCAGGAGAAATAGTATTTCACTCCTAAGGTGGCACATAGTACAAGCTAGTAGATTGAGTTAGATTAACCAAAATGGGATCTCAAAAAAGACATTATGGAATAAATACATAAATGTACAACATCCATCTTCCTGACTGTGATGAAAAAAGGAATGTCATTTTATCATGTTTGTTCTGGTTTCCGGGAAGCAGAGGCTTTATGAAAGATAAAACTTTCAGTCTGCTTAACTCCAGAGCTACATGAAAAAAGATGTATTTACAGCTATTTTTTGTTCAGTCCTTTTGGCCCTGGGAGTATCTGCTGTTTTAATTATTCTGGACCTAGAACAATGTATTGAAATAGGTGCCATGATTCAGTCAGTTATATGGTGGGTGGAACCTCAATAAATCTGCAGTGTAGCTCAAACATGGTAGAGATGACCCCCTAAAGGGGCATCTGAGGCACCGGTATAATGGACCAGGGGGCAGGAATCTGGATCCAGTACCTTCTTCCCCATGAAATATTGAAGGGGTGCTACCCATGGCAAATCATTTTTTGCCTTTACCTTTAAATGTGCCCAGGTTTCTCCTGTTTTGAGAAGATAAAACTCCTTCCTTTGACCCTACCATCTTTTCCAGCTCCTTCCCTGTTTCTTCCTACTTCTTGTTGCTAAGCTTATCAAACTGGCATTTTCCTCCTCCTTCCTCTTCAGACTTTGCAGCCTGGCCTCCATGGTCAACACTGCGTGAAGCTGCTCTCAGGTCACTAATGGCTTTATTGCCAAATCAGGCGGATATTCTCTCAGTTCTCTTCCCTCTAGGTTTCTTAGCTACATGTGATTTCTTTAACCACTTTCTCCCTGAAACTTTTTTTCCTTGCTTGAGTGACACTAGTGATCTGGTTCTCCTACCTTAAAAAAAAATAGATTATTGGTTTGTTTTTACTCACCTTGCTTGCCTTCTATAGCTATCCTCCCCTCTCTCAGAGAGTTATCCCATATATCAAAGAATTTTTTTAAAGGGGGGAGAGGGAGAGAAGAGACAATGATTCAGCAAAATGGATTAATACTTCAAAATACTCTGATGTCATACGTAGTGCTGAAGCCTGTGGTTCCCAGCCTCTGCCAGGGAGAAGGTGGAGGCGTCTTCTCCTGTCTTTTCTTTGGGGCCAAGCTTAATCTTTGTAATCTTGTCAATATTCAAGTTTCGATTGTTTTGTGGTGGTGTCTTACAGTGTTGTAGTTGTGTATATTGCTTCCTTGGCTCTGTTGGCTGCCCATTGCATCAGTTTATATGTCTTTCCGTGCTCTTCTGCATTGATTGCATGTGTCAGTTCTCATAGCACCATAATATCCCATCCCATTCATGTAGTTTGTTTTGCCATATTCCAATTGGTGGCCACCTACTTGTCTTCCAGTTTTGCTACCACAAGAACTATTGCTATCAATATTTTGGTGTATATGGAACCTTTATTTTTATCAGTGATTTCTTTGGTGTATATGTCTTACAGTGAGCATCTCTGGATCAAAGAGTATCAGCATTTTGGTAATTTGATTTCCATAATTATAAATTGCTTTCCAGAATGTTGTACTGATTCATAGCTCTACCGACATTGTGTTCCTGTGCTTGTCTTTCCATAGCCTCTCCAACATTAAGGATTCCCATGTTTTGTTCTCTTTGCCAGTTGGCTGGATGTAAAGTGAAACTTCAGGATTGACTTGCATTTTTTCTTATTGTTAGTGATTTGGAACATTCTTTCACATAGTTGTGAGTACTTTGCATTTATGCTTTTGAGAAATGTTTGTTCGCGTCCTTTGATGCAGGATGGGGAAAATGGCTTTTAGTCTTTTATTTTTGTTAGTTGTCTATCTTGGATACCAAACTTTTCTGTAAAATAGCAGTGATAGTACTTGTACTAACAGCTATGTCCAGGAGTGATTACAACAGGCAGAAATTGGAAGCTAAGCCTCAAGACCAGTTAAGAAAGTTATAGTAATATAGAAAGGTCGTGTGGACCTAAACAAAGATGTCATCCTTTTGTTCAAAATATGACCTATACCTACTGTATGAGATCTAAATTCCTTAACTTAGCCGTTGGGGCCTTTTGGTCCCGTCATTCTTCCCTACCTTGATTTTCTTTTTCATCTAGCCAAGCCAATCTTCTTGCTGCTTAATTGATTTCAGTGGAATGTACATTTTTAAAGAATCTGCTTTGTGGTCCAGTTACTATGACTGTGTGTAAAATCAAATAGGTGCGTCGCTCTCCCATTTTTTTATGCCAGCAATAATGTAAAATAGGCAACAGATCAAATTAGATAGTGAATATCAAATATGATATTCCAAAGGAAAAAAAAAAGATGGAGAAATTCAAAGAGAGAGAAACATTGGAGAAACTATTTTATTCCATCTAGGATGTTGCAAAGAGAAGCCCATAAGTTGTAGGTGATGCAGACACCAGCAGTAGTGTCCAAATGGAGGAACTACAGGGTAGATGATGACTTGGATTTTTTGATAGGGTATGTTCTAGAAAGTCAGAAGGCTGCAGCAGTGCCATAATTGGGGATATCCCCATGGTTCAGGAAGATCCTAGAGCTTTTCCACTGAAAGCTGAGCTATGAGTACATATACCAGGTGAGGGAAAAGCCAGTGCGAAGGAAACTTGGAAAACTGAGGTCAGGACCAAATCATTCTCCACCACTCCATTCATAAGTTTTTGAATAGGAAAAGCCTGACATTAAGTATCAAATCAGGAATTGAAGCTAGTAGTGTGAAAAAAGTGGAAGCCCTGAACACTGAAGAAGTATTATAAGATATCTAAGAGATAAACCTATAAGAAGAAAGTACTTCCACTAAAATGATAAACAGAATTTGAGAGAAAAAATAAGCTTGGCTACCAAAACTAAAAGGGTACCTGGAAGAAATGAAACAAGATAAAACATGAAATTATAAGTTAAACAAGAGCTCTGGAAGAAAGAATTGGAAGGAATATACATACTTTGGTGAAGAAGGTAGAAAACCTTACTTAATTTAGCATCTGGAAGAAAAATAGAAAGTTGTCCTATGAACTAATTCTAGGCCAAGAGAAATCATTGCTTCCATGAGACAAAAAGAAATGCTAAAACAAAATCAAAAGATTGAAAAACAAAGAAGAAAATGTATCTACTTTCAAAAACAAATGACCTGAAAAATGGATCAAAGAAAGACAATTTAAAGATAATTGGATTCCCTGAAAAGTATGGCAAAAAAGGCCTGAATTCTGTTTTTCTAAGAAAAAAAAAAACCAAAAAAAAAAACCCCTACTTATAACCAGAGGGTAAAGTGAAAATAGAGTCCCCTCTTGAAAGAAATCCTAGAATGAAAATTCCAAGAGTGTCATAGTCAAAATCTAGAGCTTCCAGGCCAAAATGTGTGTGTGTGTGTGTGTGTCTGTGTGTGTGTGTGTGTGTGTGTGTGTGTGTGTGTGTGTGTTGCAAGCATCCAAGTAGCAAAAAGTCACATTATCTTATAAGACTTGATGTCTATTAATACAAAGCAGAGAAACTCTTAGAATAAAGAATTCCAAAAGGGAAAAGATAAAGAATTACAAGAAAGAATTACTTACTTTGAAAATCTGAGTATAATAATTTTTTTTGGTGGAAAAAACCAGACATTTATTGGATTAGTAGGCTTTCAAGCATTCTATTCTGTTTGATGAAAAGACCAGAGCTGAGCTGAAACTTTGAAATACAAACATAGGAACTGAATCCTACAAAAGTCAGTACATTTGAACAACTAGAAACAGGAAAGGATAATAATGATAATGAAGTACTTACATTCTAATAGGAGGAAGAGAAACTAGTGTTTCTTCAGACTCCTCATGCCTTTGAATGTCACAGATGGAATTAATGACAGGACTTGAGGATGAGAGGCACAGCTTCCAGACTTAGTGAGATGCTATTCTCAATATAATCTGACAGTTGGAGACCAGAGGAAGGTTAACTTGAATAGTAAAGGCTCTTCAATCCGTGTCATGAGGATCGTTTGAGAGAACTGAAGATCTTTAGCTTGAGAAAACATGACGAGGAAATGGAGAGAATAGAATGGGACAAGTTAGCTATCCTCAAGTACTTAAAAGGAAATTATTTGAAAATGTTACTAGACTTGGTCTATTTGGCTACAGGGGGCCAAACTAAGAACAGTGGGAAGAAGTTATATAAAGGCAGGTTTCATCTTGATGTAAGGAGAAATGTCCAAACAGTTCAAAAGTGGATTGGACTACCTCAGTTGGAGATGGGTTTCTTTTGGTTGGAGGTCTTAAACCAAAGACTGGATGATCCATTGCTGGTATGCTGTAGGGGGAATTCTTTTTCAGTTGTGGGTTAGAATAGGTGACAAGTTAGGTTCCTTCCACCTTTGAAATTGTGATCCTTCACAGAAAATAATATTCCTCTCCTAAAAAAATGAACTTCAACCACTTAATTTTGGATACACCCCATTTAAAATGGAAGTGAACTGACTGCAGATGTCAGAAAGCTTCAGAAGATCACACTGTTAGAGAATCAATATTGATTATTTTGTGTTGCAGTGACATATAGGCTGTTTGTCCCTCACTCTGGAAGAGTACCTTGATATCAGGGAGGTGGCACCATGACATGCAAGTGAATCGGATTTAAGCGAGGGAGGTCTGTGCAAAGTCCCCAGCCTCACTTTCTCCTCCAGAGCCATCTGGGGCCAGTAGCCAGATACACATCAGGATGACTGGAGATGGCCGCAGATGCAGTGGAAGTCTTTTAAAGCTAAGGTCTCAGTTTGAGGCGAATAGGCTGAATGTATGTGTCACTGTTGACATAGATAACTTTTAATTATGGAGTTGAAACTCGTAGAATGTTTTGAGATCATCTGCAGATGATACAGCATAGTATAATGTAATGAGTTTTGGATTTAAAGTTTGATATAGTGAGCCCAGAATCTCTAGGGCATATTATAGGTTACTAAAAATAACCAGTACAACACAGAGTAGCAAAGATAGGAAACCTTTCAGAAGAATGTGTGAAATCTGGGAAGGTGCTAGCCAGCTACCAAATAAAGGATTTTAAAATAAGGAGCAGGAAATAAAAGTGCAGTAAATAGCTTGAAGAGAGGCAGGCTCAGAAATGCCAAAACTTGGGTTCAAGTCCCATCTTTGATATATACTTGCTCAGTGACCAAGGATTCACAACCTGTCAGAGCCATTAGGCAACTCTGTAAGACTTAAGTTCAGAAGAGCTGTGGATTTCTATTGGTAGAAGGAGTTTAATCATCAGGAGGATCTTTACCTTGAAATTATAGGTCTGGCTTAAAAAAAAAATAATCTTAATAAAAACCTGAATTTAAGCTCCAATCTGGCTCAGTAAAAACCATTTATATAAAATCCTTAACTCACCTGAATTCCATCCCAAGGCCCTAAGGATGTGAACATGAACAGGAAATTTGAAAAGATATCAGTTATGAGTATTAAGTTACTGCACTTTTCATTAGGGGGTATTTTATTTACTGAAAAAAAAAACCAGGAAAAAAGACATTTTGTGTGACATACTTAGAAAAGCAGCTTGAGGAGAATCACTAAAACTAGTGAGAGAAAAGCATCCCCTCAGATATAAACATGCTAGAAAAAGCATTCTGAAAGGAGGTGAATGGCCCTCAAAGGCAAAGGTACCGGCCGATAGTATACACAGCTGTAGTTCAGTTTCCCCAACAAATAAATTGCATACAAGCCTTTTAGGATTGGAAAATTTATTGCTGGGAAACTGAATCAAAGAACTGTTTTGTAAGCCAAGGAACTATTAGATGGTATTTGTGTCATATCTGACAGAAGTTACTGATTTGGGGTTTCTCGACCTAAATTAGAGATGGGTTGTTATACATGAGGTGGCCCTGCTTTGAAGTATCAGAACTATTAGAGAAGATAGCTAACAGAAGAGCCCCCAGAAAGCTGACTGAAGAAGCCTGGAGATCCCAGACTTACAGGTCCTGTAAGCTAAAGGAATTTAACTACTTCAGGCCTAAGATTGGCAGAGAAGCAGTTTCATCCAACAGGAGGAGAGGGGCTTAGGGTGGGGTTCTGTCCCAAAGGAGCTACGGTATGGACTGTTCCCTAAAAAGACCAGAAACAACCAGATCTGTAATGGAGTCTGGTTGTGACACAAGTTGCCCCATGCATGTGAGGTTTCCTCCTTATGTGTCTCACTGCTGGGTTTCTCCGAGTTTGTATCCATTGTCTCCTTTGTGTCGTCTTGGTGGGAGAGTGTGACCCAGGTTTATGGTCGAACTGTTATGTTTTGATGATTCTTGCCTTTGACTCCTCATTGGAGAAATGTTTCATGTTTGAGTTAATCATATCATTGTGATTGGTTTGTTTAAACAGAAACCACATCAATGAGAGCTAAATAGTATCTCCCCCCCCCCCCCCCAATAGTATTCTCCTAGGTCCCTGAGCGTGTCAGGTTGTAGCAGCATGGCCACCTTTTCAAGTGGAGGTGAGGTGAGTGAGCAAAGCCCATCCCTGGAAAAGAGAGCAAGAGAGTGGGCGTCTGGGATGGACGCGGGCCGTGTCCTTCATCAGTACTTAGGAAGCAACTCAAAGGTAGAGAAGATCCAGGTCTTAACAAGATTGGCAACAGCATCCTCACATCATGCTCACTGGAAGTCTTGACTAATGGGGGAAATTGTAACACCTTACATATAAAGAAACTTGTTTTTTTGTTGTCACCAATGACCTTTTAAAAATTGTATTAATTCACATGGAAAAAAATATTAGAGTATTTAACTACAGATGTACAGTAAAACATTTAACATTCTTCTTAAAGTTCTTTTGTTAATGTTTTATCCCTCTGTTAGTGACAGATTTTTTGAAATATCCTAATAGGAAGCAAATAATTAGTAAGATAAATGAAGACCTGTGTTTTAACCACTAATTTCTTGCCTTGAAGAGATTTGGTTAGTGCTCATAAACAGGTGATGGCTTGAGAGTGATTACTTGCCATCAGAATGACCTACAGGAGGCTCCTGTCAGCCACTCTCTGCCCTCAAGAAATAACTTGCCACATCCGCGCATGCGTGACCTCTCTTCTATCCTTCCATGGATCTAATTGTGCCTTTATTTACACTATGCTGCTCAGCCTATTCTGTTTTCTTTTACTTCTCCCAAGTTCCCAGTAGCTTATGAATGTATAATGACCACCAAGTATTTAAATACCAGTGATCATCATGAAATAAGTTAAATTCCCTAGTGAGTAAAACCAAAATGAATAATGTATAAAAATAGGAAAAGAGTCCCATGACCAATTAAGAAACAAATTTGCACGTAAGGCTTCAAGGAACATGTTTGTCTAGAGATTGTTTAAAGAACATCAATAACTTGTCTGTCCCAAAGCTCCCACCCTCTTCATTTTCACAGCAGCTTGTTGTGTTTCCCACTCCTAAAAGACTCCAAATCTTACTAGCTCAGACCCAGTGCAAAGATGAACACCTTAATCCATTTTCAGATGCGTTACAGCTATGACATTAATTTATAGATAATCTTCATGTCAAAAACAGTCATGCAAGTCCAGAACCAAGAGCTTGAGGCAAAAGTCAGAGTCAACCAATGAAAATGCTCTTTGAAAATTTGGGCCTCCTAGACTGAAAACCTTTCCCTGAAGAGTGGGCTCTCCTCCATGGCACAGACTCTGGATTATTCTCTTCACAGTCTAATGATTAAAACACAGCTACAAGGGAGGTGTGTGGGATGTTCTAGTTGCAACAAAACACACACCAACAAACCATTCTCATTTTATGCTATGAAAGTTTATTTTTCCGTGTAAATGGCATATGAAAACATATAAAAAGAATTATAAAAATAAATAATTTTAGAAATGGCAATTACCTGGTTCCCTGTAATAGTTAAATCTGTGGCAGTTTCAGGGCTACACTGTAGCATCCCCAGGGGTAAAATACACATTACAGAGTTTTCATAGGATGTGTACAATATAAAACCTAAAAAAAAATTTCTCTCTCTATATACATATGTGTATACATACATGCTTCCACATATATGTATGTCTCTGTCCATCTATACATACATGTACCTGCATATATAGATGCCACACCCACACACAGCCAGAGCTACTGCAGTCTGAGAATCTATTATAACTATTAGCCAATTAAAGGGGACCACGAGAGAGGTTTCCAGTAACTGTCATTTTGTATTGACATCTTCCCCACGTTCCAACTGTATTGAGTACTACCAAGTGATGGGTGTGCTGAAATCCCCGTAGCATGACTGATTTAGAGAATAAACCTAAAAGCTTGATCTCTGGAAGGAAACGACTTGGAAGGTCACAATCTGGGAGACTAAAAACACTTCTGGATTTACTCCAGTCCTGATCCCTGACCTTGGTCCTCTGAGTCCTCTACTGTGAGGAGCCCAAATCTGTTGCTAACATGATCATGTACGGACTTGGTTCCCAGGGTGATGCCGGCTCGGTGCTTTGTCAGGCTGGCATCATTCTTCTTTTGTTTCTTCTTTCTGGCTTTTGACTTCTCCCTCTGGGAAAGGCATTCTGAAGGGACAGTGGATTTCAGTGCATGGAAGAGCTGGTTATAAAGCTGCCTTGCTCCAGGGCACACACTCAGGAGAATTTCTGCTGAGGATGAAGTGGAGAGTTCTTGAGAAAGTCCATGGACAAGAGTCCCACTGTAGAGCCTGTCCAAGTGGAAAATAAAGCACGTCACTGCTCTTGCTGAGGGACAAGAAGACAGATACTAATGCTTTAAACTGCATTGAGAATTTTGGCACTTCACAGGTGAAAAATTTAATGAGACACCCAAGGGATCCTTCTGTTTATTTACCTCTGAAACTGTAAAGTCTTGCCTAAAAGTATTAACTTCTGGTCCCGGTCCTACTGGGGAAGGAAAGGTCACAAAAGTCAGTCTTGGTCTGGAAGCATTTAATGTACTGATTTGTGAATCGACTGCCAGAAACTCAGGTTACAGATGGTGTCCAGCTGAGCAGACTTGCCAATAAATTCAAAACAAACTTGCTACATTAGAAAAGCCAGTTATTAGAAAAGGGATGAAGTGGTTCATTTTAAAATAACTATCATTCAACAATGAAACTGGTTAGGTATGTCTATTAAAGAGACAGACATGACATAGTGGATAGATATGGAGCTGGAAGGGTTCTCAGGCCAGCCAAGACAAAGAAACTGGGCTTCGTGGAATTTAAGGGACCTTGCCAAAGTTACAGAAGTGGAATTTGAACCCAGCTTCCCTGGCTCCAGAGGCCAGGGTTCTTTTCCACTGTACCATGGTGTGCTATAGAGCTGACTTTGAAACAAGAAAACTCTTAACCCAGGTTCTGCCTCTGAAATGCACCAGCAGAGTGACCATGGCCACACCATTAAATCTTTCAGTGTTCCAGCTAATTCTCTTAAAACTCTTAATTATAGAAAAACTGCTGGAACTTCATAGGGGTGTAGTGAGAACTTGCCACCCAAAACAGAACATCTAGACTCGGGCCCAAACTGACTAAGTGTTAAGTCCTAATTTTTTGGTCTGGTGCTATGAATTCACTGGTTTAGAGCTCTCTCTCAGGATGGAAAGACAGTATTGCTTCTGAAAAATAACCAAACTGACCCATTAACAGAAAAAGAACCAGGAAATAATTATTTTGCTACCATCACACATGAATGAAATGAATGAATGAAGTGAATGAAATCCTTTCCTTATCCCCCTCTTCTGCACTGTTCTGGGCCTGGAGTTTTTGTGACTGGCTTAACTTACCACGTGAGGTCGGGCTCAGGTAAAGGCGTCAACAGAAGCTGATTGAGATAGAATCCCATCTGGAGGCAGCATTGCCACTGACTGAAGACATGGGCTGTGTCTAAATCCAATCTTCTCTGGAGTTTATTTTCTTTCACTTTAAGAAACTGGTCACACAGCAGCTTTGCTCCATCCACATGCAATTCCTTATTATCTAGATGAAAAAGAACCCTAAGAGTAGTGTTTGCAAAGGCTTTCAGATACTCTTTACCCATACAGACTCCACAAGTTTCAGACACAATGAATGACTAAATGGAAACACTTTTTAAATTATGAAAAATCTTCTCTACCCTGACATTTTGCTATTTTAATTTCAAATACCTGAGCCCTGAAGGCATTTGAATTCAAAAACTCTCTTCAAAATTCTCTTCTGAATCTTCAACTTAATTATGCTGAATTGGGCTTAGGATAGTTTCCACAACAGTGGTCAGGTTTCCAGGACAAAGTCTTATACCATATATGCCTATGCCTCAGTCCTCTAAATCATTTGATCTGTGAAATGTAAATTAACATTTTCTTTAGAGTCTAACTGAAGTCCATTTTCATGAAAACCAGAAAAGTCAGTGCTGCAGCTCACTATCTGGGTAAATACCACTCGAACGTAACAGAAAACACCTCCATGCTGGCATCAAAGAGGAAAGTTAAAACTGAATAGGAATGGGAGCCCAAACTGAATGATCAGCTTCAAGTACCAAAGGAAGAATCTATATATTCAGGGGCTCTATGGACCAGCTGGAAAATTCATAAAAGCCCTACCTTCAAATTTATGAGCAGGAGGGCACTGAGGCTGCTCATGCTCTGTATCCACAACCCTTAAAAGCAAACAGACACACCCTTGACACGTGCCCTTCTGTTGCACTCAGCAAGAGCTAGCAGACTTTGTTCTTAGGTTTTTGCTTACATACCTTTTACAAAGCAGAAAAAATAACCCGTGAGGGTTAAAAAAAACAACCCACAACAGCAAGGCAATAGCATCTTTTGCTTTTCTAGCTCTAATTAGATGAATACATATCAATAAAATTATGAAATTATACAGTTAAGACATGGAGTATTCTAAGTATAAAAACTTTTAGGTATTTTAGTACAAGGTTTAGGGTCCCCTTTCTTTGATTCTTTTATTTAAATGATTTTGGAAAAAAGTAAGCTCTTATGAAACTGCAAATTCAGACAGTAACAACACATTCAGAACTTTTGCCCCACTTGGGTAAAGAAAAGCTGTCATATCCATGCCTTTTAAAAAGAGTATTCTTCAAAAGAATTGAGCACCTTCGTTGTACAAAGAATGCTTCTATGCCAATGAAATTTCCTCAAAATGAATATTTCTAGCAGAAAGAAGTTGTTATTGTTTTTCCTATTACTGCTCATATATTAACTGAAGATTACGGGGGGGAGGGTAAAGATAACAGCAGAGCTAGGATGTGGTCATCCCATTTTCTGTTGCTGTAGGTATTGGTTTTATTATAGAACAATGATTAACATCTTAGGAAAGAAATCACTCCTGAAATGGCAGCATCTCTGGTGAAATGTAATGACCATTCTCTCTGAACTGGGAGGAAGACGTGAAGCTGGCAAATATTCTGTATACCAAAACTGCATGATCTGCATAAGGTAGCACTGAGGGTGAGGGGTCAGGGAGCAGCGAGGTGACGAGGTGACGCACACTGGTCTGTCACATCAGAAGCTAGACAACGATAAAGAATGTCACACTCTCCCCTCCCCCACTTCTTCAAACTTTAGGGTATATGCACAGCTTGGTACCAGGCTCACCGGTCATCCTGTGCAGCTGCCCACACAGCATTCCCATCAGTAAAGCTTGCACATGATGCAGCTTTGCCTTGGCTTCCAAGGACTGCAGCCAAAAGCAAGTGACAGCGATAGGGAGCTTCAAGGAAGCAGGAATCGGGGCCAAGATGCCCTCCTTCACTTTCAGGGTTTCTAGCAGAAGAATCTTGCGCTTGGAGAGAAGAAGCTGAAAACACACAGCAGACAGAATCTCAGTCATGTTTAGAAAAACCTGACATTTTTTTCTTATGTGCAAATACAGGATTAAACAATATGTTGAAACAGTTTCAATTGCTAAGTTTATCTCTTTAAAAAGGTGTTAAATATTGAATGAAAGGGCTGTGCTTCAAGCTGTGGGGATCAAAAATAGCTAACACCTGCAGAGCCCTGGCTTGCCAAATGCCTTACACGCATCCTATTTCATTCAACTGGATTCTTACACAAAACTTTTGAGGTAGGTGTTATTTTATAAAAATTAAGTTTGTTCACAGGTTCACAGATTTAGAGCCAGAGGTGGTCTCAAATGCCATCTCATCTAATCCAACCCCTTCATTTTATTTTTTTCTTAATTAAAAAAAATTTTTTTTTGCTTTTTGGAGAGGGGAAGGCAGGGCATTTGGGGTTAAGTGACTCCCCCAAGGTCACATGGCTAGTTTTTTGTGTTAAGTGTCTGAGGCCGCATTTAAACTCGGGTCCTCCTGGCTCCAGGGCCAGTGCTCTGTTCACTGTGCCACCTAGCCACCCCATCAATCCCTTTATTTTTAGAGATAAGAAAACTGATGCCCAGAGAGGGGAAGTGTACAAGGTCATACAGGTGGTTTCAGGGGCAAGATCTGAACCCCTGACTCCAGAGCCAGTGCTTTTTCTAAGCTGATTAAGTTCTTAGCCTTAAAATAATTAAATGAAACTTTTTAAGTCTGGGAGACTGGGAAGATAGTGCCTAGTGGGAGAAAGCAGATAAGGAAGAACAGGACTTGGTGAGGACGGATTTTATGCAAAATACTGACAGCTCCAGCTGTCAGCCACACTGCCTGACCTGTGTGCTTTTCTCACCTCCAGGCCTTTGGCCACACTGTGCCTTCTACATCACCATTTCCACAAATTAAATCCTACCCATTGTCCAAGGACCACACCAGTGCTCCCTCCTCTACAGTTCCTTTCCTGATGATTCTGGCCTTGACAGCAGAGATACCTTTCCCATTCTCTACATTGTGCCGAGTGCTTTATGCCACTCTAGGGCACTTATTACATACTGCTTTGGAGGTAGTGGTGGAGCAGAAAGTTATGGACCTGACATTATAGGGTTCGTGGGTTGTGAACAAATTACTTTTTTCATCTGTTAAGACTAGATTATATAGTGTGTCCTCCATAAGATGCTTTGACCTACTTATGCTTAAAACTCCTAAGACGACTTTTTGGGACTTATGGTATTGTTAAGGTCCATTATCACTCCAATGTATGAGGAAGATTTTATTATGGTTCTCTGCTCAGGTAAAGGCAGTGTGGTATAGTAGAAAGGCTTTGGGAGATGTGGGTGTTATAGGCTGATTCTACTCACCTGACTAGGACTTAGGACAAATCACTTAATCTCTGCCTGGCTGGATCCTCCTCCAGGTCATGGCCTCTAACTGAAGGTGTCCCTCAGAATTCTGTCCTGGGCCCTCTCCTCTTCTTTCTTTACACTGTCTCACTTGGTGATCTCATCAGCTCCCATGGATTTAACTTCCATCTCTATTGATGGTTCTCTAATCTACCTATCCTGCCTCGACAACTTCATTGCTGACCTCTGATCTTACACCTTCAACTACCCTTTAGACCCCTCAAACTGGATGTCTAGTGGACTTCCTAAATTCAACATTTCCAAAACTGAACTCCTTTTCTTTCCCCCAATTCCTCCCCTATCTTCCTAACTTCTCTGTCACTGTCAGGGGCAACAGGCTCCCGATTTCATACAACCCACATTCTAGAATATAAAATGGTCACTAATGATCTATGGCTCCTGTATGCAGGGCTGTACCTACCATGGTCCTGAAACACTTACCTCGGTCAATCTGCCTAATTCCCTATATTCCTCTGGGAGCTTTGCTGCATGAATAATTACTGTTGCAATATTCTTATCAATCCTTTCTACCTCACTGAAAGCCGCTGGTTGTTTCGACACTGAGTTTTGGGACACATTATTTAGCTTTGGAGAAGAATTCTGAAGAAGCCCATAGATGACTTTCCGAATGGACACAGAGGCAACATGGGCACTCGGACGCTGCATGTTCTCCACCTGTGTATGAAGAATAGTCCGCCGTAATGACAAAGCATCACAAACAAACGGAGAAAGCTGCCCTTTGGCCAAAGCCAGCTGTATCCATTCTGGTAAGCCCAGGTTGGTGGCACAGGGAGATACATAAGCACCCAGTTGGAAGAAATCCTGCAGCTTCACTGGAGATGGCTGGTACTCCTCCATTGAACTGCAAAGGAGCTCTCTAACCACTTGTCTATCATTCATTTTCAGGTATTTTACAACATTATCTAAGGCTTCAGGGGGGTCATCAAAATGGGACAGCCAGTTCAGGAGTCCCAGAATCCGATGGTGCTTTCTCCCTTTGGTGTTGGAGGTTCCAGGGGTGAAACTTATTCTACTCAAGACTGTATCCAGGGCAGGCAAATTGATGTAGTCGTTACCACACAGTACAGCAAAGAGGGGCAGCAGAGCTTTATTCATGTTGTTGAAATGACTGCAGAACTTATCTACAGAGAAGCACCTGGCAGGGATATAGCACTGAAATGTATCTTTAATCACAGTCAAGTTTTTCCACTGAAAACCATTCAGAGGACAAAAGCCAGCTTTCAGGTCAAAAATGCAAAAATCACTATCCATTGTTAGTACAGGACAATTCCAGTAGTTAGCAAGTGTCATGATGTCTCTGTCAGCTTCTGAGAAGCACTGGACAAAGTCTACACGAAGCTTGTTCAAGACTTGAATGAACACTTCTCTGATGAGTAAAGGTAGCAGATTTCCTCTCCCACCAACAGAAAGGGAATAAGCCACCTGGATCTTCTCCCGGGCTCTGTCTTTTAAGGTAAGGAGTTTTTTATCTGAAACATCACAGCCTCCGTCTAATACAACATATGGATGAATTTTACAAGCAAATAGTGATTCAAAGAATCTCTGCGTAACCTCAGTAAAAGAGTCATAATCTCCTCCATGCCGAAGGTCCACATTTGAATCAAAACACAGTCGATGGAAAAGTGCATAGCCATCAATGATAATTTTGGTATCTCTCAACTTCAAATCAATGAAGAATTCACTGCTGTGATCTTCCACATAGCTCATCAGTCCACGGATACCCATGCTGATGGTCTAAGGAATTTCCTTAAAGACAAAAAAAAAAATTCACCAAGTTTTCATAAAGTTGTGGGGATCCTGAAGACTCTATAGGCTATCTGCTGGCTTACAGTGGCTTTAAGATTTTTGAGATGTTGGGTATTATAAAAGTTATTACTTTTCACCATCCTAAAAACCAAGTAGAATCTATGTTAGGAGCTCTGACTATACCAGAGTTTCTTAGTTTTGTTTATAAAAGGGACCGTTAAAAAAAAGACAAATCCAAAGGGAAAAAAATAAAACTTCAGTTTTGTAATTTAGCTAAATTAGAGGAATAAGAAACAAAGTGGGGTGGAAGAGAATGAAAGACTTAGTAAGTTTGGGAGGTTGTGTTCTAGAAGAAAATGTACTCATGATCCCCTGCCATCCACTTGTATCGTGAACTATATGGTGAATGAAAATTCTGAGACAGGGCTCCAAGTAATGAAGTTTATTAGTTAAATAGGCCACCCAATCACTGACCACTAATTTATTGATTGTTGGCCAGCTTACTTAATAAATTAATTTCTTCATTACTTGGAGTACTGTCTCTCAGAATTTCCAGTGGCCATAGCTGGCGACCATAGCTGGATTCTTTGAGCTGCAATTTCCAGAGTGGTTCTGGAATAGTGGCATCAGGTGACTTCACAGAAGCATCTGGCAGGGTGGGATAATCAGGTAAGGGAGGAGCCAAGAAAAGCAAGGGAATTGAAGAGGAAAGAGTTAAGGCAGGCCAGAGGCAAGATGAAAGAGGCAGGCAGGGTTGAAGGAGTAAGGAAGGAAGTGAAGTAAAGCAGAGTAGAGGACTAGAGAAACTGAGCAGATGCCATCAGATGACTGAATTTTCATGGGCATATCCGTCAATCTACTCCAAAAGTAGTAGTTATGTGCTTGGGATTTCTGTCCCTTATAACTACCCTTAAATCCTTCAATGTCTGATAATTGTCTTAGACCAAATGTCACCGAACTTGATCACTTGCTTTTTTTTTGGTCATCACTTGCTCAATGGGGAGTTCTCCCGTGTCCCATGCTATGAGCAATCTTTCTATGGAGGTTCCTTAAGGCATGTTCTTTTTGCTATTGTTTGCTTCCATTATTAAAAAAAAAGAAAAACCCTCAAAAATTCTTACTTTTTTTTTAAAGGTATGATTTCCAAGAATGCCCTTTCTTAAGGTTTCAGGAATTCCTCCCAAAGGGTCATTTGGTTCAGCTGGAAAGTCTAGCTACAGGGCTGGTACTAAGCAGCTTGGTTTTTATTCATGGAAGTGCACACACCAAAAAACCCTGTGAAACATCATTGAGGATACTTTGAACTCTGCCTCTATAACTTTCTTAAAATGAATTTCACAGAAAGCTAACCCAAGACTCACTAGAATAATTTTGGCATTTATAAAAACATACAACCTGACCACCTCACTGTGAGAGGAGTCAATCACTGGAAGCTGCAGCACTCAGAACAGACACACAATGTCTATTCTTCTCACCTAGAAAAGTTCTGACTTGAGGAGATTCAAAATTCTCCACTTATGGTTTCCCAGGAGCCCTTAAGCAGACGGGTCCCTTTGCTGGTCACCAGCTGGGGCAAATGGTCATCAAAGATGGGAAGGGGGACTCTGCACTTTAATCACATGGCCGGCGGGAAGAGCCGACAACTGTTGGGCCGCCTCCTCACTAAGTGTGGACCACGCAGGGTGGGGGCTTCCCAGCTTCACCGGTCAGGGGAGCCCCCGTCAGAGGCCATTCCCAAAGAACAAAGCAGACACTCTCACGGCCACGGGGCCATCAGCTAATCAGTCGTTTCTGTCATTCATACATAAGCTGCATTTCCCGTGGAACCTGAAAGCTTAACCTGCGCCCAGGAACCATGCGCGTGGGTCTCTCGGACCCCGAACGACGCCCGTTCTCGGTGTCCTCTAACAGGAACTCTCTGTTCGGACCCAGGATGCTCCCGTCCCCTCCCCCAGTCACTGAGTCGGGGCCATTCGGAACTTCTAAAAGGCTTCATTGGAAGCGCCCTTGGGGGTGTCTGGACCCCCCCCCCATTACCTCGGACGTGGAAGAAAAGTGAAACTTGTACAGACTTCCAGAAACCCACAACTGAAACTGATCACTTCCTGCACTGGTTTACTAGTGCAGATCTGGGAGGAAAGGGGGGCGGGGAAACCCATTGTTCTGAGTTCAAATTCGACCTCCGACACTTAGCAGCCGCATGACCCTGGGCCAGTCGCTTCTCTCCGCGTGCCTCAGTTTCCCCATCTGTAATATGAGCCGGAGAAGGATATGGCAACATCACTCCAAGAAAAGCCCAAAGCGGGCCACGAAGGGTGGGAATAACAGGAAGTAGTAACATAACAGCCGGCCAAAGGACGTCTACTTTGAACGCCACCCTCTTCACTTTCCCTGGAATCCAATCATGTGGCTTCAGGGTGGGATTAAGCGACTTGCCCAGCGTTACACAGCTGTTAGAGGTCGAATTTGAACTCGGGTCCTCCACACACCAGGCCACGTTCCACCGAGCTGCCCCGCATACAGACAGGGCTCAAAAATTGCTCGAGGGCTGAAAGAAACAGGGAGATGTCAGGGCTCGGCCCCGCCCCTCCCAGAACAGCGGGGAAGGGGTGAGGGAGCTTCCTCCCGCCCCCTCCGGGCCCCACCCACTCCCCACGTTCCATCCGTGCCTCGGGGCCTCGTCCAGTCGGGGCCTCCAGCCCGCTTCCGTGTGGCGGCAGCGGCCGTGGGGCCCACCTTTTCTTCCTCGCGTGCCCAGGAGCCCAGCGGTGCAGAAAGCGCGAGGATCGGGCTCACAGCCGGAAATCCCAGCGGAACGCGGCGCGCGCGAGACTAAGGCACCGGAAGTGACCGGATGTGACGTGTTCCACAGAGCTCTGCGCCCCCCAAAGCACTCCACCCCGCAGCTGTCGCTCCTGGGAGCCTTTTATGCGGGGCCATGGGTGACCCGGGCGAGGGCTGGGAGGCGCCCCCGTGAGAACCGAATGTTTCGCTTGCCCGTCCCACAGACTGCGCCTGAGTCGCTCCCGCCTCCCAAACCGTCATGGCCGCCTCCCATACTTCCCCGCGGCCGTCTCCTAGCGACGCGGCAAAACACTTTGACCACGTGATCGGGGGCGTGGCGCCATCTGTGGCTGGGGAAAGAGGCGGAGGCGGGCGCAGCTGCCCCGAGGCTTGGGACCCTTCCCCGGCCCGCAGCTGCCTTACCACCCGCAGCTCCTCCTCCTCTTCCCGGGACACGTAAAGGTGAGCGGCTCGGCCCTCCCTCCTTGATCCTCTCTCTCCATCCCTCCTGCTCGCCTTCCTCGTGTCTCTCCAGGTGACCCTGGCTAGTTGCCAAGCGACGCGGCGGGGTGGAGATTCCGGGCGTGGAAGTGGTCGCCCCCTCCCCAGGGTCCGGCCTTGCGGTTAAGCAAACCTTGGTCCGCTGGAGGCTGCCTCCTTCCCGGTGTCGCTTCTCTAACCCTGCGAGGCAAGGCAGGGCAAGCAAGCTGGAGGTACCAGCCCCGTCTCTGGTTGGGCCGCCCAGCTCAGGTGTGTGAGGTCTCAGTAACTAACAACGTACCTTCTTACCAGGACCTCATATTCTTTTATCCTCATCCCCAGCTTGGGAGATAGGTGCTGTAATCATCCCCATTTTACAGATAAGAACACTGAGGTCGACGCCTTGTCCAGAGTCACGTGTCTGGTAATTGACTAAGGTAACTGACTAGTTACGGCTTGGTAGCTGTTACCTGGGAAGTGGGCGTGGAGTGCTGAGCCTGAGAGCCTGGGTGGATTGGAACCCGGCTCCAGAACAGTTCACACGCCAGTGCCGGTGAAAGCCGAATTCACTTTGAGAGGTTGGCAGTCAGTGATGGATCTTTGGGCCTGCTGGGAAAGGCGAAGAGTTAGTTGAGGGCAGGGACCGTGTTTTTACATTTACTTGTATCCTCAGTGATTAGCACAGCTTAGCACATAGTAAGCCCTCAGATTTGTGACTTGATTGGGCGCTAGTCCTACAAACATTACACTTTCCAAATCAGACTTTTTCAGAACGTACTGGGTCAAATCTTGAAAATAAGAGTCACCAGGACAGTATGCTACAAAGGTAACTTGACCAAAGTGCCTCTTATCAAATGATACCTGTATACCCAAAACGAGGCAAATACAAAAATGGTACACCTGAAGCCTTTCTAACCTTGAAAGTGCTTCTGTTTTCAGTCCCATAAGAAATATATTTCCTTAATGTTTTATTTTCCTGACCCTGATATTTTTAAAATTACTCTATCTTCTTGGTATTATACATAGAATCAGAAATAAAATCTGTTATTTTTGGTGAGAATTGTGGGTTGAGCTGAGGGCAAAGAGCCCAGAGCTTTCAACTTGTAATCTCAGTGCTGAAATGGGCAAGAATCAGCTACTGTTTTGGCTTATTCTTCACAAGAGTGCGATAAGACTTGACAAATTAGATTGAGCTGTCAGTGTTGGTGATTAATTGCCACTGCTAATCACAAAGGTTGTTAGCAGAATGTGCCAACACTGTAACAGATGGCTTTTATAATACTTCTACACCTTGTGTTGTCATTATCAATGACAGATTTTTGCAACTTCTTATGGTTTTAGAGAAGTTGGATATGGTAAAATGCTTTCCCAAAATTAGGCATTCCCCATCATTTAAAACAAACATTTTAAGACTCCCTTGACTTCTCTGGGACTCATTTCCTTAACTCTAAAATGAGGGTGTTAGATAATAATCAATTTGTAAAATAATAACTCATTTATATAGTATTTTGGAGTTTACAAAGCTCTTTCCTTCTCATAACCTTGTGAGACAGATAGTGAAGTATTATCTTCATTTTGTAGAGAAGGAAACAGATACAAAGATTTAAAGTGACTTGCCCAGGGTCACAAAGGTAATAAATGGTAGGAATTGAATCCAGGTCCCTGGAATAAGTTCTTCAATCATCCCCTTGACTATATCATTGTATTTTGGATGATCTCTAATTTTAGTTCTTACTCCAAAATTCTGTAGTGTGAAAAAACAAATTAGTGATGATTATTTGACAAAGCATTTTTTACACATTAATAAACTTTGAATAAATAGTTTTTACCAATGCCAGTATAAAGATTTTACAGCCTCTTTACCCTTAGCTGCTATTAAAAATAGAACCTGGGGAGTTGATGTGTATTGAGGACACTGTGTCGACTTTTTCTTTCTGTGATGAGGTGATTGTTGTTTAAAATGAGTGCCAGAAATGAGATGTAAGTATTATGAAATTTGGACAAACCAAAAAAAGAAAAGCTACCTTCTGTCCAGTAGACTACCCTCTGCTGAAATCACCAGCATTCTTCAAGGTAGTGTGTGTGCAGCTCTGAATTCATGGCGGCTGTGTCTATGACAGTGACAGACTGGAGTGTTTTGTTAATATTTTGGTATGCCGTGTCAACTCTGACATGTGAAATTTTCATCCTCAAGGAATTGCTCTGTGATCACCACTTGGATGAATATGAACATTGCTTAGGAGACCTGAATTTTAAATCTCTATAAATGAATAAACACATTCAGTATAATTTGGAGTGATGCTCAAATTCCAAGAAACTGCCAAGTGTGTGAATGTATCAGCTGTTTCCACTTACTCAGAGACTTTGATTGCAAGGAGATATGTGCTGCAACAGAAACTTGGAAGTGGCAGCTTTGGAACAGTTTATCTGGTTTCAGATAAGAAAGCAAAACACGGAGAAGAACTGTAAGTAAATACTCCTCATGAAAATCTCCAGTTGCCTGCCCTATATCTGGGTGCGTAGATTTGACAACTCTTTGCTAATTTAGGTTAGTGAACAGCCAATCAAGGTGCGGTTTTCTACAAATAATTATGTAGTAAAAGTGAAAGAAAATTGGATTTGTTTTTTTCACCCAATATTTTGACACATTGAAAGGCATTTCACGGCACCTAGATAGTAACATTCGTAGAAAAGCTGAGGAATGATTGGGATGGAAGAATGAGGTCAGAATGAGACTTGGGGCTGTCATACTCTTAACATCCCTGAACTCTTCTTGAGGTTACCTCTTGATCATTTTTTTCTCATTCTATGGTCTTTCATCTCTTGCTACAAAGGCTTTTTCCCTGTCACCTGCAAACATGACCGGGTCTTTCTATGACTAAAAAACCCGACTCTGATATCCCCTTAAACTGTCACCTTCACCCTTTCAGGGCTGAGCTGCTAGAACTCCTAACTACACTTGTTGCCTTTATTTTCTCGCTCCCCACTGACGTCTTGACCTATTGCAGTTTGGCCTTTGACCCCTCCACCAGACTAAAACTAGACTACAACTCTTTCTCCAAGGTCCCAGTGATTAGCTGCTTAGTGCCAGGGCCTTTTCTCAGTGCTTGTGCTACTTGACCCCTCTAGCTTTTGACCCTTGTCAGTATCGAGCTCCTCCTGGATCCGTTCTTGGCTGTAGTGACACAGTGATGCCCATTTTCTAGGAACCTCAGCGTTTCCTCTCAGTCTGTTGTTCTTGGCAGCCTTCCATCTCTTACTCATTAAGCATGGATGACCCCCACCAGTCGTTCTGTCTCCTCCCCCCCCAATATACACATACAAAAACATGTACTTAGCTATATATTCTCTCCAGGTGGTCTCATCCATCTCCCATCGATTCAGCATGTTCCCTTTCATTTGGTGCCAAGAGGTTTCTAGAAGTAACATTCTACCAAAGAGAAACTTTGATGGTGGGAGATGGAATCTAAATTCCTCTTTGCCAGTGAGGTTCTACTTTTTTGATGAGATTTCAGAGACAGCAGTAAAGAAAGTTGAGATTTGAAGGAAAGACAGATGTGCATTTGGAACATGAGAGAAAGGTTGAACAAAATGGGCCAGTGAATCAAAATGCCAGACTTGCATTACAAGTGACCGCATTTCCAGTTAGAATTGGATGGCCTAATATTGGGGAGTCCCAGGAATCAGACCCTCCAGAATGGCCTTTGGGATCATGCTTTTTGTTGCTCTTCTCCAAAGCTCCTGTTACTCTACCAGATACAGGTGACTTTTTAAAAATAGCATTTCATGATGCACAAAAACAACGTATGTTTGAAACTAATTAGGTTCTTTAAAACTCTGTAATATACAAGTTCTGTTCGTCTTGAAGAACTGAAAGCACCTCTGCAAAACAGCCAAAACCCAAATCACAACCACCCTCGTAGGCAGAACCCTGTGCTCACTGCCGGAACAATGGAAAGGGAAACAAGATTTCTCCTCCCCCATAGTCCTCAGTTGGACACTTTTTGTCCTTGGCTTGTTCATGTGCTATAAGAAGTTTGTGAATCTGAATAGTGCTAGTGCTGTCGTTTAATTTTAAAAGTCGAGGGGCAGCCAGGGGCACTGAGAATGGAGCACTGGTCTGGGAGTCAGGAGGCCTGAGTTTAAATTCAGCCTCAGATACGCAGGGGTGTGTAACTCTGGGCGAGTCGCTTCACCCTGATTGCCTCCCTCCCTCCAAAAAAAGAGATGACCAATATATAGTCAGTATCTTAGCACTTGAAATATAAATGATTCATCTCGTTACGTTTTGGTCTTTTATATTTGTAAAGTGCACCATTTTGTAATGGTTTGTAATGGAAGAACAAGGGCATTATTTTTGGCATCTCAAACAGCGTTACGTGTGCTACGTATGTACTATATCTCTGTACCTGTGAGTGAAGGCTGGTTCCTTCTCTTCTCCCCAGAAGAGCTAACTTCCTGTGGTGGAGAGCGTGATAATTTCTTCACATGTAATGTTCACTAGACCGCCTCTGTTGAGATCATAGGAGAACGCCTAAACAATTTGTTCTTTGTTTATCTGTCTGGGGAGACATCCCTGAAGTTTTGACGTTGATGTCAGCTCTTTTCCATGACCAGTCCTGCCCTTGATGTCACTGTCAGAAGACAGTAGGCTGGTTGCCTGTGAGTCAGGTGCAGGCTGCATGATGGTTTTAAAAAAATGTACTTGAAATTATTTGGTGTCTTTTGATATTTCATTTGAGCCGGTCTTGAGAAGCTCCTGGCAGTGGGGAAGATTCTCCATCTCTTTTTCCAGCTCTGTGATTTATCATTAAGCCACTTGGAGGCAGCAAGATACCATACTCTAGAATATCAGTGGCATCTTTCTGTTGCATTGCTGTGTGGTAGGTAATTTCACAGTGTGATAAAACTGAACAGTAACTAGGGATGTGACATTTGCATGATGAATATTCTGGACATTTTTTTCTTTTGGGATTATCCCTTTTTGGTCTGTCAGGTTAAAATTGAATTTAATGTTTAAAATGAGCAGTTGTCTCTTGTAATGGCATTTGGTAGCAAGGTTTCTTAACTTCAGTATATCACAAAATTAATAAAAGAACATTTCTTATGCTTTTTACTATTAAAAGAATTTTGCTATAGTAGCTAATGTGATCACTACTACTTAAATTATCAGTAAGGTTCAAGTTTATAGGGTTCTTCTCTTTGTTGAAAAGCTGGAAGATACAATTTTTATTTTAGTTCACAAAGACTCCAAAGCCTGTTGAAAATGGAATGATTACTCGGGTGAATCAAGGAAAACAAACAATTTCATTTTTAAAATGTTGCATGTAATTAAAAAGTTTTACTGCTCCAAAGAACAATTAAGCTTATTATTATTACCATTAGGTAATTTTAACTGAGTGCAAAATGCTGGTTATATCGTTATTTGGTAGTGTAGCATTGCTTAAGAGAGTTTAATTTAGTTTTGAGGAAGATTGGTTTTGGAGAGTACCCAAAGAGAAGTTTAATTCTTTTGAATTTGAGCTGATTGGATTCCCAGTAGGCGTGTGTGTTCATTAAACATTAGTTTCTTTCCTGTTACAATGTCAGTCAGTATATATTTTGCACTTGTTATGCTCAACACATTGAGTGGTGTCCAGGCCCTCATATCCTCCACCATCTCTCGGGGTCTGTTCGTTGTTTCCAGGATGCTCTCTGTCCATCTCCTCTTGCCTTCGGTCTTTCCCAACATCAAGGAACATCAGCCTTATAGGAAACTCATCAGTATGAGATTTGAACTTGCCCTCCAGAAGCATGCTATGTAATTGAAAAGACAGTCAGTAAAAAACAAACAAACAAAACCTATTAGCATTTACCTGTTGCCTGCTAGACTGGTGGTGGTAGGCCCTGGGGATTTAACCTGGGAGAATGAAACTGTCCCTGCTCTTAAACATTCTACTGAGGAGACAAGTACATCTATAAGCAAGTGCATACTGAGTATAAACGAATAAATACTGAAATAATAGCTAACGTTTATGTGGCGCCTGCAGTGTGTCTGCATTGTGGTAAACACCTTACAGATATCTCATTTGAGCTTCACAACTACCCTGGGAGGGAGGCGCTGGTATTACCCCCATTTTACAGATGGGGAAACTGAGGCAGAGGCTGAGGGACTTGCCATAAATGAAAGTCTGAGGCTGCATTTGACCTCAAGTCTTCCTTCCTCTGGGCCCCTCACTCTGTACCTGGTTCCCTTAGGTGCCCTACAAACAGTTAAGTGTTGGTAGTTAGGGAGCTTGCTTGCAATTGGGATTAGGAAAGACTGTGCAGAAAGAAGGTGATGGATGATGCTCTGTGAGCATCCTGAGGGGAGGCAGGGGATTCTGCGTTCAGGCAAGGGGGGACAGCCAGGGCCAGGTACGAGTCTCCATACAGAGTGTTGTGCCCATTTGGCCAGCAGAGCTCAGGAAAGCAGGGGAATGAATGTGCAATGGGCCTGGCCCGATGGCCTGGGGCAGGGTTGGCTTTGGAGGCAACCTGGAGACTGCAGTGGATCCTAGAGGCAGTGGGAAGCTGCTAGACTCGGGTTTATTGAAAAGGAGATCAACGTGATTAGAGCAGCAGCGTGCTGGATGGAGTGGAGTAGGGAGAGATTTGAGGCTGGGAAACTTTTTGGGAGGCCGTGGGCAGCAGTGGGGAGGGTGGAAGGTGGAATGGAGGCAGAAACAGTGAAATTTGGCCACACAGTGCATATTCAGGGTGAGGGAGAGGGAGGGGTGGGGGGCAAAGCTGAGGTTGTGGACCCAGGAAATGGAAAGGACGGTGGGAGCTTCTTTAGAAAAGGGGAAATCTGCCAGGAGGAGAGGTTTTGGTGGGTAAGATAAGGAGTTCTGTTGTGGACATGCTGTGTTTGAGGTGTCTACAGGCAGCTGGGGGTGTGTGGCTGATGTTGAATGGACAGAATGGGGCTGGTGTCTATACCTGTGAGTAATCTGCATCGATAGAATTGTTAAAGCCATGACAGCTGGTAGTCACTCACCAAGGGAGTTTAGGGAGTGGGGAGGGGCCTGGAATAGAAACCAGTAAACACTCAGTGAAGGCACCAGATGGGGATGGTGAGCCAGAATGGGCCTGAGGAGAAGCGGGAGAGAGCAGTGTCAGGACAATCCAGAAGGGAGAGAGTATCCAGAAGCAAGGGGTGGTCAGCAGGGTTGGATGGAATGCAGAGGTCAGGAAGGACCATTAGATTTGGAAATTAGGAGATGGAATGATAGAACCTCCTGGTTAGATATAGGAATATAAGTGTGTTTGGTTGAGGATGTGGCGACTTGTGCTTAACAGTGAGATCCCGGATGTGACCATGAGGCAGCACTTGCCTCAGACCTGTTGGGAGGATCAGATGAGACAGTATTTTGTAAAGCACTTAATACAGTCCCTGGCACATTGCAGGCACTTAATAAATGCTCACAGAATTTATGGAGACTGAAACATTGGGAGATTAGGGAGTGTCAACAAGGAGATTTGGGTCCTATATTGTTGTCCTTCACTCTGCTCTTGAAGAGGACCGTGACATCGGGAAGGTGATGTCATGACTTGAAAGTGAAATGGATTTAAGTGAGGCAGGGCTGTGTAAAGTCACCAGCCTCACTCTGTCCTCTAGAGCCTTCTGGGTTCGGTGGCCAGATATAAATCAGGAAAGGCTAGAGATGGCCCCCATTTTGGACCCCCTAATACAGTGGTTCTCAACCTGTGGGTCACAACCCCTTTTGGGGTCAAAAGACCCTTTCACAGGGGTCACAGGGATCTCCTAAGACCATCAGAAAACACATATTTCCAATGGTCTTAGGAACAGAGACACTGCTCCTCTATCCATCTCCAAGCGGGTCTGCCCACATGCAGATATTAAAGGGTCGTGGCATTAGGAAGGTTGAGAACCACTGCTCTAATATAAGGGTAGTGGGTGGAAAGTAGAGGATTTACTTTGATTTACTTCAAAGCCTTGATAAAAATCTGAGTTAGATGGTAAAAACAGGAAGGGAAGACTTGGGAATAGCTGTGGAGATATCTTCTCAACTGGTCATTTTCTTCTTTCTTTTTGCATCACAAAGATCTATAAGTAATGCTTAATTCATTCCAAAAATCCACATGGAGAATGGAAAATGAAATATATAGTTTGGGAGGCTTTAGAATTACAGTTTGGCATGTACACACATATATACGTAATACATATATATGTGTAGAGAGAATATGTGAGATATAGTATAGTATGGAATATAGTATATAGTGTAGTATAGAATATAATGTAGAAAAATATAGAGTATAATACAGGTAAAGCAGCCGAAGAATAAATGAATCCATGAGAGTATGTGAGATTATTAAGTGAGAAAATATTGAAGGAGAAGAGGGTCTAGGACTGAGCCTTGGTTCTTATTCCATAGGAGACGAGAAATGGATGGTCTAGCACAGCAGTTTTCAACCTGTGGGTTATGTTCAATTTGTAACAATGAAAATACATCCTGCATATCAGATATATTTACATTACAATTCATAACAGTAGCAAAATTATAATTATGAAGTAGCAACGAAAATAATTTTATGGTTGGGGGTCACTACAACATAAGGAACTTTATTAAAGGGTCCCGGCATTAGGAAGGTTGAGAACCACAGGTCTAGCAGAAGAGAAAGAAGGAAAAGGTGGAGGGAGAACAGTATCATGGAAGCCAAGGGAAGAGAGTGGATTCTGATTCTCTCCTCCTTAGATCCAGTTTCTGATGAAAAGGTAGCTTCTTTTCTTTCTAAGACTGTCTTTGGTTCTTGATTTCATCCTCTCCTGACTCCAAGAGCTTGACTCTTCATCCATTCTTTGCCTCTCTCTACTGGCTTTTTCCCTGTGCCATACAAATGTGTCCATTTCTCCTTTACCCTTAAAAAACTTTCATTTCACTCCATTGACTCACGCTGTTGTCCTATTTATCTTTTTCCTTTCAGAGCCAAACTCCTAGAAAAAAGTTGTTTATATTCGCTACCCCCCCTTGCTGATCTCCCACTTGTTTCCCAACCCTTTGCACCCTGACTTCTGACCTCATCAGTGAACCGAAACTGCCCTCTCCAAGGTCATCACAGAACTTTCAACTCCTAAATCCCTAGGCTCCTCTCAACCGTCATCTTCACACTCTGTTGGGATCGACTGCTGAGTGTCCTGGATCAGTGGGGTAAATGAAGGTGAGGAGCTGAGGCTGACTCCTGGGTGGCAAACCTGAGTGACCGGAAGGATAGAGATTCTCTAAGAGAGACAAGGAAGTCTGGAAGAGGGATGGATTTGAGGCAGGTATGGAAACTGGGAATGCAAAAGCTAACTAACTGTTATTTCAGGGGGCCCTTTAACCATGGAACATTTTTATGGATTACTTGAGCTTCCATCGCCAGAATGATAACCGTTTCGTGACATTTGGTTTAGGCGTATTTAGGTCAGATATAAATTATGGCCTCATTTGCGGAGATGATTTAGCGGTGATTAAAAAAGACTTCATTGGTTTTCAGGTTTATTTTTGATACACTTTGAGATGAACAAATTAGTTTTCCTTATTTAAAAAACCCAACCAAAATCCCAATTGTTCCTCTATGTCAAACTTTTTCCTACTTTAAAAACCAAGGGAGTTTTGTTCTACAGTTAATAAAAAATTGGTCATAGTTGTCTGAAAGTGTCAGATATGATTAAGGAAGAGTAATGGGTTTTACAAAAATGCATGAATAGAATTTATAGTCTCTGAGGTAATCTTTCTGTGATTCAGAATATGACAGCACAGTGTGTGGAAAGGGTGGCAGCCTTGGAGCCAGAGGACCTTAGGCTCAAGTCCCAGTTCTGCTGCTTCCTAAGGCATCTATGTGACCTTGGAATGGTCACGTGACATCCGTGGTCCTCCATGTTCTCTGTAAAATGGTATAGCTGTACTAAACGATGCCCCACTCTACATATTCATATGATCAACATTGTACATGTACATTGTACGTTGTAATGTCTTAATCCTTAATAGCAAGCTAGTTTCCAGTAAAGCTGGTGGTGTTCAAAAAATTTTTTTCTGTAGGATAATGTATAGTATTTGTTCCTCCTTTGTTCCACCCCTCCTCTCTAGCTGTCATCAGTATTCCTTCTTAGCTAAGTCTCTTCAGAAAGTCGTCGATGTCCCCACTTCTATTCTCTCCTCTCTGAAGGCTGGCTTCTGTTCCCATCATGCGCCTGACTTCCTCGCTCTGATGGCCTTCCGCTGCTCCTCTCCCTGCTTGGCCTCCTTAGCCCTCACCGTGGGTCCTCTGCTCCCCCGGGATGCCTTCTCTCCCTTTGTGGCTCCTCTCATCCCTCTTTCTCCATCTCCTTTGCCTATGGCTGTCTCTGTCACAGCCACCGGGGTGTCCCCAGGGTCTGTCTTGGACCAGCTTTTCTTCTATCTTGCTTGAGTATCTCATCAGCTAACCCAGGTTCAGCAGTTATTTTTCTGTAGACGATTCCCTGGTATGTGCATGAGAGCGCACAAGCATCCACAAACACACAGCCAAAAGGAAGGGAATCGATATGGCATCTGCTCCATGCCAGGCACTACACCAAGTGCTTTTACAGATATCTGAATTGATCCTAACAACAGCAACAGCCCTGAGAGGTAGTGGAGGAAACTGAGGCAAAGAGAGGTTAAGTGACTTGCTCAGGGTCACACAGCTAAATAACCGTCTGAGGCTGGACTTGAACTTCGAGTCTTCCTGACTCCAAGCCCAGCACTTTATGTCTACTATTCCATCAGCTGCCACACATATAATAAATACCTAGCCTCCCACTGTGCACACATGCACACACACACACACACACACACTCTCTCTCTCTCTCTCTCTCTTTCTCTCTCTCTCTCTCTCTCTCTCTCTCCCCCCCCCCCCCCCCTTACTCTCTCACTCTGTTTGCCTTTTGGGTATCTTGAATTTGATGTCCCATAGGCATCTTCAGCTCAACTCATCCAAAATCACTCATTCATTCCCGTTATAATTGAGGGTGACATTCTCAACTCCTCCCTCTCAGTAACATCTCATACCCAGTCTGTCGCCTCCCCACCTGTCCAGTCTAGACCTCATCCTTCTACCTTCACAGCCTCTCTCAGAGGCACCTCCTTGTCTACCCTGGCAAAGCCCTCACTCCCTCTCACCTACCTGGTTGCAGTAGCCTTCCAGTTAGTCCCTCCACTTCAGTCTCTCCCCTCCCCAATCTATCCTGTCGTCGACTGCTGAGATGATTCTTCTAAAGTCCATTTCTGATTGAAGGGAAGAGGGAGGCCTCCCCTAAGAAACTGCAATGGCTCCCTCTTACCTCCAGGATCAGCTATTAAGGCCTCTGTTAATACTTTACTCTCCTGCACCTTCTCCCCAACGCTGCTAGCTCGGCTGCTCCCAAAGCATGACATTTAGGCTCCTCCTTGTCTCATTTCTGGGCCTCTGCATCGGCTGTCCCCCATGCCAAGAAGGCTCTTCTTCCTCACCTCCTTCAGGTACCTCGTGCAGGAGGCCCTTCCTGGTAGCCACAACTGCTCTGGCTTTCCCTTCAGAGATTGACTTCTCTCTTCTGCACCTCTGGCAGGTGCTCAGTTACCTGTGTGTTGTCCCTCCTGTTAACAGGGGAGCTCCTGGAGGTCAGGATCTGCTCTTTACTGGGCCTGGTTCTCCTGGGCTTAGCACAGTGCCCTGCATATGAGTAGCCTCTTAATCAAACCTTGATTGATTACCTGCTTATGCTTTTGTATATGAATTTTCTCTCCAATATAATTATTTTTCAGTAATCTGTTTAACTTATTGTCATTGAGTCATTCAAAATACTTTTTAGCTTTTTCGTATTTTAATGTGCTTAAATTTTGAATGGGTGCATTTTTTTTCTTGAACCATTATACAATTTACTCATATATTATAGTCTAGAATTCTGTCAAGTTGTTAGCTGTGAATGGCAAACGTGGAGGTTTTGAGTAGGTTGGGCTTATGTAACACTTGTGACTCAATGCTGTAAAGAGTTCTTGAATTTCCTTTCCAACTTTCCTTCATCTCAGATCTCTAGACACAGTTATCTTCATGGACTTTTTTCATCCTTCTCTCCCCACCCCCCCCAGATCAATATGTGAAGTGAAAACCACCAGAACAAACCATTGTGGTATTCACTTAAATTTTTTTTTTCAGTTAAAATTATTTTATGTTGCAGTCTTTTTTTCTTTTCCAAAATTGTGTATGTGAAAGAAAGACCAACACTGAACCTGTCCAGCTTTGGGCTTTGCAGACACCAGTCAGTGGTGGGTGGGGCCTTTGAAATTGAGGGTCCCCTTGGATGATCACAGTTCTGTATCTTGTGGGCAGGAGGAAGGAGGGTAGGAAAACAACAGCTGGTGCTTGGCCTTGGCATTTCACCTGACTGGTGACTCATTTCATCATTCTGAAGGTTTGTACTGTGTAACAATGACTGGAGTCAGGATTTTGATGGGAAATTATTTCCATTTACAGTTCTGCCTCAGCTGCTCAAAGTAGCAATTTAAAAGAAACTATGTGCCCAGCTCTGTTGTTGTTTTTTAATATTTACAGAAGAGAGATGATTAATAAGTAAAACAAAATATTTTAGGATGACTACGGCACAGGGAAACCCTCAGTCCCTTTTGAGCTTGGGCAGAGGGCCAGTAAAGCCTAACTTTGAAGAATGAATCACCAATAAGCACATTTGGGAGGAAGTGAGAAATGAATAAAAACAAGAATATTAATTAATTTTTTTGTTGTTTCTTGTGTTGTCACTGTGTGAAGAAATGTAAAATCATTCATTTAAAATGCCACAGGAAATATCCTGATGCAAATTAATGGAGTGTGTTGGATAGATTTTTTTTTTAGCCTGTTCTTATACATTCTTTAGTTTCCTGTGTATTTATTAAAGCTAATGTTTTTGCTGATCTTGAAAAATGCCTCTAGGAAATAAGGGATGTAATTGTTCATTTGAACAGATGAGTTATGGGAGAGAATTTTAAAGCTGCTATAAAGAAAATTATGTTACAGAAATATAATTGGTTGTTTATCACTGCTGGGTTAGCATTATTAATTCAGAAAAATCATAATCACAATCATAATAATAATAATACCACTTTTTGTATTCTAGATCTGTTTATCTAAGTATTCCTTTGAGGAACTATGTTCTGTTAAAATTTTTCTTTTAAACTTATTTTCAATAAATTTTGAACAGTGCTTATTGATTCAAACTGTGTGAGAATTAAAGTGCATAGACTTAATTTAATTGTGGGTTTCTCTCCATAGAAAAACCAGGGGAAAGTGTACTACAGAAATAAATGAGGTATGTGTCTAATTAGAAACCTGTCCTGGAAGACTGAAAGTTGGTAGCCAAGGGGAAAGAAGTCTGAGAGAACGGCATCATGGAAGTTTGAGTAAGTAGGGAGTATAAGTTTTGGGGGGCCCTGAAGTAGATAGACCACCTGGGCCTAGAATCAGAAATTGAATCATCTTTGTGAATTCAAATCTGACTTCAGATACTCACTAGTTGTGTGACCCTGGGCAAGTCACTTAACTTTGCCTCAGTTTTCTCATCTGTAAAATGAGCTGAAGAAGGAAACAGCAAACTGCTCCACTATCTTTGCCAAGAAAACCCCAAATGGGGTCACAAAAAATCAGACACAACTGAAAACAGCTGAAGAGCCACAAAAATTCTTTCTTTCAATTTTTTTCTACTTCCTTTTCTGAAAAGACTTCTGTGTAACCTCATCTGTTCCTATACTGTGTTTGCCTATTGCAGTGATGATCTCAGGCAAAATTATGAAGCTGACGTTCTCTACTTTGGGCTCCTTTACTTTGATTCCTCCTCCAAGTTAACCCACCTTCAAGCAGGCCTTGATGCAGACCTGGCTCCCAGAACCCATTTCCTAAGGACCTAGTTCTCTGATCAACGAAAACTAGTAAATCACATAATCTACCATGCTGATGTACTGATGTTAGCACACGTCTTAAGTAAGGAGTCTCTGGAGGTGGTGATATGTTAAGTTAGAGCAGTAACTTACATGGCGAGTATTTTTTGAGTAAGCTAGGGCCTAGATTTCTGTGACAGCCCCGAACCCAGAGCTTAAATGGAGCCGGGTTTCTGGTGTCTCATTCCTCTTTTAGGGGAGCCTTGCCTTTGGCTCTGGGATTCACACCCCGCCCCCTTCCCCGATGACTGAACTGAGACTGTTTTCCTGGTTTTAGAGATCTGCCTCTCTCAGCTGAAACAGCATTACTTCTCCCCCTTGTGATGCTCCTGTTGCTGTCGCCAGCAGTGGTGCTGGTGCCTGTATGATTTCCAGAGTGCCTCGCTGAGAGAGAACGTTGGTCTTCAGCCCTAGCTCATGAATAAAGGAAAGAAAAAGCATCAATTAAGCACTAACTTCGTGGCAAGCACAATGCTAAGTTGTTGTTCAGTTATTTTTCAGTCATGCCTAACTCTTCATGACCAGAGTGATCATAGAGCTAGTAAGTAAGTATCTGTAACCAGATTTGAACTCTCAAAGATGAGACAATTTCTGATTCTAGGCCCGGATGCTCCATCCACTGCCCCACCTAGCTGCCCACTGTGCTAAGTACTGAGCGTATAAATACAACCAACACGTTCCCTGCCCTTGGAGAGCCTACCCTTTAACAGAGGGAGAGAATACTTATTGGGGCATGGTGACCAAGGAAGGATGAATGCCAACAAAGAAAGATGTGCACTGCCTGGAAGCATTTCATAGGACCTATAGAAGTGCAGTTTGGGACCTGGGAGGGGCCTCCGAAGGCATCTAGTCTAACCCCTCATTTTTCAGGTAAGGACTGAAGCCAGGAGGGTTAAGTGATTTGATTTGCTCAGTGTCACACAAGGAGTGAGAGCTGGCACTGGAACACAGGTCCTATTACTTCAGGTTCACTGTATCACACTGGATATTTTTAAAGCTTAAATTTAGGTCCTTGAGAGTTCATCAGAATATTTAAAATAGGCAGCAAAATATAGGAAGAAGTGAACAATCCTATGTTATTCCCATTATTTATCCTCAGACTGTAATTCATCATAACTGACATTTGGATAATACTTCAAGGTTTGCAAAGCACTTTTCTCAAAGCCTGTGAGGGTGCGTTTTACAAAAACTGAGACTTTGCAAGGGTCATTGACTTGCTTGTGGTATAGGAAGATTCAAACCATGGCAGCTTATGATTGTAAAAATTTGAGCTATCATGTACTTTTCTGTAATATTCCTATAAGTTTTGTGACTATTGAAAAATCTAAATAGACACTTGCAATGATTTTCTCCGTAGCATATTCTCATGAATCAGAAGTGTAATAGATATTTGGGAAAATAGATCTCCCTTTATCGAAGATTGAGTGGGTCTGGCATGCTGCTGGACTTACCGTCTTCTAATCATTAAGTGATTCTCGTTGCTGTATAAATTCTTGTCCTTTTGTATTTACCATCACCAATTGTTTGTGTCCTCATTCTGTTTCCATGTTTCCTTCCTCTTATTTTCATTTCTTAACTTCCGAGGAAGGGGCGAGGGGATGATAATGAATGATAAGTCAATTTCCCACTTGCCTAGATTTTGTGTTCTAAGGAAATTGAGACAGAACCTTTGCAGAAACCCCCAAATCAAATAAGTGTTCTTCCACAAAGTATTATAAGCAAGATAATTTTATTATAAACCTTTGCTATTACCTCCCCTTCTCAATTATTACGCTAATGTGGTCTCTGAGGGCTCATAGTGATGAACTAAGTCAGCAGCCTAGGAAGATACTGGGATGAATGTTTCTGGGGTCCCAGTGTCTAGAGAAGGTTTGCTTTCATCTTCTTTCCCTCCCAGAGGTCCTTTCAAACCCCGTAGATAGATTTCTTCACACAAAAGAAGAAAGTGAAACTGCTTCTGGTAGGGACGTTTGGACAGATGTTTTCTTCACGATCAGATCAGGGTTTCTCAAGACTGGTTCCAGCGTTGTGCATGAAGGGGAGAAGTACAGTGACAGAATTCCAGTGCTCATGATATTTCTCTCAAAAAGGTTAAATAATTGTATATACAAATTGTTAACATGTGTGGCAGTTTGGTATACTTAAATAGGATTAGTTTCTTTTTCTCTCCAAATATCCTTGATCCTGAGAGTATTCCCTTTCCCCCTACATCAAGCTTAATCTTGTCACTTTACAACTTAGGTGCATTTCTCCTAGACCAGTTCTTTGGGCCCAAGCAGAATGAGGCTTGTACCTGTTGCCAATGCTGTTGTTGGCGAAAGCACCTGATGGTGGATCATATTAGTCATTATACCTAGTGAAGCAGTCACCAAGAAAGGGGGCAAGAACTGGCTTGGGTCCCTCTGGAGGGTGAGCCTTTACTGAGCAATTGCTTTTTAAATGTAGTCGGTGGCTTCATCTGCTTGTCAAGATGGATCCGTTCATTTAAAATTAAATCACTAACAGCTGTTGTCAGGCCCATTAGTGGTCATCGGCCTTAGAGTAACTCATGGAGAATTGTTACCGTGGTATATTATTTCTGTAAATATAAATTTAGGAGTTTTCTCAAGGAGGTCACATCTCATCTAGTGCTGATAAGTGATGCAGGAAAAGTAGGAATTAAGGTCTCTGTCCCGTGAGCTTAAAATCCAAGTGCAGTAAAGTATGTGTACCCTCACATAAAATCGTCTAAGAACCCCTTACAAAGCCGAATGTCATTACCATACTGAGTAGTACTGTGGTTATTAAGCAAACAGGCCCACAATTTCAGAGTTAAGAGGAGATATAAGGGACCATCTAGTTTAACCTATGCCTGAGAAATTACTTCTACAAAGTACCTGAGTCCTTTCCTTAAAGATCTCGAATGTAGCAGGAACTCACTTCTTCCCGAACAGCTCATTTACATGGAATCAAGCCAGACGTTTAAATGACCACTGTGCACCAGGCACCATTTCGAATACAAAATAAAATACATAAAAATTTGGAATCAACTCCTTCAGAATTTGTGTTAATTCTGAAAGAAACTAGGCTAAAAACTTAAATTTGCTTAACATAGTCTACCTTTGAGGTGGAAATTAATAGCTTAAAATAAAACGGGTTAAGATAAAATAGCTTAAAATAAGATTAGTGCTTTAAAAGATCAAACAGGGATTGTTTGGTAGGGATTCAACAAATATTTGTTGAATTGATTCAAATGATTTTAGTATTTTTAAGCCCCTTGGAACCAACCACGTATGTAATAACAAATAATTTTATCTAGATACATATATTATTTTAAATAATTGTAATAGTAATAAAATAAATGATTTTATCTCCCATAAAGCAAGTCCTCCTTAGAACCTTAGCAATGCTCACTTCTTTTAGTTATTCTGTGCTCTTGAAAGTGATTTGATTGTATTTCTTTGGGATCGTTGGGTAATTCAGACTCTTCATCAATTCAGACATGTTTGTAGTCAGGGTATATGAGTTTACAGAGCATTCAGTAGAGGAGCAATTAAGACTGGGGATTCATCAAGGAAGAGCTTAGTGAAGAGAAGAACTTTGATTCTTATGGAAGGGTGGGCTATAGGTTGAATAAATAGAGAAGGTGGCAAAGATGTGAAATGCGGGGAAAAAAAGGTTGAGAGAGTATGTGGATAGTGCAGTGGAAAACGCCGGGGCCTGGGTACTCAGATTCCACCTCTGCTTATTACCTGTGAGACCTTAGGTAAATCACTGAACCTCCATGGGCCTGTTTTCCCCATCTGTAGGATGGTGGGGTGGGACTAGATGGACCTCCAAGCTATAGGGAGCGGGTGACTAGCCCATATAGAAGAAAAATCCAAACTTAATCTTTGGGGAACAATAAAAAAGTGGATTTTCTCTTTTCGTAGACAAGATATGCCTGTGTAAGCTTCCCTCTTCCTGTTCCTTGAACCTGCTCAGGCACCTTTTCCCTGGCCATTCCCCTTGCCAAGAATGCTCTCTGTCCTTTCCACTACCTCCCAATTCCCACCTTTGCTGATCTCCCACTCTGTCCCCCCTTTGATAGGACCTTCTCTTTGCACTGTACAGATCTTGTATGTACCCCATTATTTGCATGTTGTCGTCCCCCATTTGAACACAAGCTCTTTGAGGATAGCACTTACCAGGCATATCGTGAACACTTAATAAACACTTGTTGACTGACCACATACTTATCACTAGGTTGAGATGTGGAGATGGCAGAAAAGCAAAAACTTTGGCCCTGCCCCCAAGGAGCTCACATTTTAACAGGGAAAGCAAATGTAAGTAATTATGTTTGTACAAGAAATATACAGACTAGGTGTCAGGTTCATCTCAGGGTGAAGGCCCTGAAGACATGTCCTGGAAGGGCCACCTGCAGGAGGTGGTGTTTGAGCTGAGTCTTGAAGTGGTGATCTAGGAGGTGGGAGGTGTATCAGCAAGCACCCTAGCATACCCAGGGTGACTGCTAGCACAGGTTCTTAGATTTGCTTTTCTAAAGGAAAGCAACTCAAAATGGGTTAACAATCTTACTTTAATCAAACATATCATTTACCTAGTTCAGGGAGAAAAGTCGGCACCCTGAACTTCAGAGAATACAAACAGAA
>CM053581.1:553922340-553973971 GCA_028627135.1 Pseudochirops cupreus | reverse complement strand
ACATCAGTTACCTAGTCAGTTACCAGAGAGGGAAGCACCAACATCTGGGTTTTTCACAGCCGGGGGCTCAACAGCTGCCCAGAGTCTCGTCTGGCCAAATCACACAACTCTTTCCAAAGTGAGCCCCAAAGCAAAACTTGGAGAATGTCACAGCCCTCTGGACCCACTGCCCAATCACAAAGCTACAAGGCACGAGCATTCCTGAAAAACAAGCCTGGCGCCACAGGCTCCAATGACCACATTCAGCCTATTAGGGAACAGAGTATACTTTCAAATCTGGGAAGGTCCTCAGAGTCACGTAGCCACTTTAGCAAAGGGCCTAGGGGCAGGGAAGATCTTCAGATTCCCATAACAGGAGGTGAAGAGCAAGAGTCTTCCAGGCATGGGGGACAGCCGGCACAAAGCAACAGGGTTGTATGAGAGGAACAGTGAGAAGACCAGTATGTCTGGATCCCGTGTAGAGATCATGGAGGGAGTAAAATGTAAGTTTGGAGAGGGAGGAAGAGGCTAGCTTGTCATTTCTGTGTGTGAATATACAATACTTATAATTCGTTTTATAAAGCTGTCAGTGTCTGAAGTGAGTTTCTAAAATGAAGTCTTTTGAAGATTTGCTTACATTCACTTCTTTGTCACTTTCTTATATATGTTACCCATACCTTTGGTTTTTTTTCACCTGTGTCATTCTATTTTTATTCATGTGTGAGTTTGAAGTCAGTGTTTGGTGTTATTAATAAAATTTGTTTTCCTTCAAAATCCCTTTTTAAGCCTCTGCCCTCTATTGACCTACCTATTAATAAAAGCGGGAGTTTCTGTTAATGCTTACACTTTCCTGATATAGAACTGTAGGTCCAAAGTCTTGAATTTGTACTCTCATTTTTTAAGATTTCAGATGCGTAAGTAGAAAACTTTATTTTGTTACGGTGTTCAATCAATGTTGAGAAAAGATGTAATTAAAAGTGAGTAGATAACAAGAGAAATCCGATTTTCATCTTAGGATATGGTTCATTAATTTTAGTAACGCAGTGTATTCTTTTGTAATCAGGACAGGCAGATTCCTTTCTAATGGTAGTTAGATGTACACATTACCCATTACCGAAAAAATGTGATTCACAAATGAATTTATTTCCATACATGAATTTCTTCTTATAGTGCTATCAAGCCATTTCTGCCAATAACATTAAGAACAGTTAATATTTATGTAGCTCTTTTCTTACTCTAAATATTATGTTATCAAGTCTTTCCCCAACTTCCTGATTCTGAGATCAGTGTCAGTATAAGTGATATTAAAATATAAAAGGAATAAATGGGGGTGGGGCAGCTTTTCTACGTGGCCTGTCCATCCTTATTCAGAGGTTTCCTCAAAGGTAAAAAGACTATTCAGTAAGGGAACATAGTCTCTGAGCTGACATCCTCCATCTAGGGATAGAATGAGTAAATTAATGTGAGGGGAAGGGCTTCTCGTCTCCTGTTCTGGCATCCCAGAAAGAATGGCAGAGATGGAGAGCTGATCGGGGCCTTCCCCCAGGGAGCCTTTAGTCCTGGTCACTTAATTGTGCGCATCAAGCCAGTGAGACTCAGTGATGGGACGTGACTCAACCCAAGTCACTTAACCACTTCAAGGCAGAAGGACAAGAGCCACCTCCTGACTCTGAGTAGGAGTTGCCTTCTACTGCAAGTACTACTTCACATAACCCATCTTCCATAAGGTTACAGGGAAATCAAGGCTGACTAACTGCCTCTTTAGTCTTGTATTCCTTTAGCAAGCATTTACTGGGTATGGACTAGTATTTTAAGTTATTTTAGGATGGTAAGAATCCATCTGTTATTTTGAAAGCTGCCAAAGAATGAAATTCTACAGATTCCCTTAAAAATCCATTTTTTAAAAACAATTGCCAGTGTTGGAATGTTCACATCTGCTCTTAATTTTCATGACTCGAATACTGCTGGAGCTGTCACACTGATGGGTCTGTGATGCCTTCTGGCTGTAGGATATTTGAGTCTTCTCTCCTCTTTAGAGATTCCTTCTAGTTGCTTCTACATTGTCTACCGCTCTTCTCCAGAGAGCTTTCCCTAAGGCAAGAGGTTCTTAACCTTTTTTGTCATGAATCTTTTTGTCAGTCTCTTGAAGCCTATGGACCCCTCTACAGAATAACGTTTTAAATGCATAATACACATAAGACTACAAATGAAACCAATTATATTAGAATGCACTTTCAAAATAATAATTAAAGAAAAACAACGTCATGAACTCCAAAGCAAGAGGTCCTGTAGGAAATTCATCAGAAAGTTCTGTTTATGCTCAGTACCTTCCCTGTGGATTTTCGAGGACTGCTGATGCCTAAACTGTGGTTTGAATGGATGTAACCTAGGTACTGGTGTCTTCCTTTATGCATGTATGGTTGTCCAAGCCTAGACAGAGGTGAGCAGCAAATAACTACTCTTCAAGAAGTTAGCCACACCATTGTTTATACGTGGACTTTTTAAAGAAAATATTGGGGATTGTTTAGTTGCCTTGATATCTCTGATGAGTCACAAAGATGAACTGTTGACTCATCCTCTTGAAGGTACCTTATACCTAGGACAAGATGGTTAGAGCTTTGTTCCAGGGTGCCAAAAGTTAGAGAATACTGACAGCAGGTATACTTTATCATTGTAGAAACAACTGAACTTAGTGACTGGTTGGCAAGAATAATTAGTTAAAATAGGAAACTACTAGATGATGGTCTTCTCTTCCAGTGAGCATAAGTGTTGTGTTCCAGGGTCTCTGTCTCCCTCACGTTAAACTGAGATGTATCTTGAGCTGATTTTGTCTTTTAAAGATGTGACGGTGCATTTGGTGCTAGTGCCCCTGTGCTCCAGAGCATTTCCTTTTAATTCCTTTAGGCACAAAATAATACTCTTGCTTGTCTAGATGAGAGATTAAAATCACTATATAAACGTTAAGTGTTAACTGTTATGTTGTTGTTTTGGAGTTTTTATCAGGGATTATTTCTTTCATACTTGAAAAAGTAGTTAGCAAATTCCAAACTTGGATTGACATGTAGAATTTGGGCACCTAGCAAGTGAGAATGGTTAAAAAAAGTCTGATGTTAACAGTTTCTGGGTCAATGGTCTCTGAGCTGAGCCTGAGCAATTTTCGTAAAGTGTGCTTTGTAGATTTATATTTGTGTGTGCAAATAGACACAGCTAATGGTGAAGGGCTCCAAAAAGTAGCTTGTGCACTCCACTAATCATGCAGTGCTTTTATAATTTCTCCAAGCGTTAAAAATATGCAATTCATATTGTGTGATTATTTTTTCATTGCTTTAAAATTCAGTGAAATTGAATTTTTGTTCTGTAGCTTAATAAACACACAATCACTTTTTATTCTCTAGCTGCTTCTATCACCCTTGCTTACATGATACTATGGTGGCATATTATTAAGAATTAACAGTTATAAAACCATTGGCAGACACTTTCTTCTAAGTGCGTAAGTAACTACCTTCTTCATAGAGTTATGCATTGTTTTAGTGTTCATGTCAAAATCAGCTTACAGCCTTAGAATGCTTAATTAATGCAAAACCTGGATGTGATTTGATCAGGGCCTCTAAACTTCATCAATATTGGCCAAGTTTGCAGTTGCTGTTGGGAATGAGTATGGGCCAAGTACTTGACCTTCCCTAGGAAATTTCCAATGTTGCCTGACCAGAATTTAGCAGAGTTGGGATTTGAATCTAGTTTTTTTTACTCCCAGGTACAGGCCTAGTTGTTTCACTGAAATGGTTTCTTTTAAGTTCTTTGGTCTTCAGAATGAAACAGTGGAACAAAACCATTTGTAAAGATGCAATTTGCCAGACGGTTTAAGATCAGTTGACTTAGCATAACCTTTGGGAACTGGTACCATATCTATAGACTTTTACATTGAGTTTTATAAGAACTTTATAAATACTGAAAGATTTTAATTGGAAGTGAGCTACCTTTTGAAAAGAGTTGGAGATTGATCTCAGGGGGTGTGAACATGTGCTAAAAAAGGCTCTGAAAATATGATAAAATAGGGGAGGATTCCCCCCACAAATCTTGGTGTGTATGCATTATTTATCATCCATCCATCCATCCTGGTAAAAGTCAGTGGTCTGTGTCCAAATGATATCCTTGACTTTTGCCCCTGGGCCACGGGTACCAGGAAGGCAGGGCTAGCCGCAGTGTGTAATGATTGTCCCAGTCAGTTGGCTAAAGGGAACTTTAGGGTCAGGTCTCATGATTTCATAATGGCGCTTAGACAAGCCACAGAAGTGCCCAGTGGGGATTTCTCTTCTATAAATATTCAGGAGGTCTTATTGTGTCCCTGTGGTGGAAGGCCCATGCTGAGAGGTGTAAAGCACCCAGCTTGGCTGCAACAGGGGGTGCTTGTGGGGTGTCAGCCCCGTGGCTGCCTCTCCCTCGCATTATGCCATTAATCTAGCCTCATGCTATGATTCCTTGGAAACTTGGCACTTACCTGAATAATTTATCACACAATGATCAATTATTTATGACACGTTATTACAACTGAAATAAAACCTTAAAGGTGGAATTCTTGTGTCACTTATGAATATCCAGCACATAATCAACAGATTGCTGGGTTGTTTTCAGCCCTTGCAGTCATTGCCTCTTTATTTCTCTGAAGGTATTCCAAAGAGAACCTTCATCTGAGGCTGAATTGATTAAAACAGTAACAAACAGCTCCCTGCTGGTCCTGCTGCATTTGCTCTTCTAATCGTGTCTTTTCCTTTCTGTTTCTACCCTCATGGAGACCTGGAAGTAAAACTTTCAGTGTAAGGGAGGAGCTAGGAAACACAAAGGTGTTCTTTTTTGGAGGGTGGGGGGTCGGAGGCGGTATGCAGGTAGGCACCATGTTTTCTGCCAGGTCACACGGCAGCTTTCCTTGCCCCACCCGTTGCAGACATTTCTCACCCTTGAGTTGACCAGTTCTCTCCTCTGTGGAATCGTCTTATTTCAAACAAAATTATTGTGGACTGGGGTGGTCTGGACAGAAGAAGATGGAAGCAGATTATTTGCTTGGGTTAGATGTTATCTCTTCAGAGTGTCTTCCTTTTCATATAAAACTATTTTGTGGGCTTTAGTTAATAAAAATATCCCAGTTAAAGTGTAGACATAAAAAACACTGAAAATAAAATACTAATTTTATTCTGAAGATGAAGGAGGAAGGCGTGTGCTCATTCTGAGTCAGATGAATTATTACGAAATCAAATTACTTTTTAATGGGTTGAAAGCAGGTGACTTTGAGATTAGTTTTTAAAATTCTCAATTATTTTAGGGTCAAATTATGGTACGTTACATAAACAAGAAAAATGTTGTTTTTGTTGAAAACCTATGGGTTTAAATTATAGCAGATTGGTTGTCTCTTTTCAGGGGGAAAACAAAAAGTTTCTTTGGAATTTCTTGCTACTCAATCAAGTAGTAAAAAAAATTGCCGTTCATATAGAGCTTTATGGTACATAAAATGCTTTGTGTATTTTGTCTTATATACCCACACCCACTGAGGCTCGCCTTGCTTTCCCCGTGTGTGTGGCCAGGTGGCAAAAGTCAGGAATATCATCGGCCACAGACCAGTGACTTTTACTGTGATGGATGAGAAATAGAATACATGCTAACATGTACTGGGGAGAGTTTGCTACTATTCTGTAATATTTTCAGAGCCTTTTTTTAGTACAACAGTCCTATAAGGCAGGAGCTGGGCTCCATGAACTAACCTTCTCTTTCTCCATATGTGTGTGTGCATCTGCATCTACATATATTCATACACATATATCTATACATATACATAACTTGTATTTCATTATAATTTTTTTTCAGTCCTCTGTGTTTCACTTTATGCATTTAAAAATATTCCGCAGAGGCTACCAGACTGCCGTAGGAATCCTTAGCCCAAAAATGTTTAAGAATCCCTGCCTTAAAGTGGTATTTGTTACCATTTTATACATGAGGAAACTGAAATCCAGAAAGGACCATAAGACCATAGATTAAGCGTTGGCAATTGTGTTCTTCGAGGCCTCTGCTGTCCCGCCTCTTCATTCGAGAGAGGAGGGAACTATGAGAGATTTGCCTAAGGATCCATGGCTAACATATGTCATAAATGGGAAAGGGTGTGCACGGTCCATGTGGCACACAGGGCATGATTCAAACCTTGGTATTCTGCTGGAAAATCTGTTATTCCATAAATTGCACCAGTCTCTCATCCCCAAGTGAGGTCATTCTGGAAAGGGCTGTCATCCTTCCCGTGGACCTCTAATGCAGGTAGAGCTTTTTAGTACTATGTTCGGTGCCAAGAGGCAGCTTAGCCTCTACATCTTTCCTATGGTTTATTTGTAGATGGAGACTATAGTAGTTACAAGCAAGTCTGCTTTCCTTGCAGACATTTCTACCAGCATTTGAGCTAATGGGATAGGCAACAATACCTTTATGTGCTATAATTGCCCCATTGAGGGTATAGGTATGTATGACATTTCATTTCCTATCAGATTGTGGGGTGTAAAGAATGAAAACCAATTCTCACAATTTTCTGACAACTATGTACAGCAGATGGCAGTAATACAACATAAAGACCATTTATCAAGAAATATTTTATATATAAAATATTATAAATAAATATATAATAATATAAATAGACATTTATAAATAATACATATGTAGGTGTATGTATATGTGTTTACACACACATATTTCCATGTGGGACAGTATTTCTTATGATGCTACTCTTAATTTCAAATCCATAATGATTTTATTTAATTGTAATCTATCCATATTATAATTTCACATTTTTAAGTGAATAAAAGGTGATTAAAGCATTTCTAAGTTTCTCCTAGGAGAAGAACAAATCAGTTTAATAATCTTAGAGAAGTATTGGTTTTATCTTTACACATCATTTTAATCGGGATTAATTAGTTCTGCCCCTTCTGAGCTTTAGACAGGAGTTTCTTTTTATATTCATATATGCAAACAGAGTTTTATATATTAAGTAAAAAAAAACTTTATATAAGAAAGTGAATCAGACTTCAGTCCGCTCTTATTTATCCATTGTAATGGTGAGAGAAAGTGGTATCCTAGAGGTGCAGAGAGTTAGAAGGAAGCTTAGATTGTAGTCTCACCCCTCTCAAGTTTAGTCTAGCCCCTTTATTTTACAAATGAGGATACGAGCGACTTGTTCAGAGTCACAGAGGAAATATGGAGCAGAGTCTAGATTTGAACCCAGGTCCTCTGACTTGAAATCCACTACCTCGGTCTTCTCCCTTATTCTGCTCCTCTCTGTTGTGTTTCAGGTTGGTCATAGTGGGATGAATGACCAAGATTAATTGGGCCTAAGGTGAAAGGAGGAAAGAATTAGGGACAAAAGCAGGTACAAACTTTTTTTTTCTTTTTGGAGGGGGGAAGGCAGGGCAGTTGGGGTTAAGTGACTTACCCAAGGTCACACAGCTAGTAAGTGTTAAGTGTCTAAGGCTGGATTTGAACTCAGGTCCTCCTGATTCTAGGCCCAGTGGTGCTATTCACTGCACCACCTCACCACCCGAAACATTATTTTTTAAAAAAATGTTGGGTTTCAAAAATTTTTTTCTTCTTGAGCGTTATCAGAAAATCATATCCAAAAATTTATAACACTTCAAAATTTGGAATTTATCTAAAGGCAACTTTTTTCAAAATTTGCCTCAATATTAAATCTACCATTGTGAGCTGTTCCTTGAGGCGTGTGCTGAAACTCCTTTTGAAGTTTCCACTATGTCTGATTACTGTCTGTTATGAGAATCTGACAATCTTCCCTGCCCCTAGGCCCTTTGCTACAATGGCTACGTGACTCTGAGAACCTTCCCCTATTTGAAAGCATACTCTGCCCCTTAATAGGCTGAATGTGGTCACATGGAGCCTGTGGCGGGAGGCTTGTTCTTCAGGAATGCCCGTGCCTTGTAGCTTTGTGATTGGGCAGTGGGTCAAGAGGGCTGTGACATTCTCCAAGCCAGGAGAAGGCTATTTATACACACCCTGATGTGAGGTTTTGGTTTGGGGCTCACTTTGGAAAGAGTTGTGTGATTTGGCCAGACGAGACTCTGGGCAGCTGTTGAGCCCCCGGCTGTGAAAAACCCAGATGTTGGTGCTTCCCTCTCTGGTAACTGACTAGGTAACTGATGTAATGGTCAGGTGCTGGAAGCCTGTCTGCTGATCTGTTTTTCTGTTTGTTTGTAACTTGTGTTTGCATTCTCTGAAGTTCAGGGTGTTGACTTTTCCCCCTGAACTAGGTAAATGATATATGTTTGATAGATTAAAGTAAGATTGTTAACCCATTTTGAGCTGCTTTCCTTTAGAAAAGCAGATCTAAGAACCTGTGCTAGCAACCACCCTAGGTATGCTAGGGTGCTTGCTGATACACTGTCCCAGTACATTTATTCATTCATTCACTGTGGAGGACACAAAAATATTTGGGTTCAGTCTCTGCCCTCCAGTAGAAGAAATAGCATGCAAACAAGTAACATCATTCATTCCACAAACAGGAGGGGCTGATTCGATTCTGTGCAGTGCCCTCCTCTTGTGTGTGGGGTGGGATTGGGGGAAGGGAATTCAAGGATAAAGGAGGCAGTTCTGGCTTTCGAGGAGTTTAGAATTTCGCAGAAAGAGAGAATCTATGATGGGTGCCAGCTGTGTGGTGCAGCTGATACACACTTGGGGATTTCGTGGCATTGGAGACTTAAAGCTGGAGGGAGCTTTAGAGACCACTCAGTCTGGCCCAGAAAGGTGAGATGAGCTCAAGTGCATTCAGTGGCCCAGAGTGGAACATGACCCCAGCTCTTCTAAATCCCCATCTAGGACCTTCAGAGGGAAGGAGCTTTTTCCTTTGGCTAAGAGCATGCTGTATTGGTGGGAAAAGGCCTTGAGGGTCTGGGGTCTCAGTTTGCATCCTTTCTGCTTCCCTTACCTGGGCAGTGAGGGGGTGCAGTGGATAGAATGCCCAGCCTGGAGTCAGGAGGACCTGAGCACAGATCTGGCCCAGACACTTCCTAGCTGTATGATCCTGGGCAAGTCACTTAGCCACTTTCTGCCTCATTTTCCTCATCTTGTCAAATGAGCTGGAGAAGGAAACAGCAAACTGCTCCAGTATCTTTGCCAAGAAAACCTGAAATGGGGTCACAGAGAGGCAGACACGGCTAAAGCAACCAGACACCACCAGGTTAAGAATCCCTGGCCTACATGATCCCTAAGGTCCTCACAGCTCTAAATCTTCTAGCTTAATACAAATCTTGCTAAAGTGTCCTAGCATCCGCTTTGGAGACGGCTCAGTCTTCTGTGTTGTCCTGTCAATTTGACATCATCCTCATAAGAGGTGGATTCACCTCAGTCCTCGTGGACCTTTCACAGAACTTTAAAAATAGTAATATAATGATAAAGACTATATAAATGTGATTAATGTAATAGATTAATAATATAACAATAAGTAAATAACGAGATAAGCCCCTTTGCCCCGAGGAGCTGACGGTCCAGCAGTGACAGGACTGGAGCGATGATTTCACAGTGCAGGCAAGTCCAGGCTGAGCAGCTCCTCCCAGCGCAGACGTGCCCTGCGACTCAGTCGTCAGAGCTTGGCTGGAGGGCCAGCAGTGACCTGCCCAGGGTCACCGTTCAGGTCACAAATAGACTTGAACCCAGGAGGCCCTGTTTCTGAGGCCAGCTCTGTCTGCCACAGCAGGTGGCGTTCCTCTGTACCCAGTCCTTTCAAAGTGCCTGAACGTGCTCCACGGACAGCGGGCCCCGGGCTGCGTGCCTGTTTCACTGGTAGCTCTCACAAACTCCTCAGGACATGGATTACTGCGGGGAGGGCGTCATTCTAGCTGTTTGCTTTGGCAGAAGAATTGTACAGAGAAGCCTTTTCTTCACAGATCGCCAAGCTCCTTGACACTTGTCCCCAAAACAAAGGCTTATAATCCAATACCGATACTCTACTGGTGGTGCTGTTTGGTTGTGAATCGTGGGGCATTACAGCCATCCCTTCCCTCCTTCCATCTTTCCTATGTGTTAAAAATGAGCATCATCCAGAGGGCAGTAGAGAAGCTCACAGTGTATTATTCAAAGAAGAGCCAGAGTAGAGGATGTCACCAGGGAAATGTATGATTGGGCAAGATGTTGGCATGGTCACATGGCAGGAGCAGGCGATAACAGATGTCCTGTCCACGTGCTCCGCTGGCTGACATCTTGGACACACCAGGGTGACCCTCTGAGTCTGACTCAGAGGGGGATGTGGACAGGCCAGGATGGGGTGGAGAGATTGTGAGCTGCATTATTAGAAACAATGTCTAGAGAGATCATGGGTCTGTTCCAGGATTTGAATATGTGAGAGTACAGGTCTATGTGGAAAGGGATTTTCCTCATTAGGTATTCTCTGTACCATGAAGCCACAGGTCCAGGGGGGAAAAAGCATACACACACACATGCATGCATGCACACACACATGCATACAAGTTTTGTCGTTACCACACCCATTAAGTGGGACTCGGTTAGACAAGTTGTATAGAGATGCCTTTTGCTCTAACCCTATTTAGAGAGGACATTCCTCTCCTCCCATACTCCACCTCCCTTTGTCTCTTCACAATCACGCACACACAGATGGGAAGAAGCTGCGGCTTAGGTTAAATGCTTTACATATGGGCATACAACTGGTAGATGACACAAGTGGATCCAAACCCAGGTCTCTACTGATTCCAGATGTAGCACATTTTCTCTGATACCATGTTACTTTCCTCTCTTAGTCCAGTCAACAAATCAAGCCAGCAAACATTTATTAACCACCTGCTGTGTGCTGATCATTGTGCTAAGTGCTGGGCATAGAAAAACAAAAGGACTTCACAGCCTAACACGGGAGACTACCTGCGTGCAAACAGCTCTGCCTAAGCAAGATATTTGTCCAGTCAATGGCCCCATTTGGGGTTTTCTTGGCAAAGATACTGGCATGGTTTGCCATTTCCTTCTCCACATGAGGAAACTGAGGCAGACAGGGTGAAGTGGCTTGCCCAGGGTTTGAACTCAGGAAGAGGAGTCTTCCCAGTTCCAAACCCAGTGCTCTACATTCTGTGGTCTGCCTAGCTGCCCTTAAGCGAGTTATAGCCAGGATTAATTGGGGATGATCAGCAGAGAGAAGATGCCAGTGTTGAGATGCACTGGGAAATGTTTCTGAGATGTTAGCGGTTCTTCATTTGTCCCAAGGATAAAGTTGTTTCCATCCCATTGTTGACCTTCTGGGTTATTTTTTTCTTTTATATAATTTTATCAGTGCCTTGTTTTTACACCAGCCATTTCCTAATATACCCTTCTTACCCCCATTGAATCCTCCCCTGTTACATAGGCAAAATTAAAAAAAACAACCCAGTAGAGCAAAACCAGCCCACTCAGAGACCTGGGCTGAGGGTGTGTGCCATGTGCTGCACCAGTGTTACCCAGTAGAATGTGTTTCTTCATCTATTCTCGGAGACCGAGATTGTTTATTATAATGGATCAGGGTTGGTCTGGCCCTCCCTGCTGTCTTAATTCCCTTTGCTTTAGTCATTCTGTGTATTGTTTGCCTGGTTCTGCTTACCTCTCCAAGAATGACTATAACACATATTCTCAGATCTCTTCCCGCCTGATGGGGAGAGCTTTGGTGGCTCTAGCAGCCAGCCCTGTGGGCCTTTTGGCTTCTGTAACATCAGTTTGCTCAAGTCAGGGAACCCACAGATCAGAGCAGGGCCTCAATTTGTTAGCCATGGATTGTAAATGAAAAGCTGCTTATGGGACCAGACAGACCCAGGTAAGTTTGACCTTTAACAAAATGCTGATGGTTGAGTGCTTGGAAATCAGCTCACTCTGCCGAGCACCAATGCTCTAATGGGCTCAGGGCAGTGTTTCTTAGAAATGGGAAGCAAAAACAACAGGTAGTCACTGACAGAATGATACAGGCCTGCAGTCTGATTCATAAGAACAGCCTGTTAAGTAAAAAGGATCAAAACTGGCCAGGAGAGACCTCAGATAATTAACCCAGGTGAAGTGACCACATTGAAATGACCTGATGTAAACTCACAGGTAACCCAGAAATAGAAGTCATGGAAATCATATTTAATGAGGGAAAATATTCTTTCATCTTTTTATTATTCTAAGGTTTTGATAGGATTTTTTTTTCTTATTTAGGAAATTTTTTCAACCTCTTGACAGTTTATTGAATGCAAATTGGTCAGGTAATATGTTCTGTGGGTTAAAATATGATCCATAGGTACCTTGTAAGTCATGTTGTCTAACCGAGATAGACCCAGAGAGGGTAAGAGGGATTTGCCAGTGGTCATGTAGGTAAGAAGTTGAACTCAGGTCCACTGCTTTCTCCACTGTACTGCAATACCTCCCACATTATCTTAAATTCTCTCCCACATCCCTTCCTACTTTCCCTGGTCTGATTGTTACCTAGAAGGAGGTGACTCCTAAATCTCCTATCCCGATCAATGGCCAGACCCTCCGTTTACTTGTCTGCTCTTCCCACTTGTCTAGAGCAGTGGTTCTTTACCTTCCTAATGCCGCAAACCCTTTAATACTCGTATGTGGGTGTATCTGCATGTGGGTGGACCCGCCTGGAGACAGATAGAGGAGCAGTGTCTCGGTTCCTAAGACCATGGGAAATGTGTGTTTTCCAATGGTCTTAGGCGATCCCTGTGAAAGGGTCGTTTGACCCCCAAAGGGGTCGCAACCCACAGGTTGAGAACCTCTGGTCTAGAGGGACCTCTCTGCTTGGGTTCCCCAACCTTTGGAAAGGCAAAGGTGGAATTCATCAGACTTTCCTACTAACACTTTCTGATGATTAACCAAGTTAATGAAGATATTGTAGTGTATCCACAGAAAATCTTTAAAATCCTCCTTCTTGTAAGTGGGGTTGGTTTAGTTGCAAGCTTGCCAAATGAGACTGTTGAAAGGTTAGTACCTGAAAATTCTTATGTCAAGTTCCTCACTTCTCTCCCCAAATTACCCCCATATCAAAGCACCAGAGTCCTCACTCTCATGGTCTTGGCCGCTGGAATTTGCCTCCTCTGGTTTGCTGTTGTTTTTTTTCTTTTTTTGACAACTCACTGTTTTTTCTTATGCAAAAAGACTGATTAGCTTTTCCCTCTGGTACCTCTCAAAGTCGTCTTTCTTCTGCATTAGACTGTGAACTTCTTGTGGGTAGGGACTTTCCCCCTTTCTTTGTATCCCTGATACTTATCAGAATACCAAGTAGGTGTTTGACAAATCCTTGTTAGCTCGAGTTTTCCATAGATATCACCCTATTTTGGGCCTTCGTTGCCATTCGTCTGTTAGGTCAGTAATCAACTGATCTCTTTATTATCTCTCCTCCACACAGCTGCCAAGATAATCTTTTCCCAGTGCCTTCTTTATGATGCCGCTAAAATTCAGCAGAATTCAAATTAATTGCAATCATTAGAGAACAGATGAGAAGACATATCTTTAAATTTTCTTATACCATCCCCCCTTCCCCTTTGCTGTTTCCTCACACAAGACATTTCATCTCTATATTCTGAGTGTTTACGTGGACTGTCCCTCATACCTGGCATTCTCTCCCTCTTTGTCTCTATCTCCTGACTTTCCTGGCTTCCTCCAAGTCCCTGCTAAAATTCCACCTTCTGCCAGAAGCAGATCCTGTTTTGTCTCGATGCTGGTACCTTTCCTCTGTTGATAATCTCCAGTACATCCCACGTGTAGCTTGTTTGCTTGTTGTCTTTCTCATTAATCTGTCAGCTCCTGTGGGATCTAGATGGGAGTCTGGCCTGCCTTTTATTGAGCACAGTGCCTGGTGTGTAGTAATACTGAATAAATGCCTGTTGTCTGACCGACAGCTCTTACCTGCAGCTCACCTGTCTGTGCACTTAGGTATTTGCATTTTGCCTGTCAGATTAAAATGTGAGTGCACTACTGGGTATAGAAATCCATCTCTCCCTACTAGAAAGTCAGAGGGCTGATGGGGAGGATATAGGAGAGAGCAGATTGGGGAAAGGGACACTTAGTAGGCTCGCTGTCTTGGGGTGGGGGGTAGGGGAAAGGCAGGGAGAAAATTTGTAACTCAAAATCTTGTGAAAATGAATGTTGAAAACTATAAATAAATTTAATAAAAATGAAAAAAAATGTGAGCACCTTGAGGTCAATGATTATTTTTACATTTCTTTGTTTCCTAGTACTTAGTACAGCCCCTGGCACATAGTAGGCCTTATTAAATGCTTGTTGACTGACTGACCAAAGGAGCCAATAGAGTTTCTTGATACCTTTTTGTGGTTGTTGAGTCATTTCAGTCATATCTGACTCTTCATGACCTCGTTTGGGGTTTTCTTGGCAAAGATACTGGAGTGGTTTGCCATTTCCTTCTCCAGCTCATTTTACAGATGAGGAAGCTGAGGCAAACAGGGTGAAGTGACTTGCCCAGGGTCCCACAGAGAGTAAGTGTCTGAGGCAGGATTTGAACTCAGGAAGATGAGTCTTCCTTATTCCAAACCCATTGTTCTATCTACTGCGTTACCTAGCTGCTCATACTTTTTTTTTTAACCATGAGGCATACACAAAGTCAGCCTTGGATATTGAACACTTAAAATTTGTGTTCTTATGTATTTGCTTATAAGACAACTTATAATTTTTCCTTAAGTTCTTTGGAGGGGGCAGGGGCTGTGTGCCTTATCTCTCTAATTGTACTATATGCTCCTGAAAGGCATAAAGTATATCTTCTATTGCTTTTGTAGGCAGGTAGAGGGTTTAGTGAAAAGAGTCTTGGGCATTCTAAGTCCGGATGACCTGAGTTTGAATCCTGTCTCAAACACTAGCTCTGAGATCATAGGTGGGTCACAGAACCTTTCTCAAAATCAGCTTCCTTATCTATGAAACGTGAATAATAACAGCACCTGCCTCAGGAGGTTGTTGTGAGGGTCAGTGAGATCATGTATGTATTCACTTTGCAAATGTTAGTGTTCTAATCTCAGTTGAAATTCCTCCTATGACTCTGCTGAGAAGCTGGAGGCTCACTGTGTTGGGATATTCAAGAACACTAATTTGTGTCTTCCTTGTGCTGTATCATCCCTAGAGATTGACTACCCCTCATTTAGTGATTTGTAGGAATCTGATTTTGTTTCGCAGGAGGGACTGGGTTACCTGCCATGTGCCAGTCCTTAGGACTTCGGGGTACCTTTGGAATGGAATGATGGAAGAAGTCCCTTGGACAGATCAGTTCTCTGACAAGCTTGGCCTCTGGGGCTTTAAAGCTGCCCATAGGGGTTCTTCTAGCCATCAACACCCAACAGCTAGCATGAAAGAACCAGAACGCGGAGTTTTAAAAGAGAATGGAAATCCATCTGGGTTTAATTGGGGAAAACATATGAGACTTCAGCCGTTTGTGCCTGATGAGGAAGAAGCCTTTTTTATTGGCTAAATTATCATGACTTGCAGTTGATGGAAAACAAAGTTTTATTGATACCTTTTTTTATACCACAGTCTTTTCCAAATCTGTTCCTTTCCCCTATCTAAGAAAAACAAGTAAAACCAGTGAACAAAATGACCTCATCAAATGGTAGCTGAAGCTTCCAAACCCATTGTCTGCTGATTCATAGGGAAGTGCGTTTTCTGAAGCAAGATTAATCTTTGCAATTTCTCTTAAGTCCTGTTGTCTTCTAGTGTAGTTTCCATTTCCACTGTTGTGTTAATTGTGTATAGTGCTTCTTAGTTGATTGTGTAAAAATGATAAGAGTAACACTTCACCCTAGCTGGGAAGGCTTAAGGATTTTGGATTTAGGAGAAGGGGAGGGGTAAAGTGTGGGTATTAGAATAGAATTAGGAAGCAGGACCCCTGACTGGCCCGTGAGAGACATTTCTGTGAATGGGATCTGTGATTTCTTTTTTTACCAGGGAAGACTGGCCCCTTCTCTGCATTTTCTAGTCCTAGGCTGCAGGGTTATGTCAGGCAGGCATACAATCACTGGGCTCAGAGGACCCAGCTCTTCCTGGCTCTGAGGTCCTTTGCCCTATCTCAGCATCCCTATTGCCTTAGCTGAATTACTCTCTCCTCTTTGACTTTGGTTGTACCATAACAACCTAGCTTATGTGTTTCCTGAAAACAGTACTTGACTGAAACTTTTAAAAGTAGAAGCTGACAGCCTGTGAACACAAATTCCCTTCGAGAAATCAGCAGAGAGAGCAGATGCTGAGCATGGGAAGGCAACAGAAGCCAGATTTCTGACTGATTAGGTGAGAGCTTACATTTCGTTTTCTTTCTTTCTTTCTTTTTTCCCCCTATGAGTCTTGGGGGATATTTTTTGTGTGGTTAGAATTAGGCAAGGCTAACAGAGGCCTGTTTGGGAAGATGTGCAGAGTCCATGACAAGTCAAGCCAAACCATGGAGAAACATTATTTGACCTTCAGTCTAGAGTTTTGTTTTGTTTTTCCCAGCTTAAGTTTATTGATCTTGAAAGTGGGAGAATGATGGCATAAACTTCATGCTTTGATTTTTTTTTCCCTGCATCAGTCTGTCCATCCATCTGGACCTTATTTCGCTACACAAATGTTTAGTTTGTTATCTCTGCACCATATAGTAGAGATAAAGGTTGAAATACAACCTGACCTGATAACAGGAAGCTCACTTCTGACATGTTCTTTGTAACTCTGAGAGAGTCCCTTTACCCCTCAGTGCCCTGGGTAATTTCTGTAAGACTGTAAGTTGCAGAAACATTATTGATCTGAATTGGTGGAGAGTGTTTACACTTTGGGAGTTTCCCAAACAAATAAAATCATAAGTCTGGACAAAAAACCCACAGTAAGAAAGGCTGTGTATGTTGTACATGTAAATGTAATGCCAAGTAGCTTTTGTAAGGACGTACCATAGGATTGTAGGCTCCTAGAATTGGAAGGAATCTGATTGCCTGACACTCATGCAGATGTCCCCTGCCCAAAATTCTCAGCCAACCCAACAATTTCTTGAAGGAGGGGAGAAGGAAAAGAGCAAACTTATTAAGCTCCGACTGTATTCCAGACGCTGTCCTAAGTGCTCACAGATAGTATGTCATTTGATTATTTGATGGGAGTTTGTCATTGTTTTTTTATGTAACTTTCTTTCTCTCTGGGTAGTTCTAATGGTTTTTCCTTATATTGAGTCAGATTCTGCTGCCCTATAACTTCTACCCATTAGCCCTAATTAAACCATCTGAGCAGTGATTCCCTTTCCAGGACAATGTCACCCAACTTCCCATTATATATTGTAATTGTCAATCAATCAGAAAACATTAATTGAATATCTATTATGTGCCAGGTACTGAAATAAAGCTAGAGATACAAAAAGAGGTGGAAGATAGTCCCTGCCCTCAAGGAGCTTATACTCTAAGGTGTCAAGCAGACTAGACTATCAGACACATTTTGTCATCAGTTTGCATAAAATGAATGAATGAACAAGCGTTGATTAAGTGCCTGCCCCACTTTAGTTGCGAGGGCTGTATAGTGAAGCATTCCCTGCCTCAAGGGGCTTTGAATCTAATGGGGAGTGGCAGCTAGCACAGGGAATTTTGGTCTTGGCACCAGGATTGTGAATGGATTTGTAGGACAGCTGAGAGTCACATCATTTTTGGGGGGCGGGGTAGGCCCTGGTTTCCTGGTGAACAGCTTGGTGGAATGTGAAGTATGGTTTGGGACAGGCTTAACACAGTGGGTTGGGTGAGTTGGACTCCTTGGTCAGGGCAGCTCTGCCCTAGGACAGAGTGCTAAAGCAGACTTTCGAAACTCGAAAGCCCCTTCCTTCTCCATTTCTGGAATGCACACCCTCCTTATCCCCAAATGTTTAAATTCTTCTCTTCCTTTAATGCCAGGCTCAGGCACCAACTACAAGCCTTCCACCATCTTTCCTGCTGAAAGTCCCTCTTTCCCAGACCACTTTGTGCTATGTATCTGTAACATTTTAACTTGCATCCTTCCTGTCTTTGTTCATGCCATTGGTATGAATGGACTGCAAGCTCCTTATAGGCATCCTTGGTCTTCTTTAAATTACCAGCACCTCACAGAGAGATCTCTACATCGTGGCCATTTAGATATTTGCCAGATTGAACTGAAAAAGGGACTGAATCATGTAATTGAAAGCAGTTGTCATGGTCCTCCTAAGAGACAGCTAGACAGTAGATGGAGCACTGGGTCTGGAGTCTGGAGAATCTGTGTTCAAATCCAGCCTCAGACACTTGCTAGCCAGGTGACCTTGGGTGAGTCATTCACCTCTCTCTGACTCAGTTTCCTTATCTATAAAGTGGAGTATGTGTGAGGGGACTTTGAGAATTTCTAAGGCCCCTTCCAGCTCTGGATATTCTTATGAGTCAGTGACTAGGTGTTTCCTTGTAAGAAGGGATTGCGGTATCCCTAACTTGGTGCTTGGCGCACAGTAGGCATTTAGCAAGTTGCTGTTGATTGGTGGAGGTTCCCTTCCAGCTGTAGATCTGTGATTTTTAGGCCTGCCACCTTCAGTCTGGTCCACATTTTTCATTTTGTCAAATTCCTGCCTTAAAACATACTGCCCAAAACAAAACGTAATTCCCTGGACATTAGCTCTCCAGCCCAGCATACGTTGACATGCTTACCTTTTTGTTTATCTGGATGCTGTATTTCTCTCAGTGCAACCTAGAACTACATTTTTTTTTAGCAGCTAAATTTCCCTCTTGCAGTTTTGAGTTCATTTTCAGTTAAAACATGTATTTTTGCCCCTGTAATTGTTATTCCCATCAAGGTAGGTCTCCCCAACCCTGTACTTGTAAAACTGATTTTTTTTAAAAACATAAACATAGGTCTTTTTATTGGCTCATGTTAAATTTCACCTTGTCACCCCTGTCCTGTCCCTAGCATCCCACCCGAGATAATTTCAGATCTTGTTTCCGTCATATATTCTATTAATCACCCTTCCTCGCTCTATGACCATTTGACAACCAAACCTTTATTGAGTGTATCTTTATATATGAGGCCCAAGGCTAGATGCTGTCAAGGACACAAGGGTGAATAAGACACAATCCTTGCTTGTAGTAATAATAACAAGGAACATTGACACACAGAGTGTGTGTGTTGTTTTTTTTTTTAAATATTAACTCATTTGATTCTCATGATAATCCTGTGACATGAGTACTCTGGTGGTGTTCCCATTGTGTGGATGAAGAAAGTGACGTTCAGAGCAGTGAAGAGTTTTGCCCGTGGTCATGTAGCTAGTGAGAGTCAGGCAGAATTTGCTCCCAGGTCTGTCTTGACTTCACCCCTCTCCTCTAGAGCCACATCAGTCTGGAGGTTATGATTTGCTAGAGTTAAGGAAGGAACAAAAGCTGAAAAGGTAGGTTGGCTCTAGACGCAAGGGCCCTGAATGCCATGCCATGAGCCTACTTGGCATGTTTATTTGGTGGGCAGTAGAGAACTATTGGAGGTTTTGAGTAGGGCCATATATTAGATTTGGGTGGGTGGAGTCAGTGTACAAGCATTTACCATGGACCAGGTACTGTGCTAGATACCAAGGATGCAAAGAAAAGTGAAAACAACCCCTGTCCTCTGGGAGCTTACCGTCTAATACAGCAGTTCTCAACCTGTGGGTTGCGACCCCTTTGGGGGTCGAACGACCCTTTCACAGGGGTAACAGGGGTTGCCTAAGACCACTGGAAAACATGTTTCTGATGGTCTTAGGAACCGAGACACTGCTTCTCTATCCGTCTCCAGGTGGGTCTGCCCACATGCAGATATGCCCACATACGAGTGTTAAAGGGTCATGGCATTAGGAAAGTTGAGAACCACTGCTCTAGGAGGAGAGAAAACATACAGACAGCTAGGGACTTGGGAGAGACATGCAGAATAAATGAAAGGTATTCCCAGAGAGAAGGCACTAGCAGGGTGAACAGAGCAGAGAGAAGAGGGGTAAGAAAGGCTTCCTGCGTAAGGGGAGATTTCAACTGAGTCTTGAAGGAGGCCAGTGAGTCTAGTCGTTGGAGATGTGGAGGGAGAGCATTCCAGGGATTCTAGGCAACTGCTGAAAAGTCATGGGCTGGGTGAATGGTGTGCCCTCTGTGCAGAGCACCAGTAGGCACTTGTCACTGGAATGTAGAGTATATAGAAGAGAATAAGGAATGAAAAACCTGGGAAGGTAGGAAAGGCCCAAGTTTGGAGGGTCTCTCAAGGCCAGTCAGAGAATTTTATATTGGATCCTAGAGGTAGAAGGAATTTATTGAGTTGGGGGAGCCAGGATGACATGGTCAGATCTGTGCTTTAGGAAAATCATTTTGACATCTGAGTGCAGGATGCACTAAGGTGGGGGGAGAGCAAACATCAGGCTATTGCAAGAGTCCAGACATGAGGTGATGAGTGTCTGTACCTAGGTGGCATCTTAGAGAGTGGAGAGAAAGGGAAATATATAACAGTGAGACTTGAGGTGGAGAAAATAATGAGGCTGTTGCTTTTAGGCTGGTGACAGTTGGAATGAAGAGAAGGGGACAGATGCACAAGATACTGCTGAGTTATAATTGAAAGGAATTGACAGCCGATTTGATGTTACCAGCAAAAGGAAAAAGGTGCAGTCAGAGTTAACTTCAGAGTTTCAAACACAGGATACTGGGAGACCTTTAAAAGAAGAGAAACATTGAGGGGAAGAATAGCGGGCTTTGGCAGGGAAGATGATGAGTTAGGTTTTGGAGATGTTAGATTGGGGGCACTGTGAGATAATCAAGTGAAAAGGTCCATCAGGGAGTTTGAAATGCAAGTCTGGGATTCAGTAGACAGGATGGGGTGGGGGAGAAATTCAGGGAGTCAAGAAAGTGAGTTTAAATTCGAAATAGAAAACTGAAGACTGATCCTTGGGAAATGCCTAGATCAAGGGAGTGAGAAGAGCAAGAGATGCTAGCAGAGGAGATAAAGAAGGTGTGATTATGGGGGAATTGGTAAGGGTTAGGAGAGGTACAAAGCTAAGCACTGAAATGGGTCATCCAAGATAATTTTGACTCTACAGTTATTTTAGTTTGACCTGAAGGTAAAATCACAGGATTGAGAACTGGAAGGGCCCTCAGCATCACCCTGTCCAACCCTTTCATTTTACTGAGGCCCAGAATGTTGACACTTTCCTGAGTTCACATGGATAGCAAAGTGGCAGAGACAGGATGTACTCCCCCTGGATGGCTCATTCTGACATCAGGGTCTTTATCTGTAAAACAAGGGGGCTGAATTGGATCATGCCCATAGACCCCTACGAGCTCTACATGTGTGACCCTATAATGACGCTTTCTAACATCTTTTCTACATGTAGAATGCTTTGCCCCTCTGGCTTTTTAAGCTGCTTCAAACCTTACAGCATTGTGAGTCCACCATTTCAAAGTTTGATTTCCTTAGTTGAAAATCACTTTGAATTACTTTTTTCTAAAGCAAACTCTAGGATCTCTAGATGCAATGCACAGAGGAAACCACTGATAAGTTTGGTTTTTGTATATATTATATGCTTGGTCAGCAGCTTGATGTGCAGGAGTAGTGCCTAAACCCTGGTTACTTTGAAAAATCCTGCTAAGCAGTGTCAAATTCTGCAAAAACCATCTCAGGACAAGTCTGCAGGAGTTTGTGTTGTCAAAAGAATTTCATGTAGTCAGGCTGTCTGTCTCCTCAAGTCCATTCCCAGAAAAAGGAACTGGAAATACTTTGAGAAGTGCTAATAACACATCACTCTTTGGCTCCTCTGTTTCTCTTGTCTGCAGTCGCCACTGACTATTTTATGTTACAAATCTATTAAAAAATCCATAAATTGTCGTCTAAGGAAACAAGATCCTTTCAAGTATTGGAAGTCAGTTCAGTTTTTGTGAGTGTTATAGACCCTGGATATTTTGGGCATCAAAAAATACACTTACTGTATACATTTTCTCTCTCTCCCTCTCCCTCCCTCCCTCCCTCTCCTTCTGCCTCTGTCTCACTTCCGCACGTCTCTCCCCATCTGTCTGTATGACTCTGTCTCCATTTCTCTGTATATCTCTCCCCCTTCTTCTTTTTCCCCTTGTTGTCTCTCCCTCCTCCTCTTATTTTCCATCTTCTCCCCCTTCTCTCACCTTATTTTCATACACACACATACATAGAGGCATCTATGTATTTATTTTATTTTTATACATTTGTTATGTGTATTATAGAGATATAAACCATCAAGGCAGCTTGTGTGTGTGTGTGTGTGTGTGTATGCTGATGTATGTATAAACCATCAAGAGAACCGGTGGGTGAGGTGAGGCACTCCTAGCATCACTAGGTCTCTATGGTGGCATTGCCTTGCTAAAAAGAAGAAACCTTCTTATTGCTGCTTCTCGTTGGGTCCTTACTTTGCCATCAGAGGTTGGGCTGTTGTTGAAAGGTGTTGGAAGCTAGCTTCTCAAGTACTCTCAGGCTAATGAAATGTGGTGTTTCTCCCTCGTGCTACTTACAGGCCTTTCTGCATAATGGGGATGGATATGGAGTTATTTCAGGAATATTTGCTCTCTCCTTCTTTTATAAGACTTGTGAATGTCAAGCGCTGGCTCTTCTGCCTTGCTCCTCCTCCCAAGCTGGCCCTCAGTTTAGCTCAGCTGAATAAATGTATCTTTTGTCTCTAAAAATGAAATTCCATCACCTTTCTCTAACAGATTTATATACACATTCAGTAAAATACGTTATATTGCCTGGGTTTTTTGTTGCCCAACAAACAGTTCATCTCATTTTAAAGGCTCAGAAGTAAAAGTGAATTTTTAGAAAAAGACTGAGCTTTCCACCTGCTTTTCATACAACTTAGCAAGAATGGATGGAAATCAGGGGTGAAAGTGAGTAGGTAACACACAGGATGATTGGTGTCCTCATCTGGGGAAAAGAAAAAGGAAAGGAATAGGGTTTCATTGTCTCCCCTCCTGGCTCATGGTTGATCAGGAAGTCAGAGTTTGCTCAGTCATTGATTAAAGCTTGGATCATGATTGGAGCTTTAAGTACTACTATGTCTGTACTCTGCTTGTGATGGCAGGATAATCCTGCCTGCTCCTGTGACTCCTCCAGGCACTCCAGGGTGACTCCTGCAGCATCTTCCTCCTGTGAGTCCCCACGTGTTTAAAGGCTTCAGTTTTCTGGGCAGTTTCATCTAGGTCAAGTCCCAAACCCCCAAATCATGGTGGAATTTTGGGAAAAAGCTGCCTAGTTCCTGTAGTTCCCTGTCTCCTCAGTACTTTTCCTCTATCTCTTCCATACCTCTGTGGGTAGAACTTACAGAGGGGCTGTATGTATGTGTATTATGTATTAAAAAAGTAAAAGTATAAAATTTTAAATTAGTTGCTTAAGCCTTTCATAGGATATATGCCAATATAGATAGATCATAATCTTCCCCCTTTCAAAATATAATAGTCATTTCTATATATAGACCTTAATTAAACTAAAGTGAAGTCAAGCTATTAAATTTTAATCCAATTCCACATATTGCAATTAAGAAGATGAAATCTCAAATATTAGTGAACCTGGCACTTGGATTGCAAACTCCATTTTGACCATCATAATGTTGGCATATGATTCACATAATTGCACATGATATTATTTGATAGTGTTTCACTGAAGTCTTAGGTAATTCTTAATGTTATTTTTGGGGTGTCAATCATTAAATCGGCAAGTTTATTAAACACTCTGGGTTTTTTTGTTTTCATTTTTGCTTTACCCAGGGTTTGTTTTTCTTGAACTCATCCATGGCAAGTGAATGTATCTGATCTGTTGATCCCCTTTCTAATACTCCTGTGGGTCTGTCATCATCTTACAGTTTTTATGCTGTGACTTTTCATCATACCTGATGAAATTCCTTTTCTTTCTAGAATTGTTTTGTGACATTGTGAATAAAAAATGAACATGGGTAGATTGTTGAGCTTTTAAAGCAAAATTAATGTTCATCAGAACCAGCATGTCATGATGTCATTGAGATTTGGGAAGCAGAGTCAGGAAGAACTACATTCAGATTCCATCCCTGACACATCAGGGTTCTGTGGCCATGAACAAGTCACTTACCTCCTCATTTATCCAGGTATTGCTTTAAGATTATAAGTTGCAAAGCAGATTACAGGTCTTCCTGAGAAAAGGGAGTTTCCTCATCTTACAGAAATAAAATCATAGGTCTGATAAAAATAAAACAAAAGCTAAAACAACCTAAGTCAGCCAACTAACTAAGCTTAACTGAGTGTACCTGGAAGGTTTTGGCAGGAAAGGAGAGTCCATGGGCAGGAGAAGATCATGTTTTCATATTCTTATTGACCTGGTCACTGTTTAATTGCATTGTGGATATAAACAAAATATTTAGTTTAGTCCAGTGACTCTCAAATTATATTCCAGGAGCTCTGATGATCTTTAATATGTAATATCAGTACTCTTGTTTCTTAGAAGAACTGATACTCTTTCTTTCCTCCTCCTCCAAATAGCTAAACATTTTGACACAAAACATGTATTACACAACTGAACCTTTTAGATAATTGGCTAAGACATATATAAATATTCCTTTGGAGTAAATACTCTGAAGTTGCTTGAAGTGACACTCTCTTAGGGGCAACAAGGTGCTATATTTGGGGTCCCTTCTTCCCATAAGTGGTTCTGATATACGATAGGGACCCTACATTCTTTATCCCAAAACCTAGTACAAGAGGCTCATATGTGAGCAGCAGCATTCACTGCAGATGATTCTGGTCATTAGAATAGTTAAGAATTTTGTTAACTAACAAAGGATATTGCTGAGAACATTATAATTAAAAACATTTAAAGTAAAGACAACGCCATCTCATTGTTACATCATGAAACTTAGCACTGTTTTTCTAGTTAATAAATTATTTTTATAAACACCAAATAGGAAAAGAAAAAAAATTCCCTCATTTGATTGCTTGCCATGTTGGCATTACCTCTTCTACAATTAACAGGGATACTTAATTTTGCAGAATAGAGACAACAAAAATACAATAAAGGAAACCTAGCTTAATGTTAATTTGTGGGGATGGAATGTAGGGTTTAGTTCTTAGGGCCATAACTTTAGAATTAGAAGGGAGTTGAAGGTTCCTTTTCCCTCATACACTTGCAAGTCAAGACATCATCCTCCTGATGTCATTGATCATCTTCAAGAACAAAAGACAAACAATGACAATATACATGAGGAAACCAGGGCCATGTGAGATCAAAGGACTCACCCAAGGTCATGTAGCTTATTAAATTTCCACCACACAGCATACCATCAATACGTGCCAACTGTGCCCTGTGGCCACTGCCAAAAAAGCTAATACAACCTTAGAACTGAACAGAGCCACTTGAATATGGACTGAATCTTATCTGAGATACTTTTCAGAAAACTATGAAAAAGGGCTCCTGCAGAATTCACAGCAGAAATGATTAAATTCATGTAGCAGAAGGACTGTGAAAATATGACAGATAAAATATTGCAGTGGAAATTGTGGCTAGAAGCATGTATAAGTTATGTACTTTTAAAATATTTCACCTTAGGATGACAAGGCCAGGGAACTTGGAGATTTTTGAATAGTTGTGAAAATCAGCTGGTAAAATGACTAAAATAGATTTGATCTTCTTCTGCCCATGGACTCTCCTGCCAAAGGTAGCATGAAATAGGGATTAGACTTATTCTGTGTAGCTTCAGAGGAAAGACTTGGGATCAATGGATGGAAGTTACAAGGGAGTAGATTTTGATTTGATACAAGAAGTGATCCCCTTCTGAATCATTGCCTAGTCATGGTAGAGGAGCTTGCCCTAGTTTGATGAAACTATGAGCATGCAGGGTTATCCAAGATGGACAGGTCATAGTGGAGAATTCAGATAAAAGGTCTGGAGAAGGAAATAGCAAACCACTCCAGTATCTTTGCCAAGAAAACTCCATGGACAGCATTAAAATGATAAAAGAGGTGGCATTGGAAGATGAGCCCCTGAGTTGGTAGGTGCCCAACATGCTACTTGGGAAGAGCAAAGGAAAACTACAGGTAGCTCCAGAAAGAATGAAGTGGCTGAGCCAAAACCCAAAGGATACTCAGTGTGAATGTGTCTGGTGATGGAAGAAAATCTGGTGCTGCAAAGATCAATATTGCAGGAACCTGGAATGTGAAATCTATGAACCTAGGTAAGCAGGATGTGGTCAAACCAGGCAATGGAAAGGTTAAGCATCAACATCTTGGGTATCAGTGAACTTTAATGGATGGGAATGGGTGAATTTAATTCAGATGATCACCACATATACTACTGTGGACAAGAATCCCTTAGAAAAAAAGGAATAGCCCCCACAGTCAATAATGCATAATCTTAAGAATGTCAGAATGGTATCTGTTTGAATCCAAGGCAAAACCATTCACCGTCACAATACAAGGCTAAGCTCCAGCCACTGATACCAAAGAGGCCAAAGTTGATCAGTTTTGTGAAGACTTACAACATCTTCTATAAATAGGATCAAAAAAGATGTCACATTCATCTTAGAGGATTGTAATGCTAAAGTAGGAAGCCAAAAGATAATTGGAATAATAAGCAAGTTTGGCCTTGGAGTACAAAGCAGAGATTAATAGAGTTCTATCAAGATAACTCACTGGTTATTGCAAACACTTTTTCAACAACCCAAAAGGTGACTCTACATTGGACATCACCAGATGATCAATATCAAAATCAGGTTGATTACATACTTTGCAGCCAAAGGTGGAAAAGTTTTATACAGTCAGTTAAAATAAGACCTGGGGGACAGAGCCAAGATGGCAGAAAGGAAGCAATAACTTTTCTAAGCTCCAAGAATTCTGTCGCTAAATGTTAAAAGGTGACTTTGAACAGATTTTAGAGTGACAGACCCTGTTGGGAGACAGAGTGGGGCAGATTCCCACCCCAGGAAAGTGCTCATGGAGGTCTGGGCAGGGGGAATGTGGAGCACACAGGGGCTGCACTAGCATGGATCTGAGAGCAGACTACAGCAGAGTGAGAAGGAGCCCCAGCCAGCAGACTTACCCACCTCAAGGGTGATTTGCAGCCATCTCACTGCAGGACAGAGGATCATTGGAGCTGGGTAAGAGAAAACACAGGGGCCACAGCAGGGACAGCAGCTTCTACTGGGGTTACCAGCCTGCAGCCTGGATGTTTAAAAAATCACAGACCTGAATTTCCAGGAATCAAGATGGTGGAATAAGACCTAGTTACTCCAGTTCCCCCTCCCTGACCCAGAAAACCCAGAGATAAATGTTACATCCAGAGTAAAATCCTGAATTAGTGGAAACAGCCTCTGGCTTGGGAGTCACTGAGAAAGGGGGAAGTGAGGCAGTACAGTGTCTAAGCCCAGGGAGGTGGAGCCAGCAAGCACTAACAATACAAGCCCAGGTGTGCCTTAGCACCCCCAGGGGAATCTGCAGACACTGCTCTCCAGCTGCTGAGCCTGCCTGAGCTGTAACCCAGAGACACAGAGGTGGAAACCTGAAGTGGCCAGACCACATCTCCCCAACAGGTTACTCTGTGAGCATCAGGGTAACTCAGGGGAAACACTGAGAGTCCTGGCCTTGGCCTCAGTCTAGACACTGAGAGGCTGCAGCTCATGAAGTTAACAATCAAACCCCTACCTCCCAGCCTGAGAAGCACAGTACATCTGTACCCCATAAACAGATATCCACTCTAAAAATTCAGGACATAGGCAGTCACAATGGGGAAGAAGGAATCTCTGAGATCTAGAACCATACAATCCTATACTGAGCAAGAACAACAAGATTCAGAGGACAACACGGACTCTATACTCACACTGGAGACCACAGAAGGAAATATGAATTGGTCTCAAGCCCAAAAAGCATTCTTGGAGAAGCTCAAGAAAGATTTTAAAAACCAAATTAGAAAAGTAGGAGATAAATTTAAATCTACAATGACCAAATTGGAAAAAAAAAATCTCACTGAAGAAAACAAATCCTTAAAAAGTGAAATTGGAGAACTAGGATGGGAGGTGCAAAATCTAACTGGAGAAAATACCTCCCTAAAAATGAAAACTGAATATATGGAAAAGGAGGTTCAAAAACTAACTGAGGAATATAATTCACTAAAAATTAGAATCAGTCAGATTGAAGCTAAGGACTTTATGATGCAGTCAAGCAAAATATAAAGATTGAAAAATTAGAAGAAAGCGTAAAATATTTCACTGGAAAAACAACTGACCTGGAGAACAGATCCAGGAGAGATAACCTAAGATTTATTGGTCTACCAGAAAGCCACGATGAAAAAAGCAGCCTGGACAACATCCTCCAAGAGATTGTCAAAGAAAACTGTCTAGAGGTACTAGAATCAAAGGGTAAAATAGTTACCAAAAGAATTCATTGGACTCCTCTTGCAAGTGATCCCAAATTGAAAACTCCAATAAATATAGTAGCCAAATTCTAGAGCTACAAGGTCAAGGAGAGAATACTATAAGCAGCCAAAAAGAAACAATTCAAATATCATGGAACTATGGTCAGGATTACACAGGATTTAGCAGCTTATACATTAAAAGATCGGAGGGATTGGAATTTGATATTTTATAAGGCAAAAGAGCTAGGACTGCAGCCAAGGGTCAACTACCCAGCAAAACTGAGCATAATCTTTCAGGCAAGGAGATAGTCATTTAATGAAATAAAGGACTTCCAGACTTCCCTGATAAAAAAGCCAGAGCTCAATGGAGAATTTGATCTCCATTTACAAGACCCAAGAAAAACATAAAAAGGTAAACAAGGAAAACACACATATACACACACACACATGCACACACATACACATAACTTGGGACTCAATAAGAGCAAACTGTTTACTTCCCTATATGAGAAGCTGATACCTGTCAATATTGAAATTTGTATAATTATTGTGACACTTAAAAGGGATGTACATAGATAGAGGATGTGGGTATAAATCAACTAATCTGAAGATAAAAAAAAACTATTCAGGGGAACAAAAGGATTGTAATGGGAGAAAAGGAAAGGTTGAGGCAGAAAGTGGTAAATTATGCCACACGAAGAGGCATAAAAATATACTAAAGTGGAGGGGAAGGAAGGAGGGAGATGAGCATCATATGAACATTATTCTCATTGGTTCTGATTCAAAAAAGGATCAATATAATCAGTTAAGTTTACGATCCTGACATGAAAAGACACAAAAAAGAGGGAAAGAAGGGAGGGAGAGGAGCACTATATGAAATTTACTCTCATTGGTTTGGGTTCAAGGAGGGAATAACATACTCAGTTAAGTATAAAAATCCATTGTGCCTTACAGGCAGTAGGATGGGTACGGGGGGGGGGGGGTGTGGAAAGGGAGGGAAAGAGTAGTAAGGGGAAAGGGTAGACAAAGGAGAGGGAGATTGGGAGGGAATATTGAGGGAGGTGGTCAAAAGGAAAACTCTGAAGGAGGGGAAGGGAAAAGGAAGATACAAAAATATAAACAGGGAAAGGAATAGGATGGAGGGAAAGTCACAGGTAGTAATGTGAATGGATGAACTCTCCCATAAAACAGAGGTGGATAGCAGAATGGATTAAAAACCATAATTGTGCAATATGTTGTCTACAAGAGACACATTTGAAACAAGGGGATACACACAGGGTAAAGGTAAAAGGATGGAATTGAATATATTATGCTTCAGGTAAAGTAAAAAAAAGCAGGGGTAGCAATCCTTATCTCAGATAAATGAAAAGCAAAAATAGATCTAATTAAAAGAAGTAAGGAAGGAAACTACAACGTGCTAAAAAGCACCATTGAGAATGAAGCCATATCAGTACTTAACATACATGCACCAAGTGGTATAGCATCCAAATTCCTAGAGGAAAAGTCAAGGGAATTAGAGGAAGAAATAGATAGCAAAACTATACTAGCAGGGGACCTCAGTTTCCCCCTCTCTGAACTTGATAAATCTAACCTCAGAATAAACAAGAAAGAAATTAAGGAGGCAAATAGAATTTTAGAGAGGCTAGACATGATAGATCTCTGGAGAAAACTGAATGGGGATAAAAAGGAATATACCTTCTTCTCAGCGGTACATGGCACATACACAAAAACCGACCATGTACTAGGGCATAAAAACCTCACAATTCAGTGCAGAAACGCAGAAATATTAAATGCATTATCCTCAGATCATGATGCAATAAAAATCATATGCAATAAAGGGCCATGGAAAGATAGACAAAAAACCAATTGGAAACTAAATAATTTAATCCTAAAGAATGAATAGGTCAAACAAATTATAGAAACAATCAGTAACTTCATTTAAGAAAATGACAATAATGAGACATCATACCAAAACTTGTGGGATGCAGCAAAAGCAGTTCTTAGGGGAAGTTTTATATCCCTGAATGCATACGTGAATAAATTAGAGAAAATGGAGGTCAAAGAATTGGGCATGCAATTGAAAAAGCTAGAAAAAGAACAAATTGAAAATCCCCAGTTAAATACTAAATTAGAAATAATGAAAACCAAAAGAGAGATTAATAAAATTGAAATTAAGAAAACTATTGAACTAATAAATAAAACTAAGCTGGTTTTATGAAAAAACCAATAAAATTGATAGACATTTAGTCAATATGATAAAAAAAAAAGAAGAAAACCAAATTTCAAATATAAAAAATGAAAAGGGTGAATGTACCTCCAATGAAGAGGAAATTAAAACAATAATTAGGAATTATTTTGCCCAATTATATGCGCATTTAAATTTGACAATCTTAGTGAAATAGATATTTACAAAATATTTACAAAAATATCAGTTGCCCAGATTAACTGAAGAGGAAATAAATTACTTAAATAACCCCATCTCAGAAAAAGAAATTGAACAAGCCATCAGTGAACTCCCTAGGAAAAAATCTCCAGGGCCAGATGGATTTGCTAGTGAATTCTATCAAACATTTGCAGAACAGTTGATCCCAATACTCCACAAACTATTAGGGAAAATTGGTGAAGAAGGAGTCCTACCAAATTCTTTTTATGATACAAATATGGTACAGATACCTAAATCAGGAAGAGACAAAATGGAGAAAGAAAATTATAGGCCAATCTCCCTCATGAATATAAATGCAAACATTTTAAATAAAATATTAGTAGAATAAGACCTGGAGCTGACTGTGGTTTAAATCATGAGCTTCTTATTGAAAAATTTAGACGTAAATTGAAGAAAGTAGAGAAAACCATCAGACTGTATAGATATGACCTAAATAACATACCTTCTGAATATGAAGTGGAAGTAATGGATAGATTTAAGGATTAGATCTGGTATATAGAATGCCTGAAGAACTATGGAGTTTCACAATATTATATAGGAGGCAGCAATAAGAAAACATCCCAAAGAAAAAGAAGGGCAGGAAAGCAAAATGGCTTCTGGTGAGGCATTACAAATAGCTAAAGAAAGAAGGAAAGGGAAAGGAAAGATATGCTCAATTGAATGCAGAATTCCAGAGAATATGAAGAAGAGATAAGGTTTTCTTAAATGAGTAATGCGAAGAAATAGAAGAAAACAGTACAATGGGAAAGGCAAGAGATCTCTTCAAGAAAATTAGGGATTTCAAGAGAATGTTTCGTGTAAAAACAGACATGTTAAAAGACAAAAATAATAGGGACTTAGAAGTAGAAGAGATCAAGAAGAGGTGGTGAGAAGATATTGAAGAACAATAGAAGAAAGATCTTAACATCATTCACAGCCACAGTTGTGTGGTTGCTGATCTAGTGTCAGACATCCTGGAGAATCAAGTCAAGTGGACATTAGGAAGCATTGCTAACAGTAAGGCTAGTGGAGGTGATGGAATCCCAGCTGAACTATGTACTGTTTACAAATCCTGTGCTGTTAAAGTGCTGCACTCAGTATGCCAGCAAATTTGGAGAACTCAACAGTGGACACTGAATTGGCAGTGCCAAGGAAAGTTCAAGTTACAGAACAATTGTGCTCATTTCACACATCAGCAAGGTTATGCTTAAGATTTGGCAAGCTAGGCTTTGGCAATATGTGAACCAAGAAATACTGAAAGAGCAGGCTGGATTTTGGAGAGGCGGAAGAACTAGAGACCAAATTGCCAACATTCTTTGGATTATGAAGAAAGCAAGGATTTTCCAGAAAAACATCTACTTATGCTTCATAGACCACACTAAAACTTTTGTGTGGATCACAAAAAAATGTGGCAAGTCCTTAAAGAGATGGGAGTGCCAGATCATCTTGTCTCTCGAGGAACCTGTATGTAGGACAAGAAGCAACAGAACCAAACAGGGAAGAACTGATTGACTTAAGATCAGAAAAGGAGTATGACAAGGCTGTATATTGTCACTTTATTTAATATATATGCAGAGTGCATCATATGAAATGCCAGGCTGGACAAATCCAAAACCAGAATTAAGGTTGCCAAAAGACATATGAACAATTTCAGATATGCACTCGAATGGCAGAGAAGAAGAATTAAGGAGTGTCTTGATGAGTGTAAAAGAGGAGAGTGCAAAAGTAGCCTTGAAACTTGACATTAAAAAACCCTAAATTTATTTTTAAAAAATCATTAAATATTTAACATTAAAAAAAACTGGTCCCATCACTTCCTGGCAGATAGAGGGAGAAGAAATGGAATTATTGTCAGATTTTATATTCTTGGGCTCAAAGATCTTGTTAATGGCAATTGCAGCCATAAAATTAAATGATACTTGCTGTTTGGGAGGAAAGCTAAGGCAAATCTGGACAGCATACCAAAAAGCAGAGACATCACCTTGCCAGTGAAGGTCTGTATAGTCAAAGCTATGGTTTTTCTAATGGTAATGTATGACTTTGAGAGTTGGACTATTAAAAAAAAAATGAGTGCTGCAAAACTGATACTTTCAAATTGTGGTGCTGGAGAGGACTTTTAAGAGTCCTTTGAACAGGAAGGATGAATTAGTCAATATTTAAAGAAATTAATTCAGCCTGTTCATTGAAAGGACAAATACAAAAGCTTAAATACTTTGGCCACATAACAAGATGGGACTCATTGGAAAAGACCCTAATGTTGGGAAAAATTAAAGGCAAAAGGAGAAGGAGATGGAGAGGATGAGATGAATAGATAGTGTCATGGAAGCAATGAAGGTGAGCTTGAACAAACTTTGGAAGATAGGGGAGGTTAGAATGACCTGTTATGCTATGGCCCATTGGGACATGAAGAGTTGGACATGTCCAACAACTGAATGACAGCAACAAGAATTTTCCAACAATTAGTAATGTCCAAAAATAGAATAGATTGCTTCATTAGCTTTTGAGTTCTCATCTTTGGAAATTCTCAAGCTGAGACTGGCTGACCACCTGCCTCTTGCAGAGGGAATGCCTGCATGGGATGGAGGTTTGGGAGATGGGGAACTAGATGACATCCGGGCTTCCAGATAAGGAACCTGAAGGCTAGAGAGGTTGTGATTTGCCTAATGTCCCACAGGTACTTAGAGGAAGAGTCAGGACTAAAGTCCTAGTTATCTTGCTCCCAGTTTACTACTCTTTATGTTAGCCCATTCTACCTCTTGATTATGCCCCATCACTGCCCCCATAGTCCCTTCTTAGAAGAGGATTACTGCATTCAGTGAGAGGCTGAACTGCCTGATCTTTAAGGACCCATTCGTTTACCAGCTGCCCCATGGGATCATAGCATCATAGGTCTAGAACTGGAAGAGACTTTAGAGCACCCAATTCAACCCCCTTGTTTTACAGATGAGGAAACCTTGTCCAAGGTCACCTAGCTGGGGTCCTGGGACTCTGAGTTCACTCACTTTTTCCTGTTGTATCCACTATATTAAATGTGCTGTTAATTAGCTTCATCATTCAGTCATTCATTAATCAAACATTTATTAAGCACCTTTCCCAAGGAGAGCTACTCAAAAGAGAAGTCTTGAGCCTCTATTAAATCTGTGACATAAAAAAAGGGAATAATAGTTATTTTTTTATGCAATGGATGCATGAAATGCAAAGCGAACATGTATTTATGAGGTAACTTTCTGTAGTTCCAGCAGTTAGTTTATTAGCAATACTTTTCAGATTCTAAAATGCTAAGGTGGGCTATCCCTTAAATTTTGTTTTTTTCCTGCAAAAGGAGCTAAAATGTGTATGCATGTACCTTTTCTCCTCACATCCTGTCCTAAATATATTTAATTCTCTCTCTCTGCCCTCCCCACTCCTTTTCTGAACTAGGGTTGGATATGATTCATTAAGAAGTCAACACTGTACTTTCACGGGGTGTGACTACCCTACTTCATTCACCTAACAGGGTGCCTCTCATGGTTTCTCAACTCTGTGTTAAGCCTAAGGACATGGTGCTGAGCAGATTCTCTATTTCTTAGCAGAGTGAAATTTTGGGAATAACATGATTATTAGGTGTTTCTGATTTATTCACTGTATGGTTTGTTGTCACTTCTTTCATGGCTGAAGTTTCTATTTACTGTGTACCTTCTGATTCCTTAAAATACTTTTTAAAAAAGGCATTTAGCTTAATCTCATATGCTGTACTGGCATGTGATATAAACAGTATTGAATTTTGGGCATTGCTCTATCAAATCACATATTCTCAAATGAGAATCTCTTTGCTCATTTTTCTAATTACTTGCATATCACCTCTGAATAACCTTTAGTGATATCAACTAATGACATTGCAAAATAAATGATATGCTTTGGAATTATATGAAAGAGCATATATTGTAGGCCACAGTTGATTCATAGCTTTACCACTCAGTAATGGTCTTGATATTGCTCTGTCTAAGCTATTTATCCAGGTGTGTAAATAAAGTGAGAGACAGTGTGGCATAGTAGATAAAGAACTGTAAATGTAAGACAAAATCCTCTTTTATTGTGTCCTACTGAAGTTGAGTATGGATGAAAGGAGGAAGGAACAAATGGGAAACAGAATTATGTGTTTGTTATAGATTGGTCTTTCGAAAACGCCTCCAATTCAGCAAACATTTATTAAATTCCTGTTATGAGCAATGTCTGGTGTTTGATGCCATGGACACAAAGAAAAAAATGAAATAGACTCTGCTCTCTGGGAGCTTCCAGCACCTACATAGGCAAATAAAACCAACAATGGGGGAATCCAGAAGGCTTCACAGAGGTAGCACCTGAGCTGAGCCTGCCCTCCTGGCCAAAGAGAAGGCTTGTGCAGATGCATGGAAGATGAAATGCTAAGTTAGGGGAACTATGGTGCCATTTGACTGGAATGTAGGTGCATGTAGGGCAGTTGTGATAGGACTAGTATCTATCATTATTTTCTCACTCCACTCCTCCTCTTTCTATCTTATGAGTTTTCTCTAAGAAGGGACAAAATGGTCCCAGGGTATGATTGGCCAATTTCCCTGATGCTACTTCCTGGTTACCCAAGGGCATAAAAAGTTCCACCCATATGCAGTAGGGACCTCTCCTGCTTGGTGGATTTCTGAAGACCGTACAAGTTACCACATCCTTCACCATATTCTTTCCTGATGACCAGATACAGTTCAGCATGGAAATGAGAGAAGCCAAGGACCATTGTATCCTTGATGCATAGCCTTGCCATGTTAGGGCAAAGTTAAGTTCCTTTTGTTAACTGCTGAATGATTTGTGAGGGCCTCCATATGTGGACATTAGAACTGCCTTTGACAAGGATGATGTGAAGGTAGGTTGTAGCCAGATTATGGAGAGCCAGATTCAGAGGAGTTTGAATTTTATCCTAAAGACAGTATGGAGCCACTGATGATTTCTTCATAGAATGCCTTTTTTTTTTTTGCTTTTTTTAGAGGGGGTAATGCAGGGCAATTGGGGTTAAGTGACTTGAGTTCTACATAGAATGTCGAAATGGCCAGATCTTTGCTTTAGGAAAGTCATTCTGAAAGCTTTATCAAGGACATGTTAATAAGGAGAAAGATTGGGGTCCAGGAGACTTTCTAAAGCAGTTCAATGAAGTTCAGTGGGGGGTGTGACCCATGGTGGTGGCTTTGTAAGTGGAGAGGAGATAGATACAGGAACTACTGTAGAGTTAAAAATCTATAAGACAGGCAACTGATATTAGACCTGTGGTTTGAGAGAAGGAAGATGATCAAGAATGACAGTAAGGTTATGAATGTGGGTGATGGGGAAAATACTTTTGTCCTCAGCAAATGGAGGGTTTTGGAGGAGGAGCAGGTTGGAGGTAAGGGGGAGAGAATAAATTCTGTCTTGGACATAGTGAGTTTGAGATGCCAGTGGAATACCCATGCCAATGGTTGGAGTTGACACCACTGGTAGAATAGTGGTGTTAAAAGTATGGGCCTTCATTTCTGGGAGACATTTGGGGTCATTAGAGGAGTTTCTTAATATCCTTCCCTCCTCCTTCCCCTCCTTCTCTTGGTTAATTCTTACACGTTTTCAGTTTCTCTCCATGATATTTATACTGATGGACAAGCTCGACAACTTGTCTGTCTAACTGTGTATCAAACTCTTGACAGTAGGCATTCTTTATTCATTTGGCTTTTCCTGTACAATTGATCAGATCATGGTCTTTTGAGTGGTTATGAATCTTGTCTAGGAGGCTCTGCAGTGTTCTGGATCACAAAGACAAAGAAATAAGTCAACGAAAGCAGCTTCCATGGAAGGTCATGGTCCCTGTGTAAGTTCAGCACATCTTTCTAGACTTTGGGTGCTTACTTGGCACCCTGAAGATTGATTTCGTAATGATAAAAACAGTGAAACATCCTGACCTGGCTTTTGAATCAAGGAGTGATTATAGGATATTCATTATGGTATTATCATTAAGTATATTTTATTCTATTTGGAAACTGGAAATTCACAAATATTATGTGCAGCAATTACTTAATTATTATTTTTTAAATTAATTTTTAATTAGAAATCTTATTCCTCAGTTATGCTGAGTAGCATGTTACTACATTTTCAGTCAACTGAGGATACAAGAATTTAGCTGTTTCCAAATACAGAGGTGGAAGCTGACCAGCAAAAACAAATCCAGCTCTGATAGGTGCTCATTTGTGGACTGGGTACAGAAAGAATGTTGAAGGTCTGTTGGTTTATGACTATAGGAAATTTTGGTATTCGCAAGTGAATAATATTGGGTCAGCTTATAGACAGCCAAGAGAAGTTGATGAGATAGTCTTATTCAAGATTTTTTTATTTGAATTCTGTCTAATAAAGCCATAGGATGTGGCCATAGGAGTCATTAATTGGTCCTTTCAAATCTCATCTTAAGGGTCACCTCCCTCAAGAGAGAGGTCTTTTATGATTTCCCCAGTTGTTAATGCTTTTCTTAGCTTTGGAAATAACCTTGTATAAATCACCTTATTTGATATATAGCTTGTCAACACATTGTATTCTTCTCCTCCCCCATAATGTGAGGTACTTGATGGAGGGGAGTGAATTTTCCTATTCGTGTCCCCAGTCCTTAACACAGTGTCTGACACATGGTAAGCCCTTAATAATACCTGTTACTTGATTGATAGAATGCAGCATCATGTAAGACCTCAAAACTCTTAGGTAAAAAATCAGATCAGTCTGAGAAGCACTTTTTCATTTGGAACTGATTTTCTGACCCTTGAAATGTGGAAGTTGTATGAGGAGGACTGGGGTGGTAGTGTCCCTGTCTCCAGTTGTAGCTGGAATATGGAAATGATGCATTTTAAAGCCAGGTTAACCCCTGTAATCTTGGCTTGTTGATTAATTCAGTACGTCATTCCTCCCTAAGGAAGAAGGCCACCAGAAATTCTGGGATGTTTAAACTCTTCATCAGTAAAAGTATATAGGAGGAGATAGGAAGAGAAGAACACAAAATGAGTTTTATTTCATTAAAGTTGTTTATTTCCTTTTGTAAAAATTAATTAATTTATTTCCTTGTTTACAACATTCATTTCCACGAGATTTTGAGTTACAAATTTTCTCCCCATCTTTCTGCCATCCACCACCCCAAAACAGCCATCCCACTGTATGACCCCTGCCCCAGTCTGCTCTCTCCTATGTCTTCCCCCATCACCCCTCTGACTTTCTGGTGGGGCAAGATGGGTCTCCCTACCCCACTACCTGTATATCTTAATTCCCACTTGCATGTAGATAATAATAATAATAATAATAATAATGATATATACATATATATATATATATATTTTAACATTTGATTATAGAACTTTAAATTCTAGATTCATTCCCTTCCTCCCTTGTCACTCACCCTCACTGGAAAGACAAGCAATTCAATACAGGCTGTACATGTGTAGTTACACAGAACATCTCCACAATGGACATGTTGTGAGAGACTGATTATATGTCCCTCTTTCCTATCCCACACGTCCTTGTTCTATTTTCTACCCTGTCCCTGTCCCTTTACAGAAATGTGTGCTTCCAGCAACCCTCCCCCCATCCTGCCCTCCCCTTCATCATCCCACCTCTCATCCTTATCCCCCCCACTCTCCTGTGTGGCAAGATACCCAGTTTAGAGTTTATGTCATTCTTTCCCTAAGCCAAATTCAGTGAGAGTAAGGTTGACCCTTTTCCATTTGCCTTCCTGTTCTTCCTCTCCATTGTAACAATTATCCCTTGCCTCTTCTATATGAGATGATTAACCCCAGTCTGTCTCTCCCTGTCTCCTCTCATTCTATTCCTCCCCCATCTTAGAATTTCACCTTTTAAAGCATTGTTCCTTCCTATTCAGTTGATCCTGTGCCCTCTATGTATACATATATACACATACTCATATATGTATTCATACACACACATATATACCCTCCTATATAGATATATGTGTATGTATAGATACATACATACATATACACACACACACACACATTTGTATTCCTTTCACCTATCCTCATACTGAGAAAAGTTTCATAAGTTAGAATTAATGTTTTTCCATGTTGGCATGTAGATAGTTCAACTTTGATAAGTTCCTTATGATTTCTTTTCCATGTTTACCTTCTCATGCTTCTTCTATTTGAGTGTCAAATTTTCTTTTCAGTTCTGGTTTTTTTCAGCAAGAATGCTTGAAAGTCCTCCACCTCACTGAATTTTCCCCTAGAACATTATACTCAATTTTGCTGGGTAGATGATTCTTGGTTTTAATCTTAGCTCCCTTGATCTCCAGAATATCATATTCCAGGCCCTTTGATCCCTTAATGTAGAAGCTGCTAGATTCTGGGTTATCTTAATTGCGTTTCCACAGTATTCAAATTGTTTCTTCTTGGCAGCTCGTAATATTTTCTCCTTGATCTGGGGCCTCCGGAACCTGGCTATAACATTCCTAGGAGTTTTCTTTTGGGGATCTTTTTCAAGAGGTGACAGGCAAATTCTTTCAAGTTCTATTTTGCCCTCTGGTTCTAAAATATCCGGGCAGTTTCCCTTGAGAATTTCTTGAAGGATGCTTTCTAAGTTCTGGTTTTGATCATGGCTTTCAGGTAGTCCAATAATTTTTAAATTGTGTCTCCTGGGTCTATTTTTCAGGTCAGTGGTTTTTTCAAGGAGATATTTCACATTGCCTTCTATTTTTTCATTTGTTTGGATCTGTTTGATAGTATCTTGATTTCTCATAAAGTCATTTGCTTCCATTTGCTCCACTCTAATTCTGAAGGAATTATTCTCTTCAGAAAGTTTTTGAGATTCTTTTTCCATCTGGCAAAGTCAACTTTTTAAGGCACTCTTCTCCTCATCGGCTTTCTGGGCCTCTTTTGCCATTTGAGTTAATCTATTTTTTAAGGGGTTATTTTCTTCAGTCAGGTTGCTGGCTCTTTTCATGATTTTCTTGCATCCTTCTCATTTCTCTTCCTGTCCTGCCTGCCGAGCTGCCTTCAGTGGGAGATGTGTTTTTCTGTAATTTTGTGAGTTCTGGAGCTCTAACATTTGTTTAGAGTCATATTTTATGGGTATTTGAGGTGGTTATGTGGGAGCTGCTGTGTTTTCCTGCTTCTATGCCACATCTTGGCTCCACCCCCTTAAAAGTTGTCTATTCCCTTATGTTCAGAGTGAGAGACCTAATGGACATTTACTAAGCGCCTACTATGTGCTGGCTCTGTGCCAAGTGCTAGGGATAAGGACGTTTATTTTGAAGTGTTTATAGTCAGAGAGGGAAGAAAATTGGCTTGTGGAGCTCGGGAATTTATACGATTTTCTTTACCAGCGTCATCAAGTTGAAGAATATTTCTTCGCCAAGTCAATAGGTGCCGCTGGGGAAAATCGGCCCTTGGTCTCACTGAGCTGTGGTAAAGTTTGACTTTTAAGGAACAGATTTAGAAAAATCAAATTCCCACACAATGTTAGATCGTTGGGGGAGAGACTGTTATTAATGAAAGAGATGGCTGTGTGTAAGCCATTTAGACCACTTGTTTGCCTGCTAGCTGGACAAACATTTATCTTGTTAAAAACATTTTGGGAAAGAACTTGTGCTGTACAATTCAATTACATTTATCAAGCAGCTACCATGGACAGAGCGCTGTAGGAGGTACTGGGTGTGACCACAACAACAATTATAATGGCATTTATAAGGCACTTGAAGGTTTGCGAAGCATTTTACAAGTATCTCGTTTTGTCCTCGCGATAATCCTCTGAGGTTGGCGCTATTATTATTCCCATTTTATAGTGGAGGAAACTCTGGCAGGCCTAGAGGTTAAGTGACTTGCCCAGGTTTACGCAGCTAGTAAGTGTCTGAGTTTAGATTTGAACTTGAGTCCTCTTGATGCCAGGTCTGGCTCTGACCACTCATTCTGCCATCTACCTGTCTAGGATTCAGCAACAGAAGGAAAAACAGGCCCTTCCTACAAGGATCTTACATTCTCTTGGGGGAGAAAAAGCCAGCATGTTCACTGATAAAGGAATACAAGACAGTGGGAGGAGGGCGTGAACACCAGTAATGAGGGCAATCTGAAAGGCGTCCTGTAGGAGGAGGCACCAAAGCAGAGTCTTGAAGGAAGCTAAACATTCTCAGAGGCAGAGATGAGGAGGAAGCACATTGCAAGGATGTGGCACTGTCCGTGCCAAGGACCCGGGGTGGGAGGAGGAATACCAGGAAATGAGGCTGTCAAGGGGAAAGTGTAGAGGAATTTAAATACCAAGCCCCAGAGATTTCACTGTGACTTTGATGGCTGAACAGTCAAGCCTCCTAGGCAGCTAACTATCCCTTCAGTTTTTCTGTGACCTTACTGGACACTAAGCACAGTTGGTCCACTTCTCCCTGTCCAGGTGTGCTTCACATAAAGTCTTCACATAAATTCCTTGGTCTTCTCTTCAGGCTAGGCCATCCTGGCTTCTCATTCTGTCTGCCCAGCTTCCTTATCTGTAAAATGGGTGTAATAGTAGCACCCACCTCCCACGGGTGTTGTGAGGGTAAAATGAGACTGTGTTTGTAGAGTGCCCAGCACAGTGCCTCTGCGTAGTCAGCGTTGCGTGAGTGTTAGTGATTAGTATTAGCTATTATTCTTTCTAAGTTTTTTATAGGTCTTATCTCCAGGCTCTTTAGTCATCATCAGAGGTGGATTTAGTGGAGATCCTTGTGATTAAGTGAGAGAAAAAGCCTTGCTGCTCATGGTGGTCACAGGGACAATACTTGGCACACAGTAGATTCTTAGGGTAGCTCCTTCCTAATTTCAAATCCAGCCTCAGACACTTACTGCTGTGTGACCCTGGGCAAGTCACTTCACCCTGTTGGCCTCGATTTCCTCATCTGTAAAATGAGCTGGAGAAGGAGATGGCTAACTACCCCAGTATCTTTGCTGAGAAAACCCCAAATGGGGCCATGGAGAGTCAGATGTGACTGAAATGACTGGACAACAGCAACAAAGTTCTTAATTGTTGACCAGTGATGATGATGATGGTGGTGGATATGACAGCACAGTACCACAGCAGGCACTTAATAAATGCTTGCTGATCAGTGACGATGACGATCATAAGCAGATATCAGGCAAGTGATAAATTCTGTTTGATTCATGGTGATGATGAGCACGGCACCTGACACACAGCTGGTGCTTAATAAATGCTCTTTGATCAATGGCAGTGATATCAATTAACAAACACTAATTAATCAATAAACAATGATTGATACACATTTAAGCACCTAGTGTGTTCCAGGCACTGTGCTAAGTGCCGGTTACATGCATTTCAAATGAGGAACTGGATCTCAAGGAAGAAAACATCACAGTTCATTCATTTCCAAGGTGCTTTATGGAATTTAAGTCATCTTGCCACTCTCAAAGAGAAAAAATTTGGTAATAGAACAAAACTAGACTTTTTTTTTAATCAGAAAGGGAAGAAAAAATATACAGGGCTCTATGCTCCAAGTGTGTCTGTCTGGAGGCTGGTTTAACTGTTGGCATAAAGTTTCTTCCAACCAGTTGCATTTTTTGATCAACATCTGTTGTGTTACCAAAGATCAATCACTGAACCAATGACAAGCCATCCTTGACATGTCAAGTTTTTATTGCTGTCTTTGGCTTCCGAACATCTAATATGAAGTGATCTATGACGGAGGAGACTGACTGTCAGCTCAGCAAAGTGACATGCTTTGTGAGGAGGAAGGCAAACCGCCCTGGTGTCAGCCGGGGAAGATTATGGCAGATATCCTCAGTCTTGATGGCACTAACCCAATCTGAAAAGCTGTAGACAAATCTGAATTTATGCTTTATCATCAGGCTGCCAGATGGGTTCAGGCAACTCTATGTAAAAATTCATGGTCTGTTACTCAGTAATTGATGTTTGGAAGGAAGCTATCATATGGGGTTTTACTGTGTGTGTTGCTGAATGTCAGGAGAGTGTCTTTAGCTTGTAAAAGGTTTTGTATTGTTTTGTTTCACTCCCGTGACTTTTACAGCTATACAACAATGGACAGCCAATTACTTGGAGACGAATAAGAGCAAGATGAAGATGTTATTTTTGCTTCACACGTTACTGAAAATCATAATTATGTATATAAACATACAGTGAGAGATACAGATAATTACAGGCTCCATTTCGAATATTTACAACCCTCCAAATAATAATCAAAATCAGCATTTTATCATTTTGTTCAGTTTCTTGATAGAACATTCTTTCTGTAGAATGGAAAGGCTTCAAGTACAAAAATGATAATGGACTATATATCTCCTTGAAGATCACCTCTGGCTAAGCTAGCACTGCTTTAGAACCCATTTCTCTCCTAAGAAGCAAAAGATACTCCACATTCTCTGTCATAGAAAGAAAGAGTTCCATTCTGTTCAGCAAACATTTACTACTATATGTGAGGTTCAGCAATTGGGAGTTGGGTCTAGGATTAATTGGGAGGGGGAAGCCTGTTCAGGAAATTGTATGACCACTTTAATGGCCCCAAACTCCCCCCCCCCCAGAAGCAAATTTCCCTTTTATTATTTTTAAAAAATAAAATGTTTTTGATATGTTTTGGTTTTAGGGCATCTACATTTCACAAAACATCCTTCCCTTCCATTCTGAGCTCCAGAGCTGTCTCTTATAGCAAAGAATAAGAGAGAGGGTTCCTCAAAACTAATTGATATAATGAAAAAGCCCGCCGCCGCTGTGTGTAGTATTCCACACTCACAGACGTCCCACTCTATCCCACCTCTGCAAAGAAGCAGAAAGGGAGGAGGTGAAAGGCCCGTCTTTTTAATGCCAGTATTCTTCTGGGATTGTTGTCTATGAACCATGGAAGAAGTGAAATCTCTGAAAAATTAAAAAAGTATCCTGCAGAGGGCAGTGGAGAGGCAGATTGCTGAGTATGGGCCGGCTTTAGCACTTAACACAAGAACTTGGAAGATAAGTTAGAATGGGATATAAGTGATAAAGAAAGCATGCCACTCCTCAGGCCAGGACAAGGCAATGGGACGATAGCTGCGGCCTATCCTAGCATTCTTGAGATTCCAGGAGAAGTTGAGGAGGGTCTCTCCCCAAATTGGGCGGAACCCAGCAGTGAGTTTACCGAAGGGAATGGACAACAGTTGCCCAGAGTGCAGGGGTCAGGATGGGCTGTGATCTGGAGAGGTGGTGGGAACTTTCACCTAAATTTACATAGATGCAAATTGCCATGGCAGGTACTGGGGGCACAAAGATAAAAAAATGAAATATAGCCACACCCTAAGACATGCCCATTCCACTTTATGAAGAGTCTCTTTTACTATCCCTGCTTTGGTTTATGAGGAGTTTCTTTAAATTTATGAGGACTAATTTACATTTGGTAGCTTTAGTAACAGCTGAGCCCCCAATTGAGAGCCACCCTACAATCTTCACCACTGTCCAGTTGGTTCCTGTTGTGCAGAGTTTTCCTTTCATTAACAAATGGTGAGACTTCAGAAGTAGTTTTATTGACCCTAAAGAAGATGAGTTCTATCAGCCAGCAGTGTGTCTGTAGGATGATGAGATTTTGGTAACAGCAACTCAACAAAGACCATCTATCTACTAAAACATATTGGACTTGTGATCTTTCTCAGTGGAGGAAATGCCTGGTCTGATAAAATCACAGATGCTTGAGGAATTTGTTGGCTTTTGTTTTTCTGGCATTGTTGAGATCAGGGTTAGAGGTGCTTGAGACCCCAAAATACCAACATACCAGGTCCTGCCAAATGAATTCGACTCAAGTCTTCTCTCAGCCAAAGAAAAGCAAAGTTTATTAAAAGTTCGCCATATTGGGTTGACTCTTAAGGAGCCTTGGTATCTGTGATGCTTTCATTGGGTAAGCAGGCCAGAATCATCTGACACAGAGTAAGTCTGTGCTAGGTCCGTCTATGACATTCTTACACACATGGAGACAAGATGGGGTCTTATATACAGAAAAGTTGTGGGAAGAATCTAGGGGTGGTCTAGAGGAGGAGTTTGGGGAGGGTCTTCAGGAGGAGTCAGATGATTTTGATAGGCTCAAGGGTAGGAAGTAGATGGCCAATGGAGGGCCAAGCTAGTAACAAAGGTTTGGGCAGAGCCACAATGAAAGGCTTATGGCCTCATGCAAATGCCTCATCAAATGGGAAGATTCAATCAGAGCTCAAGGGGGTTCCCAGAGCCTGCACTTCATCAACATTACTCTTTAAACCACCTTCAGATTCGTGTGACTTTCACCAAGGAGGCTTTGTAGCATTTCTACCATTCTTTGCAATGAGCACAGTCTCTTTGGCAAATAGGAACATTTGGAAACCTTCAGCATGAATAGGGAATCCATCACCTATCTATTTGGACTTTGTCCTATGTGATCAGAGTAGAACAATTTATTTCCCCTTCTCTTCCTGTAGAATTTCTGAACTTAGAATCATAGGACCTGGTTTTGAACCCTGGTTCTGCTATTGACTACCTCTATGATTCCATGACTTGGTTACCTCATCTGTAACAGGGCAATGGAGGGAAAAAGGTAGGGGGAGAAGTTGGACCAGACGACTTCCACTAGGTTCCTTTTGGTCTTGAGAGCAGCCAGAGTTTATGCTATTTTATTTCCTATACATTCCCCCAGCACTTAGGCCAGTGCCTGATACAGAGTAGGTTCTTAATAAATGCTTGTTGACTTGACAGTCATATGGCAGAATCTCTTACAAAATGTCTAGTTCTTCTGCCATCTTTTTCAGTAGAGTCTGAGTGTTTGATGGTAGTGGGTTCCCCTGACATTAGGTAGAGAACCCAACTTGTATTGGTTTAGAAGTATGAAAAAAGTAGATTTGCCTTACATACATCACAGAATCTCAGGGCAAGATTATGGTTTAAAAAAATCATCTGCATCCATCCTTTGTAGGCCTATCATCTTGATCTGCCTTAAAATTAACTTCTGAAAAGTTGCCTTTCTAAATCACATTGATTGTCTTAGAGTCACTTTTGCCTCTGCCATAATTCTTGGCTTATGTAGCAAGTAGAAATCAATTTTGGTAGGGCTCATGGAAATAAGTTCTTTCTTTTCAGTTCTTGGATTTTTCCTATTTGTACTGTAATTCAACATTTTATAGACTAAAACATAGTGTAGAATAACAGAGTACTGGCAGTAGTGGGACGTGACTGGCCATAGTTGGCCAGGATTGAGACTCTGGCTATCTAGACAGTATCTAGACATGAAGCAATTGTGGCCAGGCAAAGGATTGAATACCCAAGAAAAAGACAGAGTTGAAAGGCTCAGATTGTATGATAAGTTAAGCAGGTGGGTAAGTTAATTAAGATCAAGTGCAATAAGCAGGCAAGGCTTAGAGTCTGGGAGAGTCACCAAGAGAGTACCTGTTGACCCTGAATGTGAGCTCTGATCTTAGAACAGAAGTTCTTTGTTTTCTGCCTCTAATTTGCTTTTTCTTCTATGAATAATATTTTATTTTTACCAATTGCACATAAAAACAATTTTTAACATTTATTTTTTTTTAATTGAGTTCTAGATTCTCTCCTTCCTTTTCTCCCTCCCTGAGGCAGTAAGCAATTTGATATAGGTTATACATGTGCATTCATGCAAAACATATTTCCATATTAGTCATATTGTGAAAGAAAACACAGACCAAAAAAGCTCCCACAAAAATAAAGTGAAAAATAGTATGCTTCAATCTGCATTCAGACTTGATCAGTTCTTTCTCTGGAGGTGGATAACATTTTTCATCACGAGTCCCTTGGAATTGTCTTGGATCATTGTATTGCTGAGGAAAGCTAAGTCATTCACAGTTGATTGTCATACAGTATTGCTGTTACTATGTACAGTGTCCTGGTTCTTCTGTCTTCACTTTGCATCGGTTCATGTAAGTCTTTGCAAGCTTTTCTGAAATCATCATGCTTATTTCTTATTACCACAATAGTATTCTGTTACAATCATATACCACAACTTGTTTAGCCACTCCCCAATTGATGGACATCTTCCCCCAAGTTCCATTTCTTTGCTACCTCAACAAGCTACTATAAATATTTTTGCACAAATAGATTTTTTTTCCCCTTTTTTTTGATCTCTTTGGCATACAGACCTAGAAGTGGTATTACTGAGTCAAAGGGTATGCACAGCTTTATTGCCCGTTGGGCATAGTTCCAAATTGTTCTACCAACAGTTATGCCCCCTATTTTAAGCACCTACTGAATGACCCTTGGTCTATAGGTATGGGGTTCAGTCAGGGCTGTGCAGGTGATCCTTACCCTTGATTTGCATAGCATTCGAGGAACTGGGACGGTCAGCACATTTTGATATGGTGTGATACATACTGATTCCATGCCCTTAGCCATCCTATCCTATTCTCTTCTCTCCTTCATTGCAGAAAGGTTTTGAAGGAAATATCTGTTGGAGACCTGAAGCCAAATGAAACAGTTCAGGCAAACTTGGAAGCACAACTCCTCTCCAAACTTGACCACCCAGCCATCGTCAAATTTCATGCCAGCTTTGTGGAGCGAGATAATTTCTGCATCATCACTGAGTACTGTGAGGTAAGACTTTGAGCTGATTCTGTAGTCTGATAAGGGCATTCTCTGTTGGAAACCAGACTAGGATCATCCTGTTGGAGAAAGTCTCTCAAACAGATAAGGCCATCTGGGAAACACAGGCACCAGACTATAGGGTGGATATGAACACCTGTGGAGCACTGACCTTGAGGAAGCTAACGACTCCCAAAGAAGGGTCTCCTCTTCTTTTGGTTCCCTAAAACCATATGCTATTTAGAAAGAGTCATTGCAGCTGAATGTTAGGAGAATGCCTTAGGAAACTAGTTTGTTTATTTTCTTTTTAAACCCAAACAATTCCCACAGTAATTTCATGTGAATTTGAATTCAGTGATATGAGATAATGAGTATATAGCACTTGTGGGACCTGCTTCTCATATATAGGGCTCCCAGAATAAGTTTTTTGGGGTCAAGATGCTTTCTGGGTCCACAGTCACTTAACACAGTGATAATTATGGGCATCTCATGATACTTACTTTTTCCCTAGCCAGCCAGAGAATTTAGGTAGTTCAAACTCTAACCCATGAATAGCTCAGTAGGATCCGCTGTAGAAAATCCCTCTGGGCCCCGCCTACCCCCCCTTAACCTAAGGGACACTCTCACATAAATGCATAGGGATCATACGTGAAGAGCCCATGTGTGGGAATTACATCTGGAGACTCAGTTCACACCTCTGATTATGCGGAACTCTTAATGTCTTCTGGTGATTCCTAACGCTGCTCTTCTTAGGTTGAGGTGTCTCAGGTACATTGTTCTTCTGAGCTCAGTGGGTGTGGTATTTCTGTTGATCCGAATGGCCCTGAATGTTTGTTGGACCTGCTGCTTGTTTAACACAATATCTCTTCTGAGCTGTTCTCTTGCCACCGTCTTCTGGGCTCATCTCTTGGGGGCCAGCAAAGCCATCTCAGCTTCAGTCAGCTAAGGTATTATGGCTAAAATCTCTCCTTGGTAAAGTCAGGGCAACAAGTTCCTTAGTCCTAGCCACCACACCAAACTGACAAAAAAGCAAAGATTAGATATTTCCTTTTCTAACTCTATGGGGGAGCTCAAAACCTGCTGTTTAAAGAGAACTATTCAACTTAGCTCTCCACACTCTTTTATACTCCCAGTATCCCTGATGGTTTGATTGTAAAGGATGCAAGCTAAGTGTTCTCCATCCATTTAGCCTAAATTCCTATCTTTATTAGCATATGTGTCAGTTTGATACAAAATATAGTTTTTGTACTATATTATGCCCAGAAAAAAACCTTAATTTTCTTTCAGATGAGTTACCCATTTTCATCCTACAGAAACATTACCTATTTAACACCTCTGTGTCTTCTTTTATCCATTTATAAAGTGAACATGCCCAATATTTGAGAATTTTTTATAAAGGTTTTCAAACATTTGTTAACTGAGCCTAAAAATTCTCTCCCCAAGCAATGAATCATTTGGTTTTTAGGATCTGCTACGGAGGAAGTGAAGATGTCCAGTGTGGATGGCTTGGTGTGAAAGTGGCCAGGAATTAGCATGTAGGCCTTTTTCCAGACTGTGTTATTTTTAAGAAAAAAAGAAAAAATAGAGATTCATTTCTTTGTTTTTAAATCCAAACAATTCCTAATGGGTGTATAGCACCTCTGGTTCCATAGCCACTTAACATAATAGCTTACAGACATCCAATGGTATTTATTCAAGTGGGTGAATTTTTGCCTTTAGTGCCAGTTCCATGTGTTTTTTCACCCTAGAAGACTAGCGAACAGGACAGAGGAAGGGAAAGTCTTCAAAGGGACTAGATTTGGGCAAGGAGAATGTGTTAGACCATCCCAGTTAAAAAATATCACTTCCATACATTCCAGTAATGTACATTCGTTTAGATTACAAGGTTCTGGATCATTTAAAATGCAAATCTCTTCTCTCTTCCCCTATCCCCAATTAAACCTTATTCATGCTTTATGGAGAAATTACTTTAATTAAATAAAAACTTGTCTGAATTCTAATTTTCAGTTTGCCTAGGTCCTGGTTTTAGCTAGTGCCTGATCTGATACAGGGACTAGTTTGAAAGGCTGAAAATTTAAGATTCTTCTGGTGAAGGCCTGTCTCCCTAGCTTCAAGGTAATCAATTTAGGGTCATCATTTCTGCACAGTGTCTTTTAACCTCTCCCTCCTCTCCTCTCCTTTCTTCTTCTTCCTGTCTTTTCAGAGTTCTGAGGGTTTTCTCTCCAAAGAAAGTTTAGGGGGCAGCTAGGTGGTGCAGTGGTGCAGTGAATAGAGCACCAGTGCTGAAGTCAGGAGGACCTGAGTTCAAATCCGCCCTCAGACACTTGACACACTTACTAGCCATGTGACTTTGGGCAAGTCACTTAACTCCAATTGCCCTCCAAAAAGCAAAAAAAAACCAACCCCAAAACAAAGAAAGTTTAGAATACTTCCTTAGGAATAAGGAGGGGCCACTGTAAAAAAATGTCTGTTTCTTCCTCCAAGGGACATCATGAAGGTCAGCTAATTAACCAGTCAATCAGTCAACATTATTTATTAAGTGCCTGCTCTGGGGATATGAGTACAAAGGATGAGACATTTACTACTCACAAGGAACCCACAGAGGATTTTCACTTTTCTTTGTGTCATGGACCCCTCTGGCAGTCAGGGAAACCTGTGAACTCCTCAGAATTATATGCTCAAGTTCACAAAATAAAATACCTAGGATTACAAAGGAAACCAGTTATATTGAAATAGTTACAGAAGTATGTTAAAAAAACAAATTCACCAGGGCAGCTAAATGGCGCAGTGAATAGAGCGCTGGCCCTGACGTTCAAATCCAGCCTCAGACACTTAACACTTATTAGCCATGTGACCTTGGGCAAGTCACTTAATCCCAGTTGCCCTGCTTTCCCCCCTCCAAAAAGGAAAAACCTAAATTCACAGATCCTAGGTCAAAAGCCCCCTGTTTTAATGGGTTTGAGAGATGGAACTGCATGTGTGAAAGCGTGCTGAGCGTTTAGTAGTTATGTTACATCCAGGGTGGTGGTGATGGTAGCATTGAATGCTTATTCCTAATAGCAGTAGTAATCAGCAAACTGAATGCCTGTTAATGACACTCGTTATGGTAACTAACCACCCGGCCCACAGTTGTGAACTGTGCTTTTGGCTCTTCATTAACCTGTCTCCGCAGCCCAGAGGTAAAGGGTGATATCAGTCACACGTAGAAATCCAGGGAGCTCTGGGCCTCCTGGCATGGAAGCTGGAGAATCACGGCGACCTCAGCCAGCTCCACAGGGCCTCTGTCCTTGTCATATCCAGGCCTTCTGCCTGATGCATGGCCCAAGTCTTGTGACCAAGCATAGTCTTCAGGAAATATTGTTCTTCTTGTATCTGAGTTGTGGGAAAATCAGAGCTTTGCTGGTCTTATCTCATTAACACAATTGTACCCGTTTATAATCAGACCGATAGCAGACATCTTCTCGTTTTCCCACCTTGGGCAAATCACCTCCTCTGTTCCTCAGTTTCCTCACCTGTAAAATGAGAGACTTGACCCTGATGACCTACAAGGTCCCTGTCAGCCCTGGATCTTTGGTCCTGTGGTCATATAAGAGCTGCACAGGTTCTGTGCCTCCATTTCCTCATCTGTAAATTGGGGCTGGACATGGTAGCCTATAAGGTCCCTGCCAGCTCTAAATCAGTGATCCCAAGGTCTTATGACCTACCAAAGCTTGTATTTCACTGTCTCAGCCTTTGAAGTGTGCTCAGGGTCACTTCTCTACCAGAATGAGGTCTCATAGTGGTTTTTCAGAGGTAGGAATACAACACAACACCAAAGTGCCACCCATTCATTATGAATTTCTTTCCTTCCTTCCTTCGTTCCTTCTTTCTTCCTTCCTTCCTTCTTCCCTCTCTCTCTCTCTTTCTTTCCACTATGCTAGACCATGGAGACTTTATTATTATTATTACTATTAGACATATTACCTGCCCTCAAGACACTTATATTCTAAGAAGGAAAAACCTGACACGTAGACAAATACAAAACGTGCCAGATAAAGTATGAGATAGCCAAGGACAAATCTAGACAAGGTAGCATATGAAAAACTGAGAAAAAAGAGATTACTTTCATATGGTCAGGGCAACCTTTATAGAGAAGAAAATAGATAAAATAGAAGATTTTATGAGGAAAGATGGTATAGAAAGAGCATTTGAGTTGAAATGAAAAGAATTGGGTCTGAATCCTAATTCTGTGATTTACTAGGCATGGGATCTTGAGTCACTTAATTTCTTTTCCCCCACTTAATAGTATTTTATTTTTCCAATTACATGTAAAGATACTCATTTTTGTAGAATTTTGAGTTTCAAATTTTTTCTCCCTCCCTCCCC
>CM053581.1:553906238-553921840 GCA_028627135.1 Pseudochirops cupreus | reverse complement strand
GACATAGGAGAGAATAGACTGGGGGAGGGGGGATACACTGGGATGGCTGTTTTGCGGTGGTGGGTAGGGGAAAGATGGGGAGAAAATATGTAACTCAAAATTTTGTGGAAATGAATGATGCAAACTAAAATAAAATTTAAAAAAATTCTGAATTTGAATTGCTTTCCCAAACAGTAACTCTGACACGGAAGTCCCTGAAGGAGAATTGCCTTGGACCTTCATTAAATTTGGAGCTGGAAATTAACACAAGACCTTGAACAAGATAATCCTCTGGGGAAAGCCATAGCCACTAGATTTGGATCATGAGATTTAGAGCTGAGAGATCCCTCAGAGATCATCTTGTTCAACCTCCTCATTTTATACGGGAGGGACCTGAGGCAGATAACATGGAAGAGACTTGTCCAAAGTCACTCAGATACTAGGGCTGGGATTCACACCTAGGTCCTTTAACTGAAAATTTCACATCCCTCTTACCATGTTTTCATCAGAAGAATGGACTCAAATCATGGCTGAGACTTAACGTATTTAATGTCTGTGTGATTTCAGTTAAATGACCTTGAATCCTCTTTCAGCTTCAAAATCTATTAAACAACCACAGACACTGGCCTTCTTGGTGTTCCCTACACAGCCCACTCCATCACCTGACCCCCAAGGTCTCTGCACTGACCGCCCCCACGCCTGGCAGGTATGCTCTTCCCATTCAATGGCTTCCCTACCTTTGTTCTAGACCAGCGGTTCTCAACCTGTGGGTCGCAACTCCTTTGGGGGTCGAACGATTCTTTCACAGGGGTCACAGGGGCTGCCTAAGACCATCGGAAAACACATATTTCTGATGGTCTTAGGAACCGAGACTCCACTCCTTTATCCGTCTCCAGGCTGGTCTGTGCACATGCAGATACACCCACATACGAGTATTAAAGGGTCAAGGCATTATGAAGGTTGAGAACCACTATTTTAGACTCATATCAAATTCCCCCTTTTATTAGGGGACTTTCCACAGTTCCCCAACAGCCCTAGAATGACATCAGATTTGAACTTCCTCCCCCAAACCATGCCAATAAGATCCTGCTGGTGCCTTTCATTTACACTGTAAGTGGCTTGTCTGCAATTTTTGGCTTGTTGTCTCTCTCCTCAACAGGAGAGATGGTGTTTCTGCTTATTGTATATCTTCAGAGCTTAGCACAGAGAAACTGTCTAAACAAATGCTGATTGACTGACCTTAAATGTCCACTTTGAAACTTCTGGTTTGTTTGTAAAAGGCATAAAGTTCATAAAAATGGACTTCTTTAGGAAGCAGCCCCTTGCCAGAGGTTTTTTGATAAAGTACAGGAACCTGCTAGAACCTTCTACAGCAAAGAAAGTCCTTTCAGTGCAAGTGAAGCACTGACCAGGGTGGACGGGATAAATTAGTTGGAATAAGAAGCAAATCTACCAGGGAGAGTATTTGCCTGGAAGGCAACTGTCATCTGCTTTTTATTTATCTTTTTTAATAGATGCAGGGAAAAGTAATGAACCCTGATTTTTGGGTCAGTTCTCTGCTTCTATTCTTCCAGAAGAAGGATAGGATGTGGAAGAAGGCAACTTAAGGTCTTTGGTACTACTATTGGTAGAACGCAGCTCTCTCTCATAGAGACTGGCTAGTTAACAAGTTCTCAATACTGGCTAGCCCTATGAGAAAGTCTGTGCATTTGAAGGTCTATGGCCCTTGGAAGCATGGGTGAGCTACAAAGCGGTTTAATACTACTGTAACCATCTGATTCCAAGGCCTGTTTGCTTTTTGGCTCCCAAAACACCCAGGTCCACAGATAAAAGTTTTTTATTATGCAGGGATATGTTAATAACACACATTTAGTGGAAAAAGAAGAAGGATTTGTTTTTTAATCTTTATTTTCTCCAAACTGAATTTTATTATTTTTCCATTTAACAAGCATTTATCTCCTACCCACGCCCACGCACTGAACAACTAAAATAATTCAAAGAAAGAGAAAACATTTATAACCAATCTGCACAATCAAAACAAATTCCCACACTGACCACATCTGAAAATGCATTTTAAATCTGTCACCTCTCACAGAAAGGAGGTGGGTAGAATGCTTCATCTTCTGTCCTCTAGAATCAGCCTGCATCACATGGAAGATGCTGGATTTAAACTGATTTTCCTGTGCCTTTAAATCTTGATATAGAAGGCATCCTTTTAAAAGTTCTACAAATATTATAGCAACTACTTAATTGCAAATGTCATTTTAACAGACTTATACTTTTGCAGAAAGCCTGTAATTGGCTAAATTGTGTCCTATTTCTGATTTCTCTGGGTTAGTCAATCTGGAAAATATCCTAGCCAACCAGTCCACCATCACCAACCAGTGAGTGACCACTATTCACTTGAAGCTTGGTGACTCAAATTGATGACAGAAGATCTGGGAGGAAATAATTAGCCTCTACAGTGCAGAGACTCTAATACTATTAGGCAGCAAACCTATCAGTTTGCTTACCAATGTCAAATGCTCCATTCTGTGTATATATGTGACTTCTTATACCTCCTTGCACTGAATGGGCTCAGCCACTATCCTAGAGAACAATGACAGGGGCAGGGCCGCTGGGGCTTACTGAGCCAGGCAGGTTTCATGTGCACCCACAGGTCAGCTAACGGGGCTAAGTGCAAGTCATTCTTGGTGCACACGCCTCAGCATACTGTGACCTGTCTGGCACTGAACTATGGCCCACTCATCCCTAGGTCAAGGCTCCTGCTACCCCGTCTTGTACCTTGTAACAGCTTCTAGTTTTGACCCTACTTTGGATGGAGACACTGGATCCCAAGTCTGGCCTTTCTGGGGCAACAATCTTTCTTCCTGGATCTCAGTCTATTTGATAACTTCTCAGATCTAACCTTCTCCTCACTTTATCCATCGCCAAATTGGGGGAGGGTCAATCAGTACAACAAACCATCCTATCCACACCCTAATATTATCCTTTTAGGGGCTTGATTATTAACAATAGTAACCAATAGTGTGTGTGTGTATAAATACATATGTACATATATACACACACACACACACATATAAATATATATATGTATATATATATATACACACACATATAAATATATATATATATATATATATATACACATATGAAATCTCTTTTTATCCTCACAAAATCTCTGTGAAGTTGGCATTATTATCCCCATTTTACAGATGAGGAAAGTAAGGCAGAAAGGGATTAAATGACTTGCCCAGGGAGTGTCTGAGACAGAATTCAAACTCTGATGGTGATGGTAACTAGCATATATACAGTAATTTAGAACTTTAGAAAGATTATTTCAATTTAACCTCAAAACTCTGGGAAGCAGATGCTATTATTAACCCCATTTTGCAGGTGAAGATACTGAGATGAACAGATTTTAAGTGACTTGTCCAGGGTCACACAGCTAGAGGGTAAGGTCACATTTGAACTCAGTTTTTCCTGACTCCAGGGCCAGTTTTCCATGAACTATGCAGCTACATAGCTGCATCTGGCCCCACTTAATGCAAAAAGGAAAAAAAACAGCCTTTTATAGAAAATAATGTTTTACATCTTTATCCACAGAACAGCATCTTTATAAATTAATATTTTTTCCTGTATGAGCTACCTTAAAAAAAAGAGTAGGAAAACCAAGGTCTCCACTTACTTTTAAACTAAGATATCAGACAGCCTTATACAGACCAGTTTAAAAGGAAAACGAAAAAGAATGAAGGTAGATCTTCCTAAAGTTAAACTAGAATCAGCAAAATTATTTCTAAATAACAACCAGGTGTAATGGCAAGCAAAGAAGTAGTTAACACCTTGTTTCAGCTCTTTAGTTGACACCTTGTTTCAGCTCTTGCCCATGATCTTATCAAGTCTTTGTTGAGAAGCAGAACTTGTGAACCCCACAACTTGTGAACCCTAGAACTTGTGAACTCCTGTTGCGGAGAGGAGCTAATAGAAAAATACTGAGGAAAACTGAGAAGAGGGATTTGTAGTGGCAGAGTTGAGGAGAAAACTTGTGATATCTCAGTACTCTGTTTATCTGTTCTGTTGGTGTTGATTTTTGTTTGTGATACTTTGTACAGAAGCCCCGGGACCATACTAGAAGCCATGAAAGAGGATTTTCTGGTTGTCTATTTACAGAAGTCCTGGAGGAGGGTTTTGGAGGTCCTGGGACTTTACTAATGATTTATGTTGAGCTCTTGGACCTTGTTTGTGGGTCTGTGTTGATTTCTATGGTGATGATTTCTGTTGAGCTCTTGGACCTTGTTTGTGGCTCTCTGTTGATTTCACAGGCAGATAGTGAATAGATGATGGTGCCAGTAATCTGTATGAATGTTGTTTTGGCTCTGTTAAGCTTTGTCTTCCCAGAAACAGGAACTGTGAAGGACCTGAGGTGGACTAGACACTGTGAGCTTCAACATGGAATGGGAACTGGACGAGGAGCTGGACAAGGAGTTGAGAGATGCCTGCCTCTGAATGCAGGTGACAGTTGGGTAGATTTGGGCACGAGCTAGGACCATGGAAGAGGAATCATGGAAGCTAAGAGCCAGTCTCGAGTCAAGATGAAAGAAGACTTTACTTGGATGCTGTGTATTGACTGAGAAGATCGTGATTTACTGTGACCTAAGGGTGGAGAACTTTGACCTTTGTACTTTGTGTCCCTTAAGGAGGCCTGCTCCTTAAGGATAACTGAGTTAAGGACTTACTGAATGAGATCTTTTGTTTAAAACTACGTAACCTCTTTGGTGAAAACTATGTGGTAACAGGTTAGTGACAACCTGTTAATATTATAACATTATGAATGCTGTACTTTGGTTTCTGTCAATGCTTTGTCTTAGTTTGTTACTGAATAAATAGAGAGTTCACTATACTATATAATCAGAACCTTGAAACTGTTCACAGCAGCAGTCCTCTGGAAAGCTGCTCATGCTTTCCATGCACCATACTAAATGCCTTTTCACTCTAACCAGTTTTGAGCATCATAAGAGGATTGGCACCAGAATGAAAGATCTCAATTATGCAAATAAGTTTAAATCCCAAAACTGGTCCATAGAAAAATTTAAGATAGGTTAAAAATAAAATTAGAGTTTAATCTCCTACTGGGTAAGGAAGATCTATGCAAATAATTTAAATAGTGTCAAATCATCAGATTACACTAGTGGGAGAGAAATGGCAACGTTGTGCCACTAATTTTTTAAGACAGTCACTCAATATAGCATGTTGGCCAGGCCTATTTCTGTAAAATATTGACTGCAAAGCTCATAAATGTAACCCTAAGCACTAATCTGCTCAAGATGCCTCAGAATCAGTTTCTAATCTGGGAAAAATCCTAATATTAAGAGATCCTGACTATAAGAATAACGTCTTGGTCACTGCTACTCCCTTTGTACTCAGAAGCTAAGGGAGAAGTATGAAAAGAGCTCTACTTGTCCCTTCTCAAATGACCAGGCAGCTATCATGAACAAGAGAAAAAGCTATCAGGCATCCCCACCACCAACACCAGACTAGTGAGGAGGAAGAGAAGGAGGAGGAGAAGGAGGAAGAGAAAAAGGAAGAGAGGGGGAGCTGTGATTTGTACCTGTGCAGAGTAGTACACTAATGAAATCAGAAGGAAGAGAATGAAGAGATGGAAGGGAAAGAAGAAGATAAGGAAAAGGAAGAAAATGAGGAAAAAGAAAATGGAATAAGAAGAGGAGAGGAGTGCAGTGAATAGAGCACCTGCCCTGGAGTCAGGAGGACCTGAGTTCAAATCTGACCTCAGACACTTAACACTTACTAGCTATGTGACCTTGGGGAAGTCACTTAACCCCAAGTGTCCTGCCTTTCCCCATCCAAAAAGAAAAAAAAAAGAGGAGAGGAGGAAAAACAGAAAGAAGGATGAAGAAGAAGAGCAGGAAGAAGAAAATTAAGGAGGAAGAGGAAGAAAATAGGAAGGAGGAAGAGGAAGGAGAAAATGGAATATGAGGAGGAGAAAGAAGAGGGGTAAAAAGGATGATGATGAAGAAGAACATAGATAAAGAGGAAGAAGAGGAGGAGGAAAAAGCAGGAAGGAGGAAGAAAAGGAAGAAGAAGGGTACAGGAACTGCTTCCATGTTATTTTGGCCTCCCTAATGCCTAGTTCAGTGCTGCACAGATAGTAAGAGCTTAGACAGTAGATAGTAAGAGTTCTTGTTAATCAACTGGTTCCATGAACATTTATAGAGTCCCTTTAGATACAATACACTTTTCTAAGGACTGGTAATACAAAGACACACAAAAAAATCCTTGCCCCAAAGGAGCTTACATTCTAAGAGTGAGGAGTTGGGGGTGGGGGATACAACATACACAAAAACACAGAGCAATATAAAGTCATTTCAAGAGGTAAAAAGTTCTAAGAAGTGGGAGGGTAATGCAAAAAGCCTCCTGCAGGAAGTGACATCTCAGCTGTGTTTTGATGGAAGCAAGGTGGGAGATGGGGGGTAGTACATGGGAAACAGCTAGTAAGTGAGCCACTTTGTATGGAAAAGAGAGTGCATGACAGGAAGAAACATGAAGTAAGGCCAGTTTTAAAGGAAAATGGGAGCTATAGCATGAAGGGCATTCGATGCCAGCTTAAAGACTCGATACTAATTCCTAGAGGTAATTGGTGGCCACTGAATACTGTTAGCAGTGGAGTGCCATAATCAAATCTCTGTCTTAGGAATATCAGTTCAGCAGCTGTGGAGAAGACATACTGGAGGAATAAGACACCATAAATAGAAAAAACCAATTAGAAGGCTATCATGATAGTACAAACAAGAAGTAATGAAAGTTTCAATTAAGGTAGTGGCCATATGAAGGAAAAGAATAGATAAACTGGAGTGGGAAAAGCCTTGAGGTAGGCAGACTCTCCCAGCAGCTATGGCAGTAGTCCAGGTGTGAGGTGATGAGGGTCTGCACCAGAGGGGCAGCAGCGTCAGAGGAGATAACGGGCATATTGGAGAGACATTGCAGAGATGAAATCAACAGGCATTAGCAACAGCCTGGATATGGGGGATGAGGGAGAATGCAGAGGCCAGGATGACTCCTAAGTCGTGAGCCTGAGGGACTGGGAGGATGGTGGTACCCTCAACAGTAATGGGGAAATACAGAAAGGTGGGGAGGGAGGGCGGTTTAGAGGGGAAAATAGTGAGTTCAATTTTTGGACATGTTGAGTTTAAAATGTCTACTGGACATCCAGTTCAAGAGGTCTAAATGGCACTTGGAGACATGAAACTGGAGGTCATCAGAGAGGTTAGGGCAGGATAGGTAAATTTGAGAATCATCAACATGGAGATGATAAGTAAATAATATAGAGGGAGCACAGAAGGGGGCCCAGGACAGAGCCCTGTGTGACACCTATGGCTGGAGGGTGTGACCTGAATGAGGATCCAGCAAAGAAGAGAACTGAGGAAGGGTCTGATAGGTAGAACCAGGACAAAGGGATGTCAAGCTACAGTCCTAAATAAATCAGTGCTGTATCCTCACTGGGGATCCTTTTACTTACTAGCTGATCTACAACAAAGGTGTCAGACATGCAGCCCACAACACTCCTGACTGTAGCCTGTAGATTTAAGTAGATTTAACTGTAACTGAGAAATCTTTAATAAATAAAAATACAATAAAAGACTGATAATATTAATATGTGGTTTTCTATGTCAACAGATAGCCCACAAGGTCTCTTATCTATGGTTTGAGCTTTACACTCCAGGTCTGTAAGTGTTTCATTTTCTTCCATTCCCAAACCTGAAGCATCAGACTAGTTTGAAACAGGCCTGGCCTACAACATATACTCAACAAAAATGGGGAATTTTGCAGGAAATATAATGAGTTCCGTTTGGCCATGATATTGAGTTAGAGATGCCTATGCAGACACTAAGTGGGGATACAATCCATACTTAGGGAGAAAGGATCAGATAAATGAGGTAATTTGAAAGAAATGAGGGGATCTCCATATTGCTCTATTATGCAGATATCAGGCAAAAGAAGGGACATTTAATTGTCATTCATAAATGGTCAAATGAAAACATAATTGCTCTTCTAGCCTTGATTCTCTTAATTTGGCTGTAGGAGTCATTGCTAAGCTAATATTAACTAAGATATGAAATTAAAACTTGTATGACAAGAGTAAAACAACATTAGCTACCTCAATGACAGAACTAGTGAGAATTAGCTTCATTCATTAGATGAAATATAAAGCATCAAATTTCAGATGTAGATGTAACAAACATTGCATATTCATTCTGCTTTATTGCTTTTCCTCCTTTATTTCTCAATATTGGAGAAGAAATAATCATCCCAACTTTGTTTCTTTATTGAAATGATTTCAGATAAAGTTTAAAACTTACACAGTACCTCCTAATGAAACATCCATAAGCCTTTTAGAAGGTGATTTCAGGATGAGAAGTATACTTTCATTGTTTCTATGAAGAGTCAAACACATAAAATTTCTAGGTCAGCCAACTTTAAATTGATAATTAGATAAGTTTACATTTGGTCCAAAGAACAACAAAGAAAGGACAGGCAGAAGGCAGTCCTATAGTCTAAGGACAGTTTCGAATCACTGACTTACTCTGATCAACTGAGTGCTCTCACACATAGTGAGCTTTCTCAGTTAATGGTATTTAATATGTATTTTAAAATTTTAATTCATGGGAAATAATAAAAATGATAATTAAAAAGTAGATAATCCCAGAAGTCCTAAATTCAGCAAGAGTTGCTTAGTGTCGTCTATAGAAAGTTTATTTCATATACTTTTATCAACGTCTCCCAAGTTGGTTTGACATCACTCAAAAGACGGTTCTGGGTTACCCATAACTCTGTGGATATCTCCATCATCTAGCATGTGTTTGAGAAGATAGGTGGAGAAGCCCAGGATAATCCGATTACTTTCTGTTATCAGAAACCATCTGTAACATGTGTTTAAGCGGGCTGACTGTCAGGGATGCTCAGACTTTTGTTCATCCCAGGAACCACCACTGTAGGTGATGAAGGTTGGGAGGCTGTTGTTGCAGTTTTCCAAATGATTAGCTCTGTGTGAACACTTCACAGGAATTTGCATTTTTTTTCTTTCTTCGTTGGACAGCCATCTTTGCATTGGTTGGTCTACTCTAAAGCTATGTACCTTAGAGATTATTTAAAATCTTTTGAAAAAAATATCACTTCAACGTTAGAAAGAATGTAAGAGTTTTAAGGCATAGTTCATAGTTCAAAATAGTAAACACACAAATAAGTGAAAGCCACAAAATATACTTTGGCCTTCATAACTGGAGATTTTTGCGCGGAATTGGCTTTTGGTGAGAATATTCATTTCACTGAAGACAAAGTATATTTTCTGCTTCAATTATCCTAAAAAATTGTGTACGTGAATCCAGCCAAAATGTTCCAAGATGTCAGGGTAACCAAATGATTACTTTGAGCACTAAGAATTTTATGACTTGATTCTGGCATAAGACCCATTAATTGTGTAAAATAAGTGCCTTAACGTTATACACAGCATATAAGGTATCGCTAAATGTAATTTTCTATTATTTAAGGACAACTCTTTAAAAACAACTTTAACATACTCTATTAAAGCAAATGCCATATAAGCAAATAATGTCCTTATAACTGTTAGTCGACCAGTTTTCCCAAACGTTCGTGAACACAATCACGGTTAGATTCTTTTTCATTCAAAGAGCATTTATATAGTGCCTAGCAAAGAGAGGGTTTTTTTTGTTGTTGTTTTTTTCCTTGTTTTTTTTAAGTATTTGCTCTCAAAGAGAGCAACTGATCACTTACCCTTTCTATTTTCATCCTATCGTAAAAAAATTCTTATTTGTCAAATACAAATTCACGTAAAGCTGCTCACAGTAGCTGGCAACTGTACCTTTCATGCATGTAGTCAACTCCCAGTAACAGCTGGATAAACCATTCCATTATCTGGTTTTCAGGAAAGGTGTTTCCAGCTTCTCTGTACTCTTGAATTTTACAGTCCAGATCTCGACCCTGGAAGAGAAGTATATTCTCTCATGTTTTTTCTCAATCAAGGCATCAAATTCAAGGTCTTTTTTTAAAATCAAAGCTAATATGAAAGGATGCCAATAACCCCAGGTCAAAAAGAAACAGTATATATTTACTATCTGTGTGACCTTGAACAAGTCTGTTAATCTCCCTACGTCTTCATTTTCTACTTTACAAAATGAGAGATTTGGATTTAACCTTCAAGGTCCTTTCCAACTCTAAATCCTATCAACATATCTTATGAATTACTATCAGCATAGATTTTTATCCTCATTCCACATTCACAAAGACATATAAGTTTAGAGAGAAAATAAGCATATTTACAATATGTGTGTATATCTATAATTTATATATACGTATATATATATATATACATATACATAAAGTATGAAAGTACATATAGACACATATATACACATGTGGGTATACATATTCCTCAACAGCAATTCTAGTATCCATCACTTCCAGCATCAAGCTTAAATGATGCAGTTCTGAATTTATCCTTTCACAGCTTTCTCTCACTACTATACCTGAGCGAGTTATAGCATCCTAGAAAGATATGTACAGCAGAATTGTTATATGATTATAGGACAAATATAATTTGTTTGATCACAGACAGAAAATAATAATTTGGTTATTAACTATAAATTGACGTGTAGTCATTATCAGAAAGAGCCCCAAGTCTGAGACAAGAAGATAAGAAGAGAACGCAATGAAAGGACAAAATTGCATCAGCTGAGCTTGATGCTGGAAGTGATGGATACTAAGGAAGAAGTCCAAATGAGCAGAACAGTTTTGAAGCAGAGAATAAGAGAAGTCACCCAGTGGATCAATCAGTTTGGCTGAGGCTTTATTCTTAGAGAGGTGTTAGTGGAGCATAGAATGGACGATCTTAGGTTAGCAGTAGAAGCATCTGTTTAACACAGGAACTACTTTCATAAAGGAATTTGTACAGACAGTTCCTGAAACAGAAGATATAAAACCTGACGGTTCCAGAGTTGTGCGTTATCTCTAGCAGACGGGCTTTCCTCACTCATGTGCCACCTGGGCAGATTTCAGCATGTGTCCACTCTCCCCTACATTTGCAAGAACACGTGATCCAGGTTTATATGTAGATTGTATTTGTTATTCCTGCAAGCGTACTTATATGAGCATGAGTGATACCATTATTTGTGTTATTATTATTATTTCTTTTGCTTTGTTATTAAGTAAATGGTTAGGTTTTAGATACAAATGTGTCATTATGAGTGGCTGGTTTCGTGTCAATAGAAGCATATCCTTGGTGGCACCAGAATTGTGGTGGTGAATAGAACAAGAGCCCAATAGAACAGAGCTAACCCGTAAGAACTTGTGGTATTGGTCCTTCTCCAGGAACCCGCACCTCCCAGAGTGAAGGCAAGTTGGAGTGAACAAGCCAGCCCAGAGAGTAAGCAGCAGTACAGACATAATCTGTGTGACTGGTGTAAGGTGCTGGAGGATGGAAAGGCACTCCAGGCTCTCATTCTTCAGAAGTTCATGCTAATTCCTCAAGTCATACTAACCTAATATTCCTACAGGGGACTCAAAAGACTTTTACTAGTCAGCCTAGAGACATGGAACAACTTTTGATATGAGGAGCTACATAAATACCGTGGATACATCTCCACGAAAAGCAGAGTAATTCAGTAGAAAGAGATCTTGCTCACAGTAAGACCTGGGTTTAAGTCCTCTCTCTGGCACATACTGGCTGAGTGACCTTAGACAAATTAGCGTCCCAGGAAACCGTCTAAGACTTTAAGCTGCAGAGGAGGTTCCAATGAATGTGTCTATACATAAACATATATATGTATGTGTATGTGTATATGTATATGTGTGTATGCATATGTGTATATATCTGTACATATGTATATATGTGTATGTATATACTGCATATGTAATTATATACGTGTGTGTGCTTCTCTGATGGAACTCCATCAGCAGAGATAATCTCTTTATGGGAGGGACTGTTTCATTTTTGCCAGTTCTACTGGCACATAGCAGATAGTTAGTAAATATTTGTTTGACTGATTAACTACATAAAAGTATATAATATCATTTTCCCACTCTGATTTTTCCTTCTTATCCTATATTAGAAATGCTTCTTTTAAGCCCAGAAGGGACATCAACTTTTAGTTTTCTTTGTCAGATTCTTAAACAGGAGTCAAACTTAGCCTTACTTGCTGCTGCTGAATTACCTAGACATTGTGGCATCCTTCCTAACTGCTTCACTTAAGACAATGACTAGCAAAAAAACTTTCAATGTCATCTCTATTTCCAGACAATCATCACTTCTACTCTGGTTAGCAGTGATAACCCAACACAGATTTTAGAACCTATTGATCTGAAAAAGAAAAAAAAAAACTTTACTTCTACCCCCACCTTTTCCCAAATCTAGGTTTCTATGAGGATAGTCCATAAATCACACTCTTATTAAAAGAGTGCCAACAAAAGTGAAAAAAAAACTGAAAAGAAAGGTGATAACCAAAATCAACAAAATGTTTGAGTTGAAGAAAATGTAAAAAAGGAGTTTTTGCTCAAAGAAATAAATAAATGTAGTAGAGATCTGAATGAATATGCTAATTCCATTGCTCAACACTGAATGATTTATATTTTGTATACAAGAAAAGAAACTCTCCCACACCCAAAAAACTTCTTTAAAGCAATATGTGTTAATTCAGAAAAATCAAGATTGAAAATCTTACCATTCCTTTCTTTTTTCCTTTTTTTATTCCTTTCTTGAAACTACTTTTATAAGTAACAATATTGATGGTTTTGATTGACTCTCACAGCAATTTCACTAATAAGTTTAAAAATATAGTATTTTTTAGCTTGTTTTATTTTTCTAAGAATTCCTAGAAGATATCTTAGTGTGGTTTCTAATGGTGACCTTTTTTTCTGATATGACTGTAATGAAAGGAGATTTATTTTAACTTGAAGCTACAATTAATACTGACTTACTCCAAGTGGAGTAAGTTTACCTAGATATTACCCCTAAAATACTGCTTCACTTAATAGGATTTTATATTATCACCTCCCCCTTTTTAACAGAATCATCTAATTTTAGAACTCAAGGGGCTCTAAATAGCTAATCCAGTGGATTCCCCCGACTACAACATACTTGGACACTACTCATCTGCCTTTGCCAGGAAACTTCCAGTGAAGGCAGAATGCTCTCCACTCTCCTCCCCAGGAAGCTCATTCTACTTTGGGACAGCTCACACTTTATAAACTTTATGGGAACATTATACTTTAGAAATAGTCTGACCAGGGCAAAGAACTGATACAACACTTATTTTTGGATGCAAGACTTCTCTTAATACAGTCCAAGCTCGTTATTTTTTTTCTGACTGCCATATCACATTCCTGACTCCTACTGAGTTGGAGGTCGAATAAAACACTCAAATCTTTATGTTTTGAAAACATCTCACTCACACTATGGGATATCTGAGTGTTGTTCCTAAGTAAATCACTATGGCCTGTCTTTCTATTCTGAAATGTCAGTGAGATGACAATAGCATAGTAATTAATGTCCCTGTACAAAAACTAATGATACTAATAACATCTGGCTTTATATAACTCTTTAACATTTACAGAGGGCTACCTGGGAAGAAACGCATGATGTTATTATCCTCATTGTACAGCTGAGGAAACCGAGACTCAGAATGCTTAAATGACTCTGTCCAAGGTACACTGATAATCAATAACTTAGCCAGGACTCTGACTGCAAATGCAGTACTCTTTTAACTGTGTCATGCTGATATTCCATCTACACCCCATCATTGTTCACATTATAAATGCTAAAAGGATTATATTTAACATTAGATGAAAATTAAGCCTCAGAGACATATACACATATATACTTTCATTAATATAAGCTAGTCTTAAAAGTGAAAAGGACGACATTCTCTGAAGGATAAGATGAAACTGAAATTTTAAGACCGAATGTATTTAAAAAAAAAAACCTCTAGGGCAGTGGTTCTCAACCTTCCTAATGCCGTGACCCTTTAATACTCGTATGTGTGCATATCTGCATGTGGGCAGACCCGCCTGGAGACAGATAGAGGAGCGGTGTCTCAGTTCCTAAGACCATCAGAAATATGTGTTTTCTGATGGTCTTAGGCGACCCTTGTGACCCCTGTGAAGGGGTCGTTTGACCCCCAAAGAAGTCGAAACTCACAGGTTGAGGACCGCTCCTCTAGGGTCAGTATTTACAAAGAGTTGTCTTATGTTAAACATCAATGACAAAAAAGAAAAGAAAAGCTAACAACTCAGATAGTAATGGTATAAACCGAAAACACAGCTAACATCTAAGCCATTATTGAAAATGTTTTGTCTGTCCCTTTGGACAATTAAAAAGATAAAAGATGTACTAAGGAAAGTCAAGGCCAAATAACGTGACAAGAATCCTTCCACCATCATTTTTTAAAAGTCTGTGGCATTGCTTAGAAAAATGCTAGACAATGGAAAATAAAAGCCCTGTTATTATACTGTAAAACCCTGAAGACCGACATTTATCTTCCTTTGAATTTTTTCATCTCCACAATGGGCTTCATAAAGGAAAGCCAGGAAAGATGTCAAGCCATATTATGCTCTGAAAAGCCAAAAGGGAAAATCCAATTTCTAAATGGTTACAGCAGTATATCATGCAATATTCATGGAGCGTATGATTGATAATGTGAATGGGCATTCATGATTTCAGTTGTTAATTTTCTTCAAATTCCCTTCAAGTAAGTATTCTTCCTGCTGAGCTGAATTTACATGAACAAGAGTAAAGTGGCAGAACTTATTTTTTATTTCCAGAAATGGAGTGAAATAATAGTTTAATCCATAAAATACTGTTTTAGAAAATCCCAGCTATTTAAGTGAATTACTCTACTCTATTTTGAGGAAGGTACTTAATGTTCTTAGGAAATCCAAAGTCACAAAAATTAAATCTCAAGGGTTTTTAGCAGGTAATTTTTAGTTGTGCATTTCTTTGCAACAAATATAGATTTGCTTGCTAGCTTTTAACTGAATATATATATATATATATATATATATATATATATATATGTAAAAAATAATTGCCAAAACAATGGACAAAGGCTTTTGACATGTTAAAAACACAGAAATAGGGGCCTACTTGTACTTAGGTCTTGGATAATCTCTTCTCCCCAACCCCCATGGATAGATTCTGCTCTCTAGATTCATTACAGGGCAGACTCAGGAGAATTTCTATAGGCCATAACTATCTTACTCTGGTTTAAAGAAGATCCTGACAGTCTAGAGGCCTAATGGAGTCCAGGGCCCTGCAAAGTTCCCAAATTGCCCTGTTCCAGGGACACTGAAGAAAGATACCCAAAGGCTCGAGGGTTGGCGAAGATTGCTTATGTGTATCATTGTATCGGCAAGCACCCCAGCACACCCAGGGCGGCTACTAGCACAGGTTCTTAGATCTGCTTTTCTAAAGGAAAGCAACTCAAAATGGGTTAACAATCTTACTTTAATCAAGCATACCATTTACCTAGTTCAGGGGAAAAAGTCAGCACCCTGAACTTCAGAGAATACAAACAGAAGGTACAAACAAACAGAAAAAC
>CM053581.1:553890569-553905738 GCA_028627135.1 Pseudochirops cupreus | reverse complement strand
GAAGGAGTTATTCTCTTCAGTGAATTTTTGAAATTCTTTTTGCATTTGGCAAATTCGGCTTTTTAAGGCATTCTTCCCCTCACTGGCTTTTTGGGCCTCTTTTGCCATTTGAGATAGTCTATTTTTTAAGGTGTTATTTTCTTCAGTGTATTTTTGCGTCTCCTTTAGCAGGCTGTTGACTCACTTTTCATGATTTTCTTGCATCATTCTCATTTCTCTTCCCAATTTTTCCTCTGCTTCTCTTACTTGATTTTCAAAATCCTTCTTGAGCTCCTCCATGGCCTGTAATCAGTTCATATTTTTCTTGGAGGCTCTTGATGTAGGAGTCCTGACTTCACTGTCTTCCTCCCACTCCATGCCTTGATCCATTTTGTCCCCAAAAAAGGATTCTATGGTCTGTTTGTGCTTCCTTTGCTTGTTCATCTTGCCAGCCAATTACTTGACTTTTGAGTTCTTTGCCACAGTAGAACTCTGCTTCCAGAATGGAGAGAACTTTGTCCCAAATTGCTGGGGTTTTTGCAGCTGCTGGAACCAATAGGAGGGCGCCCTCTCTGCAGCCCCCACAAACTCTGGCACACTGGTTGCACACCCCAGGACCACCACCCAAGACTATGATCCAGATCCAAACAGGTAAAGCAAGAGTGATTACCTCTGAATGGTTGCTTGATCCCCCTATGACCTGCAGGCCAGGAGCTCCTGATGGACCTCTGCTGCTTCTTGCCGTGGGTGCAGGGGCCAGACCACACTCTTCCACCCATCCCTGTTGCAACAGAATTCCACACTGACCTTTTACTTTCTCTTTGGCATTTCTGGGTTGAGGAGTCTGGAAGCCCCCACAGCAGCTGGTGACTCACTCTCCTGAAGTCTGCTCTGGCCAGTCTGGGCTGCTGGTCAGGGCTCCTGGCCTGCTTTCTTTAGAATAGCGAGTCATGTGGTCCCCTACCCCCATGAGGCACAGAAAAGACTAAAAGATTTTTTTTCCTGAGAGATTGAGGGAGTTAACTTTCATCTTAGAGGAAGACTGAAAAAATATTTCTTGAAAAGAATGCGTTTGACTCCTATGATGTGGAAAGGTGTCCTGAGGAGAATTCTTGGAAGACTTTAACTACTAGTCTGAGGGAACTGAACGAAGGGACTGCGTTTCTAGAACTGAGAAGAACTCCGCAGTTGAAGATGACGGTGAGAGGTGACTCTGGTAGTACTTTTTCTCACAACTAATATATTGTTGAACTATTAAAATATGTCTTTGTGTTGTTGTCATGCTGTTATTGAATTTTATTGCCAGTAATATTGAGGTCTGAGAATTAAGAATATGATCATGGGAAAAGAGGTTTCTCTGATTTATTTAAGATCTAGAGTGAAGGTTCAGAGTTAATTATCAAAGTTAATTGATTAATTAATGAAAGATTATACATTTCTATTCTTTTAGATGGAAATATCAGAATATAATCCTTAATTACCTTAGAAACTGCGTAGAGAATTAATAAAGAAATTAGCTAATAGCACCTAGAGATGGGTGCACATCCCAAACAGTAAGCCACATATTGGGAAATCATCCTTAGATTCTGAGCCTGTGTACGGTTACCTCAGGAGTACAGGTTAATGTCCTACACCTGTCATTGTAATTAGTTCATTTTATTTTAACATTAAAATCATGAGCATCTTTTCTTTTTGTATTACCTTTGTTCCCAAATATATCTCTCCCTCTCCTCTCCCCAGAGGGCCATGTCTTTTAACAAACAGTAATAAAGGAGGGAAGGAAGAAGAAAACAAGAAAGAAAAAAAACTATACAGAAAATTGGCACATTAATCAAGCACGATAGTGCATGTAGTGTTCCACACCCACGGTCCCCCACTTCTGTGAAGGAGAAAGATGCATTTTCTCTTCTGTTTTTCACGGCTAAGCTTGATTAATGTAATTTCACCACATTTAGCTTTGTGATATCAGGAGCACTGACTGTAGCTGTTAGTCTTTTTACGTTTTAATAGTCGCTGGGTCCGCTATTTACCTGGTTTACTTAGAATAAAGGAGACATACTTCCTGGAAGGCATATAGGGAGGAAGCCTTATGCAGTGGAAATTATTTTGGATTTGGGGTCAGGGAACTTAAATCGTAGCTGTGTGGTGTGTCTTTGGATAAGTCACTTAGCCTCCCCAGGCCTTGGTTTTCTCATCTTGCAAGCTGACTGGGTCTCACTAGATGACCTCTGACATTTTTCTCCATCTAAATCCATGGTCCTTTGTCTCTCAAATGCTCCACCTATATAACCTCTTGTATCATTTTGCTTCTTGGTGCTCTTTGCCACAAAGAAGAAAACAGCTTCCTCTTCTTGACAAATATTGGCCCACCTTTCTATCTGATAGATGCCGTTCTATGACAGCAAATCCATGTGTACATGTTACAAACCCAGAAGATGCTCTTGTCCTCAGCGGTGTCTGTGATTTCCAACACCTACGCTTCTTGTACAGAGCACATCAGAAACAGCCTCAGTCTATTGAAGATACATCAGTCACATAGTCACAGAAATATCTGAGTCAAGCCGACCTTCATGTGTCAGTACCTCTAGGATGTTTGAAGCAGGGGAGGGGGATGTATCTTTCCTTTGCAATGGGATCAAGGCTGTTCTTTTCACAGAGATGATTTTCTACCCCACAAGATGAGAGCTGAGAAGCCAGCAGCCCTCAACCCCAAATGACAAACTTAATATGAGCATGGTAATTACTTTGATTATGTGCACATCAAAGATGGCCTCATCTGTTAATGAAATTTCTACTCTAAAACCGAGAATGGCAAGGATAAAAGTGAACTTCTAATTACAGTGATGGATATAAAAATGTGATGGGCAATCTCTGGGAGGCCTGAGGAGAAAATTTAGGTCTTAGAAGGTTAAGGACTCAGCAGTAGATTTCGGTGTCAGAACATCTGTTTATGGCAGAATAGTTTCATTACAATTTGGAAATACTCATGAGTGAATATGTTTTATGTTAGCATCAGTGACTGCAAATATCATACTTACAATATCCCTGAGATGTGATTTTCCTAAAATGGTGTTAACCCCCTCTGCTCATCCTCCTCTCTGTTTAATAAACTCTAGTGGTTTCCTGTTACCTCTGGAATAAAATTTAAACTCTGTTTAGTATTGCCCTCCTGACTCTGCTTTTTCCTTTCTGAATTTTGCCATCATTCCTCAGTTGCCATCTCACCATGGAACTTCCCTCTGCCATGTCTGCCCATTCTCCTACTGGTGAGTTCCTCCTGGGGTCTCCGTTTTGTGTAGAGGCCCAGGCTAGCCACCTTCATTCTCCCCCTGACTCTGTTTTTGACTTTCCAGACCCTACACAGGTAATTTCCCTCATATCCCCTGCTTTTCAGCTCCCTTTTCTGTGTCATCTTCCCCCATTAGAATGTAAGCTCCTTGAGGGCAGGCACTGACTTTGTTTTTGCTGGTATCTGTATCCCCAGTGCTTAGCAGAAATGCCTCTTCCCTTGCCTTTGGCATTTAAAGCTCTTCCCAACCTAGTTTCTCCCTGTCTTTCTAGTCTTTTCACATATCATTCCTTAATATGCAGTTTATATCCCCCCTATTAAATCTGATATATTCCTACACACATGCTGCAAAATGAAGGTGGAGAAAACACTACAACTGTCCGAGTCCACTACAGATTTGTGTTATACACCCTCACCTGGGGTCTTACTGCTGCTAGACAATCCTATTACATGTCATTATTATACATTATCAACTTACCATCCCCCTATCCACAACTGGCTCTTCCAGACCTTCTCGCCCGGAGCACATGAAGACTTCCTTGGGCAGAATGGACGGATGAGAACAATTCGTTCCCATGGCCATGAAGGCAGATGCAGCTGAGGTCATCCACAGCTTCCCCGGCCACTGTTAGTCATCTTGACTTTAGTCCTGACACTGGATTTTGGTGACTCTGAAAGAGTGAGGCTGATAACTGCAACTCTGCCTCACTTCAGTGCTCTTGAACATAAAAGACAAACAACATCTCTCCTAAGACCTCCTGTGGCTCCTCCTCCCATCCTCTCAAATGGGAATTTTGACTTACATTTTACATAAAAAATTAAGGCCATTTGCTGCAGGTTCCCTTTTCTTCCCTCTCCTTCATCTTCTGTCACTCAGATGCCCCCTCTACTTTGTTCAAGTGATTCCATTCTCCAACCAAATTCTCCTCCTCTTTCAACCCCACTCTTTCACTTATCTTTAATCTCTCCCTATCTACTGGCTCTTTCCCTACTGCCTACAGACATGCCCATGTTTCCCCTCATCCTGAAAAAACTCTCACTTGATTTTTCCATCCCTGTTAACTATCATTCTGTATGTCTTCTGACCTTTGTAGCAAAACTCCTCAAAAAAGGCCATTTACAGTAAGTGCCTCTGATTTCTCTCCCCTCTCTCTCCCTCTTTAATGCCCTATAATCTAGCTTCTGACCTTATCATTCCACTGGAGCTACACTCTTCAGAGTCACCAATGATTTCTTAAGTGCCAGTGACACTTTCTCAATCCTCATTCTTGTCCACCTCTCTGCAGCCGTTGACATGATCACTCTCTCTTCCTTGATACTCTCTTCTCTCTAGGTTTTTGAGATGCTGCATCTTCTGGTTCTCCTCTCACCTATCTAATTGGTCCTTTTTGGTCTCTTTTGCTGGATATTCCTCCAGATTGTCCCCAGTAGCCATATGTCTCCCTTAGGGTTCTGTCCTGGGCTTTCTTTTCCCTCTATACTGCTTCATTGGGTGATCTCATTAGTTTCCATAGATTCATTTACCATCTCTATACTGATACCTGTCCTGCCTCAGCTTCTCTGATGAGGTCCGGGTAGGGAGAGCTGGTTCAGTTTTTTGAAAGAATTCAATCAGACCTTCTCTTTAGCCAAAGGGAGTTTAATTAATGCAAAAGCATGCAGGCCTGAGACTTAGCAAGGAGCTAAACAAAGGCAATGATGTAGAAAAAGGACCAGACATATAGCCAGAAAGCTACACAGCCTATAGGGTTTCTAATGGAAGTTTCTAATTAGGGTTGGACATTTAGGGGCATGATGAAGAAGATGGATGACACAAGATAAGGGAGACAGGGAAATTTTATGACCCAGGATGGGAGGAATTCCATGGTCCTGGACAAGGGGGAAGTTTTATGTCATTTCAAGATAAGGGAGGAGACTTTAGGGTGCTTTCAGGTTAGAGAAATAAACTAGGGGCTTCACAAAGTACTATAAAAACAGCCCTTAGTATTATTTTTGACCCTTGGGGTACCTTAGGATATCCACATCATCTCTGCTGACCTCCAACTGTTTTTCAGGTATCTCAAGCTGGATATCCAGTAGGCATCTTACACTCAATAGGTCCAAAACAGACCTCATTATCTTTCACCCTAAACATCCCCCAATCTTACCTTCTCTATTACTGTTGAAGGAAGCACAATCCCTCCCAGCCCCTCAGGCTCCCAACCTAGGGGTCGTCCTGACTCTCGCTGTCACCACCCCATATCCAAGCGATTGCCTAGACCTGTTCATTTTACCTCTGCGCCATGTCTTCATTATGCCCCCTTCTCTCCCTTATCACCTCATGCCCAGACTATTGCAGTGGCAGCTGGGGGGAGGGGGGGAAGATGTGCGGGTGGTCTGCCTGCCTCAAGTCTCTGCCTATTCCAATCTTCTGTTCAGAGTGACTTTCCAAAAATGAAGGTCACCTCTGCCTATTCAGTAAATTCCAGTGGCCCCCTATCACCTCCAGGATCACATACAAAATCCTTTGTTTGACATTCAAAGACTTTCATAGCCTAGCCCCCTCCTCCCTTCCTAGTCTTCTTACACATTACTCCCCATCTGTACTCTTTGCACATCTCACTTAACCTTCTGCCTTTTCAGTGGCCGTCACCCAAACATAGCATGCTCTCCCTCACTTCTTCCTCCTGGCTTCTCCCAAAACTGTATGTGCAATTTTGGTATTTTTTCCCATTAGACTGTGAGCTCCTCAGGTTCAAGCACCATTTCCACCCCCCATTCCCCCCCCCCCCCCATTTCTTTGTATTCCTGGCACTTGGCATAGCTCTTGGCACATTGTAAGTGTTTAATCAGTGTTCATTGACTGACCAAAATAGCAGATCTAGTCCCAATCTTATTTTAAAAACTACTCTCTTAACATGAGTCCATGATATCTTATTCAGTTATTTGTATTCAGGAAGAATTTTTACTAAAATTGAATTTCGTCCAAGACTTATATTTGGATCACTGATTAAATGAAGATCTAATGCTCTTGTTAACTTGGTATTACTCTACAGATACAGAACAGTAATCATCAAAGCTGTTTAGTAATAGTGTAGAAAATAGAAAAGATGAGTTTCAAAGACTAGATAAGGAAGAATCAGACATAATTGACTTTACTAACCCAGTATTTGATAAACTTGAGAACCAAAATTACATGGGTCTTAGTTTGACAAGGACTGCTGGACAAACTGAAATGAATTTTGGGAAAAATGAGGTTGACATTAGCCTCTTACACCCATTTGCCACAATCAACTCAAAAATGGATAAATGACATAAATATTAAAGGGCCATTTAAAAAAGATTAGATGAGAACCAGGCTAAAACACCTCTCACAGTTACAGCTGGGGAGAGGATTCTTAGCTGCAAAAGGATAGAGATAATCACAAAGATAAATTAGATAATTTTGATCATTTGAAATTGAACAACTTTTGCCCAAAGAAAATCAAATCAACACAACTAGAATAAGAAGAGAATTGGTTGATTGTGAAAAAATTGGCATTAGATATCTCTGATAAGGATCTTTATATTTCAGGATATATAGAGAACAATTAAAAAAAATAAGACCAGTCCAAAACAGATATAATTAGATACTTATTGTATATTTTCCTAGTGAATTCAATTCAGTCAGCATTTATTAAATACTGCTAACTACTATACTAGGGGTGGGCACTAGATATATTATCATTCAATAAAACTAACCTAGTGGCTTTCTCTTTCCTTTCCCTCCTTCAAAGGTACATCCCAAACACCTTGAGAGTCACTTTGTTCCCACTTCATGTTTTATATGTATGTATACATATAAATTTTAACAAATTTATTTTTATGTGCATTTATAATCTGTCCCCTCCACTGACATCACACCCAGTTGTTCAAAAAGAAAAAGAAAACTTTTATCAGAAACCTGCATGGCCCAGCAAAGACAAGTGCCTACGTTGGCTGTGTCTGAAAGTGCGTGTTTCAGCTTCTGTGGTCTGCACACAGGCAACGGCTAGTCAGGTAACTGAGCAGAGTTCTGGAGTTTTTCAGAATTGCTTGTCTCTTTAGTGTGGGATGGAGAACATTTTCATTGTTTTGATTATTCTTGGAATTCTGCTCACTTCACTCCGTGCTGTTTCAAAGAACTCTCCCCAGTTTCCTCTGAAAATGTCCATTTTGTGATTTCTTCTGGCCCAGTAATGTTCCATGACCTCTCCTTAATTTCCGATTTTTGCCCACTATGAAAAGAGCTGCTATAAATGTTTTTGTACATATAGGCCTTTTCCCTCTTAATAGGCCCAGAAGTGACCTATTATTGTTGAGTCCAAGTATGCATAGTTTAGTAACTTTTTGGACATAGCTCCAAATTGCTTTACTGAATGGCTCAACCATTTCACAGATCCATCAACAGTGGACTAATGTTCTTGTTATCCTGAAGCCCTTTGAACATTTGTCATTTTCCTCTGTGAGGTGGAATCTCAAACTTATTTTAATTTGCATTCCTCTAATAATTAGTGATATAATGTTTTTCATATTATTGTTGATAACTTGAATATCTTCCTCTGAAAACTGCTTGTTCATATCCTTTATCTTTTTTTCTGTTGGGGAATGACTCTTAGTTTGGTATATTTGAATCAGTTTTTTATATATCTTGGATATGAGAGCATTATCAGAGAAACTTGCTACAAAGATTTTTTCTCATTTCTTTGTTTTCCTCTTAATTTTAATTATATTACCATTTGCACAAAAACTTTTAAATTTTATGTAATTAAAATTGCTCATTTTATCTAATGTGACTCTTTAGATCCCTTATTTGGTCATAATCTCTTCCCCTCTACATAGATCTAAAAGGCAGTTTCTTTCTTGCTTCTCTATTTATGATATGAATTTTTATATCTAGATCATGTATCTATTTGAAACTGTGTATAGTGTGAGTCTACTTCATACATATTCCTTTTTCTTTTTTGTGTCCATGCTTTTTCCCACTAATAGAATGGAGGCACCTTGAAGGGACTGTTTCATTTTGTCTTATCATGTTATTACACTCACTATCCAGAAGGCAAGGGAAAAGGACAGTTAAGGTGAAACAGAGCAAAATATGGGCATTATCTAGAAGCCAGAGTGTGATTTGCATTTTCTTTTTTCTAAACTACAAGCAACTGTGTCTAGGCAAATAAATCAATTCCAGAGACCCGGGTTAAGAGAGATACTGGACAAGAAATGGAAGGCTACAGTCGGGTTCATCCTTCTTCATGCTCCATGCTTATCACAGTCTTGGCACCTAGTAAGCATTTAATTAATGCTTGTTGAATCAATAAGTGAATGAGCAAATAAATGAAAGATATGAACACATCAGAATAAACTAAAAGCATCTATTTCCAAATCTGAATATCGCCTAAATGGAATTGATCAACAAAACAGAAGAAAGTTTCCCAGGAGTCCTGAATGTTTTACTGTTTAACAGGATTATTATTATTATTATATTAGTATTTTATTGTTTTTTTTTCAGAGTTTTGCAGATTTTATGATGACAGACAGCTAAGAATGATTTGGGTTGCCTCGAGATAAGTCGCTTGCCCCAGTACATTTGCAATTCATTATCAGCCATAGCTGCCGCAATCCTCCAGGTAGCTCTTGTGGGCTTAGACAGATGGTAATTTTTAAGGAGTTCAGATGTAATAAACAGGTCTAGGATCGCACCAGATCTCAGCCTGTCATTTATTGCACAGTGCCTCTTTTAACTTAAGTCTCTCTGGAATTGATTTACTTACTAGACACAGTTGGTTGTATTCTGAAAAAAGAAAATGCAGATCATCTTCTGGCTTCTAGATAAAGCCCACATTTTCCTCTGTGTCACCTTAACTGTTTTCTCTACTGTCCTTTTCCCCTGCCTGGAATGTAGTTAGGTGAATGACTAAAAGGACAAAGGAGAATCAGGCAGGGCCATAGCAATCTTGTGCTATTGGATGCTCAAGACCCGATGTGAGGTGCGCACACACACACACACACACACACACACACACACACACACACATACACACACACACTCACTCATGATGTCACACACTGATCTGAAAGGTCTTGTAACTCACATACATAGAGTTCATATTTATATAATACTTCATAGCTAGTTTGAATATTTTACATTTTTGTAGGTTCTTTGCATACATTACTTCTTCTGAGCCACTTGATAATCCTGCAAAGTAGGCAGTGCCAACAGTAACATCCTTCTAAGAAGAGGAAACAGAGGCTTACATAGCCAACTGACTTGTTCAAGTTCACATAGCTAGTTAGTGGAAGAGATGAACCTAAAACCCTGTCCTTTTGACTTCAAGTCCAGCGTACTTTCCACCATGGGCATGCCCAGCTAGAAGAGACCAGTACTTTAAGCCTCCCACTTGCCCTTTGCCTCAGGTCCCACAGCTGGCTTATTCTAGTAGACAGCATTCTCATGGTTACTGTGGTGATTTTAGAACTAATTAATGAAAACTAGTGATGAGATCACTGACCCAATACCTTTCTCCTCTCTCCCTGGTTATGGGATTGAAAGATATCTACAGTGCTCTCTCTGTCTCTCTCTCTCTCTCTGTCTCTCTCTCTCTGTCTCTCTCTCTCTCTCTGGATACACACACACACACACACACACGCACACACATACACATACACATATACAATTTGAGGGAAAGATAGATTTCTGGAAAGATGATTAATTCAGTTTTAGACATGTTGAATTTAAGGTGCCATCAGGATACTAGATGAAGCTGTCCAGGAAGCAGTTAGAAATACAAGCCTGGAGTTCTGGGGAGAATCAGGGGATGGAGTAATAGATTTAGGTGTCATGTGCAAAGCTGTATTGCTAGAATCTGTGGGAGTAGATGAGATGGCTGAGAGAGAGTGTAAAGAGGAGAAGGGAGCCAAGGATATAACCTTGGAAGACAAGCACATTGAAGGGGCATAAGGAAGATGAGTTTAAGTGTGGCATGAGAGCATTTATGCAATTGAAGTAAATACTCTAATTCTCTGTGGCCCCAAAGAAAAAAAAGACATAATACTTCCTATTTTTTAGAAAATGTTCTAAAATTTTGGGAACCAGGCAGGCAGCTTCATTCTTACATCTGTTTAGTAAATAATTCTATGATTATATCATTTAATCTAAGTCAGTAATGCTTTACTAATTTCAAAAATAGCTGCTCCAATGAAAATTATAACCATTTCTAAAAGCATATTAAAAAACAAACTTTCCCCTGTTAGAATGTATGGTGTTTGTTATAAAGAACATCAGTTTCTCTAGTAGAAACACACAGAATATGTACTTGGGGTTGGTGTTTGTTTCTAATCAAAGTCAGTTTCAACTTCCATTCACTAAAAGTCACTTCTAAGAGGAGGACTAAAAACTATAGAATATGATAAAGAATGGTATATGGATTTGCAGCCTTCAGGGCACAAAAGCACATAGAATTCATGTTACATAAATTAAGGACAATGCACATCAGTAAAAATAGTTTAAACTTCTCATTAAATTTAAAATCTATTCCTACAAACTTTGTCAGTCCCTTAAGGCTAAAAACGTAGTCATCAGCGACATCTGCTCAAGATTTGGGAATAAAGAAAAAAAAGCCAACAACATAAATCAGAGACTTGGGTATTTGGAGAGAGAAGTTAATAGGAGAGCTAAACCTAGACCTTATCCCATTATGTCACTAGTCCTATGCTTTCATCAATGGGGGCCTCTCTTCAACAGCGAAGTAATGATTGATGCCTCCCCATCAGTCCAGCCTTGCCTGCCCATGCTGTGAAATGGGCATCCACGTCCTCTTATAAATCCTCCCTAGGGGTCAACCCATTGAACTAGGAGATGGCCTCTTAATCCTTGGACGTTGTGTACGTATCAGTAAGGCACACGGGCCTCCCCTCAGTTATCCTTTGTTTTTGTTTTGTGATTGCCCCATCTCTTTTTTTCAGTCCCACATTTCTCTGATGATGTCCTTTATACTGTTTCTGCTTTGTAATTTTTCATTTGTAACATGCCCACCATAGACCTCTCCATGGCCTTTTGGATGATCCTCAGTTTCACTTTTCTTGAGACTATAAAATTCCGTGAAAACCTAGACTGACTTATTTTCCCCAAGAAATCCAGAGCCAATCATTGATCTCCCATCTCATCCTTCCTGGAAAGACCAGGTTGGGAGACGTTGGTGTGAATACAGTGGTCTCATTCAGCGTTGTAAGTCCCTGAGTCTGAATTGGATTCATCTTTGAAAAAAAAAGTATATTCTTCTACATATTTTGAATGGAATAAGCTTCGAACCCTGACTACCCACTCTATATTGGACCAGTCAGCCATAGCCAAACACACAGTGCCCTGACCCCAATGTCATTGGTCCTCTCTGAAGATGAAGGATGAACAGCAAAACATCCACCCTGTTTAGTGAGCTGAAATTTCCCAGTCTTTCCTCTAGCAGAGAGCCTTGCTTCAGTAATTCTTGGCCACTGGGAAATCATTTTCTGATAAACAGCTAGTTTAACTCTAAACTCAGGGAAAAAACCATCCAGATGTTAACTGAGATGAATTATTGTCTTTTAAGTAAAATTAAGCATGTACCACACAAAGGTATGGTGAGGAAGCAACAGAAAGAGAACTACTGGTGTGTTTTTTGAATAATGACTCAATTTATATCACTTTAATTCACTAAATGAGCAGCAGTTTGATGTTAAACAGAAACAAGAACCACTAGAAAATGTTGGCATTATCTAAAAAATGTTATATTGCATTTTTCTTTATTTTGCTAAATATTTCCCAATGACATTTTAATCTGGTTCAGGCCTACCTCTGTTACAAAGACCTCGAGGGTCTGGAGGACTCAGGTTCAAATCCTGACTTTGACACTTGCATCCTGGCTGCTTCACCTTGGCCCTGTCACTTCTTCAGTGCCTCAGGCAACTCTTTTAGATAGAGGAATTGTGAATCTCCATCATTAAAGGTAGTTTCCATATCAAAAGTTCCCCATATGGATGAAATCCTAGGGCCGAACAAAAAAAAAATTCATAAAACTTATGTTTTGTCAAAATTATTCATGAGCTGGGTTGTTCTAATATGTAATAAAAACATTCTGGTTTTCTACTTTACTACTCTGCCATTAACGTGTCTGCTTGGATTTGTTCTTCCAGTCCTGATAATGTGTTTGCATTGGTCCATCAACTTCCATTTGTGAAGCATTGCAGGGCTGCACTATGGACCCAAGGAACAGGACACATGTTAGATATGTTTGGATGTCTCATTAGCTGGATTCTAAGATCAGAGCTCTGGAGCTCTAGAGGCCATCTAGTCTAATCCCCTCATTTTACAGATGGAGAAACTGAGGCCCAGAGAGGTAGAGTCACTTGCCCAAGGTCACCGAGGTGGTAAATGACAGAGCTAGGATTCAAATTTAGGTGCTTTCATTCCTAGTTCATTGCTCTTTCCACTGTCCCACAACACTTCCTACATCCATGCAACTAGAGTATCAGTTATAACATTATTGCATCCATGTATTGAATGTGCCTCTCCTGACTTCATTCTAGAGGACAGTTTATACAATGAGGGTTTAAATATTTTAGTATTTCAAAAAACATCAGAAGGATCTGAATAGAGAGGACACTTTCCCCAAACACCTAGGTAAAGACTTAACATTTTAATGTTGGCAAGACATGAATGATTTGAGGCAAAGAACCAGAAAACATTGGAAAGAAATGCAAAAAAAACCCCAAACAAACCCTCAAACACCTTTCATACTAAACAATTTTATGTGGCAATTTTTGTATAATTAATTTTCAGCTTAGATGTAGATTTAAAAAAAAAATAGCTCTTGTTGTAAGGGCGTGGCCTCATTGTGGTTAAGAGTTATTTCCTCCAGTCTTAACAATATTTTTCTAGTGACATTTAATCATTGTATTTTGAAAAATCATTGCAAGAACAACATATTGCTCTCCTTGGCCATTTTCTTTATAAATCACATTTTCGGTATGCTAGAATTCCTTTAACATTGAGTGCTTAAAATCAATTCAATAGCAGTTCATATAAAGTGCCCTCACTTGCCTACTATTCATAACTCTGACAATTTCTGCTCTGAAGATGGTTTATCTATGCCATCTACTTCTTGGTTTCTATGTTTCCCACTCCCATCATAATGTGGTACTATTTTCCTTGTTTATACAAAATTTCACAAAGTCATTTCTGTGATGGTATTTTTAAATACAAGAGCAAACATTCATTCTTACTACTTTACAACATAAACTCATTATTTTTATCTTTATAATAATCAATCTTGCCTGGGACATTTCCATGTACAAGCCCTGAATTTATACTTTGTGGAACAGGGGATCAACATATATTGACTTTCTCATTGTAATTTGGATTCTCTATCACCAAGGAGATGCTGCTACCCTAAACTGTGTCCTTGAGGTCTGAACAGCTCAGCTTCTCATGGATATCACATAGAATATATTACACTTTTCTACCCAATTATACTTTTTATATAGAAAACGTAATTACTTTGTCACCATAGCAAAAGAGTCTATGGCTGCTCCCCATGACAAGGACCTAAATGCTGCTGTGTTCTTCTAGCAAATCCCAGGCTGCCACCATATTTCCTCCTGGGTATCCTAACTTCTGTTCCAGCTTGTAGAAGGGAACATAACGTTTTCCCCCTACCTTGCAGAATTAACAATACATTCCCTCACTTTCTTATGTATTTTAAATGAATTTACTACAAAGCATGACAGAAATCAATCAATTGATTAAAAAAAGGAGGGAAAGTTGTATCAATAAGTCCCAGTATTCCATGTATTCATTTGTAATCAATCAATTCCAGTATTTACTCCCTGAAAAGTGGGCTAGAGTTGGAGATCTAGACCCCTGAGTCAGGCCACTGGATGTGTTCTCAATTTCAAGCCAGTCTACTCTGTATTTCCTTTTGTATGTTCTGAGTTCCGCACGCTGTCCTCATTAGAATGTTAACTTCTTGAGGGCAGGGGCCATTTTTTTTTTTCGTTGTATTCTCAGCACTTAGTATTTGGCCTGATACACAAGCAAGTAATAAATTCTGGTTGATTGGCCAAGCTGTAGGAATCTCTCTTTTTCTGTCATTTCCTTTCCCAGTGGAATAAGCTTCCAACAGGATGCCCTGTTACTGGACTAATTTCATCTTCTGGTTTGTGTGGTCCTCTTATCCGGTTCCTGACTCTGGCTTTGAGTGTACCTTGCACATTGCTAAGACTAGGGGTGTGCTAGTAAATGTTTAATCATCAGCTCTCTAGGGAAAAAAAATGCAATGACACATTTCAAAGTTTAATCCGCATTATCAACATTTTTCCTTCACTTTCTTATGTCTAGATAATCAACAAAGCAATAAAGCAAACCCTAATTTGTAACCTTTTAAAAAAATTTTAAAATATTTTTTTCTAAATTCTTAAGGTATAAATACTTGTTAAAAAATTTCTGAGGTATAAAAAACCCTTGTAACAAATATGCATAGTCAAGCAAAACAAATTCCTGTGTTGGCTGGGTATAAAAAATGTATGTCTCAATCTGCACCCTGAGTCCACCACCTCTCATTTGTAAGGAAATTAAGAGCATGTGTAATCATGAACACTTTGGATTATTGTTACACAATTTAAAAATATGCATAACAGATCATGATATAATTGATTACCGATGTTGGGGCAGCCAGGTGGCCCAGTGAATAGAGCACCAGCCCTGGAGTCAGGAGGACCTGAATTCAAATCCAGCCTCAGACACTTAACACTTACTAGACATGTGACCTTGGGCAAGTCACTTAACCCCAATTGCCCAGCCTTCTCCCCTCCAAAAAGCAAAAAAATTAAAAATGATTACCGATGTCATAAAGCAGTTTCTTTACAAGTAGG
>CM053581.1:553869667-553890069 GCA_028627135.1 Pseudochirops cupreus | reverse complement strand
GATCTAGAAGTGGTGGAGACCTTCATAGGCCATTGGATCCAGCTCTGGATTATCAGATCCTACCTGGCACCAGCTCTATCCTTGGGACTGCTCTAGAAATCACTTCGGCCCATATATTTAGAGCTGGAATGGACCACAGAGATTTAGTTGAAATCCCCCCCTTTTTTAAGCCAGGTCTCCCTGATGTCCTTTTCCTGCCTCCAAGCTGATTCTCCTTCATCTTCTAAAGCCTGGTTTTCCCTGAGCTGCCATGATCCCACCTTCTTTTGTCAGCCCCAGCAGGGAGATGCTGATCAGTCCTTTAATAGTGAAAAGGCAGGAGCTCTATAGTCAGGACACAGGTATTGAGGAAAATGAAAATCTCTAGAAAATTTGGATGTAAAGCTTACATAAACTAACTTCAAGAGAGTTGTAATGGTCTTGCAGCCCTCTGGTTGGGGTGTACTCTTTCTCTAACTGCTCCTTGCAACTGCTCAACCCCCCTTTTTAGTTTTCTTTCCCATCATGTTCATTCTTTGATAATGGAGATGTCCCCAGTTTGGTGCGGCTAAGTGGCACAGGGGAGAGCACCAACCTGAGTTCGAATCTGGCCTCAGACACTTACTAGCTGTGTGACCCTAGGCAAGTCACCCTTCTCTGCCTCAGTTTCCTCACCTGTAAAATGAGCTGGAGAAGGAAATGGGAAACCACTCTAGGATCTTTGCCAAGAAAACCCCAAATGGGGTCATGGAGTGTCAGACACAACTGAAAACCCACTGAACACAAAACACATGATCAGAGATCTTACCTTAAGTGGGTTCATTCAGTCAGTCACATGCAATCCAGGTTTATGCTCCTAAGAATTGCCCAGTTCGTTGTGGATTGCTGCCAGGTTACTCAGAAGACACAGTGGACACCAAGCTAGTCTTACCTCACCTCTCCCCATACCAAGAGCCTTCTATATCTCCAAATGGGTGTAAAAACCGCTCATTAGAATTCCTTGACTTCTTTTGATAGAACATAGCCCAGAGCCTCTGAAAGTCTTCCTGTGTATTCCACTGCTGACTGACAAGGCTCTAAGCTGTGAGATTATGAATTACAAAAACTAGTCATTAACAACAAAACGAGCAGGTATTAGGATAGTTTACATAATTTGCTTTTAAATAAAGGTCTAATTTGAAAATGATTGCCTATTAACTGCCTTCCTGGTTGGCTCATTACCCAACTCCATGATTTTGTCTAGATGTCCCTGAGATACTTCTGCTCTCTCTGTAACATAATGATGCTAATGTAAAATATTTGTTTGTTTCTTTCCAATCACATTTGGCATGGGAATGTGGGTGTATCATGGGGGCTTTTTATTATTTATAGGCAGAGAAAGATCCATCTACAAACCCTGCGGGAGCTGTCTGAAGTGCAGAAAATGACTCCACGAGAGAGGATGAGGCTGAGGAAGCTCCAAGTAGCTGATGAGAAAGAAAAAAAGCTTAAGTAAGATGCCTTTCAAGATCTTCACCCTGCTAGAGAACTGTCTGGGGAGATGAAATCTTTTGTAATTCTTCAGGCCAGAAGAATCAGAATTGACGTGATCTATAGTCTCACCGCAGGCATGCCGCTCCCTTTAAGTGAAGAATTGGCTAACACGCCATTACTAATAAAATAGAACCAGGGCCATAACTAGGGTCGTGCAGCCAGGACCTTTCCCAGGTGTCAACATTGGTTGGGTGGGGCCCTAAGGACCTGCGTCTTCTTTGCAGTAGTTTTAATAAGTAGTAACTCATAGTAGTTGTAAGACTTCTTTTCTTATGTCTCAGGGGCCCCCAGCTCATACCCCTTATGTGGATTGGGGGGAAGGCTGACCCCCAAAAGTGCAAGGCAGCTGAATCATGATCTGGTAGGGTTTGGAGAAGGGTGAAGTGTTGGGCTCCCCTTTTCCTGGCAGAAGTGTATCCCCTCAAGATTAGGGGGAGCTAGCAGGTCCTGAGAGGAGTGGGGTCAAGTGTCATCAGAGGTCAGGGCAGGCTAGCGGGTACAAGCTATGCTCTCTCCTGGCTTTGTGCTTAGAGTCAGGTTGCCTTTTCCAGGATCTGCCAACCTGGCCACTCTCCTACCCCCAAATAAATTGACTCTAAATGCTAGGATTCCTAGTTATGTCTCTGAATGCAACAATAATTATAACTCCAATAGCTGACATTTAGGTAGCACATAACAAATATTATCCCAGCTGATCTTACAACCCTGGGAGGTGGGTGCTATTATTACCATCCCCATCTTAGAGATGAGGCAAAGGGACTTTCCCAGGGTCATAAAACTAGTAAGTGTCAGAGACTGGATTTGAATTCAAGTCCTCCTGCCAGTTTAGCTCCCCTCATGAATTGAGAAGTTACATTTTAACTGACCCCTTTTATAACCATCAACTAGGTGAGAGATGGTGAAATCTTGGAGGGGGGTGAATAGGATTGCTTTCTGTTCAGCCGCCACTTTCTGGAATTCCCCTAGGCTTTCCTGTAATGTATAATAGAGCCCTAGGGGAAGCTGTCATCCGCCATGTTATCTGGGGTGTAAATATACCACAACTCATCTTCCCAGAGAAGAGCTTATTTGTATAAAATGGTTGAAAGAAATAGGAAAGGAGAGAACTTTTTGAGTGTCAAATGAGACCTTTCCAGAAGCCTGTGTTCAGTTCTGCTTCTTGGAGGCAATAATTACAGGGAAACTTCCATTCCTGAATGGTCTTAGACTCTCCACTCTTCAGAATCTGTCCAACCCCCTTTGTGGATTATCTTGGTCCTTACCTTCAGCCTTCAGGAAGCTTCATTGCCATTTATCACCTCTGGCAATGGGAGATGACCAGCTAGGCAAAGAAAAGGAAGGAAACTCACTCTGGCACCTTTATATTCCTTGTCAGTCTTCCTGGTAAAGTGATTTAGGAAGGAGAAGCTGCTGCTGGTGTCCAAAAGGGAGTCTAGGAAGGATCCGTCACTTTCATTGATTCTGACCCCTCAGCCTGTCCAGCCCTGGATCATTGAGTTAAGGATGTGTTTCCTAATCTTACCAAAAAATACCTCTCACCTCAAAAAAAAAAAAAAAAGAAAAAAGGAAAGAAAGAGAGAAGAAAAAGAAAATGTCTTGACTTTGTACAAAGTGGAAAAACAATTTGTGTTTTGTTCTTAGTCTTTACAAAAATTATTATATTATGTTATAAGAATTTGAAAACCTACAGATACAATTGGGTATTTTTGCCAGCATCTTTTGGAAGCACAGGGAGAGAGAGAGAGAGAGAGAGAGAGAGAGAGAGAGAGAGAGAGAGAGAGAGAAATAGAGAGAGAAAGAAATAGAGAGAGAAAGAAATAGAGAGAGAGGGTGAGTGTGTGTGTGTGTGTGTGTGTGAGTGTGTGAGTGACTGAGGGAAGGGCTGTAAAGAACATAAAGTTTTCACAGCATCATCAGGAATGGACATTTGTAAAGTTCTGGGGGTCATGGTACTACTTTAGGGGCTCATCTGCTTATTCTTGTAAAAATACTTGTAACAGTGGAGAAGTAACTGAAGTAGGAAGGAATGAAAAATACGTTTTCTCCTTAAGGTATCCTTTATGTAGCAAGGAGATCTCCCTGCTCCAGGGTTTAGTGTGGATTTAACTGTAGCAAAATGTGCTGATACATTGCTGTGGTGATTCACCCAACTTAAGGGTTGTCATTATCCTTGACATAATAGTTCTTCTCTTCTTTTACATGTGGACATCCCAAGGATTGGTGACTTTGTAGGTGTTAGAACTTATAGATCAAGATCAAACTCTTTGTGACTTAATGGAATCCAGATTGGAAGGAGCCTTAGAGGCCATCTCATTTTATATCTGAGGAAACCGTGGCACTGACTTGCCTAAGGCCTCAGATATAGTGGCTCATTTGAACCCAGGACTTTTGACTCCTTTGCCTCCTTCAATCCAAAGAGGAACCTAGGGGATAAGTGACTTGTTCAGGATCACAGAAATGAGCTAGTACGTGTCAGATGCAGGCTTTGAACCAAAGACTTGAAAACGTCAGACCTGTCACTATATGGCCAATATTTCTAGAGCCTGAATATCTTCTCTTTCTGTGAAGTTTAAGGAGCATAAAGAGCTGTTAAGGATGTCAGGAGCACCTTCTAAGGTGAGTGCCTCCTCCAGGATGCCACATAAACTCTGGGTCCGAGTTTAGGAGGTCAGAGCAGGGAGGGATGGAAGCTTTGTCCAGGACCCCGACCCATCTTGGTGGCCAGAAATCTCCCCTCTGTTATGGGAGAAAAACAGATGTGGCCTGTGTGATGCAGGTGTAATTTTTGCCCACATGTATTATACTTACATCTGTGTACATTCTCTTGATTTGCAGACAGTTAGCTGAAGAAAAATATAAGGAGAATGCTAAGCGAATGCAAGAATTGCGGGGCCGGCACTTGGAGCAGTTGGGTGTAAACGCGCTGCATGTAAGTCTCCTTGAGTCTTCACATTCTATCTTTGGGTTACCCATCATTGGCACCCTTGGCTCACCACTTGTTGTGGTTTTCCAGGAAGGGGCATCAGGATCTATCTAAATGCTTTATTGGCCCACATCAGCTTAGGCAAAATACTCTGTATAGAAGAGCTGAATGTTCCCATAGCCTAGAAGCTCAGAATTGCATATTTGTAAAAGCCTATCCCTCCTCCCACCCACCCCTCAGGACCATCCATAGGTGCTGACCTGCTAGGGATCATGGAGACTGTGTCATCCAGCCCCCTCATCTGAGGAAACTGAGACTTGGGGAGGTTAAGTGAATTGCCCAAAGTTACAGAGCTAGCAAGTGCCAGAAGCAGAATTTGAACCCAGATCCTCTGAATTCACAGCAATTGCTTTTTTTTTTTGGTCTATATTATGTTTGCTCCATGCTTCTTGATCATGATAATATGTATGTAGAGCTTTGGTAATTTGCAAATGTTATCTCATCTTATTTTATCCTCACAACCACCATGGGAGATAGGTGCTGTTATTACATATGAGGAAACTGAGACAGGCTTAGGTTAAGTGACTTGCCCAGAGTTATACAGCTAATAAGTGTCTGATGTTGGATTTGAACTCAGCTCTTCCTGACTCCTGGCCTGGTGCTCTATCCACTGTATTACTTGCCTTACCATGCTACATTTACCCTCCCCAAATGTCACTCAAGCAGTGTTCTAGGGGGTCCTGCCTTTGTCATTGTTTACCCTCATTATGGTAACACTGATCTGATTTTGCACATGCCCAGATGCAACCCTCCTTTTGCCTGACAGATGATCTTTGAGAGTTGCACTGGAGGAAAAATTCATCCCTTGAAGACCATCTAGCTGGTTAAAGGGAAGAGAATAAACATCGATATGGTGCCTACTATGTGTCCAGCACTGTGCTACGTGCTTTACAAGTATCTTGTTGGATGAGCCCTTCCGAACTTAGCCAGGTTCATCCTCGGACATCTGACCATACGGCTCATCACAAAGCTGGTATTTTATAATAAAAACATAGCCTCCAGGAAAAAGTAATATTTGCATATAATCACATTGCATGGAGGTACTTTGGATGTTTCATAAACCGCTTGTCTGTCTAGGAGGGGCGATCCTAAAGTCTTAAATCTCCCTAGTGCGCCAGGCTCTTCCATGCCCTTGGGAGGCATGTTTACCTCCTCTGAGTCTCCCACATGTTCTCATTCTGCCGGGTGTTGGTGGAGGGATCCTCTACCATGGTTGGGGCTGTTGTCAGAGCCCAAAGACAGCATTGTGGGCCAGGGGCAGAGGCTTGCTCATTGCCTGCCACGCTTCTGGGAATTGGTGATCAGGAAGAGATTCAAGGAGGTCACAGGAGGTTTTTTCCTCTTGCCTTGACTGAACAAGGGCCTTAAGGCTTCCATTTTCTGAAGTCAGGATATGCCTCACACGATCACCAGGGTCTCTTCCTGCTCTTAGAATCTGTCCCTTTTTGTTTCTTTCCAAGGTAGAGAGTGGAGCTTTCTGCTCCCTCCTCACCCACCTACAATCAGCTGTGAGTTCACATACAGGATATGTACTCTCTCTGCCCACTCCCACTTTGGCTGGGTTCAGAGACTTGGAAACACAAGAATATTTAGCTGGATCCCTGCTCTAAACGGGCAACCAGCAGGTTCTGGATGGCCTGCAGAAATTAGGGGACTGTCTGGTTTCATACTGAGGCAGACAAAGGAAGCTGGATTCTCCTTTCCAGAGGCTGTAAATCCCACCCAGGTTCCCATCTTTAGTCAGACAACTGGTGGGATTCATTTCCAGTCAGGGGAGGGCTCTTGAATCTTTATCAGTCACGCTAGTCATCTTTAGCTGTGCCGCCCCCAGCTCTGGGTGAAAGGGTGGAGCGATTTATAGAGGAGCAATTTTTTCCTAAATGACCAGGATAGGACAAAGACGCAAACACATAAATTTCCTGAGATTGGAAATTGAAAAGCAAAGACACAGAAATATTTGCTTTAAGGAGTCTAATAAGCTACGTAATCCCTTCTTCTTGGAATAACTCTGTGGCATCTAAAAATGCAGTTAATACTATAATCTTAAACAGTGGTGTGTCTGATCATTTATTTTGCTTTCTGAGTCCCTTATTTATCTTCTAGGAGATAAATATTTCTATGTTCTTTTTGTTTTCTGGTATAATCATTATTTAGGAGAGAAGATTTCTATGGTATCAATGCCTACCACTATCATATATGTATATACATATGTATATATGTATAAATATACATACACATACACGTATGTGTTCATGTATCTTTATCTCTATTTTTCTACATATCCTTCTGTGTATTTATATCAGTGGTTCTCAACCTTCCTATGCTGCGACCCTTTAATACTCATATGTGGGCATATCTGCATGTGGGCGGCCCCACCTCGAGATGGATAGAGGAGCAGTGTCTCAATTCCTAAGACCATTGGAAATATGTGTTTTCCGATGGTCTTAGGCGACCCTGTTCGACCCCCAAAGGGGTCGCGACCCAGAGGTTGACAACTGCTGATCTATATCATCCAATTACCTCCTTTTTTCTTTCTTTTCTTTCTTCCTCTTCCTGTCTTTTCCCTTCCTTCCTTCCTTTCTTCCTTCCTTCCTTCCTTCTTTCCTTCCTTCCTTCCTTCCTTCCTTCCTTCCATCCAACCTATCTACCTCCATGTATATCATCACTGTGGACACCAATTATCACTCCACACTATATAACATTATGAAGACTTCAGTTTGTTGACATTATACGCCAGTTTGCCTTTACATTAAGTGGCCCCAGCCTGCTACACTTTATGAATTGTGACTACTTTATAGTTTGCCTATCTCTATTCTTGGCTGCTGAAAGCAGGCCTTTTCCTTGCCTCCAATTTGCCACATTTAATCTATGATGTCCTCATGAAAGAGATAGCCAAATTCCCTAGAATTCTGTCTACAGTAAGATCAAATGGGCTTTCATTGAGGCCCTGAAGGAGTGAATAAAGTATGTGTGCTTTACTGAACGGACTCTGAGAAACCACAGATGTTTTATGTTTCCTTCCTGGTGGGTTCCAGTTGTCAGAGCTAAATTCTGGGTAGGCAGATTACTTGTTGCAACTACCTGTATGTAAGGTTGGATAGAACAAGTCATTGCTCACAGAAACATAGACTGTTCTAGTTGATAACAAGCAGAAGCTGGAGCTTTGAGAAGAAATGTATGTGTAGATGATGGATTCTGAATTTGGGGTCATAGACCCCCAAGGAGGTCATAGAAAGATTTCAGGGGAATTAAAATTGTATGGGAAAACCTAACCAAAAAAAAACCACCCCAAATTGCATTTTCATTTGTGCTAACCTATGGTTTCTTTGTAATTTTGTGTGTTTTATTTATGCTTTTAAAAAGCAAGGAGTCCATGGTTTTTAGCAGACTGCCAAAGGGGTCTGTAACACCCAAAAAGGCTTAAGAACTCCAGGAAGATGAGACCCTGAAGAGACCAAGAGGTAGCAGACTTTCTTATGGTCTGTTGAGAAAAAAACAATAATAAATGAAGTCAGGGGGTTAGAAGCAAAAGAGGGCTAACGCCAGAGGAGAATTCCTTATCCTTTTCATTAAAAACAGTCAAGGACAGACACCACCATATCAGGAGGGAGCAGGTTAAATAGAACAGAAAACCCAAGGTCCATTTAATGATATCCAGAGAACAAAGGTGAGAGGAAACGGAAAGCCAGATGCATTGTGCACAGACCAAAGGGTTTTTAACTCCCTTGAAAAGGTACAATTTGAGAAAGAAGTGAGAAGAAACAGTGCAATACAGAGGAAAAATGGTTCAATCAGAGGAGAGAGAATGAAGGAAAGGAAGATAAGGAAGGAAGGGAAGGGAAGGAAAGGGAAGAGAGGATGCCGCTTCATTTTTTAGTGTCCCTTTGCAGCTCCCTTCTTCATTTCATCTCCCTCCCTGCCCTGTCCAGACTGTGGTTTAAAAAAAAAAAAACCAGGGATTTTTTTGCTTGTTTTTTTTTTAATTTTTTTCCAAAAGCTGCAGTCTCTGCAGCCTGGAGGGAGACAGAGCTTGAGAAGAGAAGGCACACAGGCCTACTTAATCAGAAGAGCCTGCCCATGGGGGGCTGATGGCGAGGGTTCTGGGAGGCAGGCTCCAGGAGAGCCGTTGGATCCTTTGGGGGATGGGGGATGTGTTTGACACCTCCCTGCCAACACTTTGACTCTGGCCAGTAGGCTCTGCTTAGACTGGGCTTTAAAAATCCTGAAACCTGAACCAAACATAGGGTCAATGTCAGGAAAGCTCCCTTTGGGAGGGGAAGGAACCATTGAGATAATTAGGGAGAGGGTGTCCGGCAAAGCATAGCCAGGGCCCAGAGGGCTCTTAGCTCTGGTCTTTACTGCTCTGTTCTCACTTCCTTGGGAAGGAGCCCTCTTTTCTTCTTTTAAATTTTACATTTTTATGGTTATCTTTTGTTTTCACATGACCTTCTCTTCCAAAAGTATCCCTCCTCCCTCTTCTACCCAGGTAGCTGTCATTTATAGCAAAGAATACAACAATTAATTACATGTAGGAACTTGGGCAAATCACAAGTTTTCTCACTTGTAAAATGAATGGCCATTGATCTGTGATCCTGTAAGAAGAAAAAGGGCCGCTCCTCCAAAAAGTATAACCAAAGTAAGAATCACAGATCTTCAGAATTGAAAGAGAATAAATCCCTTGCAATTGCTGGCCATCTGAGTTCAGATCCTGTGTCGGACATTTACTGGCTATGTGACACTGGACAAGTCCTTAATTAATGGGGTACATAATAGCACCTGCCTCTCAGGCTTGTTGTGAGACAATACAGGGTGTCCCAAATGTCTCAGTGCAATTTAAAGTTTTATTTATAGAGACTCTATGTATGTAAAGCACTTTGTGATCCTTAAAGTACGATATTAATGCTAGTTGTGGCTAATGGCTAAGGCCATCTCAGAGGCCACCTAGTCTAACCAGTAGGGAAAGGGACTGGCTAGGGACAGGGCTGATTTCTATATCAAAGCGAAGGGCTGATTCTGTCACTGACCCTCCCCTTTCTAGGACAGGAACAAAGGGGAGGTTCTGACCCATTGCAGCTTGAGCCAACTAAATCATGACAGATGCCCATTCGTCTCCCATCCTCTCAAAGGAGTGGTCAATGGACATGTTGCAGAAGAGAGAGAAGACTCAAAGGGTCTGCAACCCTATTATCTCATTGAGTTGAAGTGCAAAGTCCCCTACATGTGTAATATCCAGAGAAGTGAGTCAGTGAGCCTTTATTAAACACTCACTGTATGCTAGACACTGGGCTAAATACTGGGGGTGTAAAGAGGGGAGAAATACATGATCTCTGCTTTCCAGGAGCTCACCTGTAATGGAAGAGGCAAACGTAGAAATAACTAGGTCTGTACAAGACAGAGACAGACACATCCAGCTTTTCCCTGTAAACATGCACATGAACCATAATCACGCCTCCATGTGAGGTATGTAACATACCAGGATTGATATATTGATATTGCCCATCTTGGGGCTACATATGTGATGAAGTATTTGAGATAGAAAGATCAAGTCAAGCCCCTCTTTCTTCTTGCAAGGAGAGTCCGTGGTAACCCCTGTAGTGGTTTTGGAGACCAAACACTTTCAGGCACCCTTTTCCACAGATCAGGAGTGCTTTCTGAAATGTGAAAGCTCTCGTTTCACGGGCTTCACAGCATCTCCCTTTGTTCTTAAAACTGTTCTTGGAGCAGCTTTGAACCTTTGAAATTTGGGACCTGCTGGTCCCCCTTGCATCTCAAAACAATCACGGCACACAGCACGCACACCTTTTAAGAAACCGCGTGACTGCCATCTCCCAAATGCCAGCCCTGGCCAGGGTGCTGGTGCATTTTATTTATTAATTTAAGAAGATTAGTTTGAACTTTCCCTTCTGCTCTTAGTAAGGAGAGACTCTTAGAGTATCTCTGCATGACAGCTTTTATTTGCCTGTGTATTTTAACCATTTGCCAAAAGAAAATGGGTCAATTCGTCACTAGCCCCAGGACTCTTTGCAAGAACAGTCTTAATCATTTGAAATACTAATTGATACTTTGAAGCCCAGGCTTCTTTCTAGAGATTTGAGCCGTCTGAGTTCTCCCCAAATATTCGGGTTTCCCATTAACTCTAGGCCAGTGGCTCTCAACCTGTGGGTCATAACCCCTTTGGGGGTAGAATAATCCTTTCACAGGGGTTACAGGGGTCGCCTAAGATCATTGGAAAACACCACATTTCCGATGGTCTTAGGAACTGAGACACGGCTCCTCTATCTCTCTCCAGGTGGGTCCGCCCACATGCAGATACGCCCACATAGAGTATTAAAGAGTCACAGCAGTAAGAAGGTTGAGAACCACTGCTGTAGGATCATATTGCTTTTACTTTGGGAAATAATGGCTCAAGAACTCCAGATTTTTAGAACTGGAAGGTGTCTGAGTCTTACCTAATCCAGCTTGTCTCCTTTTGAATCTAAGGGAACTAAGGCCCAATAGTGGCTGAGACTGGCAGAAAGTCATACAGAGAGCTGCCCCAGCCCTCCCCACTCAGATTCTGATTCCCTTTCCTGGACCTGATCTTGCCTCCTGGAAACTTAATATTTCATATTTTTAACGCCTTTATCAATGGGAAGGAAGGTGGGAGGGCAGAGGCTGTCCTTCTTTCTAAGCAGTTTCTAAGACCAGAAAAAAAATAGATTGGTTTTATAATCTTCATGTTTTCTTTTAAATTAGTTGCTAATTAGATACCACCATGTTCCCCCAAGGAATCTGATGAACAGGCTTCAGGACATTTGGCTGAATCCAAGCCAAGGGAAGAGGAGACCCTGGCAGAGCTGCCCCTGCCTCATTCTCAGCCAGTCACCTCCCGGGGCCCTGCAGGACAGGAGCCAAGTCAGGAGGCAGCTTCAGACAGACCGTCTACACATGAACTAGAGGATCATGGTAAGAACTCAGGACTTTATTTGCATCATAAGGTCATATATTTTTAGAGGTAGAAGGGACCTTTGAGGTCATCACGCCCAACTCCCTCATTTTTCAGAAGAAGAGACTGAGACACAAGGCTTTTGTAGCTAAAGAGTGTTTGGCTCCAAGGCCAGCACCCTATTTGTTAGCCCGTGGTAGTTTTCAAAAACCATGAACGCTCCCTTGGGATGGTGACCTTGTAAAATGGTTTCCCCGAGCACGACCTTATCTTCCCAGAGAAACTGTGAGATGAATATGTGAATTCTGCTTATTGTCAGTGAGAGGGAGGGGGATGGCTTATCTGTGGTAAAAGAACAAAGATTTCAGTCAGACTTGTTTCTTTTTTTTATGCTAACTTTCTTTTTATTTATTTTTAACAAGTGTCATTTATCTTTTTGTCCCTTCCACCTCCTTGACCCACCCTTACTGGAAAAGAAAAATAATCCTTGTAACAAAGTGCACGGTCTTGCAAAACAAATTCTTGTGTTGGCCTTGTCCAAAACCCTGTTTTTCCTCTTATTCTGTATGTTTAATCCGTCGTCTCTTAGTCAGGAGGTGGCTATCATTCTTCGTCATTGGACCTCTGGAATTGTGAATGATCATTGTGTTGACCAGAGCTCTTAAGTCTTTCAAAATTGTTTGTTTTCATGGAATTATTGTTACTGTCTAAATTATTCTCCTGGTTCTGTTCACTTCACTCTGTATCGGTTCATAAGAGTCTTCTCAGGCTTCTAAGAAATCCCTTTCATCATTTCTTATGGCACGATAGTGTTCCATTACATTCTTATACCACCATTTGTTCACCAATCCCCATAGATTGAAGTGTGTCCATAACAGTAGACAGGATTTAGGAAATGCTTATCCTGGTGGGATGTGCCATAGAATATCATCCTCATGTAATGGCAGCAGCTCAGAACCTGGAAATACTGTAAATATCTACATCTTGGCCTTATCTGCTTTGAAAATGGCTTCTATAACATCTACACTTTTAAAAAAGAAACTAGGAAATCTCTCTAACTTAAATTGCTACTTAAAAATAAGTAAAAATAAAGTTAATAGGGGAAAAGGAAACAAATCTGCCCGAGACCTTTGTTCTTTTTATCACAGATAAGCCACCACCCTCCCCTCGCTGATAGTGGTGAGAGAGTCAGCCTCAAAACCAGGTTCACGTCTTGTTTCTGACACGAACTGGCTGTGTGACCTTAACCCTTTGGTGCTCTAAGTAACCATCTGAGAATAGAAGCTGCAGAGAAAGGGCTTGCCTCCTGGAAACTTAATATTTCATATTTTTAATGCCTTTATCAATGGGAAGGAAGGTGGGAGGGCAGAGGCTGTCCTTCTTTCTAAGCAGTTTCTAAGACCAGAAAAAAAATAGATTGGTTTTATAATCTTCATGTTTTCTTTTAAATTAGTTGCTAATTAGATACCACCATGTTCCCCCAAGGAATCTGATGAACAGGCTTCAGGACATTTGGCTGAATCCAAGCCAAGGGAAGAGGAGACCCTGGCAGAGCTGCCCCTGCCTCGTTCTCAGCCAGTCACCACCAGAGAAAGGGTATTGGTAGGGGGTGATTCCACTATACACTTGGACTTCCTCTACCATACCTGGTCTCTTCATCCTCCAGCCCTGACATGCACTCATTGGAAGTGCCTTCCACATTGTCCTCTGATTCTCTGATTGGGAGGCCCCTCCCGGAACCTCCGTTCAAGAAGGAAGCTCAGACCAATTGTATCTCATTCTTCTCTAGGCCATACTTTACACAAGTCTTCATCTGCTAAAACCCGGACATCCTGTACCTTTGTCTTTTCCTGCCTCCCTTCCACCACCATTCCTTCAGAAATCCTCTTATTTCATCAGAATGTAAGCTTCCAGAGGACAGAGGAGGTCTTTCTTTCTGCTTCCAAACTCTTAGTGCAGTGCCTGGTACATTGGCACTGCTTCTTGCCTAGATGACTGCCTGGGAGTTCCCAGCACCAAAGACATCACGGGTCTAGCCCACATTGCATATCTTTAACCTGAAGATATGTAACTTGGCTGTGGAGATCAGTGGAGGGCAGGTAACTCATTCTGTCCCCTCCTTAGGGGATGAATGGTCCAAGTGGGATCATAAGGTCAGAGATCTGTTTGTCAAGTGAAAGCAAAATAAAATAATTCATAAACTTGGCCTGGGGTGAACAGCCAGCCCAGGTCTAGGACCTAGAGCCAGAAGGGAACCTTACTGATCATCTAGCCCATTTTGTAGGTGGGAAAACTGAGGTGCAGAACGGTTGAATAACCTTCCCAAAGTCCAAAAGATAATAGGTGGTAAGTCCCATGACTGTAAGGTCAATAGTCTTTCAAATACAGGAGCAGAGACTGAGAGAAGCCAGAGGGTTTGGGTTTGGATGGCAGCTCAGCTTCTTGTTCTCTGTGTGTCTTTGCATATCTCACTTCATCTCTCCAGAGCTCAGTTCTCTCATTTGTAAATGAAGGAGTTGGCCTAGCTGACCTCTAAGGCCCCTTCCTTCTCTGAATTCTAAGTCTGGATGCACTGTCTAGCTAAGCTCACATTCACACCAGAGGCCCACTCCCTCCTTTGCTTTGGCTTGGTAAACTTAGCCTGTTAGTTTTTTGTCAAAGGTGATGGTCTCTTCTTTAACTATAAGGAGACTAGAGCGGGAAGACCTTCGGGTTGCAGTTTGTGGCTTCCAAAAATGATATATCGGGAAAGCAATCTCACAAGATGCATTATTGATATACAGATATGTACATGAAGTGAATTCATATCTTAGAACTTTCTCAGTGTTTTATAGAGGTTGCTCTATGTTTAACGTTATTATTTATGATTTTTTTTCCAAAATTAAATCTTGGGTCAGTAACACTGGCTAGTGATCCTCTCCCTGTTAGAACCCAATATTAAAAAGGTAAAAAAATTGCATGGGAAGTTGATGTGGTTGACTTGTACTCTTGGAGGGTAGAACCCTCTGTAGGCATATGAAGAAAGAAAGGACAGTTATTATTATTATTGTTGTTGGTCCTTTGTTCTTGAATAGGACCAATGACATGACAACACTGCCATTTTGACTTGAGCATGACTTGTCTATGAGTGGGGCAGAGCTGAGAAAAGTCTCACTGTCTCCTCCAGAGTCAATGAGACATTGAAGAACAAGTCTACAACTATAGGTATTAGATGTAGAAGGGCCAACCATCTCCTCAAGATTTTTCTCTTCTGTCGACCCCCACTAAAGCCATAATCATCGTAGGCTAGGTACTTAGCACTTGTTATTGAGACTATGGCGGTGACTTCCTGCATCCAGTCTTTCCCTTCTCCAGTCCATCCTTCACCCAGGTGTCACATTGAGAGTCCTAACATACAGGCTTGCTGCCATGTTACTCCTTGGTGGAGTCTCACCAACATTAGGAGAGAATGTATATTTCTCTGCCATTTAAAGCCTTCCACAGTCTTTCTGGGCTCATTTACCATTACTCTGTCCCACTCACCATGCATTCTAACCAAACTCTCTTACTCTTTTCCACACAGAACATTGGTTTCCCCTGCTGCCTCTTTACACAGGCTGTCCCCTATCCCTGAGTTGCCTTCTAATGCTACTTAACTCTGGCCCATAGAATCTCTAACTTCCCTCAAAACTCAGCTCAGACGCTGTCCTCTCTTAAGAGAGGCCCATTGGATCCCCTCAATTGCAAGTTCCCTTCCCCTAGAAATTACTATATATGTGTTTGTTTTTTACATAAATATGCATATGTACATATACACACACCTGTAAATACATACTTGTATATAATATATACACAACCATGTACACACATGCACACATGTGTGCACATACACACACACAATTTACTTTTCTATGCATAGCTTGTTTCCCCCAGTTGAACATAAGCTCCCTGAGGGCACAGAATTTTTGTTTTTCCTTCCCAAACCTAGTACCTAGCATTGTGCCTGCCACATAGTAGACACTTTCCTTTCTCAATTGAATCAAATCCTTCATGATTTAGAATTAAGTGTAATTCTAGAATCAGGGGATTGAACTAGATATCCGATGGCCACTTGGATCCTTATTTGTTACTGTACTTCAACGGCTTTTTAATGTACAATTGTAAGTGACAAGTTGTTTGACCTGTTAGCTTTTGTCTCCAGATTCCAATATAATAATTACTGAGTTTGAGAGAAATAAACTGTCAGAGGGAATAGTTATTAACTTGAGGGGTATCTGTCAACTCTTTGTCTCTACTGGCTTTTCTAGAGCAAACAAAACACATTTAACTGAACGAAACTAAGAGAAATTAGAATTATAATAGAAATAAGGAATTCATGCAGTTGATCAGGATGAGAATAGAATCTGTTGGAAATGTAATAGGAAATAATTTTTCTTTTTAAGAACTATAAAGTTGGTGTAACAAGTGCCGTGTGTGTAAGTATTTTAATTTAATTATGAGCATTCAGCTCATCCATTACTAAAGTCTGGGGAAGAAAACCCAACAGTTTTGTTTGATAATTAATAAGAATGATGAAGAGGTACAAGCTATGGGTGATTGTGTATCTCAAGCATGAAATGAGACTTCTGCAAGCTAGGGAAATCCACAGCAGTTAGCTACAGATCCCCTGCCTTTTGGGAAGGTCACTTTTCAGCCTGCTAGTCTGCCCAAGGACATTTTTCTTTGGCATGTTTCAATGTGTGTAAAGGACTTTTTTAGTCTTTATAATTATCCTACCCTTTCTGGTTTGGGAAATCCTTTTCAGTTTCACTTTACTCTCTCTTTTGGGTTTCCCCTCCAGGCTGTGAGTCAGTTACAGGGGAAAAATCATAGGATGAAGCTCATGCATTTAAATTTGGGACACAGTACGCAACAGTTGTTTCATTGCATCCCATTAGAGATCAAAGTAGCTGTTATAATCAAATAAGACAGAGCCTTTAGAACTTTAAAGAAATCATAAATATTTAAATCCCTTTATAGATGCTGTTGGCAATTTGTACATTAATTTTAAACAGACCCCTGAAATCAGTGTATCACCATTTCACTCTAGCCCTGTAGCAAATGGTTGAGTTATGGAGATTTATTCCCTCCATGTTGGGAATGGGAGAGCTGCTGAGAAATCTGGAACTTGTAGGTTCAAAGCATGGCTCCTTAAAGCCAACTCTTCAGATGTCCACCATTACTGTGGAGTGGTCTGTTGATTCCCAGCCAGCCGGCCTTAATGAGCTCTCCCTTCATGTTAGTCATTTCAACAGCTCTTCAGACACATTTCCTGCTGACCTTTGCTCAGTGGACAGCTGTGCACTTAGAGGGTAACATGTGTCACCAACTTCTGGAGAACCCCATATCTTCTTGACTTTCTGGGAGCTGTCTGAAACTGATGTGACCTTTCCCAGCAAAACATCAGCAGAAGAATTTTGCTTGAAATGGAAAGCAAATGGCAATTTTGGCTTTGTTGAGTGATGTGCCAAACTTTCTTTTAGGAAGGGAAATACCTAATACTAATCAATGAGTCCAATTCCCAGTCATTGATTAACTGAGTGAAATCAAGAGGAGGAGGTTGAAACAGGCTGGTAGGGGATAAAGATGGTTAATGATGTTGTTAATAATGTTGAGTTCCAGACTGAGTAAAAACAGAAGGTAGTGTTTCCAAGGCTTCTTTGGGAATGAAAATTCATTCTTGAGAAATGATGGGTTAAGTGTTTTTATTTCCCTCCTTCTCCACAGCAATACTTAGTTCAGTTCAGTTCAATTCAATTAGCATTTGTTAAGTGCTCCTCTACTGCAAGGTCTTATCATAGTTGGGGGAGGAGGGAAGGCGAGGGGATATAAAAATATGACAAAAAAGGCTCCTTGGCCTCATGCAGCTTATGTTGTAGGTGTGTTCATGGTGCTATGTTCATGGTGTTCCAATATACCATGGACCATAATTTAGAGCCAGGAGAGAACAATCCAACCCTTTCCTCTTGCCAATAAGAGAGGTTAAACTCAGGAGCTGAGAGGTTAAATGATTTACCATCCCAGGTTTCACATGTAGTAAGTGGATAAAGGAATGATATGATTCCTGGTCCCCTGACCTCAAAGTCCAGTGGTTTTTCCATTCTACCATTTATACCAATAAGTAAATATAACATAATTTGAAGAGGGACGAGGGATTACTAGCGCTAATAAAGGCTTCCTCTGGGAGCTGGTGCCTACACTGAGCCTCAGAGGAAGCTGCGGATGGATGCTAAGATTCTAAGAGGTCAGGAAGGGGTGTATTCCAGGGATGGAGAAGGGGGGGACAACCTATGCTAAGGCAGGAAATGGGATGTTGCATTCAGAGACTGACAAGCAGGCTGGTTCAACTAGAATACAGAATGTGTGAAGGGATGGGCCATAGCAAAAGTCGTCTTCAAAATACAGAAACTCAGGGTCCTTAGAAGTCAGTCCAGAGGTTCTTAACTTTTTGTGTCATGGACTTCTTTGGCGGTCTGGTAAAGCCTGTGAGCCCTGTTTTAGAGTAATGTTTTCAGATTCATGAAAATAAGATGAATAGGGTTACTGGAATACAGCTATCAAAATACTTTAAAAAAAGCAAATTCATGGAAACAAGTTGAGAATGCCCAGCTTAGAATCTACTGAAGGCATCCCAGCTAGACTGTCAGTCGGAATGAATCTCAGTGCATTTAATTACTCGTTCATAATGTATTTAAGGTGTAGGGGCAGGGAGTGATAGAAGTGGGCTAGAACATGGCCACTGCCTCTTGGTTCTCGCCCCTTCCTGCTTCTTCCACATTCAGAGGCCACCACTCCTTGTTCCCACTTTTAATCCCAAGGCCTGATAGGACAGGGGGAATGTCTTGCCCAGATGGGCCCTTTCTGTCGTACACCAGGATTCTGCCCTTGCCTGCCTTTTACATTTTTGGCCAATTCATGTCCCTTGTGTCAGGCAGAGAGGGATGAGGGTGGAAGAATAAGCCCAAGACTGGTGTCAAGGACCAGGGACAGGAAAAGGAGAAAAACCAACAAGTGGGAACCCTCTTTTGCCAGACTCCTCCTGGCTTCTACCTCTCTGGCATTTTAGCCAGAGTCCATGAGTGATTTGTATCTATGTAAAACTTTCAACTAAATGTTCTAAAGGGAGGAAGGGGGATATCCTAGATAAATTAATCCATAGGTAATCCCCAAACCTCATTTTTCAAAATTTGTTTTCCTGCAGTCTACATGCTATCACTCTTTTCCATGTTTGGTTTTGTTTCCTTTTTCCCATTGTCCACTCCATTGGTTACAACCCTTCTATACAACCAGACTAATGTGAATGTGAAAGGATTTGCATATTCTATACTTGACTGCATGTCACCATGGGTGTGGAGGGGGCAGAGAGGGAGGGGAGAAAACTTGAAATTCAAGGGACTCTGGAACTGAATCTTGTAAACTAAAAGTAAATAAACAAATCAATTTAAATAAAAAAATTTATTTTCCTTTAAAATTTATTGTTAATTTTTTTTAGCATTTGGTTTTTTAAAATTTGATTTCTAAATTCTCTCCCTTCCACCCCTCCCCCCCATTGTTAAGGCAAAAATTTGATGTCACTCAAACATGTGAAATCTTACAAAACATTTTCATATTAGCCATGTGGAAAAAAAAGCAAGAAAAACGAAGTGAAAAAAATTATGCTTGAATCTGCATTCAGGGACTTCTGGGCCAAGAAGGCAGAGTGAAGAAGGAGTCCCCTGAAGCCTTTGCAAATTCCCCTCCCAGTAACTAGAAAACTGCCTCAGAATTCACCTAGGAGCAGGGAAGCAGCTGATCAACCTGGCAGGAAAGGTCTGTCTCACTGGGATGAAAGGGGAATGAGGTCCAAAGAAGCAGCAGCCACCCTCACAGCAGGGGGCCTGTAGCAGGGCTCCACACCTGGGGCAATCCACCAGTGAGGCTGAGCCCTCTTGCAAACCTGTAGCCCCCCAGCAAGTGAACAGTCTTTGAAGTGCATCGAGGCTCAACACCATCCCCAGCACAAAACACTAGCAATGCCTTGACCCCATTGCTGACCACCCTAAGGCCGGCCATCATCTGGACTCCCCCTGTGAGACTTACCAGCAGAGAGGTGCCATTTCCATTGCAACCCTGTCACATGGCCCCACCTCTGCAACAGGCCAGCATCTAACTCCCACACCCAAGGGAAGCCAACAGGGAGGTCACCTCCCCCCAAAGTACAAGCCAAAAGGGAAAGCCCACTCTCCAGAGGAGGCAAGCAGCTAAGCCCTGAAGCCCAATGAAAGCCAGCAGTAAGACCCAGAGCCCCAGCACAAAAAACTGGGGACAGTACAGGACAAGAGCCCAACTCTCATATGAAAATACGAAGTCACAAAAAAAGGCAGAAAAATTAAGCAAACAACAAACAAACAAAAAGAACCTGATTATATAAAGTGACTACAGCGATAGGGAAGATCAAGACATAAACTTAGAAAAGGACATGTCAAAATGATTGTATGTGAAGCCTCAAAGAAAAATGTAATTTGGTCTCAGGCCCCAGAAGAATTCCTAGAGGAGCTTAAAAAGGATTTTATTTTTTTTTATTTTTGTAATTTTTAAAATTTTATTTTAGTTTACATCATTCATTTCCACAAAATTTTGAGTTACAAATTTTCTCCCCATCTTTCCCCTACCCACAGCCCCACAGCCCCAAAACAGCCATTCCAGTGTATTCTCCCTCCCCCAATCTATTCTCTCCTATGTCTTCCCCCCTCACCCCTCTGATTTTTCGGTAGGGCAGGAAGGATCTCCCAACCATAGTGCCTGTGTATCTCAAGTTTCAGTTGGATGTAGTTAATAATAATAATAATAATAATAGTAATTGTGTATATCTATCTATCTATCTACATATATATATACATACATATATATTTTTAACATTTGATTATAGAACTTTAGATTCTAGATTCTTTCTCTTCCTCCCTCGTCACCCAGCCCCACTGGAAG
>CM053581.1:553844744-553869167 GCA_028627135.1 Pseudochirops cupreus | reverse complement strand
AGTTTCTGCCATACTATGTTCCAATTTTCCCAGCAATTTTTGTCAAATAATGAGTTCTTATCCCAGAAACTGGGGTCTTTGGGCTTATCAAATAGTGTATCACTATAATCATTGATGATTGAGTCTTTTGTACCCAACCTATTCCATTGATCCACTACTCTATCCCTTAGCCAGTACCAAGCAGTTTTGATGACTGCTGCTTTGTAATACAGATTAAAATCTGGTGCGGGTAGGCCACCTTCCCTAGCATTTCTTTTCATTAATTGCCTTGATATTCTGGACTTTTTGTTCTTCCAAATGAATTTTGTCACTATTTTTTCTAGTTCTGTATAGTAATTTTTGGGTAGATTGATTGGTCCCATAAGCTATTAATGTTGCATTAGTATTTTTCTGATTATGTACAAATGAACTGCATTTAAAAAATTCTAACAAAACCAACTTCTCCCAAATATGCCTTACATTATTCTCTCTGTGTTTAATTCACCAAGTGTTTGTTAAATGTCTTCTATATGCAGAGCACTGTGCTGGGAGCTGGGTAAGATTCTGAGTCAAGGGAATAGTAATCTGTGTCCTCACGGCACTTATAGTAGTGGAACCTAAAGAATTTCAAAGAGCAATAAAACATGCACAGGTCAATATTCTACAAAGTACCATGTCATTGGTCCTTTTTGAGAACCGTGGATGAACAACAACAGTATACAAGTGCATAAGAAGATTACAGAGATGAGGTCTGATGGGGAAAAATTAATTACTTAATAGAATTGATTGGAAAGATAGGGTGAGGGGTGGCTAGGTGATGCAGTGAATAGAGCATTGGCCCTGGAGTCAGGAAGACCTGACTTCAAATCTGGCCTCAGACACTTAACACAGAAACTAGCCGTGTGACCTTGGGCAAGTCATTTAACCCCAATTGCCCTCCAAAAAGCAAAAAATAAAAAAAGAAAGAAAGATAGGGTGGCATGAGACTGGAGAGCTTTGAATGCCAGGCAAAGAAGGTCAAATTTTACCTTAGTGGATAATATGCCACCGTTGAAGAGTTTGGAATAGAGTAACTACTGTAGTAAAAATACTGTAGTAAAAAATGAACTACGAGTATTCTTAATTCCATTTTGCAGATGAGAAAATTGAGGCTTAGAGAGAGTTGATGCCCTGTTCATAGTTGCATCATGTTTGGCTCACCCAGCTCATCTTCTAGGCTATTTGTCCTTCAATCAAAATATCAGTGCAGGGACATGGGGCCCAAAAGGACATTTAGAATCCTCAGAGATGAAGACAAATGTTTCTTAGTTGTCCTGTGTGGTTGGCTTGTTTGCATGCAGGTATGTATGTGTTATCTCTCCCGTTAGACTGTAAGCTCCTGGAGGGGAAGGATTGTCTTTTGCCTTTCTTTGTATGTCCTGTCCTTAGCACTGGCTTGGTGCAGTACCTAGCACATATAAAGCAATTAATAAGTGTTTATTGGCTGAGTCATGGACACCAAATATTAAAATGTATAGAGATGTTTAGGGAGGAGTTTGAGGAGACAACCTGTGAGCTAGCTCCAGAGGAGTCTCTCAGACAGGAGCATAACTTGTACCCACAGGGAAGTCCGAGGGTGCTGCTGGGCAGAGGTACTCAGGGCCTAATGCAGTACGAAACCTGCAGTTTTATAGACTCATAGATTATCAGAGGTGGAAGGAAGAGATGTTTTTCTCGTTGCACTGATTTGACATCTGAAGAGACTAGACAGGTCAGCCTGATGACTGAATCCATAAGATGACATTTAACAGGTACTAATGTAAAGTTCTACACTTCACAGGTTCAAGAAGTAGGCCTGGATGGCAGTTTGTGTGAAAAAGATCTGGGGGCGTAAGTGGACTACAAGCTGACTAAGTCAGCAGGATAATTAGGATGAAAAAAAACAACCAAGACCTTCTTGAAAGGGCTTCACACATAAATGTAATTATATCAGAGAGGATGACTCTGTCACATAATGGTTCCTTCTTCCTGCTTTGCCAAGGAAGTCAAAAGGGACATGGTAGGGCTACCAACTCAGCTGAGGCCAGCCTCTTATCAGCATTATCAGTTAAAGGAGAATGAACAGAGCAACTTAAGTCAAATCAACAAGCATTTACTGAGGACCTGTTGTTGTTCAGTCATATCCCACTCTTTGTGACCCTAACTGGGGTTTCTTGGCACAGATGCTGGGGTGGCTAACCATTTCCTTCTTCAGCTCATTTTACAAATGAGGAAGTGATGCAAACACAGTTAAGTGACTTGTCCAGGGTCACACAGCTGGTAAATGTCCGAGGCTGGTTTTGAACTTGGGAAGAGGCATCTTCCTGATTCCCAGCCCAGTGCTCTATCCACTGGCTACCCCTATTGAGGGATAGATACTGTGCTAAACACTAAGGATAGAAAGAAATGTAAAAACAATCCCTTTTTAACATACAGCCAAATAATCATGATGAAGGGGAGTCACCTGGAATCCATGAAGTTGGTTTAAAAAAATAGTAACTATTTCAATATAACTGGCTTCCTTGGTCATCTTATGTATTTCCCCCCACATTTAAAAACATCATTCTGAGGAGGGGCCTCCAGGCTCCATCAGACTGATGAAAGGGTCTATAACACCAAAAACTTTAAGAACCCCTGCTGTAGACTCATGCTCAGCTTGGGGAGATGTTTGCCTCTAAGAGGTTTGAGGAAACTGAAGTTGACTAAGAAGACACAGATCTCCCAACTCACGTTCCCTCTGGAGCCTCTGTTTACTGAGTGAAAAGACAGACCCACACTCTTTAGGGTGTTTTCCTTCCCCCCCCCCCCTTTTTGGCCTCCTGATATATTTGAATTCCTGTGACTCAGATGTGGGTGTCATCTTTGTATTACATCACTAGGAGTTTTTTCTGAGACTGTTTTGCCAGATTGTATTTAACAAGGAAAGTCAAGGAATTCTGCAAAGGAAAAAATAGTGGAATGGTAGCCCAAACCCATCTGCTTGGCTGTCTGCTCCAGTCATGTGTGATGCATTCATCCACCTGCTGCAGAACCACTGGGGAGTGGTTGGAATCCGTACTCTGGGAAATGGGCTTTTTATTGAAGACTCAATCAGTGCATGTTCGGAGTGATGGATTGCACACATTCAGTGGCTTGTCTCTGTCTCAGAAGATTGTATATCAGATGACTCAAGTTTTTTCATTGACCTAGAAGGGGCTCAGGAGGCCCTCAAGTCTTCTCCTCCTACCCTCCACCCCCTGCCATTTTACAGATGAAGAAACAGATCTGGACAGATAGTAAGCACCAGAGGTAGAATTTGAATTTTTAACACAGTTACAGGCATTTTTAGTTTTAAAAACTATAAATGTGTCTTTATACCAAAACCGGCTTTGTATGAGTGGATATCATCAGGAAATTTAAAGAGACAAGAAAGCAAAAGCCGTAATAACCCACATTCTGATAAAGAAGCAAACAAAAGCACAAATATGTTGAGGATTTGCCTCCAACTCGAGTTTATGTCTCGTGACCCTGATGTGAAGTGTGGGTTATGTTACTAAATTTAAAATGTGTTTTATGGTTCCCACAGAATTACAAGGATATTCTTGAATTTTTAAAGCAAAGCTATTTGAATGGTATGCATCGGAAGCAATAAGCATTGGAACTGCCTCTGAAACTGTGATGTAAAATTAAATTAGAGTCTCAGAAGATGTGACCTGGGACAAGTCTCTCCACCTTTCTGTGACTCAGTTTCCTCATCGGCAAAATGAGAAGATTGGATTTGACAGCCTCCAAAGTAAATCTGTGATGCTATGATCCTATAATCTTGTCTTATGTTAGAGGGAAAGATGAAAATTGTGAACATCTGAGGAAGTAAACTATGTGGCATCCATAAATACTCACGGAAAGCAGTCTTTTCTTTCTCAGTATTTAAATTCACAGAATCTCAAAGCTTGTGTGGAATGCAGATGCCATGTTGTGCAGAAGTTCTCAAGTGTGGTTTGGGGAAGCTTGGGGGTCCCCCAAAGGTGGTTTCAAGTGGCCCACAAGATCACAGTTATTTTCAGACTAAGATGTTTTCATTTCTATTGCTGTAAATATCGATAGCTTTAACACACATAAACAGAAACTCTTTGGGGTCCTCTACGTTTTCAAAAGTGTAAAGGGATCCTGAGACTCAAAGTTTAAGAGCTATTGATCTTGTGCAATATATGCCTCTGCCCTAACTGTATCATTTCAGATCATTTTATTTTTAACCTTATTGCTCAAGTGTGTCTAGTAAGTCTATCCTGACATAGAAAAGCTATATTATCTACTCAGTGAATGAGGCCCATTATTGTAAGGCTCAGACTGGGAAAGGACTTTGATTTTTAAGGCAGATTTACAGAATCTCTGAATCTGTGTCCATAAAGATCAATTTTCTATCCTTAATGAAGTTCTCTCCCTCAGCACCACTCTACCCTCCACCCCCAGATACATGCATAAAATAAAATTGGAATCTGACTCAGTCTCATCAATCAGGCTTTTCCTTTTAAGTCATTTTCAGTTATTATGCTCAAGTCTTGACTGGAAGAAATGAGGGTTTAGGATGGATTTGGACATTATCATTATAAGCTCTTTTAATTCCCTTTGCTGCAACTTCATATGTTATGAAAACATCTCCAGTTCAAATGCCACTAATTTCAGCCCTAATTTGTCTGTACAACATTAGTGGATCCAGAAAACAAAACAAAACAGGCTCATAGGAGGGACAGGGGGACATCCTTTGTAGAACATAATCTGTTTTTCCAGTCACTAGAATAACCAGTCACCAGAAGTCTTGTGAATTAGGGGTCACCTAGAACAGTGTGTGTGTATGTGTGTGTGTGTGTGTGTGTGTGTGTGTGTGTGTGTGTGTGTGTGTGTGTGTGTGTGTAAACAGTCATACTATAAAGCCACAAGGCAATGCAATAAGAATAGCACTGCATTCTGGAGTTAGAGAATTTTGGATTCAAATCTTGCCTCTGCTTCTTCTGACACAGTCAATTTCTTCATCTAGGAAATAAAGGTTTAAATAAATGACCTCTGAACTTCCTTACCACTGTTTATTTAGGATCCTAGGATTCTGAGGCACTTGCAATTGAACACAGCAGAAGATAATCACGTGAATCCATGGTTCCATTCTTGAGGGTTAAAAAGTAAATAAAACTCTGTGTGATCTTCGTCTTTGCTTTTGCTATCAAAGGAAGCCTTTTTCAGTTCTGCTTCCCCCAATTCCCAAGATGCCTTTGTACAGTGAATAGGACACTGCCTTTGGCTTTAAGTGTGATCTCTGTCACTCAGGCATATTATGATGAACAAGTTACTCTGAACATCAGCTTCCTAATGTGTAAAATGGAGATGGTAACACACTATCTCCTTCAGAGCTGGTGCCATTTAAATTCCCAAGTACTCTATGAAGAGGAGCTATGACAATGTGCTGTGTACATAAGATCCAATTCCTTGGATTTTGCCAAGTACTTTATACCACTAGTACTGTATTCCAATCTACATTATAAATATTGTATATATATGAATATATAAATATTGTAAAGTAGAAGGGCGGGGGAGATATTTGCCATGGCACCAGGAAGTAAAGACATTAAAGGACCGAGCATGTCTTTTGTTCTATAGCTCCTATTCCAAACTCCTTTTCACGTTGACTGAGTAGATGCCTAGGGCAATTGGCTACTGCTTCCCTCAGGATTCTAGGAGTATCACTGGGAGGTTGGGAGTGTTTTTCTAGTCCTTTTAGTTCACAAGTGCCCAACAGTATACTTCCCCTATTGATTATTAATTGCCAAAATTAGCTAGCCAGACTTAATTAGCTTCTAGAAATAGGTATTTATTAAGGAGGTAGAATGCCAACAATTGGTACAAAAACATCCCTCCAAACCATGAATATACTTCTCTTCCCATAAGTTAGATTCCAAGGGAACATGGGCTCAAACTTAGAGAACAAAGGAGCTCACAGCTCTTGGTTGCCAGAAATCTTTCCTCCTTTGATGGAGACACCCCATGGACAAGGTGTGCCCCAACTTTCTCTGAGGCTCCTTGTAGAGTCCTGAAGCTGCCTTTCTTCAATACTGGAGTTCGTCCTCCACCACAGATACAGACACTGCTGCCAGCCACTGTTGCTCTAGGGATGCTGGCATGTTGATGAAAAGTCTAAATCCTCTGACCCTTTGAAGTTCATAAAGTCATCCTTTGGTCACCAGAGGTGAGAAGGGTCAGAGTCTCTTATCTTCCACCCCAAGTAATTTCGTCTCAGGGGCCAGGCAGGCATGGCTTCCATCATTGAGTTGGTGAGGACCTGGAACATTGTAAAAATCCAGAAGGTACAACGGAGTCTCTTCAGCCAATGCCCATCAACTTCTTATACGGCTTCATTTTATTTTATGGCTTTCATTCTTTTCAGATTGATTAATGATTTTTCAAATCTAGTTTAATATTCTTGATTGATTCAGTAACTAATTATGAGGTAGTTACTTTAGGTAGGTAGGGCTATTGATCAAATCCATACCCTTGCACTTTAAAGTAAAAATTTTTGAACTTAACAAATACCAAATAAAATGAACATTTCCATATAGAGAAGCAGAACAGAAACAAGAATGGTACGTGCAATTATCAATTTATGTTATGTATACTTTGTTTTTCCTTTTAAGTATATAATGAAGTCAACATGTGGTTTCCAAAGCTGTTTTGCTTGCCTGTGATTCCTTCTGGCTTTCCTTCTGTTCTCTTCTACGTTTAAAAAGGCTTCACTGGCTCTCTTGCTTTTCTGGGGGTGAGGAGCAACCCTTTTTCTAATCTCCTCCCTTCCATTTGAAAAAATTGAAAAAAAAACCGTTGTAACAAATATGCGTGATCGAACAAAACAAACTCTCGCACGTGCTGTGTCTAAGACTGTCTGATTCTTCACCTTTCAGGAAATGGGTGCCCAGATCCATTATTAGTTCTCTGGAATCCTGGTTGGGCCCTGCATTGACCAGAGCTCCTAAATCTGCCTTAGTAGTTTTTCTTTGCAGCGTTCTCTCTCTCTCACTGTCCACCGACACAGCCACTCAGCTTGGGCCAGACTGGTTGAATTGTTCAGCCCCAAACATACTGTGCTCGCTCCTCTCTCCTTTTCTCCATTTATTCAGATTTTTTCTATTTTTCAGTGGTTAACAGATGTTAACTATGCTATCCATGTTAATCCCTGTTAGCCATCCTTCAGTGGTTAATATTTACACGTGAAGGATTCAAGACATGATTCAAATCCATTGTCTCGTGTGATGCTTTCACTGAAAGAACCAAGTCCATGACTTATATTTCTTTGTCTCTGCTGCATTGTTTACTTAGAGTAGTGCCTTACATATAAAGCCCTCATGTGAGCTTTGGGGTCCCTATCTCAGCTTCCACTTGCACTGACAGGTCTGCTGTCCCAGGGGTGGGCTGTATCTCTCCTGCGCTTAGCGTTTCAGTGGTTCTCCCAGGATTTGGAGATGTGCTTCTCTAATGCTGTTGGCTTAGTTTCTCATTCCATTGTGTTCCCCCGACATTGATTGTCCATTATCCCTTCAGTATCACCTAACCAATGCCAATTATTATCTCCTCACTGTTATCAATACCATTGATTAGTGCCATAGGGTAATTTAACCAATTAACGTCAATCACCTTTTACAAAACTTATATTTTATTGAAAATGTATGACAGAAAAATAGAAATGCAAGACACCTCTCTCCCCCCACCAAATGAGGGTACATTCTGTCCTGGGAGGGGAGTGAGCTCAGACTCAAAGTGGTTGTTATAAAACATTTACCCCACCAAGTTCACCTCTAAATGTGGTCCAAGTCACTCCCTTGCTTGCAGAAATCAGCCTCTTGGTTCTGATGCACTGCTGGACAGAGGCAAACTTTGCTCTCCACCAAGTTCAAATTCCTGGCCCTTCTGGCATGAACTCTAGTGTCCAAATCTTTAGTGTACTCCCAGCATTTCAAAAGACTCTCAAGTCCATTCCAGCACCAGCACTCCTTCCCCTAAAGTAGGAGAGAATACGGGCACAGAAGCAGGGCCATGGGCTCACTGCTTCAAGTGGACCTGGGTGGGGAGAGTAGGCCACTGGTATTCTCGCTGGCCCTACCCCAAAGATTACAGCCATTAATTAGTACCTCCTCGCTTGAACATAACCAAGCAGTAATGAGGACCAAAAAACCCAATAGAAATGGGTGTAGTAGTAATATAGTAATGGGTGGCAATCATAGAATAACTGGATCTACTTTGATTTGGAGAGCAGGGCCCCCCATTATGAATCCCCAGATGTAGGGTCATGCAATTCCATGGACTCCCAGGACTGACTTTTAATACAAAGCCTTCATTGACTAGTCTCCTGTTACACATATGATGGAGATTCAATGAATGTTTGTCGATTGGTTTAGCTGTTTGTCAAAGCTGACCTGCTAAGTGAGATGTTTATATGGAATTATTGTTGCTCTAGAGTTGTTTCAGTCGTATCTGACTCTTCATGACCCCATTGGGGTTTTCTTGGCAAAGATACTGGAGTAGTTTGCTGTCTCCTTCTCTAGATCATTTTATAGATGGAGAAACTGAGGCAAACAGGGTTAAGTGACTTGTCTGGGGTCACACAGCTAGTAAGTGTCTGAGGCTGGATTTAAACTCAATTTTTCCAGGCTTCAGGCCCAGTACACCACAACGCCACTTAGATACCACATTTATATAGAAACAGATCCTTAATAATTGGGATGAATTATAATGAATAAATAATTCTTTGACGTATTTAAGGACGTATGTTATTGACTTTATGTATTTGAAATGGATAAGATAGTGTTTCTTTATATAACAGTTGGCATGTTGAAAATGGCGAGCCATCACTCTACCTTGTATAACATCAAAAGAGATTTCACTGAGATGTGGAATCAAGCAGATGGCTCTATTTTCTCAAGTCCACATACTCTTTTTTAATTAAGGCACCTACTTAAAGGTTGTCTTGCACTTAAAATCTGTTACAGCTCAGAATTTCCTTGACACATAGCATGTGTGAATGTGAGTGATTATAACTTTCATAGTATAACAAGTTATAAAATTTATAAATTATGAGTAGAGGCACACACCTGTGGTTCCTGGTACCTGGAAGGCTGAGACTGGGGAATCTCTGGAGCTCAGGAAGTCTGATTGGGTGGCTGTACTAAGTCTGGTGCCATTATGATGAACCCTGGATTGTGGGACCACCAGGCTGCCTAAGGAGGGGTGAACTGACCCAGGTCACACAGAGTTCTTGTATTTTGCTGTACCTTGATCAGGAGAGGATTGGGTCTGTGTGAATAACCTTCTACTGCTCATCTGGGCTCAATGAGATAGAGATACCCAGTCTTTTAAAACACCTCTCCCCTCACCTGTCTCTCCTTTTCACTCTATACACATAGTGTATATGTGTGTGCACATGTATATGTACATAATTTAAAGCTATTAAAGCCTAAAATTACATTTGGACAGCCACACACATATATATTACATACATACATGTATGGATTTATCAGCATCTTTTAAGGGATCATACATAGTTCTAACACTGAAAGGGACCTCCGAGGTCGTGTCACTGGTACCCCTTCATTTTAAAAATGATGCATCATTTTATGAAGATCTAGTCTTGCTTTCCAGTTAGCTTTGAAGCACAGACTAAGTAGGATGACTTGGGGTGATACCTCAAGGCAGTGAATTTAGAGGAAGCCAAATCCAGAGAAAGATGAAGACATTGGCAGTGTTTCTATTTTCTAGAAACGACAGAGTTTGGCACCTAGGGAGCATGAATGTTTATTTTCTCAGCAGCGCCCAGGTAGCATGCTACCAGATAGGCTTGAGTAGAAACTGCTCCTCCCCTTACCCCCAGCCCTAACCTGCTCCTCACCCCTGGAGCCTCCCCAGCAATCTTGGGACAGTGGCCCAGCATCTCTGTTTCCCTTTACAGGGAGGTCTCCCACTCCCACCCCCTGCTCCAATGATGGAGGGCTCCATTTTGCTTGCCCTGGGCATAGACATCTTTAGTTATGGCTGTGGTGTGTACTGGGTAGATTGGGCTGCTAACAAATAGGATTTTTGTTTTTATTCCCATTTGAATTAATTAGCTTAATAGAGAACAGAATTCTTTTTCAAGACCATAGACAGCAGTCTGACTGGTAGCCAGCCATCTCTTACGTGTGAGAATGACTTTTCTTCCCTTCATTGTAGTAAACTATTAGTAGGAGGATAAATCAACCAAAATGCATATTCCCAACTGAGCAAATAATTCAAAGCTTATGTTCATACAACTTTAGAAAATATTCGCTAGTTTTCTTGTTTGGCCTTTAGGAAGAACTTTCTAGTTTAAAATACAGAGCTTGGTAGGCATACCTATTAATGTGATAATGGAAATGTAAAAATAAAAAGTTTAGTTATAATCGATTTTTGTATTTTGTAATTATAATAAAATCAGGTGTTTTCTCACATTTAGTCTTTTGAATTCTTTCCTCCTCTTCATACTCAGAAGGACTTTAATCTAGCAAAAGGGAGCCCAGTGGGCACAGAGGAAGGAGATAAGCGACTTTGTATTCCTCCTTGTGCTTTTTATTTATTCAGATTGCTGTTTGTTATGTATGAGACCCTGGAACCAGGAAGATCTAGATTCAAAACCCACCTCTTATGTTAGCCGTGTGATTGTGGGTCAGTTACTGAACATCTCTGTTTTCTCAGTTTTCTCATCTATAAAATGGTCATGATAGTATCTGTCTCACATGGGTGTTATGAGAATCAAATAAGATAATGCACATAAGATCCTTAGCCATGTTATCATAAATGTCTCCTACTATGATTTTCTCCTTTCGTTTGTGGAACACAGAAGGGGGAATGCAAAGTTGCAGCAAGCTTTAGGTCACAGAGTTGGCATTGATAATAAGGAAAAAAACTGTGTCCACATGAAGGGGGCAGTTGTTTTTAAATGAATTTTTTAAAAAAATTATGGATTTAATAATCATTAGGAAACTCAAACATTTTTAAGACACAAGACGATAGATGTGATATTGCAGATTTCCTCTGAAAAATTATCATCAAAGTCTCAGTTTACTTTTGTGGCCAGCTTCATCTTTGGGCATCATAAGATATCACTTCTCATTTAGTATAATGAGATTTGTCTGAGGTGCTAGCATGAGCCCGCTGAGCTGTCTTGCAGAATTCCATTCCATTCCTTCTTCAGGGATGCTAGCAGCCTGTTAATTGGTTTCCTTGCCTCTGAGTCTCTCTCTTTTCCCCCATCCATCCTGCATATTTCTGCCAGGTAAGACTAGCCTAAACCACGACCTTAATAATATCATTCTCCTCTTCTAAAACCTTAATGGTTCCCTATAGCACACAGAGTAAAGAGAGAGCATTCTGAACTGTGGAAACCAGATGAACACAGTGGTAGAGGGAAGGATGGGGGAAGAATAGTAGACTCACTTGCCTAGAACACAGAATCTATTCAGGGAAGTCATGGATGATGGGATTGGAAAGGTATGGTCAAGTGGGACCAGATCTGAGATGCAATTGAATGCTTGGTTGAGGAATTCAGACTTCTGTAGGAAATGAGGAGGCACTGGAAATTTTTGTGCAGGGGGCTGGTATTATCTGCCTCTACTTTCAGAACATTAACATGACAGTGGTACACTGGGTAGATTTGGAGGGAAGGACAGACAGACTGGAGATGGACAAAAGGACTTTTAAAGCAGTACAAACATGAGATGATAAGTCTGGTGGCAGCAGGAATAGAAAGGACAGGAGAAATATTGTGTAGTCAAGATTGGTCCCAAAGAAAAATATGCACCTCCTTGCCTTTTTTTTTCAGAAGTGGGGGACTGAAGGTGTCAAACATCACATGTACTCTTGATTTCTGTCCCTCCTCATGTTCCTCCTGGCTTTCCTGGCTTTTTTCAAGTCTTAGCTACAATCTCACCTTCTCCAGTCTTCCTTAATGTTAGTACCTTCCCTCAGAGATTCTTTCTAATTTATCAGCTAAATATCTTGTTTGTACATAGATGTTTACGTGTTGTCTCCCCCAGTAGATGTAAGCCCCTTGAGGGCAAGGACTTTTTGCCTTTCTTTGTACCCTCAGACAATTGGTACGGTGCCTAGTTTAATGAGTACTTGTTGACTTGACTCGGTTGATGTGTTGGTTAGTTTTGCTGTCCCCTCTAATTGTTATTCCTTTTCAAGGCATAGTTCATTGGGAATGGGGGTGGGACGGAGGGAGAAAGGGATACATTTGGAAATAAAAGTTATCTAAAAATATTTGAGGGATTTGTTGTTGCAGAGTAAAACTTTCCTGGAAGCTAGGGACTCAAAGACAAAAAGGAAACTCCCTACCTTCAGTGAACTTGTAGTCCACCAGCAGGTATATACAAGGCATCTGTAGATATAAACAGGAGAATGCTGGGGCTAGCTAATGCAGATTAGACTTAAAAGTATTTATGTGTGCATCTTTTTTCCCCAGAGAACCTAGTTACTAAACATTTTTCAGCACACCCTATAAACATTTGGATGAAATGTAGAGTAGAAGGGGGAGAGAACTGAGACGTCCTTCTGGAAATATGGATAGGAGCCATGTTGGAAAGGGCATTTTTAAATGCAAGGCAACCTGGAGCCATGGCAGCTCCCTGAGAAGCAGACGCATGATCTGGTCTGACACTCACTTTAGGAATATCAGTTTGTCAGTTGGGTTAAAGAATACTTCCAGAAAACGATGGCCCAGAAACCCTCCCCAGGGCCAGCTTTTGTGCTCTGAACTCCTGCCTTGGCTTGAAAGGGAGCTTCATGGGGAGGGAGATGGTGCTCCCACTGACCATTTGTTTTCTCATCTAAGTGACAAGCTCAGCTCACTTGCTTTGCTTCTGAGAGAAGGAAACAAGCTCCTCACCCCAGCACGTGGGTGTCATCTCCTACTCAGCATCCCTGGCTCTTCACCCACAGGGACTGAAACAGCCAGCTTTGGACATTCTGGGACATCTGGCATTATTTCCCTCCTTGCACTGCCTTGTTAAGCAGATTTTTAATAAACTGGCAAAGGATAATGAAGCAGTGGGAGCCAATCTCATGTGGAGAATCTGTAAAGGAAAAAAACCTCAGTCTGAATTACAAGAGAATGGAAGTGCTAACAAGGCTGGGGACAGGAGGCACCAGGGGCATCGGGAGAGCCATGAGGGCCCGTAAGCTTGCTGAGCAGAAATGGCTTTATGCTCTAATCAGCTCTACTTTAGGTGTAGATGAACTAGGAGTGGTTTCTTTTTATTATTGCATTAATAGTGGAACAGTATAAAAAAGAGAATGTTAAAATTGTTTTGACATGAAATTGGGAAAAATAAAATATTAAATAAGAATAGTAAAGCAAAAATAACTTTAATATTTTGTTTTAAAGTTTGTAAAATTCCTCCCTCTCTCCCTTCTTTTCTTCCTATTCTTCCTTCCTTCCTACCCTCCTTCCTTCTTTCCTTCCTTCTCTCTTTTTGTCTCTCTCCCTTCCCCTTCTCCATCTTCCCTCTTTCATTTATCTGTCTGCCTCTCTTCTTTTCACTTTGTAACCCAGTCAGCAAAATGCCATCCACTTCACTGCAGAGTCTGCTAGGCACAGCAATTCCTGTATCATCACAGGAGCCTAAATTATTTGATAAATGTCTTTGTGTTACTATCAGCTTTTCAGGGCGGGGGTGTGGGGGGGGGCGTGGATGGAGAAGCCTCCAGGGAGCTGTATCTGCAGCAAATGCAATCGATGCATCAAAGACCAGTTGAATCTCAGCTTCTGCTGTCGCTGAAATAAAAATGTCAGGCATTGCAAAACACATTCCTGCCTCTGTGACGTGAAGGTGCCAGACATCTTTTTAGACTGATTGTTTTACAGCAACAAGAATAAATTGGACCTATTGCTGTGTTTTGGCTTCTACAGCCATATCCTTACCACCTGTGTTCCTGTAGCTTAAAAAAATTGGTCCCTTGGGAAGCTTTGTGTTCTTCTTTTATTTGAATAGCGTATATGGGAAATTGGGTTTACCTGTCAACAGTGCATAATATTCTAATGGGATAAACACAACTCTTAATTAATAAACAACCAAAGAGCAGACCATCTTCAATTTATAATCCTTTTCATTCTTGCACCTGTCAAATTGGAAAGATTTACTGGATGGGTGGAAATTTCCAAAGGTTTTTCTGCAGTTTCTTGCTCATACAGAGCCTTGAGGTACTTACATACCATTTCTATAATGTGCTTCTCCCCCTCCCTGCTTTAAAATTGTTGTTTTCTTTCCAGTTAATGAGGCAAGATAATAGCGAGGCCTTGTCTATAATTACATTTTGAGTGGCATTCTCTTATAGTGCTAAATAACTGAAAAGTGAGAACGAGAGGGCTTTACACTGTTTTCTTTGCTGTTTTGTGCAGAGTTTTTGTTTCATTTTGGTTTTTAAGTGGACATCTAAAACCCTGAAGAGGCAGTGTCATTTCGTGGCTAGGAAGTTGACCTTGAAGCCAGAAAGCCTTGAGTCAGTCACATGCTGGCCCTGGGCCCTGACACTAAGCCTCCCACTGGCTGTAGGCAATTCACTAAATTCTAGAAAAGGTGTGGACCTGCATTGGGAGAGGAAATTTCTTCACCTGGGAATTCATTATACCAGTGAAATTCATGGATTCACAAATCCCTGTCCCTCTCCTTTAAAAACCCATAAACCTTCATCATTCTTTCCTTCTCCCCAGAAATCATTTTTCTGAACATCATTCAATAATATCTTTCTTCTGTCCTTTCTCTCTCTCTGTCTCTCTCTCTGTCTCTCTCTCTCTCTCTCACTCTGTCTGTCTGTCTCTCTTTCTCTGGGGGTAGGTGACAGCATTATAAAATGCTATAAAATAATGCTCTTCCTACACAGCAAGAATCAAATAGCATCTGGAGGTGACTAGGTGGTGCAGTGAATAGAGCACCAGCCCTGGAGTCAGGAGGACCTGAGTTCAGATCCAGCCTCAGACACTTAACACTCACTAGCTGTGTAACCTTGGGCAAATCACTTAACCCCAATTGCCTCTCAAAAAAAAAAAAAAGAATCAAATAGCATCATTTAGACAAGAACAGATCAGAAAAGAAGATGATCAGTTTCTGTGTGTCATAGCTGGATTTAGGTCAGGTTACAAACCATAATGTTCAGTCCTTTTTCAGTCACGTCTTGACTCTTTGTAACCCCATCTGGGGTATTCTTGGCAAAGATATTGGAGTAGTTGGCCATTTCCTTCTCCAGCTCATTTTCCTGATTAGGAAACCGAAGCAAACAGGGATAAATGACTTGTCCAGGGTCACATCACTAGTAAGTGTCTGAAGCCAGATTTGAACTCAGGAAGACAGAGTCTTCTTAACTCTAGGCCTGGCATTCTATCCATTGATCCACAAACGATAATAGCAAATGGTCAATTTTCTCTTCCTTTGAGCCCTGTTTTGGAAATGCTCAAAGGATTCTCCATATATCATTTCATTAATTCTCAAGACCTTATGCCTGCTAGGGAAGCTGGGAAGAAAATAACGGATACTGTATTTCCATTTTTTAAGTGACAAAACTGAAGGGTTGGCTTATTGGAGGAACCTGTAGGGGTTTGGAAGAATAAAACTCAGATAATCTTTGTACCCAGCTCAATCTTCTGTCAGCCTCTTCCCCCCAGAGCATATTTTCCAAAACTACCAAGGGAGATGCTTAATGAGAGAGTATCATATATCATATTGACCCCTAGAATTTTTTCTATTTACCCCAGCAACTGGGTCTGTGTAGAAACTGACATTTTAAAGTCTTAAAAGAACAGTGAAGCTTCTGATCACTCTGGCTACAGTCACAAAATCTCAGAGTTGGAAGAGACCTCACTGGTGGGTTACTTCTACCCCTAGTAAGAGATCCCTCTGTAACATGTCCTGAAAACCAATCCAGCAGAAGAATAAGTCCCTCATTGAGAAGAAGGGTGTAGGAGCAAGCACCCTAGCATACCCAGGATGGCTGCTAGTACAGGTTCTTAGATCTGCTTTTCTATAGGAAAGCAACCCAAAATGGGTTAACAATCTTACTTTAATTGAACATATATCATTTACCTAGTTCAGGGTAAAAAGTCAGCACCCTGAACTTCAGAGGATACAAACAGAAGTTACAAGCAGACGAAAAAATACAAAGAAACAGACCAGCACACAGGGCTTCCAGTTGTCTGACCATTACATCCTTACCTAGTTAGTTACCAGAGAGGGAATTACCAACATCTGGGTGGTCAAAGCTGCCCAGAGTCTCATCTGGCCAAATCACACAACTCTTCCCAAAGTGAGCCCCAAAGCAAAAACTCACAGGGTATATATAGCCTTCTCCTGGGTCAGAGAGTGTCACAACCCTCTTGACCCACTGTCCAATCACAAAGTAACAAGTTATGGGAGTTCCTGAAAAAACAAGCCTCCTGCCACAGGCTCCATGTGACCATATTCAGCCTATTAGGGGGCAGAGTATATTTTCAAATCAGGGAAGGTTCTCAGAGCCACTTAAGCCTATCAAGGGGCCAAGGGCCAAGATCTTCAGATTCCCGTTCCCATTACAAAGGGCTATCTCATTTTTGTCTTCATATCTCCTAGCTGGAAACAGATCTAGTAGGTTCTTAATATCCATCGAAGTAAACTAACTTAGTCATCTGTCTTTGCCAAAAGACTTCTGTAAAGAGGGTGGCTATTCCCTCCTAAGGCAACCTATTCCACGTAGGGATGACATCAAGCCTACGTCAGTGACTCTTAGAAAGGAAGCATGGTAGAGTAAATAGGGTATTGGAGCTTTTTCTTAATTTCCTTACTTTCCTCACACTGGTTTTATGTTCTGGGCACACTGTTAAGCCCGTTGATGTTGCTGGGGAAATTGACTTTTAAGAAATGAGTTTCCCAGATGCTTTCTTTTCCTTCACAAAAACTTATGGTAGATTTAGCCTTGAAAAACCTAAAGCATGAAATGCATATGGTCCTACTGAGTTAATGCTACATAATTCCCGACTGTCATTGAGGTGGGTGGCATGCCCCTTCTATTTATGAAAAGATTTTGGTGCTTTGTGTTGTAGAATCAAAGACTGATCAGAGTTGGAAGTGATGCTGGATAGAAGTCATCTAGACCAACTCTCTGACCACCACCACCACCACCACCACCACCACCATCATCTTCATCTTCACTGTCATGATTCTGATAGCTAGCATTTCTATAGTGCTGTCTGCTTTCCACTGCGCTGTGTTTTACTGTAGTCAAGCATGCCACTGCAGCATAGTAATCCAGCCTCTGAGAACAGGGAAACCTGAAAAGAAATCTAATTCAGGATTGACTAAAATACTTTTCAAAAAATGGAAAATGTAACCCTTGACTTTCAGAATAGTTTTTCTCCCCTCCCTCAGTTTTTCTTGCTTGTTTGGTTTCCCTTAATGAATGATGCAGTGCTAACTCTGCTGCTCCCAGTGTCACCAGATGACCTTTTCAGTAATTGGCTCTCCTGAGGCAAAAGGGAAATGGTTTTCTGTTACTTGCTGAGTCTCAATGTCCTGTACCTGATGGCTTCTATCATCATACTACCTAGCTTCGTGTTAAACATCCTTCCAAAGGTTCTCTGAATGCTCGGCACTCAGTTAACACACGAAATAACTTTATGCTCATGCTTGGTACAGTGGGCTAACATGGGAATGTTGCTGGGCTTGGAAATGCCTTTCTTTTCCTGGGCTTTGAATAAAAAGAACAGGCCGAGTGATTTCCCAAACCAGGCTTCTGATCCATTGGGAAGCAGGTTGAGTTAGATTCAGCTCCTAACTTTATTAGGAGTTAGATCATCTTTGACATTAATGGTTTCCTCCAGTAAAGAACCAAATATTCTAATTAGATTTTTCTTCCTCCCTCTCCTTCCTATTCTCAGTTTTTTAAGTATAAAGAACCAGGGAATTGAATATCCAGAGACCTCGGTTCCATTCCCCCAGAATCAATGTGTGACCTTACTATAACAAAGCCAGAAAGTGACCGAGAATACTGCACATTTTCCTCATTAGTGTAATTGGAACAGAGGCGAAGCCCTTGTTTGTGATTGATTAGTTGTTTACTGAAGGCTTCACCTATGGCAATGCCTTTTTCTTGTCTACCAGAGGAAAAAGCAAACATTGCCTGTGTGAATCTCTGAAAATAGGCCTTAACTTGAGGTCACTGAAATTGTTAGTTTGGGTTTGGTTTTTTTTTGCTTGTTTGCTTTTTCAATTTTAATAACTATTTCAATATATAGTACTGTATATTATAAATGGTATACTGCAATTCAATACTATGTAATGTAATTTAATACTGTTTCCTTAGGAATCTTAGGCATTTTTCAAACTGCCGAAGGTTGGGGGCAGCATCCATAGTGAAAATAATGATAACTAAAACCTAGCTAACATTTATTTAGCTCTTATTGTGTGCTAGACTGTGTGCTTTGCAGTTATCATCTCATTTAATCCTCCACTGCAACCTTGAGAGGCAAGTCCTGGTATTATCCTCATTATACAGATGAGGACCCTGAAATAAACAGGGGTGAAGAGACTTAATAATAAAGTAATGACTTTTTAGAAGCAAATCCAAGTGCACTGCTGCTCTGAAATCGTGCGGGTCTAGGTTTTTAGGTCTCTTCCATTCCTGAGTCCATTGGGATACACAGCAAAGTTGGACAAAGGGTAGAACTCCAGTTGAATGGGAGGAGGAGGGCAGTCTGGATTGTCTTTAGGAAATTACAAATCTCTGTCTTAGTTTCCATTACAAGTTAAGACCCATCTTTTTCATATTAAACTTCCACTAGCATGGGCATTTTATGGCAGCGAGGCATGGGCTACAAGTAGCTCTCCCCAAAGAACTGAAAATGAGTATTGTATAGAGACGTGTATGATGGGCCACATCATATAAGCAGTGAGGAACACTGGAGAAGCTCAGGAGAAGGGGCGTCCCTATATGATAGGATGTCCCAAGGACACCTATATGACAGGAAGGGAAGAGAGGGCAAGAGAGCAAGAATGAAAGGGCACGTGTGGGCAGCCAGAGTGCACCACTTGTGCCCTGGCATCATCAGGAGAGAACAAGGAAGGCCTCCCGCAGCCTGAATCGACTGCTTGGGTTGGGGGAGGATGCATGTAGGAGTCATAGGAGGCAGCAGGTCTATTGTCCTCGGCTCCCTGCTTTAGCCAAAACACCAGAGTGGATAAGGAGGGAGAGCAGCATGCTGCCAGCCCAGCTCTCAAGCATAATTCCTTTGCCCCCAGTCATTTTCCACCCTTCCAAGTGGCCATTGCATCTGTATCTGTTTATGAAAGAGGTACTCCATTGCTGGAGCATCTGCAGTAGACTCTGATTTTCCCGCTTCACAACTTTGTGAAGCATGTTTGCTAAGTGATGCTTTGGGCCCCATTCTGCTTCTGATGCAGAGAGTGGGAAGGGAGCTCCCATGTTCCCAGGTGGGCTGCTGTGTGCCGAAGGCATCTTCAGAAGCTCTGCTCGGGGTGTGTGGGGTCTTCTTTCCTGCAGTTTCTTCCATTGCCTAGAACTGAGGCCTTGTGAGCTGACAAAATGTAGGTGGTTCTGAGAAAATGGAAACCTTCACGATCCCTGGAGCGGCGATACAAAGGAAGCGGGATGTGGCATCCTGCTGTTGGTGAGTGTTTTGCTCCCCCATCCTGCCTCACTGCAAAGAGTCCTGGGGTGACTCAAGAGGACTCAGAGAGGAGACAGACAGCAAATATTTTGGGGGAGGAGGAGGATGCGGCTGCTGATTTTTCATGATAAACTCCCCAGAGACAGAAAGAGATTTCCTGGTACCATCTGTCTAGCTCTGGAAGGGACCTTAGCGGCCTCTGCGGAGTACAGGGGTTTTTAATCTGGGGTCCGTGGACTCTTACATGGATGCATTTCAGGGGGTGCATGAGTTTGGAAGAAAGAAACACGCATGCCTGCACTGAGGGCCTGTTATGTTCCGGGTGTTGTACTAGTACTTTATAATGTTGTCTGGCTTGATCCTCACAAGAACCTTAGGGGGCAGGTGCTGTTATCTCTATTTTGCAGTTGAGAAAACTGAGGCATATGGAGGTTAAGTGGCTTGCCCAGGTCACACAGCTAGTGAGTATCTGAGGCCAGATTTGAACTCAGGTCTTGGGGGTGGGGGGAGGAGGGGCAGTGATAATTGAGAAACTCCTTTTCTGGCTTTCTGATGTCTCTTCTCAGGCCTTGTGAATAAAGCAGTATAGAAGCCCAACTAAAACCTCTCTAGCTATCAGTTTCTTTTTCCACTGGGAGTCTAGATAAGCTCTCTAAGGTCTTTTACCTACAAAATTCCAAGACTCTATTTCCTTAAACTTACTCCCATGAGGTATTGATGAAGCCACCAAAACACCCCACAATTCTGTCCCAGCTGGCAAGGTTAAAGTTATTAGAATACATTTTTGTATAAAACGAATGGATGGTTCTGGGACTCCACTCATGGTCATGCCAAGGGATGATCTTAGCATCATAGATTTAGAACAGTAAGGAACCTTGGAAGTGGACCTCATGTGACCAATACTTGCACTCCCTGATTTTACAGATGAGAAAACTGAATTGCATTGAGGTTCACTTACTTGCCCAAAGTCTCACAGTTAAAAATGACAAGAGCAGGATTTGAATCCAGGTCCTCTCAATGCTGCTTCCATTGGACCAATCAAACCTAAGCATCTTTGTAATTCCCCTTTTTTTCTCAACACATAGTGATTGGAAATACTAGAAACTGTCTCATGCAAAGCCCATTCTCAGATCTCTGGACCCCCCTGCCCCCCATTGTACACAAAGCCATTGTTCCTCTTCCAGAAGGAAGGACAAATCACAGCAAGAAGTGTGTGCATCATATGCCCAGAGATCCCTTCATCCCCGCCAAAATATCACGAGAGCAACTTCTAGAAGAAAATATACTTAAGTATTTTTCTGTTGAAATCTCTATTTGCTAAATTCTTATGCATCTCTAGCTGCCACACCTCTATCAGACAGTAAGCTATAGGTTAGTACTGTGACCTTTTCCAAAATAAACCTTCTATACCAGGGCTAAAATTAACCACACTGATTAGCTTAGCCTACAGAAGTCACACATGCAACTGTGAAAAGAAATAATTTCCTTAGCTAAAATGCATATTCATGACCCTTTCTCTATGTAAGGACTAAATTAAATACTGTACGTTACTCTTTTTTTTTTAATATTTAGTGCAAAAAGTTCTCATGTAAGTTACCAGAAGTGACATCTCCATTTGATCAAATGTACTCAAATACTCTTTCCGTATATAGATCTAAAAACTGCCTGGATGTGACTTCTACATGGCATTCCTGGTTTTTCCCACTGACCCCAAGGAGAACAAAACTAAACCCTCTTCTACATGTCAGAACTTCAAATACTTGGAGATAGCTTCTTGTCTTCCTTATTCTCCAAACTAGACATCTCTGTTTCCTTCAAATGATCCTTAGAATGACATGATTTTGAGTCCCTTTGTTGTCTTGGTCGTGTTACCTCTAGACTCATTCCAACTTGTTAATGACTATTCTACAATGCAGTGCTCAGAATGGAGCATGATATTCCAGATGTTGTTTGACTAGGGTAGAGAATAGAAGGAATATCCCTCCTTGCACACCAGGCTGCCATCTTGGTATGGTTGTTTTTCCCGGGATAAGAAAGAAAAGTCCTTATGCCTTGTACCACCTGGGAATGCCCCTTGTCCTTCCAGAGAACTTGAGACTTGACCTTCAGAAGATCCAACTTCTCCTTGTATGGAAAGAACACCATGCCTGTCATAAAGAGAAACAACATGGCCTTTTGGATACAGATTTAAGGTTGGGAATATATGGGTTCAAATCCCACCTCTGATAAATATTGGCTATCCTACAGTGTTCTAGACAATTCTTTAAGACTCTGTATTGCAAAAAAAGTGATGACCTACATCAGTAGAGAGAGTTTAGTACTTTCTTACACTATTTAGTATTTATTTAGTACTTTCTTACACTAACGAAATCCCAGGACAAGCCTCCTCTTCGTTGTCCTGTAACAATCCTTACTGGTCCAAAGACCTTTAATTCTCCTCCTGCTCTGTCACATTCTTCCAGCCTCTTGATAGTAATTTGAATTCTTCTTTCTCTCCTTCAAGTTTTTTGATTCTTTGTTCCTGTCGTGGGGCCCCTCTTCCGTTTGGCAGGGGAACTCTTCAGTTGTTTGTTTTTTGGGTTTTTTCCCCACACTTGAGGGCCAGGGCTACATATTGACTAAGCTTTATATTTTCCCAGCACCTAGGACAATGCTCAGCACAGTTTAGCAAACATTTAAAAATGTTTGTAAAATTGAATTGAATTGCTCTTTCTGGGTTAAGATGATAGTATGAAAGATTGTACAGGAGGTCAGCTCTCTACATGTATTCAAGCCAAAATATAAAAAGGGCACCAGATCAAATAACGATCCAGAAAAAAAAGGCAGGGAAAGGGCACAATGTGCCTCTGTTGCCAGCTCTTCCCCTCTCAGAATAGGATACTCCAAACTCTGCACACAGTAGGCATTTTCTCCTATAAAATGGGATTATTGCCTTCCCTTCTACAGGCAAATGGATAGACCAGATGATCTTTTGAGATCACTTTCAGCTCTGAGCCCCAAGATGAAATGATTCCATAGAATAGTATAGCTCTCTATTCCTGTCCCTCAAGCACACTGCCAAGGATTGAGTTTGTAAGTAGGCCTCTTACATTGCCAAAGAGTTTAAATTGCTATTAAAGCAGCATGAATACACAATTTCATCTCTTCTCTTGTTCCTGGGCCACATTTCCTAATTAACAGCACTTTGTGTAATCCAGAGCACATTCAGCAATTTGTTTATTACTTAATAGGAAGCTCACCTTGTGAGCCAAATGGGATTTCCTCTCCTTGTAAACCCTGGGGCCATCACTGCCCTCTTCCACCCCCTGCCTCCTGGAAAACATTTGTCTCTCATTGGCAGCCGCACTCTACAGAGGCACCAGTTGGAGGCAATCACGAGGCAAGCAGAACACACTACACTCCCTGCCAACAAGGAATCCGCTGCCAATCTGGGTAGTCAGAGTACTAAGACAAGAGCTTGGGAGTCACCCACCCTGGGACAACAGAATGCAGAAAATGGCATTCCCCAGGCATTTCATTTCTTCATTGCCACCATCAATCTCATTATTTTGGTCAGGATCTGGGAGAGTGATGCTGTTGCTGCCACTGATGATGACGATGATAGACCTTTATATCAAAATGCTTCAGAGTTTCCAAATTGCTTTCCCAAATGATCTCATTTGGTCCTCACCACAACAATGTATAGTAAATACTTTGTATGTGGAGGGGCAGTGGGGAAGGTCTAAACCTGTGATTTCACGAGTTTAGAGGATTCTTACCTTGGAGAACTTCTGCAGTGTAGGGTCCTAGGGGCACTGAGAGGTTAAGAGGCATCCATAGGGCCACATAGCCATGTCAGGTGAAGCCTGGCCCTCCATGCACTTTGTACTCTGCCATCTCTTGAGATGTGTCCTACAGTTTTAATATCACCATTTGGCAGATAAATAAACTGAGAGACAAAGAGGTTAAGTGATTGGTGCATGTTAGCACAATTAGTTAGTCCTAGAGGTAGTATTTTAGCCAGGTCTTCCAGATTTCAGGACTAGCACTCTATGTGCCTAACTTAAGTACAGTTACTCCTACTAATGGCTGGCCTTTATGTAGTGCTAGGGTAGCTAGATGGTGCCACCGTGTATAGAGCGTCGGGTAGAGTCCGGAAAATGCATCTTGAGTTCAGATACTAGTTGTATGAGCCTAGACAAATCATTTAACCTTTTTGCCTCAGTTTCCTCATCTGTAAAAGGAGCTGGAGAAGGAAATGACAATGGGGTCACAAAGAGTCAGACAGATGGAAACAACTGAACGACAACAACAACAACATGTAGTGCTTTAAGAGGCAAAGAGGCGGGCCTGAAGTTAGGAATCCCAGAGTTCAAATCTGGGCTCAGACATTTGCTAGGTGTGTGACCCTGGACAAGTTAAAAACCTCTGTCTGCCTCAGTTTCCTTAACTGAAAAATGGAGGTGATGATGATGGTGATGATGGTGGTGATGGTGATGATGATGATGATGATGGTGGTGGTGATGGTGATGATGGTGGTGATGGTGATGATGGTGATGATGATGGTGATGATGGTGATGATGATGATGGTGATGATGGTAATGATGATGATGATGGGTGATGATGATGGTGATGGTGGTGATGGTGGTGATGATGATGGTGATGATGGTGGTGATGGTGATGATGATGATGATGATGATGGTGATGATGGTGATGATGATGATGATGGTGATGATGGTGATGGTGATGATGGTGGTGATGATGGT
>CM053581.1:553801388-553836389 GCA_028627135.1 Pseudochirops cupreus | reverse complement strand
CACTCTTTAAGTAGACTATAACCTCCTTGAAGGAAGGCCCTGTTTTTATATTGTCTTTGTATTGCTAGCACCTTGTATGGGGCAGGTGCTTAATAAATGCCAGTCACACGGGTGTCAGCTAGTGTTGTAGACTAGACACCAACCAGCCTTTACTCTCATGGACTCTTATTCCTATCACAGGGAAGGATTTTGCTTAGGAAAAGGTAGGTGAGCAGAGAAGAAAGTTTACATACTGCATCTCATTTGGGGGCTGAAACCTTAAACTCCTCCCGCCCCAAGCACCATGTTGTCAGTGGATGCAGAGAAGAGTGAGTGGGGAACCTTTTATTTTGATCAGAGGCCTTTGGCCCACGCAGAAGAAACCTTAGCCAAGAGCCCTAGAAGTAAAAGGATACTTTTGGGGGGGAGGGAAGAGACGAATTTTGTATTTGAGAGGGGAAGTTTAAATATTCCACTCCTGTTTTAAAAATTCAGAACATGGGACCTACCTCCAGGACATGAAGTCAGAAGGCTGCGGTTCAAGGCCCAGCTCCAGCTGTAGCTGTCATGAGAATGTGAGCAAAGTCGAGTAAAGCTCTAAGGCTTCCTTTCTGGAAAATGAAGGGGTCAGACCAGATGATCCCCAAGACCCCTTTAAGCTCAAAATCCAGCGACCCCTGGACTTCCTCATTTGTAAAGAAGGGGATTATAGTGCTGGTACTTCCCACTTTACAGATTGTGAAGAAAGTGCTCTAAACCATAAAATACAAATAGTCGTTTTTACATAGCACTTAGTGGTCTACCAAACACTCTCCTCATTTGGTACAGGATACAGCACGTGAAGTGAACTCTGGGTGTGAGCTATAAGAGTATTAATTACTATTATTATTGACAGTACCAAATGGGAAAGAATGAATGATTTTTATGGACAGTTAAAGTAGAGACAAAGAAGGAGAATTTGAAAGAGGAAGAGGAGGGGATGGAGAGCAAGAGATAAAGAAAAAAACAACCATAGAGGAAATCCAAGAGCTACACATGCAGAGACAATCGCTGAGTCAGGAGGCATTTATTAAGCACCTACTGTGTGCCAGGGTGGCAGCCAGGTGACACAGTGGATAGAACACCAGGCCTGGAGTCAGAAAGGACTGAGTTCAAATCCAGCCTCAGACGTTTTTTAGCTCTGTGCCCCTGAGCAAGTCATTTAACTCCCGCCCGCATAAAAAGCTGGAGAAGGAAATAGTAAACTTCTCCAGTATCTTTGCCAAGAAAGTCATGGCTAGTATTGGTGTGCATGGTCCACAGGGTCACAAAAAGTCAGATGTGATTGAGCAACAACAACAGCAACAATGAGCCAGGCACTGTACTACATGCAAGGCATGCAAAGAAAGGCGAAGAACATCCCCTGCTCTCGAGGAGCTCGCAGTGAAGCGGGAAAGACCTTTTGTTGTTGTCGTTCCATTGTTTTCAGTCATGTTGGTCTCTTCATGGCCCCATTTGGGGTTTTCTTGGCAAAGATGCTGGAGCAATTTGCCTTTTCCTTCTCCACCTCATTATACAGATGAGGAAACTGAGGCAAACAGAGGTTAAGTGAGTTGCTCAGGGTCATACAGCTCATGTCATAGGCAGATTTATACTCAGGTTCTCCTGACTCCAGGCCCAGTGCTCTATCCACTGTGATACCTAGCTGCCCCATCACAAACCACTGCAATCATTTTTAATAATGTGATCTTTGAAATAGGTAATCGCTGAATCAGAACGAGCCCTACAGCCCTTTCAGAGTATAACATCTGTAGCTGTCATCACAGTGGTGTACTTTACCATTGTGAATGCTGGGGGTGGGGGAGGAAGGAAGAGTCTGTCTCTGAAATGGTCTTTCTCCATTCTAATCGACGTTGGTGAGTGCTTCAGAACTTGACAAATGTGTTCATACGGTCGCCAGTCATCTTTCCATTGTGCTGTTTGTCTTTTCCTTTCCCAAGTGAAACAAATATTTTAGGAATAGCATCAAACCTTATGGTAGGACCCTTTTGGGAGTAGGTGCTGTTTCATGAATGTGTCTGTTTTACATGGGCCATTCAGGACTCTAGTATTTTTTCTTGCTATGATGAAGGGCTCCCAGGATTCATTTTCCCAATCCTCTCTCTCTCTCTCTCTCTCTCTCTCTCTCTCTCTCTCTCTCTCTCTCTCTCTCTCTCCCTCTCTCTTTCTGTCTCTCTCCTTTTTAAACTCAGAGGGGAAGTCTGACCAGCTGAAGGCTTTGTCATCACTCATCTTAGTGGCTTTAGAATCCTTTTGCACATTGATATAGCCAGGCAGTAAACATGATACAGTCTCTCTAAAATAGGTTTTGGGGACATAGGCTTACAATCGAGGTTGAATGGGAGGCACAGGGACTTTTTTAACCCCAAGTCTGAGACCACAGACCTCGAATCAGGACCAGATACGTAGCAGTCAACCAGTAGACTTAATCTTAGCCAGAGTCATAGATTGCTTTTCTTACCAATCATTTATGAAGTGGCAGTGGCTAAAAAGTCTCTCTGTGACATTTGTACAGCTTCCTATGGTCTACCACAGCCACATAGAGAGCTAACTCCAGCAACCTGAATATCCCAGGTTAGAATTAGATTCATCTATTACCCTTTTCTAGTGCTAACTCAAGGTCCATGATCCCAAACAATTGTCTGACTGAGGGTAGGAAATTCTCATCAAATCCTGAATTCTCAACTTTGTCTGTCAAACCTATTTCAGAGACTCTATCTTGTCCCCCCAGAACAAATGAACAAAAACAACTTTCCGGGTCTGGGTAGACACTGGGATGATGAAGTTCACCTCAATTCCCAAGATCCTCTTTTAACTGACATGCAGTTGAAGAATAAAAAGCTCTATAAAGCACCCTTATCCAAAGTCCTATACTTATTATGTACACTTACTGGCAACCCTTCCCTTCTGTTCTGTATTTCATCTTCCACAGACCTCGTGATCTCTCTATACTGAATCATTGCAAACTAGGTTAGAGGGACCAGGAGGTGATACAGTGCTTGAAATAATGATGCAGAAATAGACAGGTGGAGTCTGTTAATCTCCATAGCCTAAGAAACTATGAACAGTTTTTGCATTAAATCCTGAAAGGTCATTTGTGTCTTTTACTGCAGTGTCTGCCAGTAATTGGACTACTGCCTTGTCACAACAATAATTATGCATCCATCCTCCTAATGCCTTTGAACACGTTATCTGTGAAAGGAGAGCCAGAGTGGGCAGTGCTTCAGGGATGCTTGGATGATAGAGGTTGAAAATGAGATGATGTCTGGAAAACCTGTGTAAATTATAAAAATGCTACACAAATATAAGTCCCTGTTAGTAACTGAACAGAGATCAGGCTGATTCACGCCCCTGAGAGGCGGCTAACATGTGGGAGAGAAATGTAAAGTATCTCCCCACAATTCCCAAATACCGAACTGAAAGTCAGTCAGCATGGTCCAGTGTAGGAGAAGGCCTCCTGTTCTCTCCACCCAAGCTCCGTATGCCTTCCTGCCACCCATAGCTTGTCTCTCTCTGGCACCCTCACCAGACCTAGGTCAGTCCCATCTCCATTAGAAATTTCTGTGTTAGGTACTACTCCAGTAATTTGCTATATTTTTCTAGTTCCTCCCCATCTGTTAGGAGATGCTGATGGCTTAATGTTGTTGCCCATGGAAGTTTACAGTGGGTCACAAAGAATGCTCGTAAGTCAGTATCAATGATTTTTTGTGATGGGGAGTAGGCACTATTATATAATGAAACTATTTTATCATTGAGTGAAAAAAGGGGATGGTTTCCAAGTATATTCATATTGGAACATCAATTCTGATTTTTAAAGATGATTTAGATTTAGCATTTTTTTAAACAGGGACCAAAAGTCCCCATTGCAGTTGGAAATATAAGGTATTTATGGTAGACCAAAGCCCAAGGACAGAAAGAGGCTATGTTGGGGCATTATGTTGCACAGTTAAGTGGCTGGATCCATCCCTACCTTCTAGCTCTTTCCTCCCAGGATACCCCTTAGTGTCTGCTTTGGCAGACTAACCCAGTGTAGGCGTGGGGACTGGGCTGGAAAAAATGGGTGGATTATCTCTCAGCATCTACCCCAGATAACATCATTGTCAGGCAGCCAGGTGGTGTAGGCATGTTGGACTTGGAGTCAAGAAGACATTAACCAGGTAGGGGTATGGGCGAGTCTTAGTTACCTCATCTGTAAAATGGACATTAAAATAGCACCTGCCTCCCAGGCTTATTGTGGGGATCAAATGAAATCATCTGTGTGAAGTCCTTTGCCAACCTTAGATGCTGTGTAATATATTAGTATATTAAATGTAAAAATTTTCTACTTACAATTAGTATGATTCTCCCTTCCCAATTTTAACTATGTGGGCTAGAATACAGTTGACTGTGGGAATTAGTTGCAGGATTAGGTTTTAGTGGAAACTGGCATGGTCTAGTAGAGAAAAAGGCATATGCTTGAGACCTGGGTTCAGGTCTCATCTCTGATACTGCCTCACTGTGCTCTAAGGAACTCTCTAAGTTAGAGGACAGTTGCTGGTTTGAATTGTTCCCCCGCCTAAATCCCCCAAGCCAATGAAAATACAAGTACAAACCACCACCCAAAGAACAGATTTTTCAGTTTGGTTTTTCATAAGGAAGAGAAAGCAGCATAATTCAATCCAATTCACCAACATTTTTGAAACACCTACTATATGCCAGGTACAAAGGACCCAAAGATAAAAATGAAGGGATGCAAAAAAGCTCAAGTGTTTTATATTAATGGATTCCTTTTGGAAAATGAACCTTTTCTCCCACATTCATAGGAGAAACAACCCTCTTATTTCAGGTCTTCTGATCATTCTTCAGTTTGTCACTGGCCTGAGATTGTATAAAGCAATAACCAGTTAATCAGGAATAAGTAAAATGTTGGAGGAAGGAAGATTGATTAGGACTTGAGCAGGCTGTCCAGACTCCTAGAGCTGAATGGGTCCTAGCAAATGGAAATAACCAAGACCATTTCAGCTCCTAAAAAAATCTATTGCAGCACGGTCTCATGGGTCTATTAGGATGTGGCTTCATCAGCCTCACCATGGTTTTCATCCTTTAAGCTGTCAAACCACCATCCAGAATGCCAAAGATTCTCTTGCTAAAACATTAATCAAAAAACCCCACAAAACAACAGCACAGTACAATCCGGGGTCTCCCTTCCCCCTCAGCCCACCCTAAAGAGTGCTGCTACTTGGTCATTAATGAAAGCCTGCTGCAGTTAGCTTTTAATAATAGAGAGCAAACAAGATATCGACAGTGTACTCTGGACAGATTGACAGACTCAGTGACTCATAATTCAAAGACAGGAAGATGTGGTATTAGGAAAGGTTGGTGGTGCTTGGCTACAGCCCAGTTCTGCAAAGATGTGTCTCTGGTTTCTTTTCACCACATATGCATAAAACCTCTTTCCTTAGTGATTGATCATTCATGTACCTTGAGAGGAAAGACTCCAGGTTCAAGGGCAGCCTCAGTCCATTCATTGTTGTTAGATGGTTCTGTGCTAAAAAGCAACTTACATCTTTTTCATGAATTATGAATGCAAATAATCAAGGGCCTTGGCATCTCATGAAATCAAGTCACAGGATTAAAATGGGAGAGGTGTTTCTGAAAGAAAAGCTGTGGGATAGGGTCACCTTAAGCTTCAGCTTCAGTTTCTGTGGATTGGAGAACTTTCACAAACATTTGTTTAGATAAAAGGGAGTCAGCAGCAGAGCAGTGCCTGGAGTGTGGTCATTCAGGGCAGTCTCCTTGGATCCTACACTTGAGGGTGGGTGAGTCACTGGGCAGTGTGACTCTTGCAGGGGTTTACAGATTCATGGGTGTATAACTAAGATAGACCTTTTCCACTAGGTCTTTGGCAGTCTAGCACACACGGCAGCCATCCAGTAGTGTTGGCAGTTACAGAAGTGTAGACACCTATGCTCCGTGGAGATGCCCTCTTACAAACAAGCAATGGTGCCCATGCTGAGAACTGAGGCACTGAGGGAACACCAGGTGGGTTTTTTGCAGGCAAATGGTTGTCAGGGCATATTAACTGGGGCAAATAATCGCAGTTACTGACTTCCACAATAAGCCTAACGATTTCTCACATTTCTGAAGAACTTTGAGTGTGCGATATTTCCTCTTCTGGCAGCTGCCACTTGTTCAACATAATTTGGCACTAACGTGTATTCTTTGATTCTGCATCGTGAAGCCTCAGCTGATCACACCGGATATTATAATGTACCTGCGATGTCTTGTTTTCCAAGTCTAGCCTGGATGGTAGCCCAGGAAGTTTCAACATTTTTAAGTCAGAGAAGTTCCTATGCCACTAAAGCGTGTTTATCTCTGTCTCTTGGATAAATTTCTAAATCTTTTGGGCCATGAGGCATGATGTAAGATCCTGCTGCAGCATTCCATCTCCATTTGGCAGTTTCTGTCATTCTACAGTAATTCTGCTTTTCATTATGTCAGTATATTTATCAGAGAACCTCATTCCCTCAAAGGGGAAAAGACTTCTAGATCTATTGGAAATTTTTAAAAATTCCCCATTATAGGGTGAATGTTTTACAGCAGGGATTCTTTTTTTTAACTTCATACTAGTATTTTTCCCAATTACATGCAAAGATAGTTTTCAACATTCGTTTTTGTAAAATTTTGAGTTCCAACATTTTCTGTCTTCTTCCTTCCCCTCCATCTTCCCCAAGGCAGCAAGTGATCTGGTACAGGTTATTCATGTATAGTCATGTTACACATTTCCACATTAGTCATGTTGTGAAAAAGGAATCAGAACAAAAGGGAAAAATTACAAGAAAGAAAAAATAAAAAACAAGTGAAAATAGTCTGTTTCTGTCTGCATTCAGACTCCATAGTTCTTTCTCTGGATGTGGACAGCATTTTCCATCATGACTTTTTTGGAATTGTCTTAGATCATTGTATTGCTAAGCAGAGCTAAGTCAGTCATGGTTGATCATCACACAATGTTACTGTTGCTGTGTACAATGTTCTCCTGGTTCTGCTCACTTCACTCAGCATCAGTTCATGCAAGTCTTTCCAGGTTTTTCTGAAATCTGCCTGCTCATCATTTTTTTATTGTACAATAATATTCCATTACATTCATATACCATAACTTGTTCCACCATTTCCCAGCTGATGGGCATCCCCTTGATTTCCAGTGCTCTGCCACCACGAAAAGTGCTTACAAGCAGGGATTCTTAACTTAGGGTTAGCATTTTTTTTAGCATCTTGAAAACTGTATTTCAATATAATTGAGGCAGTTGGGTGGTAAAGGAGGTAGAGCACTGGGCCTGGAGTTAGAAGTCCGAATTCTCCTTCAGACACTTAGCATCTGGGTTTGCTCATCTTTAAAATGGGGATAATAATAGCACTTACCTTTCAGGGTTGTTACGAGGGTAAAAATGAGATAATATTCATAAAACACTTTGCAAACCTTAGAGCACTGTACAAATACTAGGTATTTTTCATTATTATAACCAGTTTCCTTTTTAATACTATGTGCTTTACGTTATGCATTTAAAAACATTATTTAATGCCATCAACCCTCCATCTGTAAACTTAATCATCAGCAAACGCCTTCTAGCCTTTCTCTCCCAAAGGCATTTCTTTCAAACTCTTCCTTTCCCAATAAAAGGAAGAATCTTCCAGGGACGGGGATTGGAATTGACAGAGACAAGCAGTTAATTTGTCTCTCTCCTTATTCCTTTCCTTTGATTTTGTTTTTCTCTCTACATACAAGATATAAAGTATCTTTACATCTGGGAGATGTAAAGACCTCAAGGCTGTGCGTCTCTCCATTTCTGTTTTTGTTTATTTGTCTGTTTTTAGAGTTAACACTTTAAATGAATTAGTGTCACCCTCCTCTCATATAAAGGGACTCATTTCTAGCTCACTTCACATAAAATTCAGTCATTGAGTTACCTAGATGTGGGTTGCCCATAACAACAACTTCAGATAGCTACAAAGAGCTTCAAGAGGAGACTTAATTAAGCCACAGGTCCCCTTACAACGTTAAAAAAATCTTTGAACAGCAGATTTAAGTGGAAATTTTATTTCAGAAAGGATACAGGATAAAAGCATTTAAAAATAGTTGTTGTTAATTCATTTGGTTCTACACTATGAAATGCTAGAGGCTTTATGAAATATTTTATACCTTATATAACAAATATGTTTGTTTTTATTAATAGCAATTATACTTACAATAAAAAACCATTTAAAAGAAAAAAATAATTTTAGGATGATAACCTAGGGATAAACTTAGCTTTGATAGTTGATATTTAAAACTTTTTAAAGCACAAGCACCAGTATAATGATATGACTGAGTACTTATTGGACCCCATATCGTATCAGCTTTAAATTTTTGGCATTTGTGTTTGAGTACAATGAAAGACCAAAGACAACATTTTGCAGTGCCCATAGGCCATTAATAGGCATAAAAGATGAGCTCTGTTTGGCTAGATACATTTTCCCAACCTCTTCTGCTTTTTGATTTTCTAAACAAGATACTGAATTTAAACATAGAATATAGAGTTCCCTGTCTTGCATGTTGTGAGCTTCTGCCTAGAAGTGAGCCAGAATTTGAGTCAGGGAATACAGTTTTTAATTCTCTTTTCATCACTGTTCTCTAAACCAGGTGTATCAGACTTGCCTCTAAACCTTCCCTAGCCCTGAAGGCTGCGTGTTGACTTCTTGTTGTTGTTGAGTTGTTTTCAGTCTTGTCTGACTCTTCCTGACTCCATTTGGGGTTTTCTTGGTAAAGATGCTGGAGTGGCTTGTCATTTCCTTTTCCAATATTGACCTAGAAAACTGCTTAATAACATTATCCGATTTCTGTTGTATTTTTATTTATTTTGTTAAATATTTCTCAATTACATTTTGATCTGGTCTGGGCAGCATAGGGAGGACCCTGTATTTGATGTCTCTGCTCTAAACCAAGTGTATAATCAAGAAAGGGTTTTGAAAATCTGGTCCATCAAGCTCATTAGTGTGTTGGCTTCTGCCTGAATCGTCAGTGTGGTACAGTAAGAAGGCCACTGCGTTTGTGGGCAGAGGACTTGGGTCCAAATCTTGGTTCTGCACCTTAGCACCTCCATGGTCTAAGCAAGTTGCTTAGTTTCTCTGGTGCTTAGTTTCCTCCTCTGTAAAATAAGGAGATTTTAGACTAGATCAGAGATTCATAATCCAACAGATTTCAGGAGGTCTGTGAACTTGGATGAGGAAAAAATATTATGTCTTTATTTTTATTAACTTCTAGCTGAACTTTAGCATTACCTTCCATTATGAATGGGTGGTACAGTGGTTAGAGTGCTGGGCCTGGAGTCAGAAAGATTTCTCTTCCTGACTTCAGATTTAGCCTCAGACACTCACCAGATGTGTGACCCTGGGCAGGTCACTTCCCCCTGTTTGCCTCAGTTTTCTCCTCTGTAAAATGAACTGGAGAAGGAAATGGTAAACCATTCTAGTATCTTTGCCAAGAAAACCCCAAATGGGGTCATGAAGACTCAGACATGACTGAAATGACAGAATGACAACAATGAAAAATCCATTATGAATGTAGGGGAAAAAAACATACCGGTATTAGCAGTACCTGTGACTTTATTACCCATAGAAATTACAGATATTTTCATATCACGTTACAGTTGTTACAGATCTCTTGAAATATCATTTACACTTGAAATTACTGTATTTATTAGACCCATCACTAAGCCCCGCATAATTGTAATCTTTCTGTTTACAGACTGTACTTCAGTATAATTGATGTATTTCAGTATAATAATTTTCCTTTGTGAACCTATGTGTTTTATTTTATTCATTATAACCATTATTCTGAGTAGTAATCCATAGGTGCCACCAGACTGCCGAAGGGGTCCATGACACAAACAAGGTTAAGAGAACTCGAGTTAATTTCTAAAGTCTCTTCTAAGAGTCTGAGATTCTGTTCTTTCAAGGTGACCTTGGCCTTATCTCATTCTCTTTTTTTTTTTACCTTTATATCTGTAATCTAAGAGTATAATCTTTAAGTTCCCTTCTAGATCTATGGCTATAACCCCATAAACCTATAAAAATTAAACAATGACTTTTCTAGGCTTCTAAGTCCCTCATGGTTTAAAGATTGTATTTTTCCAGGGAGTGTAGATTTGCTAATTGCATTGGCACTAAGTTGACTAGGAAAACAGTGGGATGTGCAGTGCATTCAGAATTCCCCTATGATATTGTTATTAAAATGTTACCAGTGAAGATTTCAGAATTTAAAAGTAACAAATGTATTACTCAGGGAATGATGAGCAGTTTCCGTTTTAATGGGGTTTTTGATTGAGGTGAGGGTGCTGTTACTCAGCTGAATAAATGTAACTGAACTCAACTGAATAAATGTAACACTAGGCTATGTTCTCATTGTTTTAACAGGTCAGTGTATAGTTAATATATTCATCTTATATTTTAATTTCTTAGATGTTAGTATTCCATGAGCATAATATAATTTTGTCCTGAAGCAGTCAAGTTGGCTGATTTCTTTAGGTTTATCCAGCAAAATCGTTACATGTTCGTTGTTGCAATGTTATTTTAGTACTGATTTTAAAAATCTAAGTGGTTAATTGTTGTCCTTCATTCTCAAAGAGGACCAAGATGACATCACTGTGTTGGGTTCAAGGGATAGTGTGTCCAGTTGTGACCAATCAGATCAGTACAAGCTTGAAAGTCTGTACCATAGGTTGGACACAGATGGTCTATTTGAGCATTTGGAATGGAGATGTCTCTAAATTTGCACATCTCATGTTTCTTTTGCAAGTGGTAGAGATGATATGAATGGTGCTAATGAGCCTTATTTAAGTCCCCATAAAATTTATGTTGGGTTTAAGTCCCAGATCTTCTTGGGTGACTTTGGGTGGGAACCCTGAACCCTCATTTCTCTGGACCTCAGCATTTTCGTTTATGAAATGATAATTCTTTCTTATAGAATTATGGGTCCATAGGTCCATAACCAGAAGCCCTTAGAAGTTATCTAGTACAATGCATTCATTTCATAAATAAGAACATTAAGACCCAGAAAAGAGAAGGGTTTTCCCCAAGGTCACAATAAAATGACAGAATCTGAATTTGAACTCAGAGCCTTTGATCACAAATATAGTCTGTTTGCTCCTTGCTCTAACATTCCATGATTATGTGGGAAAAGAAGGAATCCTGGTATGTTGGATCTATCATTATTCAAAAGGAATAGAATATTTTCTTCTAATAAAATTATTAGGGAAGATGGCTCATTCCCATTATGGTTCTCCCCATTACTTGTAAAAGCTATGTGACTTTGCGCAAGACACTTTATCCCTCTGGGCCTCAGTTTCCCCGTCTGTAGAAAGAGAAGGTTAGATTGGATAGTTGTTCCGGTTCCTCGTAACTCTAAGCTATGCTTCTGAATTTTTAATCTAGCCTGAATCTGAAAAAAATGAACTTTTGATCTAATTTTTGGTGCATTTTATGACAACAGTGATATAGAATAGAATTCAAGAAATTTAAACTATATTATTCAGCAAATCAGAGAAGGATGTCATTTTTTCAGGTCTTTGTGGGAAAAATCTTAGTGTTTAAGTCTCAAGACCCAAATACCCTTTATCTCATTAATTGTTATGTACATTTCTTGCCACAATTAATTAAGATTCTGTGAATTATTAAGCTCTTGCAGTACAGATGATAAAATATCAGAAGATGTCAAATTAGTCCAAGTTAGCAGAAAAGTAAATTCAGAAATTCATTTCAAGATAAGGTCAAAGGCATCCTTATTCATTATGTGTGTATTTGTGTGTGTATAAATGTTTTTTTATAATTCAACCCTGTCTTTTACCTTCCTGATCTCTCTACCATCTAAAACTAAGTTATCATCTGCTATGTCCTCCTTAACAATTAGGTTTCTTGGTAATCTGTACTTACTGCCTTCACTTCCTCACCATCATTCATTCCTCAATTCCTTGTTTTCTGAGTTTTGTCCCTGGCAGTCTTCTTAAACTCCTGCCTCCATTGATTTTCTTTTCAAATTCAGTGACCTATTTTCTGTTCTCATCCTTTCCAACCACTCTTTGTTATATGACATTGTTGCCTTACTTCTTCCTTGTTATTTTTCTCCTCCTTGGGCTTCTACAACACTGTACTTTGCTTGTTTCCCTTCCACTTCTTTGAATGTGCCTTCTCTGTTTCCTTTGTGAGCTCCTCATTTCCACCCACCCCCACCTTAAATGTAGATTCCACCAGTATTCTTTCCTTTGTCTTCTTTTGACGCAACACCTCGTCTTAGTAAGTTCATCTACTTTCATGGCTTTGGTTATCTCCTTTAGGCATATGACTCCAAAATCTTTCTCTTTCCCAGATTCCTTCCCAGAGTTCTAGTTCAATATTAGCTGGTGGATAGATTTCTATTTGGATGTCAAGTTCAGCATGGGCAAAACTGAGTTCATCCTGTTCTTTCCAGTCACCCTGGTTCAAAACCATTGTCATCTCTGATCTCCTTTTCCCTCCTTCCTTCCTCCCTCCCCACCACCTATATCCATTCTTGCTTATTCCTTCTCCATTGTCTCCTTTCATTCTTATTGCATCCAACCTAGTTCAGGTCTATATGTCTTTCTGTTTACAATAATAATCATAATAGGTCAACTGGTCTGCCTGCCTCTGTAATGTCTCTTGTTCACCCTCCAGTCCCTTCTTCACACTATTCCTGAGTAATATCCCTGACCATCACCTCTGATGATGTCAGTCTTAAATTCTAAAACCTTCAGTAAATTTCCCTTCCCTAATGAATAATTCATGCAGCATCCTCCACAGTCTTGACTCCAACCTACCCTTCTAGCCATATCTCATACATACAACTGTTCTTATGCTCCACTTTCCAGCTAAATGAGACTACCTCTCTTCTTGAGCTGCTCTTTCTCATATTCATGTCATGCCATTTTCCATGCCTGGAAAGGACACCTCTTGCCCCTTTCTCTGATCATTAAGGCCTCTCCCTTCCTTTAAGGGCCAACTCAGGTGCCACCTACTGGCAGCTTTTTCTGACTCCTCCCTCCACCCAACCAGGCCAAGCTGTAATTAATTATTCCCTATTTACAATTCTTCATAACACCTTGCCTGGACTTCTCTGGTGCTAGTCCTGCATCCTAATTATTTGTGTGCCCATCTTTTCTCCCCTGTGGGGTTATAAATTCTGAGATTGTGCCATTTTTCATCTTTGTACCCCCCCCCCCCCCCCGGGCCCTAGCACCAACCATTGCATATAGAAAGAATTCTACTATATTCATAGTTGAACTGAATCAGAATGCTTCAGGGCTGTTGTGCAGATGAGAATGAGAACAAAAATTCAGGTACTTTCATCCTAATCTGTCCCAGAAAATTTGGAAGGAATTGAAAAAGGAGGTGGTAATTAGCTAAATGTCTCCTTTCTCTCCTTGACCTATATGGCACAAAACTGGGGGATGCAGTTCAACAGGGCTTCTTGGAGCTCTGTGCCTCTATCCTAAGCATCAGTGGCACATGAAACAAGGGTGAGAATCTGACTTCCACACCTCCCCCCCTCCCATCAGAATAGGTCAGTCCAGTCAGTGATCACAGGATGAACATGGAATATTTCCATTTCCCTGTTTAACCTCCATCATGGATAGACAGTAGGCCTCTTGCAGTCTTTTCTGCATAGGTGAACATTTAAATAGAAGGACAGAAAAACATGCATTTTAATAGCCAAATTAACCCAGTATTTGATTTAGGTCTTCTTCTCTTTATGTGATACAAGTGATTCCAAAAATACTTTTTCTCATTCCAAAGCCATTGTGGGTTGTTCCAGGCCTATGTCACTCAACATGCCAAGAACTAAGTACAAAGTTTTTCAGATGCTTTTTGCTAGGAGACCTAATTGCCAGGAAGCCATTAGGGTTCGATAAATGTTTGTTGGATAGGTTTGGATTTTCGTATCTGTTTGTAAGTTAATACTGTATTTTAAAGCATTTTTTTCACATAACAAGTTTTTTTTATTATCTATCTCTCCCTTGATCCCTCCGCCACATTGAGCAAATTTAAAACAACAGCAACATACACACGACAACCTCCCAAACAAAGCTCTCATTACATTTCTGCATAGTCTGGCAGAACAATTTCTCATTTTAGCCATGTCTGAAAATGTAAAGGAATTTTCAAAAGGAACCTAATTCAAGTCTAAAATTTTTGTTGTTGTTCAGCTATTTTTTTAGTCACATCCAATACTTTATGACCCCATTTGGGGTTTTCTTGGCAGAGACACTGGAGTGATTTGCCATTTCCTTCTCAAGATCATTTTACAGATGAGAAAACTGAGGCAAACAGGGTTAAGTGACTTCCCAGGATCACACAGCTAAGTGTCTGAGGACGGATTTTAAAAACTTGGGAAGATGAATTTCCATGCCCAGAGCTCTATCCACTGTGCAAGTCAGCTGCCCTAAAATTGTAGATTATAAATCTGTACCTAAAACTCTTTTATTTGCTAATTGTTTATTCACAGATTTAGAGCTAGACATAGCCTCAGAGGCCATCTAGTCCCTCATTCAACAGATAAGAAAACTCAGATGGAGGGAGGTTAAGCAACTGGGCCAAGGTCATGCAGCTAGTAAGCTTGAGGACAGGATTTGAACCTACGTCTTTTAGCTCCCAGGACTATTACCACCAAACTGTGCTGCAGACTCCACTCTGCCTTCTACGCTCCCCTTTTCTTAGCAGTTATGGGGAAAAGGTGGTTAGATGCTGGAGTGACTTCTTATAGTGAAGTCCAAGGGGAAAATCTGAGTTTGAAGAGGTTAGATGAATAGATTGTGTGCATAGCAATATTAGAGAAAATGTACCACAAAAAAACAATGGTAGATTTGGGAGCATGTTGAATCTGGAATTGAAATTCAATAACAGGCTTGCTATTGTTCTCTATACATTTTAACCTTGCAGAAATGAGTCTGGGGAAGCAACTCCCACCTAAGAGGTATATGTGGTGATGGGAGTGCTTGAAGATCCCTAATGGGCATTTGGGGGCACTCCAGGCCACACTTGTAGGTGGATAGGCTTCCTGAGTACGACAGAGTAGGCAGAATAGTGCAAAGCATAATTACAGCTGTAGATACAGGGAATTTTGGATGCTTATTGATTTCAGAAAAGAGGAAGCTTCAGAAAGGAGGAGGACCCCATCTGGGCTGGTTGAGATGGTTGAGGCTCAGCTTACAGGAAAACAAACAATGGATTGAGTCTAGGCCAGAGGAGGAATCCATCATGGGAGGATTCTGGCGACTGGAATTGAGTTGGTGCTTGAGGGGATTCTGAGGAGAGACATTTTGAATTGAGGCTCATGGAACTTGCTTGAACAAATTCCTGCTTCTCTAGGATCCAGGGAAGATGGAAGAAAAATAGTTGAGTCTGTCTTTAAAGGGCAGAAATCAGGGAACTAGTTCAACAAGCTTTTATCATATGCCTAATACAGTAAGTGCAAAGCACTGTTCATGGTGCTGGAGATAGTAGTGGGAGGAGTCCTTTCCTTCTAGTGATATTTAAACAGCTAACAGATAAATAAATTTACTATCAATGCAGGGGATTAGGGAAGATTTGTGGTAGGAGCAGGCACTCAAGTTGATTCTTGAAGAAAGCTAAGGATTCTGATTACCTGAGGTTGGAGAGATGGTGGGTGGGCACTCCAGGAAATGGAGTTAGTCTATGGAAAGGCACTACATGAGTCAAGAATGGTGATGCTAAGGGTTGAGGTTCGATACTGGGAGAAGAGCAAAAGCAAGGACCTAAGATGGTCAGAAGTCTAAAATGCAGCATTGGTGGAAGGTTTTGAGCTCTACCTTTCTTCCCACTTCTGGGTACAGTTTGTATTCCAGGAGTGTCTCACAACATTAGTAAAAAACAAGCATTTAAGTTTTAGATGCTGTATTCTGACCATGAGATCAAGATGTGCCAAAACAGAGAAAGGGAGAGAGGGTATGGTTCCAAGAGCTGCCATCTCTGAAGGACAAATCCCCCTTTGATGATGCTGTGAGGAGAGGTGGCAGTGCAGGACGACCCAGGGAACTGGCCTAGGGAGGCTTTGTTTAGGGTCTGTCCTTGCCTTGTTCTCTCCCTGCGTGTCCATGGCTCCAGCCTTCCAAGTGTTGACAACAGTGGTCTGCCTCGATCTTACATCACAGCCAGCATTCTGTGGCATCTCACCATTATAATAGCAATAACTAATGTGTAGAACTCCCATGATAAAAATGATAATAATTGCTGACATAGAGGACTAAGAGAATACCTGAACAGTAACAACGGTGATAATTATAACTGACACATGGAACTTATAGAATAAGAACAATTATATCAGATATAAAGAATTAGAGAATACTGATAACAATAGTTGTAACAGCTGACATTTAGAACTCACAGAATAACAATGACTGACATACAGAATTCAGAGAACGCCAATGATGGTAAGTGATATTTAGAACTTGAAAGTTTGCCAGATGCTTTGATGCAGTATTTCACTTGAGTTTTACAGCTCTGGTGAGGGAGGGTCTATGACTGTTAATAATTCCCATTTTGCAGATGGTTAAGTAACTTGCCCAGAGTCACAACAAGTGAAATCTTTGGACTCCAGTCTTCATGAAGACCAGCCCAGCATTCTAGCATGGTACCAAGCTGTCAAGCCAAGCCATTCTTCCTCCTGTTTTCTCTCTCCTCCCTCTTGGTTCCTTCTTCTTGCATACTTTCCAAAGATCTGTTTCCCCACAGAAGACAATGGGCCATGGCAAATTTAGAAGTCTAACCATGGGTGGAAATGACTGGGAAGCCTTGTCCCACAGCATCTTCCAGTCCTCTGTACCCACAGTGAGCCCTCCATGAATGTTGTCTTCTGAGTTTCCTCTGGTCTTCTCTCATTCATTCATCTCAGTCTCTTCTTCCCTCCACACACTGGGCATGAGAGGAGATTAAATTTCACTTTCCATCATGCATGAATAATGGCTACCCAAATCACGTCAGCCATTAAAAGAAGGAACCAGTCATATTTATGTGATGCTTCAGAAGAGCGCATTAAGCTGAAGTACATGCAAAAAAACCCCACCAGTGATTGCTGTTATGAAATATGCTATTGCCTTTGAAATGAAACAGGTGAATCATAAAATATTAATTTCCCACTGTGACAGCCACAAGCCCTGAAAAGATGCCATAATTAGGAAGCTTCTTCTTCCCAGATGGTAGGAAATGCTTTCACTGTTCCAGGCCTTCTTAATAGAAAGCTAATATCGACTCAGGACCCAGAGTGGTCTTTGATTTCAAGTGTGATTCCCAGGAGCACCCTGCGTGTAGGTGCTATGGGCTTATGGTGCTTCAGGATCAATAACAAATAGGATTCTTATATTGAATGTCATGGAAAACTTCATGTTGCTGAAGGGGCACTGGTAGAAAACCTCCCTGGTCAGGAAGTTCATGGTTTTCACTTTTACTCTGGTGTGTAGTTAGGTCATAGGTTAAATGCATCTTTTGGTACTTATGACATCTTCTATTCTCTCTTGTGTTCACAGGACAGTGACATTGAGGCATTGGTCAGGTGTTTGGAAAATGTCCTCGCATGCAGCTCCCTAGGTGAGTTGACATCAAATTTTCAGATTCTGTTTGTAGTATTTGATAGAGATCTCTTCATTCTGTTGAAGTATTGTGTATTGTAATATAATATTGTATAATGTGAGATACTCCTAGCTATTCCTCACATTTGAAATTCCATCTCTGATGTACATAACTGAACAAGGGATAGAACCAATTACAGAAGATAAAATAGATACCTTGGATTACACGAGAGTGAAAAGGTTCTGTACAAACAAAATTAATGTGCTAGAGGGAAATAAATGAGAAAAAATGTTCGCACCCAATTTTTCTGATAAGAGTTTGTTATTCAAGACATAGAAAAAAGTAAGAGAGATGTCTCTATTTATATCTATATCTACATCCATATCTACGTATATGTTTTTATATCTATTAACCAAAAGTCATGCCCTAATAAGTGATCAAAGAATGTAAAGAAACAGTTCTCAGAAGATTTGCAACTTATTGTATTCAGTATGCCTGCCATCTTGGGATGGGGGTAGGGGAGAAATGGAGAGAAAATTTGTAACTCAAAAATCTTGTGGAAATAAATGTTGAAAACTAAGAATAAATAAATAAATTATTAAAAAAATAATTGCAAACTATTGACAGCCAAATGAAAGAATGCTCCATATCACTTATAATAAGAGAAATGCTCATCAAAACAATTCTGAAATTTCACCTCACATCCTGCAAAGATGACCAAAGATGGGTATCGTCCATGTTGGATGAACTGCAGTAAGAGAGGCACACTGAGGCATTGCTGGTGAAGCTGTGAATTGGTACAAACATTTTGGAAAACATTTTGGACTTATGCAAATGAAATGACTAAAAGACACACATGCTTTGACCTAGAGGTTCTGGGCTTCCCACGTGTCCCCAAAATATTATAGTATTATTTTTTGTGATAGGAAAGAATTTTTTAAAATAGATGCATGTGTATTGGGGAATGGCTAATTGTGCTACATGAATGTAAACAGAATATTATTGTAATTTAAGAAAAGATGTGAGTGATGAATACAGAGGGGTGTGGAGAGATTCACATGAAATTATTCAGAGTGAAGCAAGCAGAACCAACAAAGCAATATACACACTGACTACAAGAATGTAAATGGAAAAAACAACCATCATATTCCTGTGTGTACATAATGTGCCCTCCAGTCAAATGTCTATATACAGGATACTTCTTCCTATGGTATCCCCAGCTGCCTCATACATACGTTGTAGGTGCTTAACACTCGTTTATTCAATCAAATGTCAGAACTGGGAGGAACCTTATTGATTCATCCATCCCCTTCCACCACCTTTATTTTTTTTTTAGCAAATGAGGAGACTAACGCCCAGAGATAAAATTTCTTGTCCAGACAGAGTTGTGTATCTTAGAGAGGACCCTTTTCGTTATAACTCAGCCTTACCACTTGGAGGAGGCCCATGAAAGTCATTCTCAGGTTTTCCTGTTTGATATTCTATTGTTAACCTCTTCGCATCTTCTCTTTCCCCTCCCCACAAAAAGCCTAGAGTTATTCAGTGTCCCAGTACTCTCCCAGGGTGAGAAGGTATTGAATTTTGTTAGGGTCTCATAATCCAGTGTGAGGCCTACCTGGGCCCACATAATAAGACATTTTATAGGATTTCCTTAGAAGTCCAATCTCCCTGACTCTAATATTATAAAGAAACAGATTGCTTTCATTCAAGCTGAAAAGACCATAGCCATGAAGGTCAGTCAGTTATTGAAAGATATTAGGTCTGAAAAACATAACTGAGATTTCTTTAGGAGTGTCACTCTCAATAAATGGAACATAGGTCTTCAAGAATAAAGTCTTGTTTCCAAATTCTCTTTCCAAATAGCTTTGCTGTGATTTTCTTCTAATGCCAGAGGACAGCTGTTCTGCTACTATGGAGGGAGTGGAGAGGTGTGTCTCACTTGGGAAATGTCAGGACCATGACATCTCTCTAAGGTGACCGTGAACTTTTGGACACACTCCAAAGGCAGCTTGCTCAGGAAACAGTGGCCAGTTTAAGAAAGAACACCTGTCAAGCTCTTGTCCTTTTGGTCATCATTTCTTCACTGCTTTATTTGGTTCTTGGCTTCTCAAGGATTTGTAGCACGTCTCCCTTACTGGGACCCCACAACTCACAAAGTGTCTTGTTTTTGTCTCCCCTAATCTGTCCTCATTGTTCTTTAGTCACAGGTTTGTGAGAGACAGCCCACTCTTGATTCTCTGGGGTCAGGGAGACTTCAAGAGGCAAGAAAGGCAAGAATGATATGGAAGCCAACTCTGTTTTCATTCTTTCCTACAAACACTACCATATACACTGAGACCACCACTGCTTCTTAAAACATGTTCATAACATCTTGGTATTAACAGAGCTTCAGCCAGACTGGTGCGCTTGCCGTTTCTCAAGCTTGTCATCCCTTTCCCGGCCATGGCCTGTGCCACATGCCTGAAGGACTTTCTCCTAAGTCCTACCTTCTAGAATCCCACAAGCTCCCTTCCTAATCTCCGTAGTTATTTATGTTTTCTCCCTCTTCAAATAATCATATATATTCTTATTTGTTCTTCATGTTAGAGCCTCTTACTCCCCCAGCAGAATGTATGCTTTAAAGGCAGGGATTCTTTCATTTTGTGTTGGTATTCCCAGCACCTGACTCATGGTAGGAGCTTAATATATACTTGTTAGGTTGGACTGGATTGCATCAGATCCTAGAACCTTAGAGACCTTAGGAATCATCTAGTCTAGAGGTAGCAAACTCCAGAACCAGATTAAAGTGTATTTGGGAAATGTTGGACCAAATAAATACAGATACAACATAGATAGTGTTAATTGTGGCTTTCTAAGTCAGTATTCATTTTTATCTGCATTTGACGCTACTGATCAAATCCAGCCATCTCACTTTACAAATGAAGCAATGTAGGACCAGAGGGTTTAAGCGATTTCTCCAAGGTCACAGAACTAGTTGGTGAAGGGAACTAGAACCCAGGTCCCTTGAAGCCCCTGTGATTTCCATGACACTGCAGACCCTCCTCAGCTCCCTTCTCATATGTGACCAGAGAAGACAAGGCAGTCTAGAGTCAAAGTAATCTCTCTACTCCAAAGGAAGTCTCTTTTTGGCTATAAGTGGAGAAAATTAGTTGATGAGAGAGAGCTCTCTTTGCTATCTAAAACTTATTCACGAGGGAACATTTGAAATATGTCCGTGTTTGGGGATGGGCACCTTGGTGGTGCCATAGTATGTAGAGCACTGGGCTTGGAATCAGGAAGATTCATCTTCTTGAGTTCAAATCTGGCCTCAGACACTTACCAGCTGTGTCTTTAGGGGCAAGTCACTTAACCTTGCTTGTTTCAATCCTTCATCTATAAAATGAACCAGTGAAGGAAATGGCAAACCACTCCAGTATCTTAGCCGAGAAAACCCCAAATGGGGTCATGAAGAGTCAGACATGACTAAAAGATGACTGAACAACAATTGGGGAAAGGGCAGAGCTTCTTCAGATGGTGACAGGATAATGTTGGTCTATTACCCTTTTATCCTTGTATCACCCCAAAGCTTCCATGTCACTCAAGGGATGCCACGTCAAAGATCTAATTTCATCTCATGGGAGCTGTGTCTCTGAAATTGCTCAGGTGTGCCGAGACTATCACATTGCTTCCCTATAATTACATTTACTGTGAGAAGCACCGTGATATGATAATTACACAATTATAGTTGTGGTTTATTAATAATTATGGCTGTTATTATATGCCAGAATGTTAATAGGATCCAAGAGAAGATTTGAACTTAAATCAGTCACAGAGCAAATGTTAGCATTAAGGAAAGAAATCTCTGCAAATGGATCTTTCTACACCTTGGATAAGAGATACAGAATTTAAATGGGCATTTAGTTTTTGAAAATGTCATATTCCTGGTTAAACTTGTACATATTTTGACAATCAATCAACAAAGATTTGTGAAGTGCCTTCCGTGTGCAAGCATTTTGTCAAACCCTGAGGGGATAGGGGGTACCAGGATAAAAGGGTCTTAGACCCTGCCTTCAAAGGAGCTTACATTCTAACTGGGGAGACAACTTGAACATATATGAATATATAAAGAACTCTAATAAAATAGATCTTCATGTGTTTTCTCTCTCAGTTTAAGAGGAAGAAGCATACAAGGACAAAATGTATATGGTGACTCCTTTTCTATGTTTAAGTCACTCCCTCAGGCTCTGATTTCTCTCTTTTCAAACCTATTCAAAGACAGTTTCTTCCTTTCTGGTACTGCAGGAAGGTTTAGAGAATTAATGTGTTAATACCCGGTCAACTTCAAGAAATCTCAAGGTAGGAGGTTTTCTGGATACTGAAAGTATCAATCTGTTTCAGATGAAATTAGTTCTGAACTGGGGGATTAGGAGACTGACCACAGCTGTAGTCATGGATCTCCCACTAACAAGCTGCATGGCATTAGCCTTGTTCCTTTAACTCTGAACTTTGACTCCTTTTTTTTAAAATGATGGAATTAAACTAAGTGATTGTTAAGTCCTTTCCAGCTCTGATGTTCTAGGAGATATCTCTAGAGGCAGCTAGAGCACTGGACCTGAAGGAAGACCTGAGTTCACTTGGTGACCCTGGGCAGATCAGTGTGCCTCTGTGTGCCTCAGCTGTTAAATTGGCTAATACTAGCACTACCTTCCAGGGTTGTCGGAAGGATCAAATGAGATGATATTTACAAACTGCTTTTTAAACCTGAAAGGGCTAATGTTAATAGACTTCCGTGATGCTTAAGCCAGCTGGTTCCTTCCATTTCTGAAATCTTCTGACTCTGTGTCAGCAGAGTAGGATGCTGTTGGATTGGAATACAGAGAAACAATGAGGTATTGCTGCTTGTGGGATGGAGAGAAGTCTCTCATCTCGGCTCCCACAGCTTCAGGGGCTGCCACCAAGGGCAGCAGCAGTGGGTTGTGGCAACATTTCCAAAGGACTCTTAAGGAGTGCCATGAAGTAGGGTGGCTGCTGGTGTATGGTAATGAGTGGAATGGTAGTATTGCTGGTACTTCCAAGGTTGATATAGGTCTAGGTCATGTTTTGTGAGTGTTCTTTGTCTCTCTCCCTCAGCTCCTTTGCAATACACATATGTGACTTTTCCCAAAATCTTTTCTGGGTTGCAGGAAGTAAGAATAAGCCAGGACTGTTGTGATGAGGTAGTTGAGGGCAGAATTAGAAGACTGTAGGGACAGTAGGAGCCAACACAGATGGAACAAAAGGGTCTGGAGTCATTCCTAAAAGGGGAAGCATGAATGGAATCCTATAGAAACACAGATACCTTAGCACATTCATTGCAGGCAGGTACCCTTACTTGGAGGGCAGTAAATGGTGCAGTGGATTGAGTACCAGGTTTGGATTCAGGAAGATCTGAATTCAAATCCAGCCTGAGATACTTCCTAGCTATGTGACCCTGGGCAAGTCACTTAACCCCTATTTTCCTCAGTCTCTCACCTATAAATTGGGGGCACACTGGATAAGGAAATGGCAAACTACCCCAATATCTTTGACAAGAAAACTCCATGGACAAAAGTCCACGTGACTGTGTAGAGTTAGGCATAACTGAATGACTGAACAACAGCCCTTCCTTGAGGAAGCAATGAAAATGAACACGCCATATTTGATACAGTATATTTGGAACAGGGTTCTGCATGTATGAAGGATGTTAAATACTATTTGCTACTTGCCTACCCCATCCCTGATGCCCAAAGGCTCATCTTAAAAATCAATTCTAGATTCAAAAACATTCCAGCACGTATACTGAATATACACAGAAACGACCCCAAATTTCAACTCTGTTTCCTTCCTTTTTCCCTCCCTCCCTCTCTCTGTCTTTCTTATGAGTCCCCATTTTGTTCTAGCTTTCTCCTCTCCATCTTAGAACCTCCAAACTCATAGAATTAGACAAAATCAATGTTAATAGGCACATTACTTTTTACTTAATATTGCTTATTAATAGCATAGAACAATAATACAAATAGACACCAAAATAAACCGTGTTTAGCCTGAGTTGCTTTCATTCTCTTTTCTCTCTATTATCCCTCTGCCTCATTGATCAGAGGGGGAACATGAAGTAAAGGGGGAGGGACCTTCCCCAGTGCAGCTCTCCCTCTTCCCCCTCAGGAAAGAAGGAGGAGAAAAACATCCTGTTTGGCTTGTTTTGATTTTGGTGTAAGGAGTAACATCCTTCTTGTATTACCTGCCGTCTTGGAAGGAGTAGCATGTAGACTGGCCTAGCTTGAATCCTTCCTTTTTCTTTTCTCTGTGCATTGGTTCTAGGGTGAATGTTCCCCCTTTAAGCTACAGGACCCACAAAGGATCTGGACTGTCCTGTACATCTGAGTATATATTCTAGTCTAACCAGTTTCTGTGATTCCTGGGAGGCCCTTTAAAATTCCTATGACAACATTCCCGGGGGCAAGTCCATCTATGGTTGCACATGTCCCTCTATATGCTCTGTTGATGAAGCAGTCCTTGGCCTCAGCCACTATTTCTTATTCATTTATCCATTTGTTCATTCCTTCTCTCCCTGTTCCCAATATTCAAGCCCAGAACAATGAAAACACCAGAACTGATGGTCTTGTTTTCACCTTCTCTTAATACTTTAAGGAAACACAGGGTTTTCTTGTTTCTTTACTTCAGCCAGATTTCATAGAAACAAAAATTTGGCCTCCAAACTTTAAATTGTGAGCCCAGACAACATAACAAGTCTGGCCTCCTTTCTCGTTGACCTGTAGCAAGCAGTCGGCTGAATTAAGCCCTTGGTAGAAGAGTGCTGTCAGAATACATCAAGGTCACATAATGAATGTCATCAGAGCAATAATTAGAATATCTCTGTCCATTAGGACTTCCTTAGTACATTAACATGCCTAACCAACTAGGCCTTTGAACATTGTTACCCCTAAATCCTTTCTTGAAGCTTTGCTAATAACTACTTAATCCAGACCAAACATGACTGATGCAGACCAGAGAAGATGTGAGACATTCATCTTATCATTATTTGCACTAAGCACCAAATCCCATTTTAAAAAAGTAAGGGAACTTTATTCTCTTAAGCTCTTCAGACTCTGCTCTCTAAAGTGTGGATGTGACTGACAGTCATTTAACTATAAGCCCTTCTGCTTTCACCTCTCAGAAAGAAGTTCTTTTAATTGATAGAGCAGTTTCAATACAAGGAGGTATTGTTAGATGCTTGGAATCCTTGGGGATTTAGAAAATTAATCAGATAATTTTAATGTAAATGTCTAATACTCCTTGTTTCCCATCCTTTCGCCAAAAATAGAAGTTCATTTAATTTAGGAAGTTCTTTAAAACTTAGAGAATTAAAGGGTGGGAAAGAATTAAGATGTTTTGTTCATAATAAAAGTAAATAATTCCCTACAATCCTCTTTGTTATTGCTTTTTAACCTAAACTGAGCAAGGAATGTTCTGGATGTCCCTTTTGCCCGGAGGAAAAAAGGAATTTGTAATGGGGCTTATCCGGCTCACATAAAGCAGAAAGTTGTAGAGTAATCAGACTGTTTGGGACTGTCTTAAGAATAAAGTCTCGTGGAACACTTCTTTCCTTATTAAAGGAACGTGTTGTCTGTATAAAATGCAATGTTGAGTGAGTATTGGATTGTGAGTCTAGACTTGGAAGGGTCCTCAGAGGTGATGAGGTCTGACCTTCTCACTTTACAGAGGACGGTGAGACCCAGGAAAGTTAACTGTCTCACCTGAGGTCAGACAGAGTGAGATTTGAAGTCCTCTGATCCCACAGCAGGAGCTCTGAACCATTTTTGTGTCATGGTGCCTTTTGCCATTCAGTCTGGTGAAATCTATGGACCCCTGCTCAGAATGACATTTGTAAGTGCATAAAACAAAAGAAATCAATTGTATTCAAATAAATACATATTTCCCCCCATTTGGCATCCTGATTTTTTGTGTGGCAACTGGTGATACCAGGTTAAAAATTGTTCTGGATCCAACCTTCTTTCCACTGGGCCATACTTCCTTCTGTTGTATCAGTGTAGTATGGATGCGCATAGATAAATAACGTGAATATTTTAGACAAAATTGCTAACCCCCATAGAATGACTCATTTCTCAATTTAACATTGCTTACGTAAAGATGGACTCATGCATCACATATTTTTGTTCACTTTTCTATGTATCTGATGTTCCCAGCAGAAGAATATGAACTCTTGAAGGTCAGGGAATCGGTTCGTTTTTATCTTCATCGCCAGAGCCAAAGACAATAAGTAGGGCAGTAGTAACAAGCATTTATTTAACCACTTACTATGTGTAGCCCTGTGCTAAGTGCTAGGGATACAAATACAATTAAAAAAAAAGAGTCCCTGCCCTCAAGGAGCTTGCACTCTAATGGAGGAAGATAGCACATGAAAGGGAGTTTGTAAGGGGGTAGGAGCAGGTGGAGCCACTGGGACGGGGAGGAAGCATGGGCCAGAGTAGGTGCTTACTAATGAATTCTGGGATTCTGTAAATACCTGTTGAGTTGAAGTGAGTGTTGAAAAGTGTTTTGTTTTGTTTTTTTAAATACTCTGCCTGCTTTTGGCCCGTGGAGACAGGGGGCTAGTGTGGATGTATCAGAAAGCCAAAGCAGGACTTGGTGGAGCAGACCATGCAGGGTCCAAGGTAGAGTGCTTGCCTAAGCCTACGCACTGTCTGTGCAGCTTTGAATGGGCTTCATCCATGGCTGCCCAGAGGAGGACTGCTGAGTTATTTGGTAAATGTATTCCTGACCTAACAGCTAATAGAAATCACTCATGCGAAGACTGAGTTATCTAAAAAAATTATCCAGATGTGTACAGGATCCCATCCCTGCCCTCGGTTTATTTTCTTAGCATGGCACTACAGTCAGCTTATTGGGAAGATAAATAGTTTTGCATCACAAGACCTGGGTTTGCATGTCAGTCCTGATATTTAACAGCGTTGTGGTCATGGGCAGGCCATTTGAGCAATTATTTTCTCATATATAAAACTGAGACAATAGGATCATCTATCTAGAGAGGAATGGGACCTTGTTGTTGTTGTTACTGTCTAGTCATTTCAGCAATGTCTGACTCTTCATGGCCCCATTTGGGGTTTTCTTGGCAAAAAATACTGGAGTGGTCTACCATTTCCTTCTCCAGCTCAGTGTACAGATGAGGAAACTGAGGCAAACAAGGTGAAGTGACTTGCCCAGGATCACACAGCTAGTAAGTGTCTGAGGCCATATTTGAACTCAGAAAGATGAGTCTTCCTGACTCCAGACTCAGTAGTCTATCCACTATTCCACCTAACATCAAGCCCAACTCTCATTTTACTGTTGAGGACACGCCTAGTAAATGTATGAAGTAAGATTTGAACTTAGTTCTTTCTGACTCCAAGCCCATCATGTCACCTACCTTATTGGGTTGTTGGGAGAAATATGCTTCATAGATTTAACGGTGGCAGCAGGAAACAGTGTACACAATAGAAGTAGAGTGGTAGACACTGTACAGTAATTTTGGGCAGTGGAAGCAGACAGAAACAGGCTGTCCTTAAAATTGGATGATTTTATAATTGAAGGATCATTTAGAACCCTCTTCTCTGGATGGTTTTTTTTTTAATTTAGAGAAGGTAGTGGAAATGATTGGTTGGTGAGAACAGGCATACCTCAGAGGTAATGTGGTTTCAGTTCCAGACCCCTGCAGTAAAGCAAATCGCACTAAGTTTTTGTTTTCCTAGTGCATATAGAAGTTATGCTTGTACTATATATTGTAGTCTGTGAAGTATACAGTAGTATTGTGTCTAAAAAAAGTCAGTGCACATACCTTAGTTTAAAAATAATTTACTGTTAAATCATGCTAACCATCATCTGAGCCTTTTTGCTGGTACAGAGCCTTGCCTCGCTGTTGATGGCTGCTCACTGATCAGAGTGAGGGGCTGCTGAAGGTTGGGGTGGTGGCTGTGGCATTTTCTGAAAATAAGCCAACAAGGAAGTTTGTCTCATGAGTTTCCTTACATGTGAGCACTTGGCGGCCATTGTAGGGTTATGAATTGCCTAATTTCAATTTTGTTGTGTCTCAAGGAATAGGGAAGCCTGAGGGGGGGAGAGGAGACAGAGGGACAGAGAGACAGAGAGAGAGAGAAAGAGAGAGAGGAACAGTTGGTAGGTAAAGCAGTCAGAACACACACAACATTTATCCATTAAGCTTTCTATCTTGTATGGGCATGGTTTGTGGCTCCCCAAAACTATTACAATAGTAACATAATAATCATAATAATAATGAAAAAGTTTGAAATATTGCTAGAATTACCAAAATATGCCACAGACACAAAGCGTGAGCACATGCTGTTGGAAAAATGGCGCTGATAGCCTTGCTCAGTGCAGAGTTGATACAAACCTTTAATTTGTGACAGAAAAAATGTAATATCTGTAAAGTGCAATAAAGCAAAGCAGAGTAAAACTAGGTCATACTGTAATGGCCATGACCTTTCTTGAGGCTTCAAAACTTAAATAAATTCAGGTCTTGCTGTGGTGGATCCTTCTTGCACTGTGGGTCCAGACCTCATCTTCCTTTGTGTTCTCTTGTAGGGGATCCACCCAATGTGCTAAACCTTTGCCTAGATCTTTTATTTTACTTTTTTTTTTACACTTTTTACATTCCATGACCATCTTGCCTCCTTTTCCAATCTATGCATTTCCTGGGTGATATTGCTCATGCCACTTTCTGCACACAAGTCACTGTTGGAAAAATATTTGCATTGCTGCAGATTACTTGTGTCCACCTCTATTGCCCTTAGGGTCATCTTGATTCTTCAGAAAGCGTTCTCCTAGGATTCATAGACATGTAGCACCCCCGGGAGAAAATCTATATTAGAAAGAAGCATTTTCCGGCTCAAATCAATTTGGACTTGTTGAAAGCCCTGCTGTTTTTCAAATGTAATCTGGCTTGACTTTTTCTTCCTCTTCAAATCTGGGCCCAGGTTATTCTCCTTATTATTATAGCATAATATCATATGAATATATCATATTACGTATTATTATATATTATTGTAATATATTAATATAATATTAATTATCTTGGGCTGTTGATATCAAGCATGGCATAAGACAGAAAAACCAAAAATGTTCACCAGTGTCATGGAGACTGTGTCTTAAGTGGAGGAGTGTGAAATATGTCAGGTGACCTTATCTCTGGATGACAATGAGTTCATTATATCAAGTCTCAGAATATTACAGGGATTCCTCAGTGAGATCCACAGTCACCCAAAAGACATCAGTCTAACAGTCCATAGAATCAAAACCCAGAGGCTCAAAAATGCTTATTGTCCAGTCTGTGGCATATATTTTGGATGGCTGACCCATTGATGTTATCTATAAGCACCTCTGCCCAGTGGTCTGGGTACAGAACTGAAAACTTGCTATACTAACACAATTTCTTGACCATAATCACTTTGGTTGCATGTGGTGAAATATTGCTCTGCAGTTTCATTTTTTTTTCTCCCTTATGTGGAAAGTGACTTTCTTTTAATTCATTGCTGGGCATAGACGAACAAGCCTGTGCATCTGTTTTTCTATAATTCCAAACTAAATGGTGCCCAAAGAACTTAAAAAGCCATTGTGCCTGTGATTTAATGTAGCCAATAACAAGAACACTTACATTTCTGCATTCAGAAGCTTTACAAAACCCTGAGCTAGTCCATATAGCAGTATTCCTGGGAAGTTTAATTGGTTTTATATTATAAATGTTTCTTTCCAGATGGGGACACTGAAAGTCCAAGAGCTAATAAATTACTTTTCTGGCATCAGCTTTAGAGCAGGGACTAACTTATCTTTGTCTTTCCCCTGGCACTTAGCCAGTCACATTGGGCATTTTTTGAACCAGCCCTGTGATTTCATGACGGAACTGTCAGTGAGGAAGCTCCGTGTACCAATGCCATAAAGTACCTTCTCTAGGGTTTCTGGTCTTAACATAGAAAGGTAGGTGACTAGCCTCCAGGATCACACAGCCAAACTGTGTCATAGGTGAGATCTGAACTCAGGTCCTCCTGCCTCTGAGCCAGCCCCCAGGCTCCACACTCTCTGTAGGCGCTCAATGTACGTTTATGAAGTGAATGAATGTTCTTTATCCAACAGTGGTTTTCTGCACTGCCACTGTGAGCTAATCAGTTGTGCATTAATTATTAATTAACAAATGTCAAAAGAGTAATGAGCTCAGAGGTGTACACTGGAGAATGAAGTCATGGGTCTGAGTGAGGCTGAGCTTCTCCTCTCAAATTCTTGATGACGCTTTCCTGGCAGCCCAGCTGTTCTCTTACGTCTGTATGACGCTTTTCTAACCTTAAGGTGGAATATAAATGGGGTTATTCTCATTCTTGTTATTTGTGTTTGCGGTTGTGCTCTGTGGGAGCAGCAGGAGAGGAATAAAGGGAATCACTTCTGGAAATGATCACAGTATGAACAGGGGGAGATGGAGAAGAGCAGCAGTTAGTTAGAGGTTACCCATAACTGGGAGGAGACAGGGTGGGCATGAGGAAAAGTCAAGGAAATAAGAGATTCAAGGGGAGGAGAGAGAATCGTTGAAATTGATGACCATTGGGAAAGACTGGGTAGAATGCAAAATGGAACTGATGGACTGGAAAGGAGGAATTGAAGGAGTTAGAGGGTGCCACGGAAGAAGACTGTGGCCACAGGATACCATTGAAATGGCTGGCTATTGGCACAAGACTGGATAGGGAAGTAAAGGAGCCCCAAACTGGGGTGATAGGATAGAAGAAAAAATAGAGGGTGAAGAGCACATTTAAGAGGAGGTAAGACGTCAGAGGTAGAGGGAAAAGAGAAGATTGTCATCACAAAGTATAACTGAGGTGACTGGCTTTGGGGACAAGACCAGGTAGTGGTTTAGGTGAGATTTGAGCAGGGGGAATAAGTTAAGAGAATAGTGAAGAATAAAGCAATTGAAAGTCATGAAGAGGATAAAGTGGTATCCCAGGACAAATTACACACGTGTGTGCGTGCGTGCATGCATATGTGTGTGTGTGTGTGAATGCGTGTGTGTGTGTGTGTGTGTAGTGTTGGTGCATGATTTTTTATTCACAGTTGATTGTGCTCTCAATGAAGTTTTTGAAACTGAGGTACAATAAAGCATGGGTTGATTCTCTGCTACTTGTGCTAATTTTGGCCTAACAACACCAGAAAAACACAGGTTCTGCACCAGCCAGCACCACACCATCCACACATGGAACCATCATTTACAGCCAGTGGAGAAATTTTGAATACTGTGAACAAGTTCACTTACATTGGCAGTATACTTTCAGTATACACATAGATGATGAGGTAGATGCACATATTACCAGTGCTAGCCCAGTGTTTCCTTCTCTGAATGAAAGAATGGGAGAGAAGAGGTATTAGTAGCCTGCCTACCAGGCTGAAGTTCTGCAGAGTTCTTGTGCTGACCTCATTGTTGTATGCCTATGAAACCTGTATACCAGGACCATGCTGGGAAACTGAATCGCTTCCATTTAAATTGTCTTAGGAAGACTCCGAACATCACCTGGCAGGATAAGATACAAGACACCAAAATCCTTACTCAAGCTAAACTTCCAGTCATTCAAACTCTGTTGGAGAGAGCACAACTCTGATGGGCTAGCCGTGTTCAAATGCCAAATGAGCATTTGCCTAAAAGACTATTTTGTGGAGAACTCACACAAGGCAAGTGCTTACATGGAGGTCTCACAAGAGATACAAGGACACTCTCAAGGTCTCTCTGAAGAACTCTGGAATCGATTGTGTGACATGGGAGACACTGGCAAAGGACCACCCAGCATGGCGTGTCTGCATCAGAGAAGGCGCTGTGCTCTATGAGTGAAGCAGAATTGCAGTAGCTCATGAGAATTGTGAGATGTGCAAAGTTAGAGCCATCTCCATTCCAAAAGTTTACATGGATTATTTGTGCCTGACCTGTGGTAGAACCTTCTGAGCTCATATTGGTCTGATCAGCCATAATCAGACGTTGTACCTTGACCCCAAGCTAGAGATTTCATTTTTATCCTCTTTGAGAAGAAAGGACAACAACCAGCAATCACCATATATATATACATATACATATTTATATGTGTGTATATATACATATATATGATATCTATATATATATGATATATGTATATCAGCATGGAATGTCTGTCCTCATCAAACTGCCGCTGCTTGAGGGGGGAATATGCTTAGGAGAGAATGAAAACAAAAAATAATAATTGTGACAGTGTGACCTTTAATTATAGCATACCTGGCATTCATAATACATCTGTCTCTAAAGAGCTTAAGCACTTTTCATATGATTGTTTTTTAATCTAATCTTCAAAGCATCCCCCTGAGATTGGTGTCAAGCATTGTAATCCTCCTCAGTTCCATATTACAGCTGGGGAAAGAGAATTAGTGACTCTCTTATCTTTATGAAATATAAAACCCTCACTTCTGGTCCTAGCTTCCTCCTACCTTCCCAACCTTCTTATACTTTGCTCCTCCCACCCCACATACACTATGGCCCAATGACTCTGGCTCTGCAACGTCCCTCACAAACTCCGTCTTCCTGCTCTGAGCATTTTCTAGCCAGTCTGTTGACTGGGATTGGATCCAGAAGAGTAGATCTCCTTGTGGCTTCTTATATTCAAATTATAACTAAGGTAAGTCACAGATTTATCAGTTATTCTGATTTGGCAGAGCCAGAATGCCAGCAGATGTCCAGGTGGCTGAAGTCCCTCAGCATCACAAAGTCATGCTTCTCTGTGGCCTATTTCCTTACATCTTCCCTTACTCCCTGTCCTCACCAGCTGGTCTGCTCTATTCCCCCATGATAACGCCATTTTTGGTCTTTGCCTGAATTGATCTTCATCCAAAATGTATTTCATCATATTTCTCCCCTCTGGTTCCAAGGTTTCTTCACATGAATAGGTCTTTTGAAATGTTTCTCTTATTATTATTGATAACTTTTGCTTATATTTGTTCAGCAATCTTTTGTTTACATAATTTTCATATCTAATACATTCTTTTCCCTCTCCTCCTCAGGGGGCAGCATCTCTTAAAATATACAATCCATAACCTGTCTTCTCCCTACATCCCATACCCTTTTTTGCCTATCTTATTTCTTTTTATTAAAGTATACTTTTTCAATGCCAAAATACAGTCATGGATCCTACTCCACCTAGTCTTAGGGATACTTACAGGACCAAATTTGCCACCTTCTATTAGGAATTATTGTTCACCATATTATAACCTTTATTTTGTGCTGTTATACAATGACATCTGATGCCACGGTTTTATTGATGGCTTTCTTCTTAGATGTTTCTCCCAGCAAGTTGAGTGGCAAACCTTTCAGAGAGCATGAAAAGTGTTCATGTGAAATGGGTATTCATGGACTCTTGGTAGTGGGCATTGTTGGAGGGATGAGATTCCAGTTACATGTGAGTATTTAAGCTTGTGCCAGGCGTGGTCTTGGCACTGCAGATACAGTGACAGGGATGAAATAGCTCTTGACTTCACATTTTCAAAAACACTACTGTCATGGTTCATGTTGGCATAAGGCTGCCTCTGGGTTTTTGAAGACTATCCAGTGGTCAGGAGGCTCTTGAAAGCTGGAAAGACTTCAGATATGCACCTCTGGATGCATTGCATGTCTGCCCTCTGAGGACCAGCCCATCTAATGTTGGCCTAGAATGTCAGCCAGATCAGCTCATGAAAGACAGTCAGCTGAAGTGTGGAAGGGCCCTTATGGGCACTGATGGATGGAATGCCCCCATGGGTGAACTCTACCATTTGAAGTATTAATATAAGTATTAAAATAAGAAGTCAAACGAAAGTAATTAATACAAAATAAAAGAAGGAAAATGACTCAAGTTGTCTGAACTTTAATAGGTAATAGGTAAATGGAGTGGATCAAAAATCTCTGAATAGTTTGAACTGTACAAAAGTGGAATGAGTTGACTCAATTCCATTTTTCATGCTAAGCTCTGGGGATATAAAGTCAAGCAAAAAAAACCCCCAGTCCTGGCTTCAAGGAGCTTACATCTAATGGTGGTGGTAGTGGGGACAGAAATCACAAACCATAAGATATATATATACATGTGTGTGTATATATATATATATATATATATATATATATATATATATATATATATATATGGAGAGAGGGAGAGAGAGAGAGATACACATATAATATCATGTATACAATAAATTGAAGATAATCTTAGAGGAAAGGCATTAACATTAACAAGGTTGAGAAAGGCTTCCCATAGAAGGTGGGACTTTAGCTGAGACCTGAAGGAGGCCAGGGAAGTCAGGATTCAGAGGTGAAGGAGGAAGTTCAAGGCATGGGAGACAGCCAGTAAAAGTCCCGGGAGTCAGGAGATGGCATTTCTAGTGTGAGGATCACAGAGGGTGTGAGTAGGTATAAGGAGACTGAAAAGGAAGGAGGGGGTTGGGACATGAAGGACTTTAAAGAGGATTTTGAATTTGATCCTGGAGGTAACTGGGAGCCACTGGAGTTGTTTGAATAGGGGAAGAGGAGTGGCACAGTCAGACGTGGGCTTTCAGAAGATCAGCTTGATAGAAGATGGAGAGTGGACCAGAGTGGGGAGAGACTTGAGTCAGGCAGAGCTGGCAGCTGTTACAGTAATCCAGGTGTGAAGTGACCAGCATGGTGGATGTAATAGTGTACAAGGCGAGAAGGGGGCATGTATGAAAAATGCAGGACTAGAGAGCTTCCCTTCCCTGGAGGTCTCCATTATTGTAGGGGCTGGACTTCAGGGATTCTGATCTTCTTTCCTCCATCAGAAGAAAAAAACAAAAGTTAAATATGAGGAGAAAGCAAACGACAAGAATCAGAGAAGCCCAAGACAAATGAAGATTCAAGAAAGGAAGTAAGAGGAGAAGGGAGAATAGCTGAGAGGTGAAAATGTCAGTGGATTATAAGGAATAGAAATGAAGGATTGAGTAGGAACTCATGCAAGAAATGCAGTGAATGAAAGAGGAAAGAGAAAACAGAGTTTATTAAAGCTGAAATTAATTCACACGACCAGGCTGCTGCCTCCTTTCTTAACTGTATTTTCTTCTTGCAAAAGGCCCTCGTAAATCCTACTAAAACTGTCCTTATCCTGGATAACTGTGCTTTTGCCATTGGCACCTACAATTCTTACAAGCCTTGGTTTCCAGTAGCTGTTTTAATAAAAGACCAAATGGGGGGCGGAGCCAAGATGGCGGCGTAGAAGCAGCAACACATCGCAGCTCTCACAGAGCCACCCCAAAATACCCATAAAATAGGACTCTAAACCAATCCTGGAACTCCAAAACGCACACAAAGATACTTCCCACTAAAGTCAG
>CM053581.1:553710639-553800888 GCA_028627135.1 Pseudochirops cupreus | reverse complement strand
AGGTTTCAGACCAGGCTGGTTTAGGTTTGCAGTGCTGATATGGTTCCTCATAGCCGAGCTGACTTTAGTGGAAAGTATATTTGTGTGCGTTTTGGAGTTCTAGAATTAGTTTAGAGTCATATTTTATGGGTATTTTGGGGTGGCTATGTGAGAGCTGCAATATGTTGCTGCTCTTACGCCGCCACCTTGGCTCCGCCCCCTTGCTGCTTCCTTCTCAAGCTCATTTTATAGATGAAGAAACTGAGGCAAACAGGGTTAAGTGACTTGTCCAGGGTCACACAGCTAGTGAGTGTCTGAGGCTGAATTTGAACTTAGGTCTTCCTGACCTCAGGCCCAAAGCTCTATCCACTGAACCACCAAGCTGCCAAGTATAGACGAAGTGTCTCCTGTGTTATGTGTTAGGGACTTGGGATTTAAATCCAAATTACAAAGAAAGTAGCTGGAACCAAAGACCCAGCAGGCTGCCCTGCCCTTTTTGGTAGGAAGGTTAGGGTGGATTTGATTCATGGCTGTTCTGAGGGCTCTTTAGGTGATCGGTATGGGTAAGATCATGCAGTTCAGGATTGGGAGGGATTATTAGCCTCACTCTACAGATGAGAAAACTGATTTATAGAAAGGTAAAGTGGTGTCCCCAGGAGGCAACGTACGTAGAAGGGGGCAGGGCTGGAATCCATTTTCAGCACTTCTGATAAGAAATGACACAGGGAGGATTTCATCCCTTCGAGAGAAGCCTCGTCAGCCTTAGCAAAACAGCATCGGATCCAGCCTGTTGACTAATGTGAAAAGAAGGGAAAATGCTGTTATGTGGGCCATCACAGCAAGAAGCATCTGTGCCTTATCCTGGCTCCTTAGGGTGCTGAAGTTGAGGGTGAAAAATTTAGGGAACCAGACTCTGGTCCTTTTCAGACACCACACTGCTTTCCGTGACAATACTCCAACCCTCTTTAGCCCATTTGGATCTCTTGCTGACATCTGCCACTCAATGCTGCTGAATTCCCCCGAGCTGTCCTCATTCCTTTGCTTTGCAAAAGCATCAATTTCCACAAGACCTAAAAAAGGAGGCCAAGTAGAAGCTAATTTTATAGGGAAGGGAAATACAGCTACCCAAATGAACATAACCAGAAAGATAATGATGCTCCTCTCCAAAGACATTTCTTTTTCCATTCACTTTTCACATCCACTTTTTTTTTTCTGATTGTGAGCATTTCTCCCTTTGAGTCTTATGTTTTTGTCTGAGCAATCCTTGAAAGAACCAATTGGTCCTGCAGTTCCTTGTGCATATTAAAACTGTATATCTTCCTGTCCTCTGGAAGAAATCTTCTCTATGCATTTAATAATCAAGCTCATCTTTAATTAATGTAGCATTACCTTGCGGCAAAGGTGAATTCTCTTGTGTTTTCTGATTGCCCTTGAATGTTGCCTTGAGGTTGAAGCTGGGTCTGTGCATTGATTTCTAGGTACCAGGAGTGTTACCAGATCGGCTCTAGTCTTGCCCCAGGGACCAACCCCTCTTAACTACACTGTGTCTGAAGCAGAGATGAAACTCATGAGAGAGTAAGTAGTGTATCACCATGTTGGGAAGTTTGGGAGGTAGCCCACGCTACCACAGATAACAGACAATCTTGGGATATTATTCCAACAAATGCATTTATAAAAGAGGGGATTTGCCCAAGGACAAGTAACTATATTTGCCTAACTGGAAGTAGAATTGGTTTAGTTAAAAAACATCCTTTCAAGAAGTCCTAAACTTGCCATATGAATTCCTTTTTGGCGTCACTGAGGCCAGAGATACCCAACACCCACCCCTAATCATGTCTGACTGACTCCATAGATTTGGCTCTGAGTTTTTTCTGTTTCCTTTTCTTGGCACAAGAATCTAATTTTGGTGTTAGTGAGTTTGTTGTCCTTGTGCTGTGTTGTCATCGTGAGCAGTGGTCTGCCAAACTGGGGCTGGGATCAATGGCCTGACCCCAGGGGTATATGATCAATCAGTTGAAGGGTGGGAAGATGGTTACATGTCATTCTCCCTGAAATAGATGACGGTGGGACTTGTGTCAAACACAATCACACCTATCTGTATCTCCCACCATTCTTCCTCAGCAATCAGGCTCCCAAATTCCCAGCCTATGAGCCTGGTGTAGGTATGGGGGGCAGTTAAAAGGTAACCATTACTCAAGTCCTTACAGGCAGCAGCTTTGTGAGTGCCGTTGAGAAAATGTCCCTATACCTATCTGCATTCCCTTCCATCATCTTGTGGCTGCAGTAGGGCATTGTTGGTGTGTGGGCTCTGAATTCTGGGTCAGTAACTAATGAAGAAGAACCCTCCCCTCTCCTTTTCTGGAGGTGAAGAGAGAGAATGAGTCCTAAGGGAGGGTTGTTCTACATCTCAGATCTCATTATGTTGTTTTTCCTCCAAAAGTTCCACTTTTCCCAAGTATCTTTATTTCTTTTTTTTTTTGAGGGGGGAAGGCAAGGCAGTTGGGGTTAAGTAACTTGCCCAGGTCACACAGCTAGTAAGTACGTGAAGTGTCTGAGACTGGATTTGAACTCAGGTCCTCCTGACTCTAGGGCTGGCGTATCTACTCACTGCACCACCCAGCTGCCCCAGCATTGTTATTTCTGTTGAGGACTCCATCCTCCTTCTAATCATTCAGATTCACCGCCATCAGATTCACAATCATCTCTGATTCCTCCTCACTTACCCCACGTGTCCTATCAGTTACCAGATAATGTTGTTTCTACTTCTATAGTATCTCTCACGTGTGTCTTGCTCCTCTCTGTACTCACACAGCCACCTGCCTAGTTCAGGCCCCCATCCCCTCTTCCCTGGACCACTACAATAGCCTCCTAATTAACCTCTGGGCTCTCTCCATTTCATGCCATCCTCCATACTTGTCAAGGTGATTTTCCTAAAGCACAAGCCTAATCATGTCATTCCTCTGCTCAACAAACTCCTATTGACTCTGGGATCAAATATTATTTCAACTGGATGTCATCCTTTTTAAATTCTATTTTCGTATTTTGTAAAGTACATAATAATACAGTAATACCTCTATATAACTTAAAAATAAGAAACTAAATACATATTGGGAAGTGTGCTCAAAATTTCTTTTGCTGATAAGGTTGTTTGGTCAAAATAGTTTGGAGGTCACTGATCTAGAGAAAAATTTGAAAGCTCAAGACAAAAGCTATTTTCTTATTCAGTACTGATTAGTGGAATTAGATACTTTGTATAATCAGATCCCTTATGACCTAGTACTGGTACAGGGGAAAGAGCTTGACATTTAGAATCCAAAGATCCTGGCTTCAAAGCCTACCACTTCTATTTAACATCTGTGTGACCATGGAAAACCCAGACTCTCTGGGCCTTAGTTTCCTCATCTGTAAAACGAAGAGGTTGGACTTGGGAAGCTCTGATATCTCTTCTAGCTCTCAGTTGAAGAGCTTATGAGAGGCTAGCAATACTAATTCCAAATATTTCAAAGCATAGAAATTCAGAATAAATCCAGTAATCTTTTCCAGCACCAACGCTATTTGTTATTTGGAGATATTTGATAAAACAGAATGAAGATTTGCCAGTCTTCTGATTAATAAATCTCAGGAAGGGAGACATAGGAGATGGTTCACTTTTTTGGTTGGTTTTGTGAATCATCATCAGATATTTTGTTTTACTAAAATTTCATTACTTTGGCCAAGGTAATGGCAACCCATTTTGTGCTGTATTGTGAAATGTATGTGCAGCTAAAATCCACCTGTCATTATAAATTATCACGATACTTTGTATGTCAGTTAGCATTTGTTTGTGGATGGTCTGTTGTTCCTTCCCTAGTCATTCAGCAACTCGGGCAGTTGGTTTTTAATTTGAATTAGCAAAGTTTGGGATGTACTTGTACTAGGGGAGTTGTGAAATTATAAATGCAGAAGACTGGCGTCCTATGATATTTTGCTACCTATTGCAGAATCTGCCTTTTCTTGCCAAGATGACTCACACATGACAATGGAAATTCTCCTCTAGTTATCACACTGGGTGGAATTTAATAGGGGCAAATGCAAAGTTTTACACTTGAGGTAAAAAAAAAAATTCACCCTCACAAGAACAAAATGAAGAAGGTGGTTAGCAATTTGTCTGAAAAGATCTGGGGGTGTTAGTGGACTACAGACTCAGTTTGGCAAAGGAGACTGGATAGGTACAACATATTACCAAGAAAGAGTTATTGAAGAGAAACAGCATAAAGAATATCGTTAGAAACAAATATGACTGAAAAGGTAGTGGACCAGTCTTCTAGGATGAGAGGACTTTTCACTGACTGACTAACTTACTGATTGATAAACAGCTTTTATGGGACAACATATGCAAGATTATGGAAGACAACAAGCCACAGATGGGTTGTGATGTCTCCCATTGGAGGAAGTCACCATGTTGATGAAATGACACATCCATTAAAAGTATCAGAGAAGAAATTGTGTTCCTTTCCAATAGAATAACTCAAGGAAACACAGAAGTATTGTGATATGAAATGTTAAGGACTGAACTCTCCAATAAAATGAATTTTTTTTTTTTACCAAATAGATGAAAAACCAGAATATGTTGCTTCTGGGAAACCCATTTCATCCAGATTAAGAATATATATACACACATACACATATACATATATACATTATATATGTATATGTATATATAAATATATCTGTGTATGTGTGTGTGTATAAATATATATATATATATATACACACACACACACACACACACACACGCACACACACACATAGATATGTGTATAATCATTCTTCAACTTTGTCATTGATGGGACGTTTTTTCTTTTACTAAGTTTTCTTTTTTGGGAATTTTTTTTGTCTTCCCCCCATTCCTTAAAAATTCTTTTAATTTGGTAAATCTGAAGTGGAAACTCTAAGGAAAAGTCATTGACAGCAGTCTAGAGCAGTTAAGTGAAAACGAGCTCCCCTAGCTCTTGGATTTCATCATTCAGTAACATGTGGATTCTAAGTGCATATTTCTCAGCATTTTCTTGAAAGCTGTACTTTAACAGGCATAAATTTAAATCTAGCAGAGAACAACACCTTCAAGTGTGACTATGGAGAGCAGAGATAATGCAGAGTCTTCTCTTTTACAGAATTTTGGTAAAAGAAACCAAACTTTGGTTCTCAGTGATCACTTCCTGAAGACCTGTGCCTTCTCCCTGGGGTAGGAGACCTCTTTGGGCTTCTTTCTGCCTTATGATAGCTAGTTGGTGCAGTATGAAGAGTGCTGGGCATGGAATTAGGAACACCTGAGTCCAAATGCTCCCTCATAGTTATTAGCTGTGTGACCCTAGGCATCCTGACCCCTGAAGCTTTCTAAGCCTCAGCTTCTTCATCTCTAAAATGGGGATAATACCTATCTCACAAGGAGGTTATGGGGTTCAACTGAAATGCCATGTAAAATGCCTTGCAACTTTATAAGTGCTAGTTATTATAATTATTAATTATTACTCTCCCATGTCTATAGTTGGGGTACACAGCCAGAGACTCTCTTTCCCTTTACAGTTGTTACCACTATTTTTAAAATCATTGTTTCTGGCTTATAATGATGTCACCCCCAATGAATCCAATTACACCTCTTAACATGAACAGCACCTGGAGAATTTCTAAGGTGGGGAAGAGGCTGGAAATTGCTCTTCTCACCTTTGGTCCTGATTGTGTTCATTCAGACTGTGATTAGCTGCTCTACAAGAAATGAATCAAAATGCTTGATTAATCCCATTTTCTCAAGGAGGTCACCCGAAGACTGTTCTGCCTTCCTCCCCCTTTCCCTTCTAGCTCTCCTGCTTTCAGACACAAGAGCACAGATGATGATGAAGACAGAATTAATGTACTTTAGGATTCATCATCTCTAGTGGAAGCAGGATAAAACCCAAATTCTTGGTATTTAAAAACAACAGTTACTGGAGCTCTGGCTTAGGAGTCTCCAGTCTAAGTAGAATATACTCATAGATCTCCAAAGTGCCCCCCCTAGAACTCTCTACATCATATTCTTGTCTCCTCATTTCCTAATTTCCTGATTCCCGATGGGAAGAGAAATGCAGCACTTTTCCTCTCCTGGTTCAGAGATGTGATTGTCAGCAAACCACCTCCTCACCCTATTCCTGATGAATGATATTAAAACTTCAGGGAAATAACAAAGAGCTTTCTCATATAAAGGAGAATGCCTGTTCCCCAGCCTCCCTTCTACAAAGTTAAGTCCTTAAGCTTGGTGCCTCTGTTGAGATTGTATATAGGGGAACCCAAAGGAATGAGGAAACCATAGAAAGGAAGTGAATCTTGTGCAGAAGAATCACACTGCTGCTGAAGCATGTGGAAATATCATTTAGCTGGGAAATTTAAGGAGAGAGGAGAGTGGATCCTTTTGCTGGTTGGATGCAAGACTGACCATAGCTTGTTGCCTTTGGGCAGAATTGGTTTGGCAAAATAAGACAGAGGAATACAGCTGTAGCTGTGTGCATAACCCATAGAATCTTTTCTCCCATAAGTGTTTTATCTACTGATCTGCTGAAAAGGCTTCTAGAAAGAGATTGTGGAATGTCTAGGAATCTTGGCCAACATGACTGTACCTACCCTGGAGTGTAGGGGATTTAATTCATCAGAAGGGTAAGTCTATGATGACTTCAGTAATTCAAGTACAGCCTAAAGGTGATTTATCTGATTTATTTGGAGCTAAGCATAAAATAGCTGATTTAGCAAGAGACTAAATGTGAATGGTGACCTAGGAGGTACATTCCTGGGTAGTTTCTGGTAAATCCTGAGCTGAATAGTTTAATGGGACATAACATAACATGTCTACAGTTTCTCTATATCTGAAGAGGACATTAAATGAAAGTACATGAGCATAGAAAGATAATTCAAGCAACATATTCAGATGACCATCTGTTGCTTGATCTGACCAATGTTGATCTTGCAAAGTGGAAGGTGGTTAAGGCTATAACTAGCAAAATTTGGTATTGAGAGTAAACTTCAAAAAATACAACGGGTATTTTGGTAACATGACACAATCATAGATCAAAATTTCAAAAAAGATTAATAGGTAGAGCACAGAGACCTGGAGACCTTGGCTGCTCTAGGGAGAGACCCTGGGACTTTGTGAGAGGTTACTGCTGGGGAGATTTCAGGCTGGAGTTGAAAAAGCAGAGCAGGGCTGGGCCAGGTTATGAAGGAGCTCACATATGGGGCACTGCCATGGGAAGTGAGGGAGAGAAAGGAACCTTCTGGGGGTGGGCTATTTTAACTTAAAAAAAATTATACACGCACATAGTTCTAAGTTGTTATTTCTAGCTACTCAAGGAGTGTGCTTGTTTCTGAGTTCCAGTGCTCTAGGGCAAAGTCCTACTCACCCTCTCTCAGTTGTTTTATGACTGGTGCAGGGAAACTTATTCCACAACTGTCCTTGTATCTGCCCTTCCTGGCAGCCACACAATCAGTAGCTCCGTATCACTGCTCAGTGATGATGTAAATCCCCAACACTCTCTCTCTGGTGCCTGCCAGACTCACTGGACACTGCTTGGGATCAAATGTGTTTTAAACTATACAGAAGAGAAAAGCCCACTTAAGAGACTTGAACAGTTAGAATTTGAGAGTCTAGTTAATAAATCTAAATTCTATGCAAAATATTTTTTAGCAGCTTTGAGCATCAGAGGTCACTTGAAAAGATGAGATTGAGTTAGTGATGAGGTTACCAAGGGAATTCTCTCTTGATTGGGAAAAAAACGTAGTGATAGGGAAACATGATGCACAGAGACAGTACATGTCTCTACAATTTTTCTCTTTTTTTCCTCTGCTGACTATTAAGAACATAAGATGTAAAGACTGTGAACAAAGATTTTAGAAAGCCAAATATAGCTTCTGCTTGGGAGAAACTTTCTGATAATAAGGAAGCAAATAGTTAGTTGTTTTTTATGTCAAAATAACTAGAGTGGAACAAAGCTAAAAATAAGAATATCTCAAAATTAAATAAACTCCCCATACCTTTTATGAGGTAATGCAAATATTCTCATTTTACAAAAAGGGAAACTAATCTCAGAGACGCTATGTCTTATTCAAGGTCACAGCTGATTTCCTCAGATTTATGAGAGATATGCCCTAGAGTAAGATGAAAAAAAATACACTTAAGTACAAATTAAGTACCTTCTTCTATTAAACTTCTTTTTAAGCTGTCATCTGACAGCTGAAGTTTAACAGAAGAAAGTATTCAGTGTACTGCTGCATAGTATCAAAGATTTAGCATGGAAAGAGACTTTGAAGGTCGTCTATTTCAAACCTCTCATTTTATCAGTGAAGACACTAAATGCCAGAGAAGTTAAGTATCACACAGGTCTTAGAGTCAGAATTTGAATTCAGGTCCTCTCACTAAGCACAGGCAGCATTCTTCTCAATGCACCATGTTGAGTCCTACTCCAACTCTACTTCTCATGTCCATGTCTTCTCCCTCCCTTTATATTTCTCTCTCTGTCTCTCTCCTCTCTGTCTCTCTGTCTCTCTCTCTCTCCCTCTTCCTCTCCCTCTTTCTTTCCCTTTCTTCCTCCTCCTCTTCTTCTTTCTGTCTTTTTGTCTTTTCTCCTCCTTTTCTTCTTCTTCTTCTTCTTCTTCTTCTTCTTCTTCTTCTTCTTCTTCTTCTTCTTCTTCTTCTTCTTTTCTCTCTCTCTCTCTCTCTCTCTCTCTCTCTCTCTTTCTCTCTCTTTCTCTCCATCCCTTCTCCCTCCATCCCTCCCTTCCCCTCTCTCTCTCTCTCTGTTTCCCCCCTTCCCTTCTTATCTCCTAGTCTTCCCTTTCCTCACCCTCTCCCTTTCTCCCTCCTTCTCTCTCATTTTTGTTTAGGTATAGAAAACTTTGTGAGGGGCACTTTGTGAGAGTGAGTGACCTGTAGGAACAATATTGGAGTTATAAGTTTCTGACCCTGATCATGCCCTTAAGTGGTTTACAATTTCACTGGAGGAACAAGATTATCACACCTTTGAAGAAATAACAGCTCTGCTAAGTAGTATATGGTAAATAGCAGATAAGAGTAATGAACAATAATGTGATTAAATGGAGAAGAAAAAGAGCTCACTTTCTTCCAAGGAGATCAGATCCACCTGACTCCTAAAGTGAAGCCTTTTCATCCATGTGAATCTTGTGTGGTGATCTGTAGGACAGCCAGGTGAGGTGGTGGAGAGAGTTCTAGACCTAGAGTCAGGAAGTTCTAAATTCCAATCCTGCCTCAGACACCTACTAACTGTGTGACCCCAGGCAAGTCTCTTAACCACTGTCTGATTCAGTTTCCTCATCTGTAAAGTGGGGATAATAGTGGCACCTACCCCTTCCCCAAAGTTGTCGTGAGGATAAAATGAGAAGATGTTTGTAAAGCCCTTTGCAGTGCTTACGGTGCTGCATAAATGCTGGCTGTCAGGCTGTCTCCTGACCAGGTATTGTTACTCAGTACCAGACCATGAGACCTTGTATGACCGTGGGTAAGCTGCTTAACTTCCCTAGACCCTCTATGAAATGAGGGGTTTGTTTGATGATGACATTGAAAGTCTATTCCAGCTCTAAATCTTTGATCCTTTGAAGCGACCAAGGCATGATTTATCACATCAGATTGGATTTATCAATTAATCAATTAACATTTATCAAGCAAACACTTACTATGTGCTGAATGCTGGGGCTACAAAAAGAGGCAAAGGACAGTTCTTGCCTTCAAGGAGGTTACAGATGCTGTCAGGGTTCTCTGTAGTAATGTAGTAATGAAGATACTTCCTGTCTGAGTCCATTAGTCTGATCAAAAACTTTCTTTGACTAATGGATAGTCAAAAGCTATAATCTGGTAGAAATAATATTCCAAGCAATGTTATATTTGCATCCATTGTCTGTATTCTTAAAAAAAATACCTTGTTGTTAATTCCAAATGATCCTTTTGTTATTACAAAAGAAATAGATGGAGGGAGGCAGGGACTTCCTTTAATGACCTCAGCACTTCAACACAGACGATTTGGACACATTTCTGATGTCTCTGTGTTTTCCTTGGGCTTTGTAAAACAAGTCTTGTGTTTACTCTTCCTCACTGATGTTTTCAATCCTAGTTAAGTGCATAAATGGAGTATCTTGCATTGTTTCCAATAAGGCTACACACGGTTTCTACTATTGCCATTTGGGGAGTAATCAGCATTATTTTGAAACAATTGATCATGTTTATGATACATTTATAATAAATTGCTACAGCTGCTTTCTTGGCTTTTCCAAATACCTGCAATTTGCTCAGTCCCAAGAATTACAGGCACTGCTGGGTACCGCAGGTTGAACAGGAAATCTCTGTTTATTGCCTTATTAGTTGAACTTTGTTTCTAATAAGTTTTTAATTTTCCACTTTAGAAATGGGGCAGAACTCAGCATGGAGCCTGATCTTTTTATTCCCAGATGTGAAATAGACCAGAGATGTCTTGGCTAGTTCTGTCCTATTGGTCTTGTCCTCCAGGCCCTCTAAGGGCAAACTTTGATCATGGGGCATGTGAATATTGGGGAAAAAAAAACTTCTAAGAAGTATGAGTCTCTTCCTGGTATTGATCTCTCCCAGCCTCCAGTTTTATCCACTCTAGCTTTTGAACTGCTTCCCCATTCATTGATCCCCACAGATGCTCAGCGTCTTAGATGCCACTCTGGGGGTCCAGATACGTAGGCAGTTTACCTTGCCACTGAGGATCTCAGAGCCTTGGTCTTCCCACTTCCTGCTGGTGTGGGTTCCTGTTAATAATGATAGTTAACATTCATATGGTGCTTATTATGTTCCAGTGCTTTAAAATTATTATCTCATTTAATTCTCATAAGAATCTTAGGAGGGAGGTATCTCTGTTCAAAGCAGATAGTCATGAGAACTTTTCAAGAAATCATGAGGAAAGCCAACTCATTATCAAGGTCTTTTTGTGAGGAATTCATAGGAGACGAGTAAAATGTATTTTCCTGAACAGGATCAATATTATTCCCTACATCTCTGTTGAACTGCTCCTCTTCTATTTCTAATCATTGGTCCTTGGCGTATTCCGTCTTTCTCTATCAGTCACTAGGGTGGCTTGAATATCTCTGTTCTCTATGTTTGTTGCATCAAAAAAAGTGTACCCTTCGTGAAGTCAGGCTAAGGCTTAGGCAGGAGTGGGAGGCGTTGAGAATTCCAAAAAGGTCCAGGGAACCTGGGCTTTCACAATGTCTCCCAAGGGGGACAATGTGTAATTTGCAGTTTGTTGGTGCAGTCGGGAACAATTCTCTCACTCTAAAAAGTTGTCTTGTCCTTTTAAAAATGTCCCGAAATGACTTCAATTCAAGAGAAGCAGATGAGAGAAAACAGCGTCCTCATCCGGAGGCTGCTGCGGTGTGTTCATTAATACCATGTGGACACCAGGATTCTCTGGCTTTCTTGAAGTGCTCAAAAGTTCCCCCAAACAGCCCAGTGCACCATTAAAGAGCCTATAGGAGACACTTACTTATGTAACCCACTTCCCCCAAATTTGTAAGCTCTTCTTCCAGTCAGATAAATACTCATTTGGGGAAAGAAAGATTTTTTTTCTCCTTTAAATATCTTTTTCTGTCCTTCCTATTTCAATAAGAACAACAACAATAATAATAGCTAGCAATTATCTAGTACTTCAAGATTTCCAAACACTTTATAAATATGTTATCTCACTTGATCCTCATAGCCCAGTGAGGTATGTGTTATCCCCATTTCTGGGGCTAAAAGAGTTTAAATGGCTTGCACAGGACACACAGCGAAGAAGTATGTGAGACAAATTAGAAATCAGGTCTTCCTGACTCCAGTTCCAACACTGTTCACTGTAGCACCTACCTACCTTCACTTTATAGTCATATATTTTATTAATTAATTATAATTATAATATTATATAATATGATATATTAATTAATTATAATTATGTATGATTACAATTACTTATAATATGTGAGTATATAATATATTTATATATTATATATGAATACATTTATATTATATAAATATATTAATATTGTAATACATAATTTTATAATGATGCAGTTATTGCCTACCAGTCCCAACAAAGTTCTGGAGCAGTGAATGAGCAGAGAGGGAACTTGTAGTCATGCCTTGGCATTTATTGAGCTCTTGTTGTTTGCAGAGGACAGCTGTTGGTGCCATGAGGAGTCATAGTCCAAACAGAAGTTATGGTTTCTTTCCTTGAGGGACTTAAGCTCTAATGTATATTGGTAGATCTCAGAGTTGGAAGGACCACAGAGGCTACCTACTCCAACCTGTACCTGAATGTGAATCTCCTTTTAAATACCCCCAATAAGGGATCATCCAGCCTCTGGCTGAATACCATTAGTGATGGGGAACTCATTATTTACTGAGACAGGCCATTCCATTGCTTCTCAGCTCTGGTTGTTATGAAGTTTTTCCTCATGTCATTTTTTTTTTGAGGCATTCAGGGTTAAGTGACTTGCCTACGGTCACAAAGCTAGTAAGTGTTTGAAGCTAGATTTGAACTCAAGTCCTCCTGACTCCAGGGCTTGTGCTCCCCTTCATCACCTAGCTACCCCTTCTTTACATCATTCTACAACTTGCCTCTAACTCCTACCTGTTTCTCCTACTTCTGTTGTCTAAGTTCGATGCGGATAAGAGTAATATTTATCACTAGTTTTTATTCAAAATGTGTGAATATTACAGCTACTCCCACACACACAAGAAAAGGGGAAAAATGCATATTAATGATCTCTGGACCAAATTAACAATGAAATCCTTGATTGATTTAATGAATAAATTTTACTGTGAAGTATGTTAATTAACTGTGTTTTGGTTTTCTGTGTTTATGATCAATGCTTAATCAAGGATTATTAAAGCATAATTTGTACTCACGTCTCCTATTTAAAGCTAGAAATGGAAATGGAAACAGTATTGGGGCAAACCACAGGGATAGTCAGTGTGACGTGGAGGGCAGCAGAGTGCCCGGTTCTCTTTTATGTCCTGGTTACCGTAAGAAGTTAAGATATGTTGGAACATGTCACAGGTTCTCAAATTTCACCTACTAGAAATGCTTTAACATAGGTGATACTAGCCACTAACACAGGGAAATCTAAAGCATACACAAAACAGGCCGAAGACTCAAATGCACTGATTGTGCCGTCCATCAATTAGTCAACCAGAGTTTTTAAAGTGTCTACTATGTGTCTGGCTCTAGGCCAAGCAGGAGAGAGAAAGAACAGCAAAAAGCTCTCAGGGGACTCACAGTGTAAATTGGGGTGTGTGGGGGACAGCATGTAGATGACTATTCAAACAACATATGTACAGGAATTGGAGGTGATCAACAGGGGGAAGACACTGAGATTAAGGAGGACAAAGCATCTTGCAGGAAACGGGATTTTAGCTGAGCCTCGAAGGAAGCCCAGAGGCAGAGATGGAGCAGGAGAGCTTTCCAGACATGGGAGCCAGCCAGGGAAGGTGCCTGGAGTCAGGAGATGGAGTGTCCTGTGTGAAGAACAGTCAGGGGGCCGCTGTCACTGGATCCCAGGGTAGGTGGGTAGGTGTAAGGTGAAAGAACACTATGAAGGTAGGAAGGAGCCAAGTAATGGAGGGCTCTAAAAGTCAAGAGGATTTTTTATTTGATCCTGGAGGCAATAGGTTGCTACTGGGATTGATTGAATGGGGCTTGGTCAGGTCTGAGAATGAGTAAGACTGGTTTAACAGATAAGGGAAGAATGCACTGAAGCAGTCAGAAATATGCACTGTTGTTACATCAAAACCATATTACTGGGGCAGCCAGGTGACTCAGTGGATAGAGCACCCACCCTGGAGTCAGGAGGACCGGAGTTAAAATGTAGCCTCAGATACTTTCTGGCTGTGTGACCCTGGGCAAGTCATTTAACTCTGATTGCCTCAAAAAAAGCAACCATATTGCCCAGTTAACAAATAGACAAGAAAATAAATGATAACAGAAATGAATGTGTGGAATGGAAAATAGAAAATTAAAGCATGTCAGAAATCCTTGATGCCTTAGCAACAATTGAAAGTGAAAGTTAGGTCAAGGTGATTGATACAAAGATAAAATGAGGTGCTATACACAATGTGTTTACAAACTTGAAGGTGGTGTGTAAATATAAGACATTATTATGATTTTCCTAACAAAAATAAAAACAAATCTCACCAGTTACAGGAAAGGATGCTGCACTTTTTGTCAGCAATATCCTCAGCTCTAAGTACAAAATCATGTATTGCAAATCGATGTAGGGCAATCAGAAGAAATAACTTAATTCCTCAGCCCAGATTAGATGAAATAAGGGCAGAAATTGAGGAGTTACTTAAAGCTGAAGAATTTGAAGTCATTAAAAATCTCCACTTAACCCAAGCTCCAGCTGCTATCTAATAATGAAATGCTGGAAAAAATAATGCGGGCATCTTCAACAATTTTAAGGAGAATGGAATCTCGAAAAGCCCCTTCTGAGTTTGGTGGCAAGGATGCTGAAACAAAATGACTTAAAAATAAAAACTGGAATCTGCTATAACCGTTGTGAACAAATGTATTCTTCCACAATATTTGTCGGAGAGTATAAACACGTTTCAGCACACGTCCATAGTAACCTATGCTGCAGCTGTTGCCATGGTAAGGACGATGAGAGGAAAAGTAAAGCCATCTATGAATACTTCTAAGGACAAGCATCAAATACCACTGTGGCAGAAGTAGCTTGAGGAAACTCCTGAGATCTGTGTAAAGACAAATGGAAAATTACATCAGTATCTAGCTAGTCTTTACCTTAGGAAATGTCCCAAGTTAATGCCCTGATTAAAAGTAATGAAAAAGTTTCCATGCAGAATGGGATCAGGAAACAAAAGTGCATCCAGAGTTCTTATTACCCTATAAATGAAAGTGAAAGCTAAAAAGGTTTAGGTGATCCACAGAGTCATAGCAGCACAAAGAACAAAATAAGCATTCACCATCAATCAAAAACTGTACCTTCAACGCTTGAAAAGCAATTAGAGAAGAGAGAAACACCAAAGAAAGATGATATGGGAAATTTCTGGTCATCTCTGTGGTTGAAAGAAGTCCAACCTGCCTGCATAATTTTAATATGATGAATGACAGAAGGGTTATGTCAAGGAAGGGGAAGCATCTCTGCAAAACTCAGCAGCTCTACAGCTAAGGTTCAGTTAAACACTTCAAAATGGTGCATGACTTAGCAACCTCCTCTGATGCTAACCAGATTCTGTCTTTCTCAATAGAAGGCAGCATATGTTTATTGCCAAAATGTGAGAACATCAGTGATGCCTCTAAAATATAGGCCAGTGTGCTCTGACAGAGCATTCATAGCTTGTTACTAAAGAAAAATCTATTCAAGACATCACCCTCCTGATGGCATTGGTTCTCCTCGAGAACTAAGGACTAGCAGCAATGTATAGAATACATCATATTGACTGAGGAGCAGAAAAAGCATGCCAAAAAAGTCTCTGTGGGTACAAGGGCTATCATTGGCTTGCTGATTAGGGAATAAATCACTCAGAAAAGTTTCCCAATATTTACACTTACTTTATTATCACAGATCCTTTGACTCAGTCTTGTACTCATGGCTTAGTTGTATGCTGAAAATATTTTAAATAAATCCAAGGGTAGTGAGAATGCTAGAAGATTTGATAGTTTCATGAAAACTGCTCCCTATTTAAAACCCATCTCCAACACAACATCAAGAATGATTTTTGTAAAATACGTCATTGAAGCCCATTGTGATTTGGCCTAGCCTTCAATCCATTATTATCATTCCTAAATAGAGCTGAGTATGGCTTTTAGATCAAAGGGAGTTTTTATGGATACAAAGCACCCCATCATTCCTGAATTAAGATACATTAACTTATGTTGTTGGTCATTCTTTCAGTCATGCTTGACATTTTTCAGCCCATTTGGGGTTTTTTTGGTTTTTTTTTTTTTTTGGCAAACATACTGGAGTGGTTTGCCTTTTCCTTCTCCGGCTCCTTTTACAGATGAGGAAACAGTGATAAGGAAGGGTCACACAGCTAGTAATGTCTGAGGCCAGATTTGGACTCGGGAAGATAAATCCTCCCAACTCTGGGCTCAGTGCTCTGTGCCCTAGGGCGCCACCTAGAAGCCGTCCTTTTATATGCTGTGAGAAGGCTCACACAATGGTTTACTTAACTTGTCTCATTGGTTCTTCACAACAAGCCTGTGAGGTATGTGTTATTACTGTCCCTGTTTGCAGATCAGGAAACCGAGACCAAGCAAAGGTAAGTGACTTCCCCGGGGTCACACAGTGATACACAGGCAACCAGGTGGCATAGTGAATAGAATGCTGGTCCGGGAAGACCTTCGTTCAAATCCAGCCTCACACACTTACCGGCTGCATGACCTTGGGCAAGTTACTTAACCTCTCCTTGTCCAAGTTTTCTCAACTGTATAACGGACACGATAATAGCACCTACTTCTCAGGAACATTGCGAGGATCAAACGAGATGAATTTGTGAAGTACTTAGCACAGTACCTGGCAAATAGTAAACACTTATAAATGCTGCTGCTGCTGCTGCTACTACTACTACTACCACTACCAGTACTACTACTACCACTACTAGTACTACTACTACTACCACTACCAGTACTACTACTACCACTACCAGTACTACTACTACTACCACTACCAGTACTACTACTACCACCACCACTACTACTACCCTGCTACTACTATTGTTTATTGTTATTGTTGCTGTTACTATTACTGGAGGTGACTTAGAAATACATCTGTGTTCAGAGCAGAGCTTTGGATGTAGACGTTTTCCCGTGGAATTCCCCGACGATCATCCAGTGGATTCTTCGCTCCGTCAGTAGCAATAGCGGACCAGGTTGCCAGAAAATAAACTCCCGCTAGGCAGTCTAGAGCGTAGTCTTTGCAAGTGGGCTATGAGCAGTCTCTTTTGGGAACTGTCATTTCCGCAGTTTCCTCCTTCTGCTGACACCCTGAGGCCGCTTTTCGTAGTGGGTGTTCACCGGTGTCTCTGACGTGCTGACCGCAGGCTCGGAGCTGTCTCCGCGGATGCCCGTGTGTCCAGTGCTTCTGGCTGACGGAGTTGTCAGGGTGGTCCCAGAAGCTCCTGTGACCCAGCCGGCGCCTCTCTGCCTTGCGGGCTTCGGAGGCAGAAGAACGGCCAGGAGGATGGTTTCCGTGTTGTCACGCTTGCTTGAGCTGTTCCCTCTCTCGGTCAGAGAGATCCGGCCAGAGGGCGCGTGTCTCGGGAGCCGCAGCAGTGGGCTCCTGGGCGAGCGGCTCAGCTCTGGCCTTGAAGAGAGTTTGCTTTCATTATCTCACGGTCCCGAATTTCCTTCTCACTAAATGGCAAACTGCTTTTCCGACCTAAATCTGAGAAGAAGCCGCCAAGACGCTAAATTCACAGCTTTTGATTTCTAGCCTTGTTTTTACTCCTCACGAGCCTTGGGAGAAAAGGGCGCTCCTGGTGTGGAGCCGGATGGCGAGCGCAGGAAAAAGGCAGAAATTGGCTCATAAGAAAACGAGGTGTTTCAGATCGTTTGCATTTATGAAGCCACTATCTTTTTAAAATTCAATTTTATTGTGTTTTCAGTTCCACAATCTCCCTCCCCCACCTACTGAGAAGGCAAGAAAAACCGTTACAAATACGTATAATCACGCAAAATAAATTCCCACATTATCCAAGTCCAAAATAGAAGGAAGGGAGGGAGGGAGGAAAATAGAAAGAGAGAGAGAAAGGGAGAGGGAGAGACAGACAGAGAGAGAGAGAGAGCTCCTTTAATTAGTTCTCTGTCTGGAGGTAGATAACAGTTTTCATCATGAGTGCTTGGAACTGTGGTTAGTCGTTGTGTTGATGAGAGTTATTAAGACTCCCAAATTTATTTATCTCTAAAATATTGCTGTTGTATAAACTGTTCTCTTGGTTCTGCTCACTTTCTATTGCATCAGTTCATACAATGCTTCTCATGTTTTTCTGAAACCATCCCATCGTCATCCATCCCCTTCTTACAGCACAATAGCATTCCATCACATCCCTAACTTGTTCAGCTACTCCCTGATTGACGGACATTCACTTAGTCTCCAGTTCTAAGAGCTCCTATAAATATTTTGTACATTTACGTATACATAGATATAGGTATATATATATACATACACACACACACACACACACACACACACACACACACTTTTCCTCTTTGATCTCTCTGGGGTGTAGACCTCACAGCAGTATTCCTGGGTTAAAGGAGATGCCCAGTTTAATGGCTCTTAGGTCACAGTGATTGTTTTCCAGGATGGTTGTGAGCCCATTTCCCCATGGCCCCTCCTTTTTTTTTATCGGTTTAATTAATCTGATAGACATGAAATGGTACCACATAGTTGTATTCGTATGTATTCTTTAATCATTAGTGATTTAGAATATTTTTATCTGGTTCTTGATAGCTTGGGCTTTTTCTTCTAAAGCTGCCCCCTTCATATCTTTATCACTCATAGCTTTGAGCCTCAGTTTCCTTTTCTGTTAAATGAGGGCAATCCCTACCTCCCAGGGCTGTTGTGAGGACCAAATAAGATACTATTTTATAAAGCAGTTAGCCCGGTATCTGGTAAGATAGCAGGTGCTTAATAAATGCTTGTTTCAAGGAGCAAATGCCCTAATTCACACAAAGTTCTATGGAAACCTTAAAATGCTACCTACATGCCTACTCATTTTTCTGGGGCCCCACATCATGCCCACTTTGGATCACCAAGACTCCTGGGAAAGGCTACTCAAGATTTGAGGCCAGTTAATGTTGCCAGGAATGTATTAGTGTCCCAAGATGTCAAGAGAAAACCAGGGCAGCGACGTAGGGGGAGGGGAAGGAGTGGGCAGAAACTTTACGTCTCATTTACTTCTTAACCCTATTCCTCTATTCAAACCAAGAAAGAACAACCCCCTTTAATGATGGAGGTGGAGGTGGAAGGAGGGTAGAAAATCAGATAGGATAGAGTGGCAGAGCTGAAGATGCTTTATAAAGCTGGCTTTTTTTCATCCCAGATCAGCAGGGCCTAGGGACGTTCACATTAAATACTTATAAATCTTTGCTGTCATTCTTGAAAACTCTTAAAGAACAGTAGAAAACCCTCAAGGCTAGAAAAAGGGAAACCTAATTCTTATCTTTTTTAATTAAAGATTATGCAGTGCTTTTAATTACCTCAAGATTCTTTCTGAGCAACTTTTTCAACGGTAATGTTCTTCAGTAAGGCAGCACGAGATAGCATTGGATGTATGGGGTGTTCTGGAGGACCAGCCCCTCTGGTGGGAGGGCTGCCCTTCCACCTGTGGGATCCACCTTTCACCCAACTCTCATCTGTGGCCCCAGCAAGCTGTGACACGCGCAGTGGTCACACCTGTCTCAGCAGATGGACTAAGCCAGGTGGAAAACCTGGCAGTGAGTTAGGGGGACGTCTGCCCCAAGCATTTGAAGATGTGCCCCAGTAGAATGAGATGCCAAGAACAGCTCGTTCCAATGGCCATAAAGGCAGAGGAAGCAGGCCCCATGGAGGGCTTAGGGCTTGGTCAGACATCAAAGATGCCAAGGTCATCCATTGCATCCCGAGCCATCGCCAGGGTGCCACTGGCCTTCAGTGACTTTGGAAGAGAGAGGAAGGCTCGTGACTTTGCCCAGTTCTGCCTCACTTAAATCTAATTCTCTCATGGATCAGACATCCCTCCATGATGCCACTGGTCCCCTCTGAAAATGAAGGACGAACAGCAGCAATGGAATAGTGGATAAATATTTGCACTCAGAATTGCTTTGTGACCCCCAGCAAGCCACTTACTCTTTGTGTGCCCCAGAGAACCCTCTAATACCCTAAGCTGTAGAGAAAATCACCACCTGAATGGGTTGAGGGAGTTTTCTCATTAGGGAGTTCCCCCATACCAGTGAAATCACAGGTCCATTCTTCTCCTTATTCCCATTTTTTCTAGGGACCTTTTGTGGCTTTGTGACATGGCATACCCCAGTCTCCAAAGAATCAAATCTGGGTGTCATCACAAGGATGATGGAGAGGCCATATTATATTACCAGTGAGGAATTGTACAAGAGGAGAATCAGCTATTCAGCATTTATTAAGCACGCACTATTTGTTAGGTAGATCCTAGAGATAGAGTCCCTGCCTTTGAGGTGCTTACAGGTGGAGCAATAGGTGGATGGCATGCATCTGTGTGTGGGTACGTGTGTGTGGTAGCTGCACTGCCTCAGACACACAAGACATGTGACCCTGGGCAAGTCACTCGACCTGCATAAGCCTCTACTTCTTCATCAGTAAAATGAAGGGTCTGGCCTCTGTAGCCTCTAAAGTCTCTTCTAGATATAAATCTATGATGCTGTGATAACTTTGTGCTCTGTTGGTATCCACACAATGTCAGGGGACCTGGAGAAAGACCCTAGTGTATCAGACTAGGATAGGACTTCTTGGGAAAGAAGTGTAGGACTTCTAGGGAAAGAGGGGCAGAGTTACCAGGATGAGAAAGCAAGGCTGCAGCATTTAAATCAAGTGCCTACAAGACCCTTGAGGCAGTTGGGTAGAGCAGTGATAGAGTGCTAGCCATGGAGTCAGGAAGACCTGAGTTCAAAGTTCGCCTTGCTAGCTGTGTGACCCAAGGCAGGTGGGTGCACCTGTGTCTGCCCCAGCTGGCTCATCTTTGGAATGTAAATAATAACCGCACCTCCCTCCCAGGGTTGTTGTGAGGACCAAATGAGAGAATATCAAGCACTTTGCAAACCTTAAAGTGTTCTGTGAGTGCTGGCTGTCATGGAATATCAAAGTCAGAAAGAAGAATCTACCAGTTAGTGTGACACAAATCTTTGGTGCCCAGGATATTTGGTGTTAGGTGCACTGTGGGGGTGCTGTGACCTTACAACCCAGTCTTGAGCAGCAGCTCAGTGGATCTAGGCAAGGTGGCTTCAGAGGCCTCCTGCAGGGAGATGGAGCTTTGGGAGCCTGGGCAGGAGGCCTGGGCAGCGGAGCCATCCTGCTCCTAGAAGCCTTCAAAGTGAGGTGGCCGCTTGCCCATTTCTCAGTGCCTTCTATCAATAGGGCCAGAAAAGATGAATCATCACCATGGGCCTCCTTAGGGTTGTGAAGCATCCCTCACCGCCGCCTGACATAGACTACAGGATAGCTTGTGCATCGTCGCTGGGTGCTGTTCCATTCTAGGCTTTTCTTAAAGCATGGATGTTGTAATGGTGCTTTAATAATGCCTGGTTAGGAACTGACAGGAAGCCGAAATGTGGTTAATCATCAGATAGTTATCTTGCAGTCATCCCTGAGAGCCGGAGGTATTGGATGGCAACTCCCCCCAGAAACCTTTCTCTTTCACAAGTCTCACACTGGCAAGCTTGATCCTCACAACAACCTTGTGACGTAGGTGCTCTTATTAATCCTCATTTTGCAGATGAAGAATAGCAGCAGATAGGACTAAGTGTCATGATGTTAAAATAAAAGCAGAAGGCCTCCCAATGGGTTGGTTTGATTATGGTAAGAAATGTATGAGAATCACTCAGTATAAAAAGGTGTGCAAAGATTGTGGTCTGTATTAGGGAAGGAAAGGGCCGTTGATTATCTCAGTTTGTTTAATCCTGCGTTGCATTGCAAGGAGTACGAGGCAGTCTCTCTGGGAATGTTCTCAGAGAGATGGTGATGTTTAAATGGAATCTGACCAACCTCCTACCAAGCTGGTTGCCTATCCCATGCTCCAAGACATTCTTGGTGCCCACCATGTTAATTCCTGTCTTGCATGCCCCACTGAGCTCAGTAGGGTTCTTTGGGATTTCTTGTCATTCTGTTTTGGATCACTGCTTCAGTCTACTGATGTAGTAGTAATATAGTCACTTTGTAAAATTATATGAGATTTGCTTTTTTTAGTCACCAGAATAAAAGTGAGACATAAAGTATCACTTTATAGGTTTAAGAGGGCAACCTTGGCATTCAAGAGACTACAGTGTGGCACCTAGGTTATGATCTTTTGCTCAATCATTTCCTAAGGAGATTAACATTATGATTATATGCTTTTCTATTCAATTATTTTCTTAAATAGATAAAGAACTGTTTGTTTAAATAGCTAAGCATCAATATTAGCTAGTATCATTGGTGACTGTTTTAAAAGATGAATCCGTGATATTAATTTAAAAGGCACCCCCCCAATTTAAATTAAGACGATATAAGCACAATTAGGAACCTAATTTACATACCTTAACTCCTATTCATTATTGCTTTCTTCTAATCTTACCCCATATTTGAGTAAAACATGTTTTCTTCCTCATCCAAAAAGTTTTCCTGGGAGTCAAAACCCCTTATTGGGCCTTGAGTTTCAAGCACCTTTGCTGGATGAGAAGTATTGGTTCATCTTTCTAGAAAGAGAAATCTGGGTGCTTTGATCCACTTTAAGCAAGCTCTTGGGAGGAGGACTTTTCATGAAAGATTTGACTTTTTCTTACTGTCTTTTTGCACTCCTGCCTTCCAGCCTTCCTATCTATGGGCAGAAGCATAGATTTTCAAAGGCACGACATTTAGAAGTCCCCACATCTGCATGGTGAAACCCAGTGACTGTCTTTTTCCAATCAGAAGACTGATTTCCTTTCTTGGTCTTAACATGTTGTTCCTTGTATATTATACCCCCAGATTTGCTATAATCTTGTTTAGGTTTACACAAATCTCAGTGGGAACTAAAGCCCAGCCCTTTTCAAAACACGTTCTAATAGAACATAACAGTTTTTAAAAGTAAAGCTGTAAGATGGTTGGATGACAAATAGAGATTGGAATTTTTTATCTTCCTGCTAGCCTTCAAATTGTTTTGAAGGTATGCCTTCAAGCCACAGAAACCAGACTGTTCTCACTTTCCCTGGAAATCCAACAGGAAGAGTAATGTGTAAGGTCTTCCACCAAATAACTCTTGTAGGGCACTTTCAGGTGTGAACTTTAGATGAAAAAATGCCACTTGGACCCAAAGAATGCCAACACTGGATATTACATGCTAAAATGGAATTTGGAAGCCCCATGTGTTGTACCTTCTAACAATGTCAAACAATCATCACCATCTTTAGGAAAGGTTACAGCTGAAATCCGAGCCAATTTAAACTTGAGAATGCCTGAAAGGTCCAAGAGAACAGAGGAGTTTGCTTCAGCTGGAGGAGGGCAGCTTACTAACAGCAGTCCCCATGCTCTTTTGTTGGCTATGGTGCGGAAGGAGATGGACAGTAATAGCGGGTGACTCACTGTTCTATACTAGCTCATTATTGAGATTATCATTTAACATTTGCCCAAGTACGTCCATATTTCATAAATAGCACTTCCTAAATCCATTTATCATTGATTAGTGTCCTCTGAAATGTTTTTTTTTTCAAATCTCCTTGGCTGCCTAAGGCTTCATTAATCAAATAAAATCTGGCTTTCCTAAGCAGCTGATTTTCACGTTTTCCTAAAATGCTATGATTGCTGCCTTTTCCTGTTTACTGTGTTCTTTGGATTCCCTGAATACCACATGAATTCTTACACGATTTCTCCATTTATTTCTGCCGTGGTTTTACTCTCCACTCAAATACATGCATACATACATACATACACACACATACGTATCCATGTGTGTGTGTGTATATGTAAATAATATATTTATATTAAAGACACACACATAAGGTAAAAGTCCCTGGTTTTTATTTATTTAAAAAGGTAACCAGTGACTTTTTCATCTTACCATTCCCCCTCATATACCCTTTCCCCAACTCCTCTCTCAAAACAAATGCAGAAAAAAATGGGATCTTCTTTTATTCATTCCATTTCTCCCAACCTTTCTTTTTAAAAAATAAATCCCTGATCCAATTGCTTTCCCTTATCCCAGTTTAAAAAGTAACACCATCCCCACTCCTCTGGCTGACACTTCTAATTTCTCCAATCCTTGCTGGTTAAAAATAAATCCCTCCCTCTGATCTCTGCCTACCTCTCTCCTGTTTGGGACACATACCACAAAAAACCCTCCCTAACACTTCCCGCCCAGCCACCCTCCCAAGAAAACAAACCTTCCCACTTCATTCTTTAACTGCTGTTTGCTGCTCCTCAAGGTACAGCTTAAAAATATAAGAGCAATGGGAACAAAAACAATAATAAGTCCCCAGCTAATGTATCGGAAATGCAGGGAGGAACATTTTTCATAAAAAAATGAAACTTCAGCACCAAAACCTCATTTTATAAGAAAATTCAAATCCCATCTTAAACACTTCCTACTGGTGAGACCCTGGACAAGTTATGTAACCCTTTGGGCCCTCAGCTCCTTATCTATAACATGAGGGGTATTTTTCCAGATCTAAATTTATAATCCTATGTTCACTATAATGCAGGCCTATAGTGGGGTGGGGAGAGACAACTTATGAAAGTAGAAACCAAATGCTCGGGTTTGGTTCCAGAATGAAGTGTCCAATCTTGAATATGAGATGACTCATGTGTCCGAATTTCCCTCTTGACATGAAGGGTTCAGGAATACTTTGTCAACTTCTTCTCTAGCTCATTGCCCCCACACACATGATCTGAGAATTCGAACATCTGGTAATCCCCAGGGGCAGTTACAACTTCCCTTATAAGCAAAGCAGCTCACAAGGCTCAAAATATAGGATTTTATTTGAAGTTTATTCAAACAGAACTCCCTCTCCCCTCTCCAACAGACACAATAAGCAAACTTCCATGAGTTACAGTATTGGCCTAGGTTCAGCTCTAGTGGGGAACAGTCAAGGCTTGTCTCCTTGCAGTAGTACTTCCTGCAGTCAATCTCACGTTTCTCCCCTCCCTGCTACTGGTAACAGGTATTACTGTTTGATATTATTGGAGCTAGTTTCTGCTGTCTTGGTCCAGCCTAGATGAGCCTCTTTGGAGATGAAATGGTGAAGAATTACTGGTCTCATGGAGGTTTTCGCTACCCAAACCTAATGTGATCTCCTAGCTGGAAAGAGAGGAGGAGCCATGAATCCTGGACATGTAGGAAGCTGAGGGAGAGAATGTCTGAGAGCTATAGCTCTCCTCCACTTCCAGAAGGTAGTGGTCATCTTTGGTCATCTTGACACATATCTTTGGCATAGCCTGCTTCCTGAATCTCAGACTATTCTGTCCCCTACTCCCTGAAGTTCACCTTTCTTCCAGAAGATGGTGCTCACAACCCGTCTGCTTTCTGCTGCTCCCCTCATGTCTTCGTAATTTAGGGGTCCTCAAATAGATGACGTTTATTTGCCCCTCCCAAAGGACCTACTATGTAACCCGGTCTATGATAAGTCTCAGAGTGTTTGGTTTAAACACAAAACCACTTCCTGCTATTATTAAGCTTTTTGTAAATAGCCCCCACAACCCCAGTCTCTCCTGCTAGACTTCTTTAGGTTAGATGGACTGCTACTCAGGTGATTCTATCTTTGGCATCATTGTGCGATGTGGGATGAGCTCAGAAGAGTGACTAGGACTGGTTATGTAGATGTAGAATCATCGGCCTGGAGATGTCATTGAACCAAAGGAAGCTTATGAGATCACCAGGTAAGAGAGTGTTGAGGGGAACAAAGCCAGGACCAGAGTATTGGGGAACACTCACACTTAGTAGGTGTGGCATGAACGATGAATCAGTAAAGGAACTAACACAGCAGTCGGGGCGGACCTGGGAGGACAGCATCAGGAAAACTCAAGCCAGGAGAGAACATGCAGGAGAAAATGGTGGTCAGGAGTGTCTGATGCTGCAGAGAGGTGGAGAGGAGTCAGTTAGATGTAGCAGGCCATCCATGGGTCACTTTGGAGAGAGCATTTGCAGCTGAGTGAGGTTAGAAGCCAAATTGCAGTGGGTTAGGAAGAAAGTCAGAGGAGAATTAGAAGTGTGGCTTATTTCAGGGAGTTTGGCTGAGAAAGAAAGGAGATATATGGGAAAAGACACACCATCCTTTTCCTTACCTTGGAGTGCCAGGTCCAGGCTATTTAAATTTGCCTCGGTTATTTCCCAAAATAGATAGAAGAGGCAAAGGAAATGATACCACATCCTTCCAAAACCATTGGCCACATGCTGGAGCCGAAGAGAGCTTTATTCTCCTTATTACAAACGGTCACCCTTTTCCTGGCCTGTTAGTAAAAGGTCCTTGCCTGGTCATTTTTAATCAATTCTGATGTTCATTTTATACATTTCCCCATAATAAGAGTGATTTTATGATCACTGAAACTGTACCTCATCAGTATCTATACTATAAAATGCCTCATTTATTTGAATTCAACAAGCATTCATTAAAAGTAAGGCATAAGATTATGAGCTGGCATTAAGCTAAGCAGACCCTGGGGATTCAAAACCAAATAGAGATTGTGCCAGGGCATCTGAGCTTCTATAAGCAATGACATCAGTAAAAAGTACTGACTCGGGCAGCTAGGTGGATAGACGCCAAGCCTAGAATCAAGAAGCCCTGAATTCAAATCCAGCCTCAGACACTTACTAGTTTTATGACCCCGGGCAAGTCACTTAACCTGTTTGCTTCACTTTCCTCAGCTGTAAAGTGGGGAAATAACAGCACCTACCTCCCAGGGTTGTTGTGAGGATCACATGAGATAATTATAAAGTGCTCAGCACACAGTAGGTCCTTAATAAATGTATTCTTTTCCCCTCCCTGAAGTGCAACCTTAGATCTTTTCATCTCTCTGGATTCTAGTTTCCTAATCTATAAAATTGGGCCATTGCACTAAATTCTCTTGCTACTCAAATAGTCTGTAACTGACTGTTTCAGCACTTCTTCTGGCATTACTTTCTGAAGGGTCTTACTTACAACGATTCTGGTCAGAACATTGTAATCTGAATGCTAGAATTTAGGCCCATCCTTCTTATTCCTCCCCCTCGGAAGGCACAGAAACCAGACAACTGCCCCCTACCCACACACCCTGCTTCAACAAGACTTGTAGCCATAGAATCAATTGGAAACATTTCACTGGGAATATTTCACTAGTGCTGCTCCACTTCCCCCGAGTCTGCATCATCTTTCATCACCAACACCAAAAAAAATAAACAGAAAAGTACGCATATGGGGCTTGCTTTTCTGTTCCCAGTTCCTCATTAATAGGCTAAATTTAGATATCTTTGCAAGTGCATCTTTAGAAGGCCAGAAAATTGACTCCATTCAAAGAACAGGTGACTTGTGGTTGGTATAAAATTAGGAGTCAAGGAGTAGAGCTTCTGTAGCCAAATCCCCAAGATTCTGCCGCTCGAGGACCCCCAGAGACGCTCCTGTCAGCCCCCTCCCTCCCAGTCAGCGTTCCTGTAGGCTGAAATCGACACGGTTCTTAGTGTGTCCTTTATCACATTTAATCTTAGGGAGGAATAAGTGAACGCCTGCAGGTTAGCCAGTCACAGCTGGGTTCGGATGTGCGCCTTGCGTTGCACTCCGAGCTGAGAAAGTTTGAGGGAGTCTGTAGTCACTGCTTCAGAGTCTGCTGTTGGTAATAAATCAGTGGTCGTGACACTTTCATTTCATTCATCTCTTGGTCAGTCTGATGCAGCACATAAAATGTGAGCTCCATGTGTCGTGGACCTAATTTCTGACTCTACTGCTGACCTTTTGTGACCTTGGCCCCTTTGAATCCCGTGTTCTTTTTTTTTAGTTTCTTTGTTATTATGAGCTTGGCTCGTTTGTACAATCCCCTCCAGTAAACATTTGTTTGGTACCTACTGTGGGCCAGGGGATTGTGCCACGCGGGCATGTGCAGGTCGTCTCCTTCTTCAGAGGCGAGCGTTTCCATAGATGAAGAACAAAATAAATAGTGCGTGAAGCCACAAACTTCTGTTACGTTAAAGTGTGTGTCCGACTTCGCCTCGCGGGAGCAAAACCCTCCCGTGCGTCTCCGTCTGAAATTTGTCTCCTTTCTGTTTTTTAAAAATATATCACAGCCCTCTGACTTCCTCTGCGCTCACATAGAAACTCTTCCTTATAACAAACAGCCAAATAAAAGCAAATCAGCACGCTGACTGGGACTGAAAACGCACGTCCGACATCATCCTTCCCCTCTCGTCCACCAAGAGGCTGGCACACAGTAGGCACTTAATAAACGATCATTGACTGATGAGCGCTTCGTCATCAGTCCTCTGAAGCGATGGCCGGTCCCTGAATTGGTGAGAGGTCTATAGCCCTTCCAGGTTGTCGTGGCCGTCGTATAAGTTGTTTTCGTGATTCTGCCCCGATCCACCCTAATATTCTGAGGTTACTCAGTCTGCCGTATTTGCTAATTCTTGTGGTACGGTAATGTTCCTATTCATTCACGTGCTACAGTTTGTTTGACTGTTCCCCAGGGGGCGGCCATTCCCTTTGCTTTGAGCGCTTCTGACTTTACTTCAAGAGGAGGTGCTGCTGTAGGCATTTTTGGACGTAGGGCGCCGCTCCCTCTTCCATTGGCTTTTGGGGGCGTGTGTACCTCGTAGTGGTGTTGCTGGGTCAGAGCACGCGCTCAGGAGCAGTCTGGCGATTTCGGGGGTGTGTTTCTGAGTCGCTCCCCGGGTGGGCCGGACCTACAGCACAGTCGTGTGCCTGTCCTTCCACCCCCCACAGCGGCCGTTGTCCTCCTCTGCCGTCCGTCATTTGGCGGGCGCGAGGTGGAACTTCATAGTTGTTTTCGTTTGCACTTTTCCTATTATTTGTGATTTAGATAATTTTTCATATGCTTGTTCATGGCTTGCTGGACTGTGTTTGAAAGCTGGTTGTTCTTGTGCTTTTACCATGTCTAGGTTGAGGGACGGCTCTTTTCTTATACGCTTGGATCTAATTACTGTAGGCTTAGGAGCCTTGATAAGAAAACATTGGCTACAAAGGTTTTTTCCCCTCAATAAACTATTTCACTTCTCATTTTGACTGTGGTGATTCTGCTTATGCAAAAGCTTTTCAATTTTATAGAATCAGAATTGTCCATTTTATCCTTGATAACCTGTCTAATTCTCCCTCCAACAACGGGTCCAGCCATTCTGGAAAGCAAAAGATAACATTAAGATTTTATTTGAAAAAACAAACAAACAAAAAAGTGGAAGTAGTGAAATTTCAGAGACACATCTTGGCTCCAAAAAAGAAAAAATGTGAGAAGACTCTCCTCTGTTTGTCATCGGACTTTGAAAGTTTGTCGGTTAGTTCTGCTGAGCTGTTTCTCTTTCTCTGTCGTTGCAGCCCCTGCCATTTTTTATTCTTTGTTATAAAGGGTGACTCTCTGGAAGGGAGAGAAGGAGGGGAAATGGAGGTGATATAAAAACAAAACTGATCAATAAAATGTATTTTTAAATGTCCTCCTGTCCATAGTTATGAAAGTAATCTTCCCCTCTCTATCGATAATGACTTTTTATATTTAGGTCACGTGTCCATTTGGAGCTTATTTTGGAATAAAGTGTAAGATGTTGGTCTAAACCTGATTTATTCCAAAGTACTTTCCAGTTTTCCAGCAGTTTTGGTTGAATAAGCAAATCCTCACCCCAGTAAGGATTTATTGAACACTATGCTGCTATGTTCAGTGGCTTCAGCATTCTGTTTAGCTGTTCTGTTTCATTGACAAGCTTTTTTATTTTTATCATCAGTACCAAATAGATGACTATCAGTTTATAGGACAGGTGGAGACCTGTCATTGCTGGGTCTCCTTCATTCCTAATTTCTTTTCGTTGTTCCCATTGGGATTCTTGACCTTTTTGTTCTTCTATGGGAATTTTGCCATTATTTTTTCTAGTTTTCAAAACAGCTCCTGGGTGGTTTGATTGGTGTGGCTCTAAATCTATAAACTCATTTAGGGGATTACATTGGCATAGTCCAACCATGAGAAAATAATATCTTTTCCATTATTGATTTACTTTTTTTCTGTAAAAAGTGTTTTGTAATTATAGTCACATGAGTTTGGCATGTCTTGGTAGGCTAACTCCCAGCTGTTTTATACATTTGGAGGTTTATTTTTGAATGGAATATGTTTCTTATCTCCTCCTACTCAGTTTTGTTAATAATAAACAGAAAGGCTAAAGATTTTGATGGGTTTGTTTTAGATCCTGCTCCTTCCCTGAAGTTCCTTTTTCTGGTTGGTTGTGTCTCAGAGGGTCTCATCTGTAAAGAGAGATAATTGTACTCCCTTTTTGCCCCTTCTTATTCCCTCTGTCTTCTCTGCTGCACTAGCTAGTATTTATAGAGTTACCATTACCTGATACAGATCTAGAAATGCTGGCTGTTTAAAAAAAAAAAGATAAAGAAATGGAGAAAAACATCATCTTATTTTTCTCATCAGTCAAGCGGGACCCTGCAAGTGTTTCCTTAGGAAATTGGAGTTAGAAATATGTAACCTCAGGGATCACCCCTTCCAACACGCCCACTCCCATTTTGCAGATGAAAAACCAAAGCCCAGAGGAATGAGTCAGCTTTCCCAGTGTCACAAAGGTAGAAACAAATCCCCTGTTTGTGCTATTGTACTCCCCAGCCTGCCAATGATATAGAGTCAAAAAAAGGTAAGTCTATAGGAGGTGGAAGTATGCTGGGGAGGGAAGGGCTCTGATCTTCTTAAACCAAAAACACGTTGTGGCTATATTGTATTTCTCGAGAGCCTGTTTCCTCTTGGGTTTGGCTATGTTGGGAGATGCTGGGAAGCAACATCCTGCAGTTAGAGAACGTTTCAATATTTATTCACTCACAAGGTAAGACAGTCACGAGGCAAAGCCATTTGAAGTGAGTGTAAGTGTCCTTACAGGATCAGCTGTGAAACAGACAGGCAAGAGGTACAACAACATCTCTTTTAGGCAGGTAAGTGGCACACTGGGTAGAGCACTGGGCCTGGAGTCAGGAAGCCCTGAGTTCAAATCTCATCTTAGAGACTTACTGGTTGTGTGATTCTTGGCAAGTCACTTAACCTCTGTTTGCCTCAGGCTCCTCATCTATAAAATGGGGATAATAATAGTATACCTGGGCAGCTAGGTGACTCATTACATAGCGCCCTGACCCTGGAGTCAGGAAGACTCATCTTCTTGTGTTCAAATTTGGCCTCATACACTTACGAGCTGTGTGCTCCTGGGCAAGTCATTTAACCCTGCTTGCCTCAGTTTCCTCATCTGTAAAATGAGCTGGAGAAGGAAATACCAAACCACTCCAGTATCTTTGCCAAGAAAACCCCCAATGGGGTCATGAAGGGTTGGACACAGCTAAAACTCAGCAACAACAGCAATAATGGTGCCTCTCTTCCAGGGCTGTTGTGAAGATCAGATGAGATAGCATTTTTAAACCTTCTGGCATATAACAAGTGCTTAATAAATGCCTCTTTTCCTTTCCTCCGTCTCCGGTGCCTGGAGGCAGGTGCACTCACTCACTGCCCCATCTCCAGGCATCGCCTCCTTCCTGGAGCAGGTGCCAGCTTTGATGATCACCGTGCGGATTTCTTTCGGTCAGTTAACGAAGCCCATTGGAGAATAATGATAGTGCTTTTATTTCCCTCAACCATCTTTCCCAAGGCTTATGAAGCATTCCTCCTCTCCTGCCCGGACACTGCCTTCCTCCCTCTGCCACACTTGCCCTGGTTATTTTTAAGATTTCCCAAGGCTTTCTCTTGCTGAGCTGTCTGTGGCTGTCAGAGGCTTTATGCAATAAAGGAACCGTACATTTATTAAGAAGCCATGGGGAACGTGGTCTTTTATATTTACATAGAAAAGTTTTAATTTAGCCAAACTCGGAAAAAAATTAAATGTGACTGTCCTGCAGATAAGGAAGCTTTTCTGATGCCCCTGATAAAGAGCCTAGTTCCTCCTTTCCTGATCTGTACTTATCTTATCTTTTACTGCTAGATCAATTCTGTCATTTTTCAGGGCTTCTATTCAGCCAGTTTTGCATTTCAATCAACAGGCATTCATTAAACACCTACTATGTGCCAGGAACTGGGGCTATAAGAAAAAAGAATAAAATGATCCCTGCTCTCAGATATATAAATAGATACACATATACATACATATATATATATATATATGCACATATGTATTATATATACTCATATATACATACTCATATTTACATATATACACATAAGTATATATATGTATATAACTGCAGAATAAACATAAATACAACATATCTATATGGCTATATCAATCTATAACTTTATCTGTGCACATATAACGTGTGTATATGAACATATATACACACATATACACACATACATACATATATACACATATATAGGGTAGTTTGGGAGAGAGGGCATTAGTATTTGAGGGGAATGGGAAGGGCTTCATGGGAAACGTGATGGCCAAGTTTCATCTTGAAAGAGGAGAGGAATTCTAAGAAATAGAGGTAAAGGGGAGTGCAGTCAGACGAGGGAGACAGACAGCGCTGTATGTGAGGAACAGAGAAAAAGTCATTCTGCCTGGATCACTGTGTTTGAGATAGGGAGCAGTATCTCTGAGGCAAGAAAGAAAGGCTGGGACCAGGTGGAAAAGCGTTTTTAAAACTGAAGAGAGGAGTTTCTTCATCTGAGAATTAATAGGGAGCCACTGAAGTTTATTGAGTGGGGGAATGACACAGTCCAATCTGCACTTGAGGAAAAGAGGGCTAGAGAATGACCTAGAAGGAGAAGACTTGAAGCCAGGGACCCAGTTATGAGGCTTTTGTAATGATCTAAGGCAGCGGCTCTCAACCTGTGGGTCACAACCCCTTTGGGGGTCGAACGACCCTTTCACAGGGGTCACCTAAGACCGTCAGAAAACACATATTTCCGATGGTCTTAGGAAATGAGACACCGCTCCTCTATCCATCTCCAGGCGGGTCCGCCCACATGCAGATACGCCCACATACGAGTATTAAAGGGTTGCGGCATTAGGAAGGTTGGAGAACCACTGATCTAAGGTGATGAGAGGTAATAAAAGCCTGATGTAAAGGGGAAGCTGGGAGAGTAGAGAGAAGAGCCAGATAGGAGGTGGGATTGGCAAGGATGGCCGTGAAGGAAGAGTTATGGGGGAAATGACGGTGTCTTTGATAGAAATAGGACATTTTTTCATTATGAAACAGGAATTCCAGAGGGCACAGTGGAATAGATGGACAATCAGTCGATTAACAAACACTTATGAAGTGCTTTTTATGTGCTGGGCATTGTGCTGAGCACTGGAAATACAACGAAAGGCAGAAACGTAGAAAGCTTACACACTAACAGGGGAGACAGCGTGTCAGTCAGGTGATGCCTGAGGAGGAGAAGCTCAAGCGGCCTCCTGAATAAATGGTATTTGATCTGAACCTTGAAGGAAGCCAGGGGCAAGAGGCAGGGGGAAGAGAGAGCCCATCCCAGAAATGAGGGACAGCAAAGACAGAGGTTTGGAGACAGAATGTGATGTTTAGGAAAGGCGAGTGTCAGTGGATTATAGAATGTGTGGGGAGAAGTAAGATGTGAGAGGATTGGAAAGGTAGGAAGGGTTCAGGTTGGAAGAGTCTTCAATGCCAGATAGAGGACTTCATAGGGAGCCAGTGGAGTTTATTCAGTAGTTTTGGGGTGGGGAGAGTTGGTGACATGGGAAGACCTGAGCTTTAGGAAGATTACATTTCCAGCTCTATGAAGGTTGAGTTGGAATGGGGAGAGATCTGAGGCAGGGTGACGATTAGAAGTCTATTGCAGTTGTCTGGGTGAGAGGTGATAAGGGCCTAGTGTGGTGGATGTGTGAGTAGACAGAATGGGGCATAGACGAGAGGTACTGTGAACATAGCTCAAGATTTGGCAACCAATCTGGATATGTAGCTTGCATAAGAATGAGAAGTCTAAGGGGATTTACAGGTTGTGAACCTGGGAGTCTGGGAGGATGGTGATGCCCTCATCTGTAATAAGGAGGCTGGGAAGAGGGGAGGGTTTGAAGGGAAAGAAAATTACATTTCAGACATGTTGAGTTTGAGATGTCTACCGGAAATCCAATTTCAAATATACAAAGGATGGCTAAAGATAAAGTATTGGAGCTCTTGGGAGGTCGTAGGACTGGATAAATGGATAGAGATGCATAGAGATGATAATTAGAAGTCTGGAAACTGAAGAGATCACTAGGAGAAACAGTAGAGGGAGAAAAAGGTAGGGCATGGATAGGGTAGGGTTGAACAGGATGGAGAGAAATGGAGGTGAGGGTTGGGAATAGCCTCCTCCTAGGTGGCTATTGATTGAGTAATAAAGGGATGGGAGAGAAACAGGTGGTGGAAGACCACAGTCATAGGGGTAGTAGTTGGTGACAGAAGAATGATAGAACCCTTAGTTCCGAAAGGGGGGTTGTCAACAGGCCAGGGCCAAGGTCATAGGGCTTTAGTCCTTCCTGCCTGTTTTTCCTGTTTGGCTGGGGAGGTGGTTAGGAGTGGTCCAGCAGCCAGTAGGCTGGCAGGGCCTAGATCTAGGTGACCCCCTTGCTTCTCCTCTGGAGCTGGGAGGTGGGCCATGCTCTACCTGGTTCACAGGTTTGACTGCAGTGTTCTGTACTCTCCATCAGAGGCAACTTCTGGAAGTCTCAGATTTGGGAAGTGGACAGTCAAAAGTGCTAGGTTTGAAGTCAGGGGATCTGGATTAAAATCCTACCTGTGTTACTCACTATACAAGTGGGACCCTTGGGTAAGTCACAACTTCTCTCTACCTCTGCTTCCTCTTCTGTGAAATGGGAATAAGATGTAGGGCAGGTGGCTTCAGTGGTCTCTGAGATGTTTTCTAGTGCATTTCCAATCAAACTTTGCATTTTAGGTATAGAAATCTCCCTTACTTTGGAACCAGCTTTTGGAGAAATTCATGAATTCTTGCTGATTTCTGCTGTACACATAACTGATCCCATTCTGAAGTAATATGAGGAAAAGGAAAAGGAATAGGTGACCTCAGGTCTCTCTTCACCCCAGCCTATCCTCCAGATAGGAGTGTGGGGCTGGTCCTGACATTTCCTCACCCAGTGAGCTCCAGTGGCCCCCATGTAACCTTTAGGAGCAAATAGGTAACCCTCTTTGGCATTTAAGGCTCTTCACAACCTGGCCCGTTTCCTGAGCCAGCCTTATTGCACATCATTCCCCTCTGTACCAGCTGTGCTCCAGTCAGAGGAGCCTCACATGGGGCAGTCTCCCTCCCTTGCCATCCTCCAGACCTGGAATGTACTCCTTCCTTATCTGCAATGCGAGGCCTTTCCTAGCTTCCCAGCTGCTACCCCTTAGGATATGTTGAATCTCTTTGGTGTAGACTGATTTATGTTCATGTTATCTTTCCCACTGAAGCATACGCTTCTTGAGGCCAGGCACTACTTTGCTTATATCTTTCTCTCCTTATCTCTTAACATAGTGACTGACATGTAGTCGGTGCCTAATAAATGCATACTGCTTGTTGACTTATTGGCCACATATACGTGTGTGTGTTGGCCAACGTGTGTGTGTATATATAATGTACATTCACATATGTTCTATATATGGAAACTGTGTGTATATAATATGTGTTACATGTGTTGTACATGTGTATATACTTTTATTGACCAGCATATATATTTACACATATATGTGCATACATATACGATGTGTGTGTGTATATACACATATGCATACATCTCTATGTATGTGCATGAGTATATATTATACGTATGTATGTGTATATATATTTATATCCATGGCAGAGGCTGAGTCACACTTGTAGATAAAAGAATCCAGGGCACAACAGTGAAGTAGTAACTTGGGCAGAGTCTTGGTAGACTGGCAGCCATGGGTCCCGACTTTTGGCAGGAGCCAGACTGTGTGCCTTCATCCTCCATCATATTCCTGTCTTTTTCACCTTCAGCGTCTGTGCCTAGGCTTGTATCTGGCATCAGCTGGGGAGGAGGAGAGGGTGGATGAAGCCATATCACAGTCCTGATTTTGGGGGGGTAGGGGATGGGAAGGAGTATGCCCCTGGTACATATGGATTTTTACATTTGTGTTGGTTTTTCTGAGCCACCACAAAGGAATTAGAGATCTAACCAGGACAGGAAGAAACCTTGTTCTCTCTCCCATGAATACAGATTGCTCATTCTTTTTCTCCAGGAAAGGAAAGGGTTAAATTTTAATTGTTGCCATGCAGCTAAATATTGTTTTGAAGCAAGATGCTAAGAAATGTCCTCAGCTGCTGCTTCTGCCATATTTAACTTTCCATGGCAGACAGTGACAATCTGTTGAGCAACATGACTGCAGCTGGTGACGCCCACAGGGCAGTGAGGGCTGACCTCGAGGCTTCACCTGTGACTGAGCGACACCAGGTTATGGTGGCTCTTCGGGTCCACCTCTGGCAAAGTTGGGAAGTAGGCAGTGGTCTCTGTGCCCCCTCTGCTCTCCTTTGGTATCTAGAGAATCTGAATGAGAAAGGAGCTCAGATGCTGCCCAGTCCAGGCTAGACTGAATAACCTTCTAAGATGCTGGAGGCCTGAGAAAAAGATCTTGGGGTTTTAGTGGACTGCAAGCTAAATATGGATCTATAACGTTGATGTCACAGACACAAAAGCTGATGCAAACACAGGTTGTGCTTCCAGCAAGCTTCCAGGAATAGCGAGATGAAGGTCCCATCATACTCAGCCTTCTTCAGCCCTCATATGGAGTGTTGTATGCATGTCTGGGCACCACAGTTTAAGAAAGAGTGTGCAGAGGAGGGAAGCCAGGATGGTGACAGGCCATATGAGAATCATTTGAAGGGAGGGAAAACATTTAGCCTGGTAAAAAGAAGGCTCAGTGGAAATAAGGGAAAGTTATTGTCTTCAAATATTTGAAGGATTGTCAGGTGGAGAAAGATCTCAATTTGTGCTTGTTTTGGTCCCAGAAGAAAGAATCAGAAATGATGGATGAAAGTGGCAAAGCTTGATATCAGGACAAACTTCCTCACAGTTAGAACAGTCCAGAAGTTAAATGGGCTGCCTATAGAGACAGTGGGAGTCTTCAGACAGAGGCCTGGGGGGCTGCTTGTCGGATATAGGACAGCAGCTCCTAATCCTGCTGCCTCCATTCTGGCCACCATCCCCATACAACCTTGGACCCTCCCCCGAACCACCCAGAGCTCTCATCTTTCCCAGTTCCAAATGATGACCAAGGAAACATTCCTCTCCCCCTTTCCAGTTCTCCTTTATGCTTCATCTCCCATTAGAATGGAAGCACCTTGCGGGAAGGGCCTCTCAGCAAAGGACTCGGCACACAGCAAGTGCCAACTGAAGACTTTATCTTGGGGAATTCTTTGGCCTTGGGAGTCCCTTCCAAGTCTTACATTTTGTGAGTCTGTAAAATGATCTTCCACAATAAAGGAGTCTAATGAGAGAGAGAGCCCACTTGCTTTTTGGATAGCTCTCTTAGGAGGTTTTTTCTTGGGTGCTGTAGCTTTTGCATACCTCCTGCCCAGCGTGTTTGCTGCTTCTTGCTTCAACTCATGCAGCCCCATCCTTCAATCAACAAGCATTTATTAGGTGTATGTGTGTATATGTATGTATACACACACACACATATATGTATATATTTATTTGTTTCCCCCCAGACATTGTACTAGCCACTAGGCATACATATGAATTCAAACAATGAAACAACCCCTGCTCTCAAGGAGCTCCCATTCAAACGTTGAGTTGAAATGCACATAGTCTTGTTGTTCAGTCATTTCAGTCCCATCTGACCTTGGCAGGTACTAGAGTGGTTTGCCATTTCTTTCTCCAGTAGATAGGCACAAAACCCAGACAAAATGAATACAGAGGAATTGAAGGAAGAGGAAGGGTAAGACCTTTCCCCATCAGAGGCTCAAGTTCCAAAATGATCCCTCCTGGTAGGTTCTTCCCTGCTGAGCCCCTCCACCTAACTCAGGCTTCCACTCTCAATGTCCTAATTTTATAGAGCTGGCAAAAATATAGACTGCCAGGTTTGTTTGTTTTTTCAACTGGAATGAACATATCCTTAATCCCTTAGTGATTAATGGTCTTTAACATGTTACCTCTCACCAGTAGTAGTTGCATAGCCTAAGGCAGAGAGAGCTGGCCTCAGGGCCAGGAAGATCTAGATTCTAACCCTACTTCTGACACACATTGGTTGTACAACCCTGGGCATGGCAGTTTTCTTTCTGTCTGATACTTAATGCTTGTTTTCAGACACTTCAGTCATATCCAACTCTTTGTGACCCCATTTGGGGTGGGCTTGTTTGTTTTGGGCAGATACTGGAGTAATTTGCCATTTCCTTCTCCAGCTCATTTTACAGATGAGGAAACTGAGGCAGACAGGATTAAATGGTTTTCTCAGGGTCACATACAGTTCCTAAGTGTCTGGAATCAGATTTGAACTCAGGAAGATGAATCTTCCTGACTCGGCCTGGCGCTCCATGCACTATGGCGCCACCGATGCTCCAATTTCCTATGATGATTCTCTGAGATTGTAAGTTGCTTACCTTCATTGTTAGAGGCAGTTTCCTGATTGGAGAGTTCCATATACCGATGGAACCACCTTTCTAGAGATAGTAGGTATAGTGGGTAGGGCACTGGATTTATTTAGAGTTAGGGAAATCTGAGTCTAAAATTCTGCCTTAGATACTAATTGAACAACTTTGGGCAAGTCACTTGAATTTTCTGTGCATTTGTTTCCCCATCTGAAAAATTAAGAGTATTAGTGACCCCAGAATCTTCCAAGGACTTTTCCAGCCCCAAGTCGCCAATCCTACAATCCCTATCCCCCAATCAGAATGTAGCCTGTTTGAGGGCTGACACTTGATTCATTTGGACTTTGCATCCTCGGCACCCACAACTGTGCTTTGGACACGGTAGACCATAACGGATGCTTACTGAATTGAATTGGATTAAAGACCATCTGGTTCACCATCCTCATGTTACAGATGAAGGAACTGAGAATAAGGGGAAGGGATTCACCAAAATTCAGACAGCCTGGAAGCAGCAGAATCAGAATTAAACCCTAGGGCTAGGAATATATATCAAAGTGCTCTTGAACATAGACTACTTTATACATATATAGGTTATGGAAACAGATTCAATATTCTGTTTGTATGATATGAAAGCTAAAGAGTCATATGGGGAAGAAGGGTCGCAAACAAAGGAGGGGAGAGGGACTTCTGATATGAAATATTATTATTGCTCTTGTTTCATCAGCCACAGAATCGTTGAGTAAGACGATGGAGCCTACGATCATCAGTTTAGAGCTGAAAGGTTCTAGACGTCAGCTAGTCCACCCTTCTCGTGTTATAGATGGGTAAACTGAGGCACTGAAAGGTTGAGGTACACAGTGGCATCTGATTCCAAACCTGCCCCCTTGTCATGGTGACTGCACAGAAGGAAATTTGGTAAACCCCGAGTTGAAGTTTTCTCTCCCTGGCTGCAACATTCTGCCCATAAGGACCACAGGCAACACCTTTTTTTTTTTTAATAAAATGTTAAAATCCGTGTGCAGGGCCTGGCTTAGCCTTTGAATTGTGGAAGGTGGGCTGCCGAGCGGCCGATGGTCTTGAATACTGTGTCTTTCCACAAGGACTGTTGTCCTCCTACACAGGCTCCAGACTCTCTCATTATCTGTATTCTTAGCATTTGAACTTGGAAGTTCCTGGATCACCCCTGATGATACAGAATGTATTCGTTCCAAACGTGACCTTGTTTGTTCATCCTCATTATCTCTGCAATTGGGAAATATGGATTAAAAAAGGATCATTGGCATATATTACAGAAGCAGGCAGGTGCAGTCCCTAGCCTGGAGGGACGTGGGCTCCAGCGAAGAGGCTCAGGAAGAGAGATAAATATTAAGAGGACTTGATACAAATAAATATATCCATAAACATGGGACAAATGCCCCAGATTGATCAGACACAGTGTTTGCATTGTCTACGAGTTAAGAAATGACTGCATTTGTGGAGGGCAGTGAGTGGGGGGTATTGGAGGCTCTTAAGACAGATGGGTTGGTGGTAGAATGAGAATGACAATAAAAACAACATTTATGTGGCACTTTAAGGATTTCAAAACATTTTAAATGCATTATCTCACGTGAGCCTCACAACAGACTCAGTGAGGAAGACACTAAAAATTCTTTTACCCCTTTTTTTCAAAACTTGAGTCTCAGAGAGGTTAAATAATTTGCCCAAGGTCACACAGCTAACACGTGTCAGAGCTGGCACTTGGACTCAATTCTTCCTGACTCTTAGTCGATATTCTTGTCCACTACCTCATGCTGCCCCCAAGTGAGTGGATGAGAGCTAGAGGTTCCATTTTGGGTTAGTGGAGTGTGAGATACATAGCGGGACGTGAGCAGAGAAATACCCCTGACATCCAGAGAAGCCGGACAAGGCAGAGGCTCACTCAGAAGCAGCCTTGGAGCAGAGCCATGCCTCAGTCTCTGACTCTAAGGGTGCTCTCTCAAGCAGAATGGTTGGTTTGGGGGATAGATCGATCAGAAGGAAGAAATAAATGGAAAAGATATTTATGTCAGTTTTCTCTACCTAAGGGCTTTTTTATAGTCGTTTAACATTTTTGTTGATGTTGCTTTGTGGTAGCAAACCGTGGAGTACCATGGCCTCTGAAAGAATAACAGTGAGCATCATAGTGAGGGCAATGGAGAGGTAAATGGTAAGACTGAGCAGGCTACCATATGTAACCTATGAGGAACTCCAGATGAAAAATCGGGAGTTAAGGAAAGATAAGAAGAGAAGATGGGCCATTTATAAGGAAAGAGCAGAGGATACCATGTGGTCAGCCAGAAGTGCCACTGTTACTCTTGAGATGTTGGGAGTAAAATGGGTAAAGTCTCCAGAACACTGGGTAGAACCCACGTGATGAACTTTTAGGACAGTGTGGATGGAGGGTCACATAGTCTGGGCAGGCATGGATGGAGGATGCAGCCTGAATCAATGAAATCACAGATTTGTTTGCATATTTGAATGTATCCATTTTTACCTAATTTTCCTAATAGCTAACTAGCATTTATATAGTACTAAAAGGTTTATAGAACGCTTTGCATTTATTTGTTCTCACAACAACCCTGGGAGGTAAGTGCTATGATTTTCCCCACTTTACAGTTGAGAAAACTGAGTCAGACTGCAGTTGAATCATTTGCCCAGGGTCATGCATCTAGTGTCTGAGGAAGGATTTGAACTCGGGTCTTCTTGACTTCAGACCAGTGTTTGATTATGACATCATAATGTAGTGGTTAAAGTGATGGATTTAGAGGCTCGGAGATTTGGATTCAAAGCCTGCCACTGACTTCTTAGAGCATCAGTGTCTTCTTCTGTACAGTAGGGACTATTTTCAGTAGTCCCTACCTCCTTGCCCTTTTCTGAGGCTGAAAAGAGCTAGTGAACCCTGATCAAGGCTTTGCAGACTTTTAAAGCACTTTTTAAAAAGTCAAGTTTTTGTTTTTGTTTTGTTTTGTTTTTCTGCCTATGAAGCAGAAACCACTTCTCTTCTGTTGGGGATGCGACTGAGAGCCCTCAGTGCCTCCTGGATGTTAGATAACACCACCACGTTCCCCTTAAATAGAGTTTTTCTATTTACAAATTCCATAAATATCTGAAGGCGTCACTGGCAAGAAGACTGCGGCTTGTTTTCCAAGTGTCAGAATAAATTCATACTGTAATATTTTCAAGGCAGTTCTATGACATCCACCATTCTTTCCCCCTTTTCTTAAAATGAATGTGTTTGCAGCACCACTGACCTGCTCTTTATACAGAGGAGTTCCTATGTAGCAGGAATATTGCAGAGTAGGACAAAGCCCTCTGCCCACTTCCTGAGCCTTTTCTGACTGTGTAGATGAGTCGCCTACATGCGGACTCCTAAGAGTTTGTCTGTGAGAAACAGTGGCTGGAGGGAGAGTGAGAGAGGTCAGTTAGCCATTAAACATTAAGTGCCTCTTATGTGCCAGGCATCGCACTAATGGGTAGGAATACAAGGAAAGGCAGAGACAGGGACTCATCTCTTGTAACTTCAGATCTACTAGGGCAAGATAAAAAGTCTAAAAGGTACATGAAGATGAAATGTAGAGGAACACAGCCAGGTGGGGAATAACAAGATGGTGCCCTGGATGCCCTCCCTAATGAAGGATCTGGGAGGTGTTCTCAACTGTCCAGTCAATTCAGGGGGAAGGGTCTCAGGACCAGGGGGCACTGAAGAGGATAGGATCTTACAGGATAATGACATTCTGTTGAATTTCCAGGACTATAGCCAAGTGGGAAATGCAGAGGCAGCTGCCCAGGGCACCCTTCTTAAATGGAGGGAGGGGGGTGTGTATGTGTGTGTGTGCACGCATGTGTGTGTGCATGTGCATATGTGCGTGCGTGCATGCATGTGTGTGTGTGCCCACACCCATACCAATTGGGGAGGTGGGGAATGAGGTTCCATTTGTCAAATAAAATCTTAATATCCTTGGGAAAGACCTGGCATCCTTTTGTCAAGCCCCTGGAGCAATGAGTTTTATTGTTCTCTAAATAAAAAGGATCAAAAAGATGGAAAAGAATTTATATTCGTAGAACTCTAAGACTCAGAGCTGGAAAAGACCTTGCAAATCATCCAATACGAGGCTTTGTAACATCAGATCTGTGAACTTGCTTTTAAAAAACGCTTGGGGGGCGTGGTGTGGAACCAAGATGGTAGAGAAAAGCAGCAGTTCTCCTGAGCACTCCCCCAAACCCCTTCAAACACTTTTAAATAATGCCATAGAACAATTTCTAGAGCAGCAGAACCCACAAAGAACCCTTCTAAACTGTTTTAGAAGGTTGGCAGGAAAAGTCTGTTGCACCTGGGTGAGAGTGGAGCACAGTCCAGCACAGGCTGTGCCAGCACAGAACTAAAAGAGATCATACGAAAGGGAAAGGACCCACATGTACGAAAATATTTATAGAAACTTTTTTTGTGGTGGCCAAGAATTGGAAGCCGAGGAGATGCCCATCCATTGAGGAATGCCTGAACAAGTTGTGTTATATGAATGTAATGGAATAATATTGTTCCATAAGAAATGATGAGCAGGTGAATTTCAGAAAAAGCTGGAAAGACTTACATGAACTGATGCTAAGTGAAGGGAGAAGAACCAGGAAAACACTGTACACAGTAACAGCCACATTGTGCAGTAATCAACTATGACTGGCTTAGCTCTTCTCAGCAATGCAAGGATCCAACACGATTCCAAAAGACTCGTGATGGAAGATGCTGTCCACATCCAGAGAAAGAACCGTGGAGTCTGAATGCAGAGGGAAGCAGACTGTTTGCTCTCTTTTTGTTTGTTTGTTTGTTTTGTTTATATGTTCTTTCTTGTGGTTTTCCCCTTTTGTTCTGATTCTTCTCTCACATGACTGTTGTGGAAATATGTTTAATATGATCGTACATATATAGTCTATATCAGAGTGTATGCCTTCTTAGGGAGGGGGAAAATTTAGAACTCAAAATCATATAAAAATGAATGTTGAAAACTAAAAATAAATTAGTTAATTAATATAAAAAAGAATGAAGGATGAACAACAGTTAGGGCACTAGGTGGTCTTCCATCTCAGGTGCTGTGCTAAGTGCTAGATTTTTCCCTGTAGTAATGTAGACAGTATTATCACCAAAGTCAGTATCAATATTTCCATCGTTAATGGTTAGCATGAATATTAATGTCACTTGAAAGGATTCACTGGATCAGACAGCAGTGACTACCCTAAAGATGAATATTCACAAAGGCATTTCAGTTAAACTAGATTCAATTGAGCTGAACCTATATTGATTGGTCACCTATTATGTACATGACAATGTAGTACAGTATATAAAGACCTGACCATGGACTTAGGGAGACTTGGGGTTAAGTCCTGCTTCTGAATGTGTGATCTTGAAAAAGTCACTTAGCCTTTTAGTGCCTCAAACAATTCTCTAAGATGATCTGCTGTAGAACAGTTGCTGATCTTTGTTGGTAAGAGGAATATTCTCGCTGTGGCTTCTTGAATATCAATGAAGCTGGAAGACTGGACAGAAAGAAATGTGCTTGGTTCTTTGTTAGATTTGGGGATACAGAGATGGAAGTCAACAGTCCTGTCCTTAAGGAGTCCCCATCTTGTAGAGGGATATGTCAGTTGTCAATTTTCTCTCCTTATTTGTGCAGATCAGCCATTCAGAAGCTGGGCTTGGAAGTGTTTGAGACTGTCTATGGCTACCTCAAGAAGGCCAGGAGACAGAAGGCCAGTGAAGAGGAGATCAGGGAATCTCTGGAGAAAGTGGTACCACGAGCCAGTGACTGTTTTGAGGTGGACCAGCTCATCTATTTTGAGGAGCTGTTGCTTAAACCAACAAGGAAAGATTCTGGACTCTAGAACCATCTTTAAGTGTTGGAAAAATCAGGTACCAACCAAATGAGAGACATATCCCAAGGATTAACCCAGCAAATACACAAGATGGATTATATTGGAGGAATTGATCAATAACTGGGGACACCATCGTTATTTTCATTTCTTTATCAAATGGGGGTAATTACGTCTTAAGTTAGCCAAATATACTTTGGTCTGTTGTCTTAATTTGGGTGTGTTACATGTTGGTCAACATGGCACAATCAAGGTTGGATTGCCCTACATGGAAAATGGGTATTTCCCAAACAGTCTATAAAAATGTATTTTTTAAAAATTCTTCATATTGGGGAAAGTGGCCTGCATGGAATAATGAAAGAGTCCTAGATTAGAATTCTGAGTATCTGGGTTCCTGTGCTATCTCTGCTATAACTGGTTCTACGGTCTTGGATCACTTTTTCTCTGTTTGCTTCAGTTTCCTATAAAACAAGTAGTTTGAGCTAAATGATCATCTCTACATTCCCTCCAGTTTTAACATTCTTTTCTCCTAGTTGTTATTTCTAGTTCCAATTCTAAAACACACATTGAGGAGATGGGCCTCTTGGGAATGGGCCACTCCCATTGGGCTGCCAGTGCCCTTAGGGGTTCTGCAGGAATCATTGACATTGACTTTGTACATCCCTGCCTTTATTTTCCCTAAAATATTCCTTCTCCATACTTCCTTAATTTTGCTGAAAATGCCACCATTCTTCCATCTCTGAGGTCTGCAGTCTCAGCATCATCCCACTTCCTCCTCTTCCCTCACCCTTTACGTCCTATCAGTTGCCAAGTTTCTTCTACCTCTGTGACATCTCTCCAATAGGTCTGCTGTCCATTCACATGACCATTGCCCTGGTTCTGGACTTGATTTGACTCTCACTTAAACTTTTGCGTTAACTCCTATATTAGCCTTAACTACTTCCTGTCACTCTCCTCTCAAATCCAATGTCAGAACAGCTGCCAAATTAATATTTATAATTCACTCCCTTGCTCAGAAATGTTCAGAGCTTCCCTATCACCTCTAGGATGAAATGAGACTCCTTAGCCTGGTATTCAAACTCCTCATTAAATGAGATGATGAACCATAAGGTTCCTTTCATGCCAGAAGCTATGATTATATATGTTAGAGTTGACTAAGTTCAGAAAAACATTTAGCATCGAATTAAACTGAGCCTCCTAGAATGCCTTTCCATTAAAGTTTTCCTAAAATACGTTCATACTCAATAAAGTGCTACTTTTCTCCTAAGCTAGATATCAGTTAAACAAATTTATTTCTTTATAAGATGAATAATTCCTCTATTTTTAAAAATCCAGCCAGAGATTTCAAAGATCTTTATTGGTTGAATCTCTGGATTTATGACTCTAACTTATCTTTCCAGATTTATTTCATATAACTCCCCTTCATATGTTTTGCATTTCAGGCAGACTTGTCTGTTTGCTCTTTCCTCAGCTTGGCATGCAATCTCCCATCTCCACCCCTATGTCCAGTCTCATCTTTCCTTTGCCCAAAATGTCCTCCTTCCTCTGCCTCTTAACATCCCTAGCTTCATTCATGGCTCAGTTTGATATAGACCTTACTAATTCCCCACCTCTGGACCCCAACTCCAGTTGTTAATGTCCTTCTCCTCCAGAAATTGCTTTATACTTGTTATATTTACATATCTGGGAACATGTTGCATTTCCCCATTAGCATGTAAACTCCTTGTGGGCCTGGATTGTTTCCTTCTGTCTTTGTAATTTCCAGTACCTAGCAAAGTGCTCTTGAAGGCCTTTAATACATGTTTATTATAAATTGTTGAATTTATATTCTAACGAAAAGGAGTGACAGATATAATGGGGAATCAGGATTCAAAATCCCATCCCCAGCCTACTCTCATGGAATTGAACTTCATACTTTACTACCCCAAAAATCCTTGAATGTGTTGAGAGGCTTTTATGCATGATAAGTACATGTCTTTGCATTATAAATACATGGCATACATGTTGTCTTCTCTTACAGAATACAAGCTCCTTGAGAGCAGGGACGGTTTTATATTTGTCTTTGAAACCCAGGGCTTAGCACTGGTGTAGGCACTTAATAAATGCTTATTGATCAATGGGTATATAACTCTGTGTTTTTTTTCTTCATTTAATGATTTCTTTTACCAGGGCTTCTTAACACACACACACACGCATGTGTGTATGTGTGTGTATATGTGTATATATATATATATTCATATATACACATACATACTATATATGTGTGTGTATGTATGGCATGTGTATACACAAATACACGTACATATATATACACACACACATACACGTGTGCATGGCCTTGGGCTGTCTGATGAAGCCCTCTAGACCTCTTCTCACAACAATTTTCTAAATACATAAAACAAAATACAAAGAATTAAAAAAGGAAACCAGTTGTATTGAAATTCAGTTATCAAGAAAAAAATGTTTAAACCAAATTCACAAATCCCAGGTTAAAAAACCTCGACCTACATCATTAAAACCATCAGGTGTTGCCATAGCTGTTCATTCTGGAGATGGGGGACCAGGCTGGAACTCCCGGATTTTAGACCTGTGATCGCTAGAGGCACGGGGGTGTTTCTTCTCCAGTCACCTGCTGCCGGTGACCAGGGACGTGGACAGGGCAGTCCAGGGTCGTGGTAAGAGCTGGCACGGGTATAACAGTAGACTGTCCTCTCTTCGCCCTCGTGAAGTCACTCCCTGAAGGCCTAACTTAGGATGACACCAGAAGTCATCTCTCCTTTGAGCACGGTGGCTGGCATTTAAAAGGTGGAGAGGAGGAGAAAAGCCATAATGCCGAAGTTAATGAAAGTTTCTGAAATCTCCTTGCTCATGCTTTTTATGGCCCCTGTCAGAAAACAAAAGGCAGACTATTACAAGACTTAGCAGGCAGTCACCCTGGGATGGATGTATAAGGGCTCTGCTTGCTCTCATAAGCAGATAAATGCACCCAGGGAACAGTGACTGGGTGTTTCTCCACTGGTTTTTGTAATGTGTTTCCAGGAAGACAGGCAGAAATGGGAAACATCTTCTGTTCTCAAGATCTGTGATCCATTGTATGTCAGGCTTGAAGGGAGGAAAAGAGGAGAAATGTGAGGCCTGATCCCAGTATTGCACCTTGGAAATGAAGCTTGCTCTAATTTATAGTTTCCCTGGGTGTGCAGGTTGGAGCTGAGAAAGGTTTAAAATGAGTAGAAGAAAATTACCCTTGGTTATTACCATTGGAAAAAGCTCAGCTCCATGCAGACTTTTTTCCGTGAAGCAGTGTGGATATTTAAGAGGGATGGAGTGGCCTGAGGTGGGGGGATTGACCACGTGATCGCGGCTGAGCCAAAGAACAGAGCGGCCATGTGACGGTATGGTTAGGGAGAGAAGGAGTTTAACGGGATCTTGCTCCCATACTACTCTATGAGAAATACGTATGTGTATAATATATGTCTTTATATGCAAACATGCATATGTATATGTATATATAACTTTAATATATTTATATGATATAATTTTATTTTATTAAATGTGTGCTATATAATTTATACATGGCATGTGTTATGTGTGTATGTGAACCATGACATCTACATATGTATGTGTGTATATGCACATATCTGTGCATGTAAAAGTATGCTGTCCCAAATGTCTCAATGCAGTTTTAAGGTATTAAAGCTCAAGACTTTTGGTATACTCTGTGTGTATGTGTGTATGTGTATGTATTTTATAATGCTAGCTGATCTGTCTGCTTCCTAGGTATAGCTCTGAAATCCCAATTTGGGGAGAGGCTGAGGTAGGGGACACACAAAAGGGGGGCAATTAATCGCTTGATATCTTCAAGGCTGAGCCTGTGACTGATAGGTTTCTCCAGGAACTAAGCCTATATGAACCCAGGGATAAGCTGTCAATGCCCAGGCTGGAACTTGTTCCAGAGGCACACAAATGAAGTCGGTGGCAGCCCAGGAAGAGAGAAGTAGCAGTGTTAATGACTGCTGGGTCTGCTGACCCGTCTGGCAGGGGGAAACAGCTCCCCAGAGAAGGGGGGAGGAGGAGACAGAGATGAAGGGGATCTGACCCCTAGTCCAGGGGAGCAGGACAGGACCTCCTGGGCTAGTTGGACCAGCCTTCTCATTTTAGAGATGAGGAAATGAGTTAGGGCAAGTTAAGTGACTTGTCCAAGGTCACATAGGTCATAGGTAGATTGGAACACATCCACATAGTGGGCACTAATTATATATTCGTCAAATGGATGAATGACCATGATATACTAGGGGTGTGTGGTGCGGATAAGAGATGACTACAAAGTAATGCAGAGGATTTTCTTGTACTGCTTTTGTATGATTGCACAGTCACACATGATGTGGTTGGTCTCCACTCATGGGAGAGGATTGTTTTCTCCAAGGAGAGAAGGAGCACTGACTGGTGGTCATCATTGTGAAGGTCAAAGGAAAGCTATGACTTGCTTTCTTTACCATTCTTGGAAGTGCCCCCATTGACCTTGAAGGGTCATTTTGTAGATGAGGAAACAGACCTAGAGCAGCTAAGTAGTGCAGTGGATAGAGTCAGGAAGACCCGAGTTCAAATCCAGCCTCTGATTCTTGCTTGCTGTGTGACCCTGGGCAGGTCACTTAACCTTGTTTGCCTCATTACCTCGCAGTGTTGTTATGAGGACCAAGTGAGACTCTGTCCTCCAGGCCCTTCTCAGTTTCTTTGTCTACAAAATGAAGTGATTGGACTACATGAGGATCTTCTAGCTGTAGGACCGTGGTCCTTGGATAAGGGACATTGGATAGCATAGAGGGAATTATCCTCAGTTACAATTTTGCAAAGTTTAGATCCAAGGCCACTGGAACCTTGTCTTCTTGGCATCATACTATCTCTTCCTTGGCCTCTCCCCCTCCCCAGGCAGGGCCTAACATATAACAGGTGCTGAATAAATGTTTGCCAAATACTTGAAAATTGCAGAGCCAGAGAAAGGAGCTCAGGGGGTTCTGTGTAGGCCATGGGGGCTCACTTGGAAGGGAGCTCGGAGACCATGGACTCCACTCTCCTCTGCCCCATCATGCTTCTAAATACCCCAAGGGCAGGAACTGTCCCACCCACCTTTCTATTTCCTTGCAGAGACTCATACCTTCATTCATTTATGCAGCAAACTTTTATTAAAAATCTACTATGTGCAGAACATTTCCTTGAGTCTGAGAGAAACCTAAGGTTTCTAGAAGACAAAGTCTTATTTAGTGGCAAGAGTGCTTAGGAAGTGAGGGATGGTCAGTAAATGCTATTGGCTGACTGTCTTTACCATGCTAGTTACTGGCTTCTATCCTGGTGATGCCCCTTGAAACCATATACCAGAGAAGCAGAAGCCTGTGGGATGAGCCAAAGACAGTGCTAAGTTCTACTATCAGATGACTGTGAATCAGTGGGTCTCTGTCCTCCCCCAACTCCCGCCTGCCAGGCTCACAGTGTATTTGATTGGCAAGTATTCCCAGCCCCACTGTTGACTCAATGCCACCTCGCCTGGTGTCATTCCCTTGCAATATCTTGGACTGCCATCTGAAAAGAAATGTGCTAATATTTCCCTCACAGGGACAACTTATGAAGTATTAATGAGCTGACATTTGCCAAGTGATTAAAGCCCTGTACCTCAGTCTTCCTATGATGTTAGCAATCATCGGTTTCTCTCACACGAAAATATTTCACTCTTATGATGTCTTTTCATAGAATGTTGTAATACCCTTAGGACAGTTTGGTGTATGTGATGGTCTAAGAATCATTTTTTGCATTCTTCTGAGTGCCAAGAAAATAAGAGAGACAGTGGCCTATCCTATCTGGAAGGTGGCTTGGGGCCTAGCATGGTGGGAATACATTTGGTTGTATGAGCCTGACTTCATCCATAGTATATTGTAGAAACACCAAATTTTAGCCAGGAGGAGGTTACATTCTCCAAGGAGGAATGAAAAAAAAGGTTAACAGGAAATGTTCTTCTCTAGTCACTGAACCAGTGACTTTGCCACCTGGGCTTTTGCCACAAACACCCAAGGTGCAGGCTCCTTATGGGCCCTAAGAGGACTCTGTGAAACGCGGTGAAGTATAACTTCCATAGGTGGCTTCTTTCTTTAAAAGCTGACTTACAGGAAAGGCAAGTGCTTGCATCTCCCCAAAAGGCTCCTGCTTTTCAGATAGACTATTTTTGCCTTCCCTGCTAGGGTCATGTCCTTGTTGTTTGACATTGGGCAAGCCCCTTCATCTCCCTGAGCCTTAGTTTATGAGAGGGTGGGACTGCCTGCCTTCTGAGGCCCCTTCCATTTCCAAAGCTATGATCCTGTGATCTACTTTGTATGTCTCTCTTATCTACCTCTGTGTGTACATTTTGCCTCCTCCATTAGAATATAAGCTCCTCCATGGGAATAGACAGAATGGAATAAATTATCTCATATAGAAGAGGCAAGGGATAACTGTTACAATGGAGGGGAAGAACAGGAAGGCAAAAGGGAATGGGTCAACCTTACTCTCATTATATGTGGCTTAGGGAAGGAATGACATACACTCTAAATTGTGTATCTTGCCCTACAGGAGAGTAGGGGGGAAGGGGATGAGAGGGGGGATGATGGAGGGGAGCGCAGGCTGGGGGAAGGAGGGTTGTTAGAAGCACACACTTCTGTAAAGGGACAGGGACAAAGTAGAGAATAGAACAAGTGGGGGGTGGGATAGGATGGAAGGAAATAGTCTTTCACAATATATCCACTATGGAAATGTTTTGTGTAACTACACATGTACAACTTATATTGAATTGCTTGTCTTCCCAGTAAGGGTGGGAGCTGAAGGAAGAAGGGAAAGAATTTGGAATTCAAAGTTGTAAAATCAAGTGTTTAAAAAATATGTCTATGTTATTAATTTTTTTAAAAAGATTTTTAAAAAGAATATAAGCTCCTTGAGGGCAGGGGCCGTCTTTGCCTTTCTTTGTATCCCTAGCAGTGAACATGGTGCCTGATACATGGTAGACACTTAGTAAGTGCTTGTGGATTGGTTGTAATAGTAATAGTAATAAGTCACATTTATATAGCATTTTAAACTTCATAATGCATGTCCTTCAGCTTTAAATGAATCATGGGAGGCTGATGATGTTACTACCACCATTTTGCACTTGAGGAAACTAAGGATCAGAGATTGTGAATTCTGCCCAAGGCCATGTGACTGTTAAGTGTTTGAGATGAGATTTGAGCCCGTCTTCTTCACTCCAAGACCAGTAGTTGGTCCTTTCTTCTATGCTCTCCTCACATTGATTCTGAAACCCTATTAAGGGGCCGTTCCACTCTGTGCCCCCAGTCATGGTCGCAGAGTTGGGAAGGAATTAGAAAAGAAGAGCAAACACCCAATTGTTTTAGTTTCGGGAAAATACACTGAGAATGTTATCAAAAATAACACCCTGTTCTGTGTTCAGTGAGCAACCTGTTCAGAGATTTTTTTTTTGGTTGTGGTTGGAGCGGTGTATGTAACTGAAATAAAAATCATCTCCGGACCCAGCAACAACAAAAACCTTGAAAAATCAACCAACATGACTAAACGCCCAATAATAGGGGGAGGATTAAATAAATCATGGTACATGAATGTCAGGGAATGTCCTAATGCTTTAAGTTTGACAAATATGAGGAATAGAAAGAGACAGAAGCCTTTGTGAAATAATACAAAACCATATATATATGTATATATGTATATATATATATGTATATATATATACACACACACACATATATACATACATACATATATACATGTATATATTGAACCAAAGGAACAGAGCATATGTTAGGACCCCATAAGAGAAGAAATAAATAGGAAGAAATGGTCAGAAATCCTGATGAAGAGAAGAGCAAGTGACTGAACATTTAGAAATTCATCTTTTAAAATGAAAGTGGGGACAAAGGAAGATGAATGGGTTGCACTGATGGTTAGTATTTTTTTTAATTTTGACATCTTCTGTCCCTTACATCATAGTTATCCTGAGTATGCCTCTCCCCTTCCTACCCCTCCTAGAGAGCCATCCCATATAACACATAGTGTTTTTTAAAGAAGAAAAACAATCAACACAGCTGCTCAATACATTGAAAAAGCCCCCCCCCAAAATAAGTGCAATGTATAACATGTATGGACCTCTCACCTCCATGGAGGGGTACGTTGGGGGTGTCTTCTCCTGTCACTTTGCTTGAACACTGCTTGATCTTTACCATTTTGTCACATTAGTTTTTTATTCTGGTGTGTGGTTCTTTATACTGTTGTAGTTACTGTGTACACTGTTTTCTTGGCTTTGTTTACTTCACTCTGCATCAGTTCACATAGATCTTTCCATGTTTCTCTGTATTCATCACATACATCATTTCTTATAAGCACATTCCTTTACAAGATCATAAAAAAAGTGGAAAGGACCTACATGTGCAAAAATGTTTATAGCAGCCCTGTTTGTGGTGCCAAAATATTGGGAACTGAGGGGGCACCCATCAATTGGGGAATGATTGAACAAGTTGTGATATATGAATGTAATGGATTACTGTTGTGCAATAAGAAATGATGAACAGGCAGATTACAGAAAAACCTGGAAAGACTTTTATGAACTGATGCAAAGCGAAGTGAGCAGAACCAGGAAAATATTGTGCACAGTATCAGCAACATCTTGTGATGATCAGCTATGAATGACTCAGCTCTTCTCAGTAACACAGTGATCGAAGACAACTACAAAGGACTCCTGAAGGAAAATGCTATTCATATCCAGATAAAGAACTGATGGACTCTGAATGCAGATCAAAGCATATTTTTTTCACTTTATTCTTTCTCGTGTTTTGTTTTCCTTTTGATCTGTTTCTTCTTCCACAACTGTGATGAATATGAAAATACATTTTACATAATAGCAGAGGTATAAACTATATCAAAATGCCTACCATTTTCAGAAGAGGGGAGGGGAAGGGAGGGAGGGAGAAAAATTTGAAGCTCAAAATTTTATAAAAACAAATGCTAAAAATTTTCTTGGTATGTAATTGGGGGAAAAATAGAATACTGCTTAAATAAAAAATATGTCAACATAAAAATTATAATATTCCTTTACATTCATGTACCACAATTTATTTAGCCATTCCTCAATCTATGGGCATCTACTTTATTTCTATTTCTTTGCTATCACAAAAAGTACTGCTATAAATATTTTGGTACATATGGGAACTTCTTTCTTATCAATGGCTTCCTTGGGATATACACCCAGTAATGAATGGAGTCTCTGGTTCAAAGAGTATGGATATTTTAGTCACTTTATTTACATAATTCCAAATTGCTTTCCAAAATAGTTGTACCATGGTACAATTCCACCAAGAAGGTATTAATGTTCCTGTCATTCCCAAACCCCTGCACCATTGACCATTGCAATTTTTTGTCATCTTTGTCAATTTGTAGGGTATGAGGTGAAACCTCAAGGTTGTTTTGATTTGCATTTCTCTTCTTATTAGTGATCTGAAGTATTCTTTCCAGAGACTGTGAATACTATTCAATTCTTTTTTTTTTGAGAACTGTTCTTATGTTTTGACCACAATTGAAAATGACTATTAGATCGTATTAGATAGAGCACCAGTGCTGGAGTCAGGAAGATCTGAATTCAAATCCTGCCAGACACTTATTAGCTGTTTTGTGACCCTAGGCATGTCGCTTAACCTCTGTTTGACTCAGTTCTTCACCTACAGAAGGGACACCCTGGAAAAGGAAATGGCCAACCACTCTAGTATCTTTGTCTTTGTCCTTGGGGTCATGTAGAACCAGACATGACTGAATCGGACTGAACAATAACTCCACCACCAACAACACACAAATGTCTTTTATTTGTTTATATATCTTAGATCCTAAAACCTTATCAGGAAAAATGATACAAAGATTTTTTTTTTCCCATTTGCTCATTTATCTTCTCTTCCTGGGTGCATTAATATTGTTTGTGCAAAAGATTTTCAGTTTTGTGTTATCAGATTATCTATTTTATTTTTTGTAATTCTTTCTGTCTCTTGTTTGGTTAAGAATGCATCTCCTATCCATAGATGTGAGAGGAGTAGGATCTGTTTCTCTTCTAATTTTCTTAATAGTAGGAACTTTAATTCTAAGGTCACATATTCATAATTTATTATGGAATATGGTACAGGATATTGGTTTAAGCCTAATTTCAACCAGTCTGCTTTCTAGTTTTTCTCAGCAATCTTTATCAATCAGGAGCTTTTTCCTAGGTGATTTATATTTTCCACTTTGTCAAACATCAGAATTGTTTCTTATTCTCACTTGTCTAATTTGTTCCATTAATCTATGTCTCTATTTTTGACCAGTATCAAATGTTTCTGATAACTGCTGCTTTATGATATGGTTTGAGGTCTGGAAGTGCTATTCCCTTTTTGTCCCTACTTCTTTTCATCATTTCCCTTGATATTCTACATTTTGTTTTTCCAAATGAATTTATTTATTATTTTATTGAGTTCTATAAAGTATCCCTTGGTAATTTGATGGGCATAGCATTAAAAGTGTAGATTAACTTTGGTTGTAATGTTATTTTTATTGGCACAGCCTATGCATGAGCACTTAATATTCATCCAGCTCTTTAAGTCATTATTCATGTCTTTAAGGAGTACTTTGTAAGTGACTCTATAGGAGTCTTTTTGTGCATTGGTAGGCTGATCCCCAGATATTTTACACATTTTGTACTTATTTGGAATGGAATTTCCCTTTCTAGTTTTGCTTCTTGTCTTGTTGTTATTATATAGAAATGCTGTTGATTTTGACTGTTTTGTTGCCCATAACTTTGCTGAAACAATTATCTCAGTATCTTTGCAAATTCTCTAGGATTTTCCAAATATAACATCATACTATCAACAAACAGGGATAGCTTTATTTCCTCTTTACCTATCTTTATGTCTTTAATGTCTTTCTTTTCTTATTGATGTTGCTGCCATTTCCAAAACTGTATCAAATAAAAGTGAAGAGAGTAGACATCCTAGCTTTACTCCCATGTTTATTGAAAAAATAGTGTGTCTCAGTTGCTTATGCAACTTTTGATTACTCTTATGCTTACTTTTGATTTTTGATGGATGCCTGTTATGATTTTTTAAAAAAATCTCTTTATGTCTATATTTTGTAGTATTTTTAGCATAAAAGAGTGCTGTACTTTGTCATAAGCTTTTTCTGCATCTATTGAGATGGTTGTGTGATTTTGGATGTTTTAGTTTTTAACATGATTAATTTTGTAGATTGTTTTTCTAATGTTGAACCATCCTTACATTGTAAGTAAAAATCCTTCTTGGTCATGATGAATAATTTCTTGAATAAATTCTTGTAACATGTTTGATAGGATTTTGTTTGTAATTTTTGAGTAAATTTTCATGAATGATATTGGCCTATAGTTTTCCTTCTTTTTTTATCCTTCACTGGTTAATGTATTAGGATTATATTTGCATTAGAAAAGGATTCTGGTAGGGTGCTTTCTTCTCAGTTTTTGAAAGTAATTTGTGAATTATAGGTATTAATTGTTCTTTTAAAATTTAATAGACTTTTCCTGCTGAATCCATCAGAACCAGGAGGTTTTTGTTTGCTTGTTAGTTTGTTTGTAGGTCCTTCACAGCTAATTCTTTTTCCATCTCTGAGACTTGGTTATTTAAGATCTCTGTTTAGTCTTATAAAGTCTGGATACTTTATATTTTTGAAGATATTCCTCTGTGTTTTTATTATCTCAAAAGCACATAACTATGCATTATATGGTGTGATTATTATTTTTACTTTCTAGTTTTTTGTTTCATCTTGCTCATTTGTTGTTTTACTGATATTGTTTTCTGCTCTTTTCTTTTTTAATCAGATTAGCTAAAGGTTTATCAATTTTATTTTTAAAGAACCAGCATTTAGTTTAATTTTTTATTTCTATAATTTTTGTTTTCAATACATGTATTTCTCCTCTGACTTTTAATATCTCTTTTGTATTTATTTTAGGTTAGTCTGTTGGTTTTCTAATTCTTTAAAAAAGAATATTTAGTTTATTCTTTTTTCTATATTTTTAATATATCTTTGTAGAGATATGAGTTTTTTCACTGATTGTTTTAGTGCATCCCAGAAATTTTAGAATGTTGTTTCACTGAATGTTGTTTAGAATATTATCATTTTATTTGATATGATTATTTACTGTTCCTTTGATTTGTTCTTTGACCTACTCACAATTTAGTATTTCATTGTCAAGTCTTCGTTTGGATCTGTTGTCTTTTGTTGGGGTCCCTGAATGAGTGACTATTTTCATTGCATTGTGTTCTGTAAAGCATATAACACCTATTTCTGCCTTGTTACAGTTGTTTGGAATATCTCTATTGCCAAACTTTTTGTAAAAGTTCCATGCGATGCTGAAAAATGTGTGTATTCTTTTGCAGTCCCTTTAGAAGACACCATAACACTTTTAACTCTAATATATCCAGAATGTTTTCAGTTTTTTATTTCCCTTTTGTTTATCTTTCTTTTAGACTTATCCAAAATTGTTGAGAGAAGGATAAGGAAGTCTCCTGTACTATCTACATCTTCTTTTAGCTCAGTTAATGTTTACTCCATGAGGCCTGGAGTCAAGAAGACTTGAGTTCAAATCTAGAAACTTACTAACTGTGTAACTCTGGGCACACAGCTTTTGTACATCCAAAACCATGTTTGCCTCAGTTTCCTCATCCATAAGATGAGCTGTAGAAAGAAGTGGAAAATCACTCCATATCTTTGCCAAGAAAACCCCAAATGTTGGGTCATGAAGAGTCAGACACGACTGAAATGACTGGACAACAAAATGCTTCCTTTATGAATTTGGATGCTAAGGCATTTGGAGCATGTGAGTCTATTACAGGTATATGTATATATGTATGGGTGTGTATAGTTCCTTTTAGCATAGTCTAGTTTTCTTATTCAACCTCTTTTATTTTTTGAATGTTTATTTTTGCTTTGTCAGATAGCATGATTGCAATTTCTGCTTTTTTTTTATTCAATTGATGGATAGTAAACTTTTTTCCCATTCCCCTCAATCTTATTATCTGCTCTCATTCACTTATGCCCCCACCAGAGGCTTCCCCCAAGAACATCAGAACTTTCCTTGTGTCTGAGTGTCAGCCAGTGATTTATTTTCAAGGTAGGAAGAGACTTGGGGGTGTTTATTGGCAGTTCCCTCAGAAATGGAGAGCTTAAAAATGCTGGAGAAAGAGGGGATATGTAAGAGAGTAAGGTCCCAAGGGCAGTGGGAAGGCGTAGGGGTCAGGATGTGCTGGAGTCAGATCTTATCAGCTGGAGAGAAAGTCAAGTGTTAAATTTTCGGTGTGAGCATTCACACTTTGGAAATAGATGAATTCTACAAATCAGGGCTCCATTTATCATTTTCTTGATTAGCATAAACTTAAGAAAGTCATGGAGAAAATGTTAATAGTCTATTGAACTTAAAAGTGTGTCTTGGGTACATTTAAAAAAAATTTTGGTGAGAACTTGTTGTTAAATGTCAGCACCCCAATGGATGGGGGTCAAGAGCACAAGTAGAAGGTTTAGCCTCATAAAGAAGGACATACCTTTTCCTCATGGAGAAGACTCATGGTTATACAATGTTAAAGCTAGAAGGAATCTGGAAGATCCCCTAATCCAGAGATCCTCCTTGGTGCAGCAGAGCTGCTCATGGGGCCAGAGCCAGATTAAAAATGTAACCAGGAAATGTCTAACAAAAGAAATAAAATATAGTACTATATAGATAATGTTAAATTTTTGTTTTCTGAGTCAATATGCCATCAGCAAGGATTAATTTCTATTTGAATTTGATACCACTGATCTAGTTCTCTGAGATAGACAGGGAAGAAGAGAAGAAGGAAGGTATACAAAGAGGAGAGAAGATGGGGTAGCTCATGAAGCTGTAATTCCTGGTATCTGCAGGTTTCCCCAAGCTCTATACTTTTACCACTCCCTGTTTCCAAGTACGCCCCTTTTTACCCCTTCACATCTCATTTTTCTCATGCCTGTGATTTCCCTGGGTATGTTTTAATGTTTAGTAGTAGGCTCTGGATAAGTAGGGTCTAGAGGCCCCAATCCAGAAACCATAGGTCGAAGCCTGTGTTTCCTCCCTCCAAAGTGTTTCTCAGTGACCATTAACACTTGGAGACATTAGCTTGACACTGAAGGAGAGACCCTGGGTACCTAACATTGCTTCAAAATCAAGCTGACTCCAGCTTTAATTGAGGTCTCAGTTGTCTCTTCTCTCAGAAAGCAGAACAAACTAATCAAGTAACTTGGAGTGTAGGGCAAGCCCTAATTGCCCCCTTGGACCCCTGAAGCTATTTGATCATCTTAGGTTATGACTTCTGGCCCCTCTTGTGCAGCCCAGCAATTCATGAGCCAAGTTTGGCTTTCTCCGCCCTTATTGGTGGGGCATCTTGGTTTTCCCCTAAACCTTCTACCTCTCTTCTGCTTTCCCAGTGGCTTTTGAAGGGGCAATGTGGGAGGGGGAAGGATGGGGCTCACATATAAGTGGTTCTCTAAGTCAGTGATGAAAATCACCAGCCACAGAATAGGAAGTTAGCTATTAAAATTTACAGGGAATTTTTCCCCTTTGCAGCAAAACCTTCCCTCCATCACCCCCAGCACTTCAAGGTTGAAGGACATTTAGCACCTTCACAAAGAGAATGAGTATCTATAGCTGCCTGGTGATGCCATGACTGACTTTTAATCTACTTCTCAGCGGCTGTGTGCCTTGGAGAGACAGACCAGAGCACACCCCACACAATTAGTCCATGGATCTGGCTTGAAGTCATATGGAGAGGGAGGAGTTGGATCTTCTGGGATTAGTTCACAGCAAGAAGGCCCATGGCTTTTATGGGAACCTGGCATGACTTTGGAGGTATAGATTCATTGATTCTTAGAATTGGAAGGGATCCAAGGTACCATTGAGGTTGACCCTGAGGTCAACAAATCCTCTCTGCAAAATCCTTGACAAGTAGTCATCCAGTTTCTGTTTGAGCCCTTCCAGTGACAGAGAATTCATTATCCTTACAAAGAGAGTCCATTCTAATTTTGTACAGATCCAATTATTAGGAAGTCTAATGAGGGAAACTCAGTTGCCCCAGGGGGTTGGCCAGTCTCATCTTGTCTGAACCTGCTTAAGAAGTAAATAACGACCATGACAAGAATTCCTGGGAACTGAATTTGGACTGTCCCTTCTAAACAGGAATGTCCTGGATGCCAGTAAAATCTATCTCCCTAGTGATATCATTGGTAATTAGTGGGGGTTTTTTTTTCCGTCTCAAATTCTCCTGTGTTTACTTATCAATTTTTGCCAATAGAATATAAGCTTCTTGAGAACAGAGACTGTCTGTCAATTTGCTTTTGCCTCCCTAGTGCCAGGCATAGCATCTAATGCAGTATGCATGGTGGGTCCATAATAAATGTTTGTGAGATTGGGTTGAATTGAAGTGGGAAACTCCAGCAGCAAGTGCTCCACCCAGGACCTTTGAAAGGATTCGAGGAAGAGAATGACATTAAGCTCTGTTTGTATTGACCACAGAGCCAACCCCCATCAGTCTGGTACCATCATCATCAAAAAAAAAAAAGTCATCATTAGCACATTTCTTTCACAAAAAGCTGACCAGAGGTCAAGACTGATGCCCCATTGCCTTCCCTTTATTTGCACTTTCCCCTCTCTCGTGTATCATGGTTGAATCAAACCATCACGGTCTCCTCCAGGACCTGTGAGAGCAAGAGGGAAAAAACTTCTCCGGATCAGACGGGTCAGGCTGGAAATGATCAAAAAGAAAACAGTCAGGATCTAGGACACACATCAACCTTGAAGTGCTGGGGGTGACTAAGGGAAGTTTGTGGTTGTTAGTGTGTGAACAGCTCAGTCACCCTGGACTGACTCTCGAACCTCAAAAGGTGGTCAGGGATACAGCCATCTCTCTTGATGGAGTTATCCTGATGAGGTAAAGCTTAGAAGGAGACTGGGGAAAGCCAAGCTTTGCTTCCCGGTAGCTAGGCAGCATGTTTAGTATCTCAGGAGGTGAGGGTTCTATCTCAGGACCTGCAGAATGCACTAGCCTTAACCACCAAGACACTGGCAGACCTTGACTTCAGCCTGAATTTTCTCGTGTTCATTTTCATGGCTAGAGAGGAAGCCATGCTTTCTGGTCACAAATCACAAGCCACAGCTACCTTCTCTCTTTACCCAGTTTTCATTGGGACTGTCATTCTTTGGCCAGACACTTGAAGAAGAGAACTTTGGTTTTTATGCCCCATCTCCTGCTGGGAACCCTTCCAAGGCACACCAATGAATAGAAAGACAGTGTGGTGCCTATGTGGTCAGAGCTCTGGGCTTGGCGTCAGGGAGACCTGAGTTCAAATACAACCTCAAACACTAGCTGGGTGACTGGACAGGTTAATTAACCTGTTTCCCTCCATTTTCTCATCTGTAAAAGAGGGATAATGAGAGCATTTACTATTTGTGAAGCACTTAGCACGGTGCCTGGTACATAGGAAGCACCGTGTAGATGTTAGTTATTGTGATTATTAGGATCAAATGAGACAATCTTTGTAAAAAGTGCTTAGCATGGTGCCTGGCGTATAGTAGAAGTAAATTCCTGTTTCCTTCCTTCCTTCCTTCTTTCTGTCCCTCTCTCCCTCTCTCCCTCTCTCCCTCTATCCCTTCCTCTCTTTCCTACATTGCTTCTCTCCCTCCCCCCTTGCCCCTCCCTCTTCCTCTTCTGCCTCCCTCCTCCCTCCCTTCCTTTCTTTCCTTTTTCTTTTCTTCCTCCCTCCCTTACTTCCTTCCTTCCCTCCTTCCTACCTTTTTTCCCTCCTTCTTTCCTTCCTTCCTTCCTTCCTTCCTTCTTTCCCTCCCTCCTTCCATACCCTCTGATGTTTCTAGTTTATCTGAGTCTGGCGATTTAGCTTCATCAAAGGAAGAGATACTTCCTTCCTATCTTTGTATTCATCTTAGGTTTCAGCTCCTTATTGGCACAGCTAGAGGGGCAGCTTTGAAGTAGCTGAGCAGGGATTATGAGGGGAGGCATTGGCTCATTGGCTGGTCTCCCAGTGCCACTATGTTCCTTAGATTGTGAGGGAAGGGGACTTTATCAAGATGGCTTGAAAAACATGCATCTAGACTAGAGATATTAGGAGCAATCTGCAATATTTGCATGTGGTCTGTTCCCTCCTGCATTCTGTCCAGCACTGGGGCATTCACTTCTGTCATCTCCCAGTGGTTTATGGGCCCCATTTTGGTGTCGCTACTGGGATTATGGTTTGATCATGCAAAGGAGTTGGGGAAAGAAAGGCTTAAGAGTTTATTAGCATTTTCCCCCTTGCCTGATGCACTGGGAGATAGGATGAAAAGTGGCTAGTTTCTTGGAAACTAAATGGAAAAATTCAGAGTCCCATCATTGATGGTCCATCATCATGATGATTCAGAATTTCTCCTCGAAATGAATGGCTACCATAACTTGGGCAAGTAGTAGACTGTGATTTGAGCCACCTGGCTCTGGTTTTTCATGGCATGTTGATACTGAACAGTGAAGGAAATTCACCCAAACGTCTACCCACACAAGTAGCTAATTATAGGCGGAAAGAGGCAGGAACCAGAGAGTTATATTTTGAACAAGCCTTATTACTGAGGAAGGGGCTAGACACACCACTTCTAATTATACCAGGAAGCATGTTGGCTCCTTCTCTAGTCCAATGTTAAGCAGAGGGGGAGGATTTTGATGTTTCTGGTGCACTGGAGAGAGCTCAGGTCTGGAGTCATGAAAACCTGAGTTCAAATGTGGCCTCAGACACCCACTAGCCGTGTGTCCATAGGCAAATGACCTAAAAATTAACCTCTGCTTGCCTCAGTTTCCTCATCTGTAAGATAGGAATTATAATAGCACCTACTGTTAACATTTCAAAATTAAGATAAGCTGAGAGACAAAGTTCTGAACATGATCAATTTATTACTTAGGATAGCAGTAACCAGTATCAACTGGTGACTCAGTGGATAGAGCACTGGGCCTGGAGTCAGGAAGACCCGAGTTCAAATCCAACCTCAAACACTTCCTAGCTGTACAACCCTGAACAAGTGACTTAACCTCAGATTGCCTGACAAAATGGAACCCCTAGATCCACTGGAGAAGGAGATGTCAAACCACTTCAGTATCTTTGCCAAGAAATCCCCAAATGGGGTCACAAAGAGTTGTCCACGATTGAAATGACTGAACAACAAGAACCAATAAACTGGATCTATGGCCTCTCAATAACCAAAGACACTGAATGAGGGACTGATGAGGTCTTTTATTACAGTTAGCAAAAAAAACCCCATACCTCTCTCCTCGTTTTTTCAACTCCTCCCCAGATTTCTTTTTTTTACTCCAATCTTCAAGGCTCGTCTACTTCCTCCTCAGTATGCATGATGGGTTTCAGATGGCTAGACTCTGAGAGCCATCCCAGGATCCTGAACCCCAGCTGTCATTCCTGAGAAAGACGGAGGCTTGGAGCTCCCAGCTGCAGCTCTGCCTCCCTTGGCAGCTCTCCTGAGATTCTTCTGTAGGCTGCAGTACCCGTCTGCCAGCTGGCTGCCTCCCACAGCAAGATGGCGGCCTGGGCTCTTGGGAGAAGGAAGATGTAAAGGGGGGCAGTGTCCCCCCTTTTTCATGCCTTAAGAGAAGTCTGAGGAGGATCCTTCAGGACCCTTCCAACGCGGACTATAAAAGGTTTTCTTAGAGGTAGGAAGAGATTGGCAATGAGCAATTAGTGCTGATCCTCTTTCAAAGCAACATTAAAGGAGTGTGATTTATTCTTCTAATAATAGCCAGCATGATGTGGTTCTTTATGGTTGTTTTTAAGCCTTCCTATGCACACACTGATTTTACGAGATTCTGACCAGGATGGAATCTTGGAGAGGATCCAGTCTACTCTCCTAATTTTACAGATGGAGAAACTGAGTCCTAGAAATGAGGAGTGACTTGTCCAAGGTCATATAGTCTATGAGTAGCACAGGTAGGCTTCAAAATCAGGTCATAGATGCATAGCTCCAGAGCTAGAAGGGATATTAGTCAATTTAATTTTATTAAATGTGGGGCTAGACCCATTGAAGCTGTGAGTTACCTGGCTGTGCTGGGATTGAAATCCACATCTTCTGATGACAGCCCTAGCAATTTTTTCCATCCCCTCACATTGGTCCTTAAGTAGATAGCTAGGAAGCCCCATAGACACAGAGTACCAGGCCCGGAGTCAGGAAGACTCCCCTTCCTGAGTTCAAAGCTGGCCTCAGACACTTACTAACTTGTGACCCGGGGCAAGTCACTTAACCCTGCTTGCCTCAGTTTCCTCATCTGTAAAATGAGCTGGAGAAGGAAATGGCAAACCACTCCAGGATCTTTGCCAAGAAAACCCCAAATGGGGTCATGAACAGGCAGAAACAACTGAACCACAAAAGTAGGTATAAATATCTTCATCTTATACTTGAAAGAACTAAGTTACAGGAATAGCTTGCTTATGAATAGTAGATTTGGGATTCAAAGTGACCCCAAATCCAAGGCTTTTTCCTTGGCCTCAGTTGCCTGGGGACGTCACTATGGTAAAAGAGAAGGACCACCGTCCTGGGTCCATAGGACCCAGACATCCAGGAATAACTAACAATTAGAGCTGTGCAGAAATTGAATCAGCCACTTTGAGAGGTGTTAGGTATCTCCCCACCCAGAGGGCTTCAGATAGAGGATGGATGATCAGTAGTTAGGTATGGTGTGGTGGTAAGACTTCCCTTTGGGTGTAGGTTAGGCTACATGGGCCACTGGGGTTCCTTCCAACTCTGAGATTCTGTTCTTGATGGTAAATAAACCATGACTACTTGACAAGGGAGTCCCCTCTAGCCCCCTAGTCATTGCGTCTACCATGGAAGTACCCACAGCATCCTTCAGTCTCCATGACAACTTGAGTGAGTTCTCATTGATTCCCTAGTCTAGGCCAGGCTCTTCCAGAGGCCCCTTTCCCAAGGACGAATGGGAATGAGCTGCCTGTTGACATCATCACATTCCCTGTGAACCAAGGCTAAGACCACAAGATTGGAAAGTGGGGACACAAAAAGGAGGGGGTGTATTGCTAGACCGTTGAGTTATCAGAAGGGCAGCCCCCAAAGTGGGTGGATATAACTTCTGATCTCCTGAAGTGATTTCACAGAAGATTGGGAAGATTCTGGATGGGAGTCAGATCTCCCCTCACCCTCACCCTCTTCCTTGATGGGTGACCCTGGGTAAGACAGAACTTCAGTTTCCTCATCTGTAGAATGGCATAATAAGAGGTTCACTCCCCACCTTGAGGGGCCTTTGTAAAGAAGGTGCTTTGTAAACCTCAGGTGCTACATAAATGTGAGTGTTTGGGGGGAGGGTTGTTGTTGTTTTTACCTATCCATTGATTTCATTTCATAGAGGGAATGCTAGGTAGGAAACTATCTGCCAAAGCAGATCAATTTAGGGAGATGCTCGGGGCCCCACAGTCCAGGTCAGGGGCAGGACTGAGGGTCACAAGACCGTAGGCTTAGAGCTGGAAGAGCCCTTAAAGGTCACTGAGCCCAAGCCCCTAGTTTACAGAGAAGGAACCTGAGATGCAGGGAAGTGATGTCCTCCTGAGAGTAGTACAAGAAGAAAGCATCTGAAGGAGGATCAGAACCCAAGTGCTCCTGACCCCAAGGCAGGGGGGTTACCTACCCACGATGCCCCCATGCTTTGAAGAAACATGAATGATGATGGTGAAGGTAGGAATACCCTCCCCTCCTCTCCCTACCTGGTGTGTGCCAAGAGAGAATGGCCTGCAACCTGATGGAGAGAGGGACCCTTGCCCATGGAGACTTAACGTGGAAGGACAGGAGAGTTAGGCCTCAGACCACAAGTGCCCTGTGAGCTCGTTTTAAAGCAATAATCATGGGATGGAAGGAAATGACCAGCAAGAAATAGAAATGTCTAGCCCTTGACCTCAAAGCCTTGTAGGGTGGACGTGACCTTTAAGAGCCAGTCCGTGGGATCTGCGAGAGAGGAGGGAGAGAGGCCGATGGGGTGTGTCCTGTGCATCCTTAAAAGCCAGGAAGCCCAGGGAGCCAAGGCCAAGGACAGAAATACAGCCCAGGCAGAAGAGAGGAAAGTAGCGAGGACACTCGGGCCATGGAAAAGTGGGCAACAGTGGGGAGTGGGGGCCTCATCAGATTCCAGGGAAGTGGAGGGCAGGGGACCTGTCTCTGAGGGACTTAACTCATCTTTTTAAGCAGGGAGAAGAGATGGATAAAGAGAGAGAGAGAGAGAGAGAGAGAGAGAGAGAGAGAGAGAGAGTGTGTGTGTGTGTGTATGTGCGCGCGCACATGCAACAATTGAAATACATATGAGGGCACTCATATGTATGTGTGCTTGTATATATGTATGTATGTATGTATGTATATATATGAAGAGTATTTCTCTCTCCCTCTCTCCCTCTGTCTCTCTCTCTCTGTGTCTCTCTCTCTGTCTCTCTGTCTGTCTGACTCTCTCTGTTTCTCTCTCTCTGTGACTCTCTCTGTGTGTCTCTGTCTCTCTCTCTTTCTCTGTCTGTCTCTCATTCTCTCTCTCTCCCTGCCTTCCCCTTCCCCTCACCCCCCCCCCCCAGCCCCTTGGCAGGGAAGCAGCCAAACGGTGAGGTTTCTTAGGTGCAGATTGAGAGCTCTACACATGGGTTTGCACAAGCTAGGAAGCCAGAGAACATTAGGTTTTTCTGAGGTTCTTTTTTAATTTTTTTTTTAAATTTACTTGGGAGGGATTCACCCTGAGGACGGTTCAGGCTTTCAGAAATCCTGAGTGAATGAGAGGATATCTGTAAGGTTCCCCTTAAACTCTCCTGACAGCTCCTGCTGTGGCTGCAGATGCCTCTGACACTCCTCAGTCCGACAGCAGAGAACTCCCAGATGTTGTGGTTGGAGAACCAGGGTGAGCCCTCCTGAGATGAGCCATGCCTGCTGCCTTATTAGATCTCATTCGAGTCTCTTTATGTGTGGAAATTTGGCCTGGCCTTCCTACTGGATTTCTTATGTGTTTCAGGGATCACTGGGGGGTGGGGATATTGAGGGTCCAATGTTACCGTCCCAGGAACCCAGAGGAATTTTACGGCATCGAAAGTGTTCTGTGGATGTAGATGCAGAGGGAGGGGCCCAGCAGAAGAGGAGGAGGCTGAGCGCCCTAGAACCAGGCCTACCCATCCTTGTTGTCAGTTTACAACTCAATCAAATTGGTTGAGTTTCTCACCTGAGATGAGGGCCCAGTGATTGCCAGTTGACCCTAAGTCTTAAATTTCTTAGGGAAGCCATATGTGGTCTGGTAAGCCTGTAAGGACCTTTTGAGATGAAGAGGCTTAAATTTCTTTTCCTTTTCTCCTCCTCCCTCCCTCCCTGCCTCTCTCCTTTCTTCCTTTCTTCCTTTCTTCCTTCCTTCCTCCCTTCCTTCCTCTCTCTTTCTTTCTTTCTCTCCCCTTCCCTTCCTCCTCTCCCCTTCCTTTCTCTTTCCTTCTCTTCTCTTCTCTTCCTCTTCCTCTTTGTGACATATCCTCTGTTTGCTGACTCTACATAACTCCATATTTGAGGATAATTGTGATCTTCACCTCTATGTGTTGAGATGTATATGTGCTGCATTAATTATTTGGAGACTCTTTCTGTATGGCACTGGAGAAACAAATGAAAACACAATATTTGTGCCTCTCCGGGACCCCAGAAGTCTCCTCTCCATGTTCATTGAGGACATAGACATCGTGTTCAAAATGCACCATGATGGCTTTGCCAAGGATCACAAATTTTTAGATGGGAGGAGGAAGGGGACTGGCTGATAAGGGATTAGTCATGGGAATATGTATAGTCTGCTCAACCTGGTGCCATGTTACATAGGTGATAAAGGATCCTACTTCCAAAAAAGCAGAATAGAGGGCCTTATGCTTTACAGTACACCATGACTGTTTCTGTCTGAATTGCCCTGATGGAAATGATGATGCAAAACCTTTTAACTGCCTGCTGAGCCAGAAATGAGTGTGCCCACAAAAGCAGCCAATAAACTAAATCCTTCTCTTTCTTTTCTGTTGTCTCATGTAAAGACAGCTCTCTTATTTCTGGGGGGCTGGCAGGTCAGTGTCCTCCTTCCCCCATGAGACCAGTTAGTCTGTGGCCTCCTAGTGAAGCCCATGTCTGGGATAGGACCTCTCCTGTTGTGTCTTTTTCCTCTTAGTCCAGAGCCTTATGAGATCTCAGAAGGTTGGAAAAGCCACCAGAAGTCTGGCAGCCCAACCTGGGCAGGAGCTGGTCCTGAGGAATGACTTTCTGGACCTAGCCCAGCAGATGAGGTGCCATGTCCTGAAAGCCAGGGTATGACTTATGCATCAACTTTGATACCCCTAGAAGCGAGCTTGGTGGTGGGAAGGAAGTTTGCCATTCCTTCTTTGAGACTGAGTCCTCTCTCCCAAGGAACCAAAGTGGACAGGAGGGAATGAGACCCAGTGCTGGGTTTTGTGATAGTGTCTCAGTAAATTTCCCTTGGTAAAAGGTAATCAACATCAATTGAGTGATACATTTTGAGAAGAAATCATCTGGTTAAATGGATAGTGAGGCGCTCATCACTTTTGTTCATTCACTTTGGTCCTATCTGACTCTCTGTGACCCCATTTGGGGTTTTCTTGGCAGAGATACTGCCATTTCCTTTGTAGCTCATTTTACAGGTGAGGGAAACTGAGGCAAACAGGGTTAAATTACTTACCTGGGGTCACGCAGCTACTAAGTGTCTGAGGCCTGATTGAATCAAGGTCCTCCTAACTCCATGGTTGGCACTCTGTCTGTTGCACCAGCTAGCTGACTCAGTGGATCAGTTAGATGGTACAATGAATAGAAATGTCAGACCTGAAGTCAAGATGACTCAGCTTTGTGAGTCCAAATCCAGCCTCAGACACTCACTAACTGTGTGACCCTGGGCAAGTCACTTAACCCTGTTTGCCTCAATTTCCTCATCTATAAAATGAGCTGGAGAAGGAAATGGCAAAACCCCTCCAGTATCTCTGCCAAGAAAACCCCAAATGGCGTCATGCAGAGTCAAATGTGACTGAAAACAACAATAACCACTAGTATCAGTGATAAAAGAGAAGATATTCACTAACTATGGGCAATTGATAGGGGGTTGAGTGGAGAGACCACACCAGCATAGGGGCTGGAACCAGTGCCATTAAGAACCCTGACCAGTCCGGAACCTCTTCCCTGCCACAGGGAACTTCTCTCTCCCTTCTCCCAAGCAATCTTTTAGTTTATTTTTTTAATAAGGAATTAAGATTCTGTGATTCTATAAAATGTTAGAAAATGTTTTGAAACTTGAAACTTCGCAGCCAGATCCCTTGGGAGATGTAGCCCGCTCTTCTCTGGAGAGCAATCTTGCTACGCTGTGTGGGTTGGGAGACTTGGTACTCTGAATTAATAGATTTCTAGCCTAAGGTGAATGGAGGAAGGCAGAGTAGAAGTAAGGAGGGAAGGAGCCAATTGATCTGAGGCATGGCTGGAAGGCAGACAAGGGGGAATGGGAATCCCAGGGCCCTGAGGACAAATTGGGCTGTTACAGCCAACCCTATTGTGGGAAGAATGCTCACTTATAGTCAGGGATACCTGGGTTCAATTCTTGTCTCTGTTACTTGTTATCAGTGTGTTTGGGGGACAAGCCAAGTCACCCCTCTAAGACTTATTTCCTTTATCTAAGAAATAAAGGGGTTGGACAAGGTGGCCCCTTCCAGTTCGAAGTAAATTGGCAGCTCTGGTAATCAGTCTCTTCACCATGGACCTATTTCTAGCCCAGGAAGTCAATTGAGCAGAAGCATTTTAAATATCCTGGAATTCCTCTTCAGCTGGAGTTTAGGCATGCATGGCTGAGGATTGCTTTTCCTGTTTCCTCTTCCCCCCCCCCCATATATATATATATATATATATATATATATATATATATATATATATATATATATTATCTGAACACTTTGGTGCCCTAATATTTTATTTACGATGAGAGCAAGATTCTACTGAAACTTTCTTTTCCGTGGCAACTTACAATCCACATAATTCTGGAAGGCTGGAGAGTACAGAAAGCAGGATTAGGGAGAGAGGGTGTCCTGTGGAAACAGCCAGACCCTGCAACAGACCATCTGCCCCCTCTATTGTAAGATGAGAATGCCAGGGAAAGCCAGAAACAACATGGTTAGGCCTCCAAAGTGCGTGCGTGCGTGCGTGCTTGCATGCGTGCGTGCGTGTGTGTGTGTGTGTGTATGTGTGTGTGTGTGTGTGTGTAGAAGAGGCAATTCTGCCCTAATTATACCTTTTATTCATGTCCTAGATGTCAGAGTGTACCCAGAACACTAAAGTGTTTGAGAAATACTTAATGGCATTCTATAAGGGCTTTCATAGCTTAACACTGTCCTGAGACTTTTGGGACACTCTCTATAGACCTAAGGGAGCCGCCATGTTGTTAATGTCGTTTGTACGGGGAAAAAAATGTGTGCGTTGTTGAATATGACTCAGTTTACATCTGTGTTGTGAAAGGTATTCATTTGTTAACTCGAATACAAACTCCACCCCCCCCCCCAAAGAGGCTTATGGTATTGTTTGTTAGTACAGTTTTTAAAAATTCATTAAAGAGAATAGAAGGAGCAGCTAGGTGGCACAATGGAAAAAACACTGGGCTGAGAACCAGGAAGACTCATTTTATCCAGCCTCAGAAACTAGTTGTGTGACCCTGGGCAGGTCACTTAACCCTTCTTGCCTCAGTCTCCTCATCTGTAAAATGAGCTAGAGTAGGAAATGGAAAATCAGTCCATTATCTTTGCCAAGAAAACCCCAAAATGGGAGTCCCAGAGAGTCAGACGTGACTGAAAATGGTCAAAGGACAACAAAGAGAATGGAAGAAGATTTGGAGGGAGACAGACCATCAGGACTGAAATTAATGGGTTGTATTTATTATGTAATTTTTAAAACAAATGCAAGCCGCCTGTCATGGAAATTCTCCTCCTTTCTCTCTTTCTGCTTTTCTTCCTCCTTCTCTTCTCCTCCTTTTTCTGTTCTTCTCCTTCATCTCCTTCTCCTCTTCCTCTTTCTCCTTATTCCTCTTTTTCCTCCTTTCTCCTTCTCCTCCTCCCCCTCCTTCTCTTCCCTTCTCCCCCTTTTTCTCAAGTCACATTTCCAAAGCACTTGAAGAATCTCAAAGTACTTTTCCTTGTAACAGCCTTGTGAGGTAGGCATTATTAGTACTCGTGTCCACTGAACAAATTATGAAACGGGGGCGGGGGTAGCCTTTGTCTCCCTCTCTTCCCCTCTTCTTAAATATTTTCAGTGCCCTCCTCTGCCTGTGTGTAAGGGCAGCCCTAATTGTGTGCTATGAGGATAGACTTGAAAATAGAAACAGTCCTTTCCCCCATCTCTGCCTCACCACGTCCAGTACACCTTCGAATTTCTGCTTCCCACAGTCAGAGACTTGTCTCCGTGACTGTCATCATTATCTCTCCATCACAAGCTTCCAACCACAAGACTTGTCTCTTCCATGGGGAGAAAATGTAATGAGTTCCATTTGTCATGTTCCCTTTCTCTCTACTAGGGAATGTTCTTGGGCCCTTAAGCCCATCCCTCAGCTTCTAATTTCTCCCCCTAACATGATTTTCCCATTAATCACTTCGTTAGACCAGAGTCTCTCTCTTTCTCTCCTGTCTTGGGCTTGCCTTGGTGTCTTTCTCCTCCCATATGATTGGTAAAGACTGTGGCAGTTCTGAGGTCAGTCCTCTGACCCAAGTCCCCTTTTACGCTTCTATGACATGCCCCTCAGAGAAGGAATGGGCACTGTAGTTATCCTCTTGATAGGTGATTCACACAAGTGTATGGCTGTTCATGTGGGGAGTAGATGTTTCACGTGTATAGGAAAGAACTGCCTCTTTGTAAGTTAAAAGTCACAACTCTCCCATCTTCTCTTCTGAGCACTGGGCTTTCTCTTTCAGCATGAATGAATGAATGAGAGATTAAGCAAAAAGCATTTATTTAGCGTTTACAATGTGCCAAGCTGTGTGCTGAGTGCTAAGGATACAAGTAAAAAAAAAAACAAGACATCCCCTAGCTGCAAGTTTGTATTCCAATGGGCAGAGACAACACACATGGGGAGTGGGGGGCCAGCGAGGGGCATTTTGGTTAGGGAAGTCATAGGCATGGGAAGTGGGATTGTGGGGCAATTCCCTGACTCCTTTCTTGGAACAGTGCTGATTTGATTACAGTTCTCAAAGCAAGAGGTAGGAGAAGGAGACGATATGCAAGTAGGACTGAAATAAGAAGGAATCTGAGTGATTGAGGCTGTTTTATCACAGGGAAGACAGAGCCCAGTTTGTACCCTGTGGGTGCTCCATTCTGGGGGTCAGATGGCAGCAGCCACACTTATAAGAGCCAAGTCCTCTGCCTCCACATCTAATGTACATTCTCCTCTGCTCCGCTGGGGAATCATGAAATCTCCCAGTGGGAAGGGGCATCTCATCCAGTCCAGATCTGAGTGGGAATCCGTTCTAAACATCCCTGCTAAGTGATTTCCTGTCCCTTCTTGGACATCTCTTAGTCATGGCAAAACCAGTCCTAGTGGATGGAATATGTACACACATCAGTCCATATCAGGTAATTTGAAGAATGAGAGAGAAGTAATCAGGGAAGACTTCTTATCTGAGGTGGCTTCTGAATTAAGCCAAAAAGGGAGAGAAAGTTTTGGTGAGAAGAGAATGTATTTCAGCCTGGAGGGCTAGAGGGCTGGCAGAGGCTAGAGAGGGATCTTCAATTAAAGAATCAGCAAGAAACATAGTTTGGCTGTAGCTTAGAATATTTGAAGGGGAGGAATGTGAAAGGAAGCTGGAAAGATAGACTGAAATCCCATTGTGGAAATCCCACCTGGGGATAGCCATGTTTTTGGCATGGATGAGCCCTGCCCACTTTGATTTGGAGTGAGCCATCTCTATTCAAGAGTAGCTCTGGGTTGAGGGAGTATGGAGACAAGTGCTCAACCCAGCCTCCTCTTGGTATTATTACATTCTGGTGAAAACAGCTCTCAGGTTTTGAGATTCCACGTCTTTACCATTGGAGAAACCAAGGCCGGCAAATTAAGTGACTTGTCCAGGGTCATATAATTAACAGGCATCTGAGGCTGGATTTGAACTCAGGTCTTCCTAACTCCAGGACCAGTGCTTTTAACTGTGCCACCTACGTGGGCTACAAAAGATAGGAGAGGAATCTGATGGTGACTGCAAGAGGAGTGTATTACAGGGTGGGCTGTGGGGGGAGAAGGGACGATCATCATGCAAAACAAATGAAGTTTTCTCGTACCCATTAGATCAGATTTTGATTTGCTTGTGTCTCTGAGAACAAAGTGCTGGGTGAAGAGTCATAGAATCATAGAATGTTGGGGCTAGAAAGGAGCCACGTCATTTCACTCTGCCCCCCCCATTTTTACCAATGAAGCCCAGCACAGATCCCAACACCAATGGAAAACCCCCCTCCAAAAGGGTGCCCTAGAAGGGTTTGGCAGCACCCCCTTAGTAAACAAAGGAGCCCCGCCTGGGTCCCTCCCCTTATTAAACCAGTAGTGGGGGTGGGAAGAGGGAGGAGGAGAGGTAAGAGAGGGAGGTATCATTGCATGGAACCGTAGAAAGAATGCTTTGTGAGATGTGACTTGAAATGCTTTTTACCACCTGTGTGACCCTGGATAAGTCACTTTAACACCTCTAGGCCTCAGTTTCCTCATATGTAAAAAAAAAAAAGGAGGTTGAATTAGATGATTTCTTATTTGAATCTTCTAAGTACAAATCTGTGATCCTACAAACCATTTTTAAAGGAGGAGGTCACTTTATTGTTTCTCAAATCAAATCCAGGTTACATCTTTTTTTTCTCTTCATTTTAAACAGTGAGTCAGAGATGCTGAAAGCAGTTTAATAATAATTCTTCTGGATGATTCATATGAGTATTTTACCCTAAAGTTCTCTGTCTTTCAGGAATGTTAGCATAAAACTTTGCTCTCAGTAAAGTCCCAGATTCAGTCACTATCTCCTCCTATTCCCCTCAATCTTGATAAACCAAGAAAAGCCTATTATCCGTTATCTAAGAAAAATCTGTATCCTTTCTCTTTTATCAATCTCAAAAGCCTTTCTTTATCCAGAGCAGAATTTTAAAGGCCTTTCCTTGTTGGCCCTTTCTGCTCCAAGCATTCTTGGAAATTAAATTAAATCTGTCCAAGTTGTTTGATTTAAGAGTAGGTTATCTGACCAAGCCATGGTGGTAATTGTTAACAAATTACCATACAAAGGCAAAATTGTATTATCTGGGACATCAGATCACATGGGAGAACCATAATGAGACAGGCCAAGTGGGTGGCTGCATAGGGAGGGGTCAACTCAGACAATTCCCCAGCCCCTCTGGCCATGGAGTCCAGTTCGGTTGTTCAGAAAGGAAACTGTCAGTGTATGCCTCATTTCTAAACTGTTCTTCTAGTTATTCTCAGGTCCAAGGAAGTCCCATAGGTTTGGAAGATATGTGTGACTCTTTGGCAGTGGGGGAACATTCCGTTTGAAATTATGTCCAGGAGCCCTTCATTCTGCTGTCTGAATGGGGAGAGATCTATAGTCTTAATAACTTCAGCTTAGCAGTCCTGCAGTGGGCATGACTCAGGTCTGACTTCTAGAGGAATCACAGGTGGCTTTTTGATACCCCGAAAGGAACATTTGTCAAAAGCCATTGTTCTCTCTTCTGGCTGTATTAAAAGTTGACCCAATTTGGAAGTGGGTAGGGGACGAAAAGAAAAAGAAAAAGTAATTTCTCTAAAGAAACCTAGAAATAGAAGAGAAAAATGCAGTATTACCATCTGAAGCAAAGAATGGGTGAGGGTTAAGATGGATATTATATCTGCCTCTCCCCCACCCAAAGCCTGACGTTTCTTTCATTTTTAATCAATAAGTTAATAAGAATTTATAAAGGGCCTGCTAGGTGGGAGGCACTGTTAAATCATCAGGATACAGAGATGAAAGCAAAATCGTTGACTGCCCTCAAGGAGATAACATATACACATTGGAGTCTTTATAGAATATATATGTGTGTATATACACACAAAATGGGTAGAAGATAGTTTGGGACAGGAGTGTTTTAGCAACTGGAAGGAAGAAAACAAACATTTACCAAGCACCTACTATGTGCCAAGCACTGTGTTAAGTACAAATATCATCTCTGTTATTATCAGCCCCATTTTACAGATAAGGAAACTGAGGCAAACAGAGGTTAAGTGACTTGTCCAGGCTCCCACAGCTAGTAAGTATCTGAGGCCACATTTGAACTTGTCTTCCTGATTTGGGGCCCAGGCCTCTGTAGCTGGGAGACCAGGAAAGACTTCATAAAGAAGCCAGGCTTGAGCTGAGTTTTGAGGGCAACCAGCGCCCCCGAGAGAGATCACTCAAGACAAAGGGGGAAGAAAGGAGGTGGTGCCTCTTCTGTGTAGAACAGTGAATGGCTGTCACTCCCCAAGAGCAGGCGCTATGACTTCCTGTTGTGTATCTTCCAAGAGTCCCAGTTTTTTCCCGGCTAGTGAGTACTTGCATTCCCAGGTGTGTATCCCAATGAAAATAAATTTTTAAAAATATATGTTTCATTTATGTCTTTTGGTTTTTACACAACTGTGGTTTGCTAAAACCACATTTCATTAGAGAATCAGGTTGAAATGTCTGGTGTGAAACTTGTGGAATTCCTGCCCTGAGGATGTGTCAGAGGCTACAGGACATGGTGCTCACCGTTAAGGGCAGGATTTACCTGCCAGTAATCAGCTGGCATCAATAACATCCCTCCCACGGGAACAGCAGCTGTTTCTAATTGTTTAAGCCTTCCTAGATCCAGGTGTATCTCCCCCATATGCTTGGAAACAACCTCTTCTGCTAAACTCTTCCCAACTCCTTTAATTTTATCTCATAAATCTTTTCTAATGAGATTTAAGAGCTGCATGTGTGTATGTGGGTGGAAATGAAACTTAGAATCACAGAATGTTAGAGCTAGAAGATCATTTAGTGATCACTTGGCTCAGCTCTCTGATTTTACAGATGAGGAAACTGAGGCCCAAATTCACACAGCTAAAGTGCCTTCTACTTTTTCTGCCAGGTAGTAAAGGATAAATGGTTAACATAGTCCTCTGTGCTGGGAGGTTGCAGTAAAGGCTGTTGGTTCTTTTTTTACCAGTAGAATTATTTTTTTTATGATGACAGCTTACATTTCCTTGAAAAACCTCTCAAGATCAAAACAATAAGACTCTAGAAATCAATGAGAAATAGGAGAGATTAATTCTGGCTGACAGTGGATGTGGAGTACAGCCTACAATGGGGAAAAGACTTAATAAATCAAATCTTCCCAAGGAGAGTGGAGCAGCCTTGTGAATTTCCAAGTATGAAAATCTGCCATCTGATAGAGAACTGAGGTCCTGAGCTTCAGAAGCCAGAGTCTGGAGGGGTGTGGCGTTATTCAGTCCAGCAAAGAAACTGTTCTTCTCCAATGAACATGAAAATATGCCTCCAGAATTCAGATACCAGAGAGTCCCTGTATCTCTGCCCAGATCTATGCTTTCAACTCCAGAGTGTCTCAACTACTTGAGATTCTCTGGTGAAAGGTGACATTGCTTATTTAGAGGCATTTCTGTGTTACTGAACATTCTCTAAAATGGTGACTTTGAGACAAGGGTGTGATGTCGTCTGGGGATCCCCTCAAAGCAATCTTTAGTGCAGGGCTCCCTGCAATGCCCTAACCATGCATCTTGGAATAAGACCCTCCTTTCATGGACCTCTGAGGCTATTAGGGTCAAGAGCTCCTTCTATATCAGGACCCTAAGGTAATAAGCAGCCAGGCCGGGTACACAGAGACTACTAGCCTTGAAGCCAGAGACACAAGAGGGAGGATTCATTCTGAAGTACTTGAGGGTCCCCAAATGTTTATTTCATAGGTTTAGAGTTGGGAGGCACCTCAGTAGCCATCTAGTCTAAGCTCATCATTTTACAGATGAGGGACCTGAGACCCAAGGAGGATTCCTTGTCCAAGGATGTACAAGTAGTAAGTGTCAGACCCAGAATTTGAACTGAGGTCCCTGGGAAAGGGCCAGTGCTCTTTCCACTGACTCATTCTTTCTTCTTCTGAGGGGAGGAAGGAAATAGGCATCCATGTAGGGCCTACTATGTACCAGGCACTGTGCTAAGGGTTTTATACAAATAGTATCATTTGATACTCACAGCAACCCTGGAAGATAGGTATTATTATCGCCATTTTATAGGATCTACAGTAGACATAAGTTGACTTGCCTATGGTCATTCAGCTATTATATGATTAGGCTGGATTTGAACTTAGGTCTTCCAGACTCTATGGCCAGTGCTCTATCCACTTTACTAGCAGCTGCCTCCCTGCTCAGTAATCTTTCACTGAGACCCTACCTGGTCAGTAATTCCAGTCTTTTCCTCTGTTCTTGAATTGGTTTTCAGTCTGACTTCTAGAGTTCTTGACCTTGGTCCTGATCTCTGTTTCTGACCTGGTGGCTGGAGCCCAGAACTTGTCTCTTGCTCACCGGGTTGGTCACAGGGGGATTGTGAGTTTTTGTCACGAAGACGACTACAAAGTTACGGAAAGGGTCTGATCCACATAATCAGAGGGACTGTGTACACTGATGAAAACCAGTGTAGGGGTGAGGAACTAAACCCTTCTACACTCACTGCTGTGATTGGGGGGACTTCCTCAAGTTATGCTTTTTTTGTGGGGGAAGAAGTGGAACAGGGTTAATTATTAGGTAATACTGAGATATTTGTCTACAGAATAGAGCATTTTGTTTGTTTGTTTGTTATGGGGTTGTGTTGGGGAATTATTTCATGGGTATAGAAAACTGAAGAAAAAAATCTCCCTCTAATGATTCAGCTTAGCAACTGCCATACCATTTATAATTCTAGAGAGCTGCTGGGGGGAAGGGAAAGACTGAGAAGTTAACAGGACCTTGGCTGGGTCACAGAGCCGGTCTATGTGAGAAACAGCATTTGAATACAGGTCTTCCTTATGGTGAAGCTGGCCAGCTCTCTGACCACTGCCCCACACTGTTTCTCAATGCTTTCATAAATCCTTAATATCATTGTGATTACTTCTTCCATGGAGGCAGATGTTTCCTCATGGTGTGGAGGTGACCTTGGGTTCTCAGAATCTAGACCAGCTGGCATAAACTCTGGCAAAGTTTTACCTGTAGGGAAAGTCTTGAAGTGTGGTAGTGGGGATGGACAGATTCTGAAGTCTGGGGACCATCCTAAGTAAATATGGAAAAACTCACCCCCACAGGGTTGGCCACTAGATGGTATGTTCTTTGGCCAGAGCTACCCAGGATACCGAAACTAGCTCCACGTTCACCATTTGATGAAGTGTCATTTGTTTAGCAAATGCATTGCAAGGAAAACCTCCAATTTCCTTTAGTTGGCTTTAGCAGAGTGGATTTCCAGCATTCTGTATTCTCCCAGAGTCCTAGTGTGTGAATGGCTACCACCCCTGGTGGAAGAAGTGTTTCCCAACCCCATGAGTCCCTGGTTCTGTGTTCTAGCCTATTTCTGCTTTGCAGAAGTGATTGCCTGGCTTCCTGTGATGTTTTCAACACAACTCCCTCTGACTTCATTGGCTTTGGACCACCATCTTCTCCTGTGTCTGACTTGCAAGTAGATCTCTTCATCAAGACATTTCCTATTTCCAGCATCTGGCTGCTGTCCTTTGCTTAATGGGTCATAACCTGCATGTTTAATAGGATCCAGTAGGAGGGCATTAAATGCATGGGGAAAACAAATGCTCTGAAGATAAATGGGGTGTCTCTGAAAATACAATAATGTTCTCTATAATTGACACATTAAAAAATTTAATAAACTCTCTGAAATGCAGTCTCCTTTATTACCAAAGCTGGAATAAATCCCCAGTGGCTAGTGCAAAAAAAGACACAGACATTGCCTTGAGGCTCAACTTATCAAGTTGTCCCCTCCCGTGCTGCTATTCTGGGTTCTGGTGAGAAGATGTTGTACCCAGCTCTATACAGTGCTCAGCCCTTGCCAAAGTGAGTGGTCCCTTCTGCTCCATACTCAGTCCCTTTCACCTTCAAGGCCTGGACATCAGTGACCCAGAAATGAAAGCAGTGTGTAAGAGTGGAGGCTGAGTGAGTGAATGCATCAAGTCACTCTGTTTTACTTCAAATAAATAATACAGAAAGAGGACCTTTTGAGTTTCAAAGAATCTTGAAGATTCTGAACTCTCCATCTTCTCAGCAGGTATCATCCTTGGAATAGCCAGCTGCAGTGTCTACATTAGGAGCCAAGTACAGAATGGACACAGATTCAAGGCTTTACAGGTAGTCCAACACAAAGGTGGCATTCCATCTAAGAAGACATTGTGAAAAATCCAGCAAAAGGACTTCCAGGAACGTTGAAGCTTTGCCACATGTGCTCTCTAAGCTTGAACTCTATATGTACTTGTGGAGGAGTGTATCACAGACTTTTGGGGGAATATTTGTACCAACTTTTGTTTTCAGTAAATAGCCTTTTCTAAAAGTTCATTGAATCTGTCTTATCAGAGGCTAGGTAGCACAGTGGATAGGGCACTGGCTCTGAAGTCAGCAAGACCTGAGTTCAAATCCAGCCCCAGGCACTTATTAGCTGTGTGACCTTGGGCAAGTCACTTCATCCTGTTTGCCTCAGTTTCCTCATCTGTAAAATGAGCTGAAGAAGGAACTGGCAGACCAATCATAGTGGGAAGTTCACTGGTGGGGTCTCATGAGTTTTTTTATTAAAAAGACATCCCAACCCTTCAGGGTTAACTCTAGAACCTTGAAGGTACATAGGAGTCATACTGTAGGGAGTCTACTCAGTACAAGTGGGAATTGGGATAGTAGTCCTAGAGCATGTGATACAAATGTAAAGCAAGGAAAAAAAAATGAGCCATTAATGTGGTGACCCCCCCTTATACCCACCATGTACCCTTTGATCCAGGGATGCTGGCCTCCTGGCTGTTTCTTGAACAAGACCTTCCCATTGTCCATTCCAGGCATTTTGTCTGGCTGTCCCCCATGCTTGCAAAGCTCTCCCACCTTGTCTCTGCCTCCTGGCTTCTCTGGCTTCCTTCAAGTCCATTAAAACTTCACTTTCCATAGGAAGACTAATCTAGTGCCTTCCCTTAATCTAGTGCCTTCCCTGTTGGTTACTTCCCATTTATCCTGCATATAGCTTGACTGTACAGAATTGCTTGTGTATTGTCTCTGCCATTTTTTGCCTTTCTTTTGATACCCACTGATACACAGTATGCATGTTCCATTGGTAGCTATTTATTGTCAAGCGACCTAGAGGAAGACTTCCAGCATATTGAGTGGGCCACCTTTGGAAGATTCATAGGAAGATGTAGACATGAGTCACACCGGATAGAAGGTATGAGTAGGCTGTGAGCTACACAAAGATGGGCTGAGGAACAAGGAAAGGTTTATGTTTTTGTTTTTAATTCATCATAACTTCCTATTGGATTTTAAGCTCACTGAGGGGAAAGATGCTTTGTTTCAACTATTTATAGTGCCTAATATCATGTTCTTTGGTTTGGGGAAGATAGACATGGGAAAATGGGTCCTGAATTAAATAATTTAAAGGCTTTTGGTTTTCAATTTAAAGACTTTAGATTTTAGGTCTTTTGTGAACCTAAAAGTATGTGATTTTATGATAGAAAGAGCAGTCAGAAAATCTGAATTCTAGGCCAGCTCTACTTCTAATTAGTTGCGTGACCTTGTTAATGGCCTTGAACCTCTTTGTATTCTATGCTGCCCTGCCTACTCATGAGTAGCTTAACAGTCATGATTGCCCACTCCCCCTCCCACCACCCTAAGTGGTAAGGAGCAAAGGCATAATTTGGATTTTAAGTAGATTAAAACTTCATGGCAAGGATCATGTCTTAATTATCTTTGAATTTCTTCCAGTGTCTATGCATAGAATTTCCCCATGTAGTAAATGTTCAATAAACTATGAATGAATTAATGAAGATTCCATATGGGTAGTATGGGTGTTCCAAATGTGGGAAACATAGTAGAGAAGTCTCATGGACAGGAACTTATCAATAATTGGAGAGCATAGGCTAGAGCCTTGGTTTACTTTATGCTGGCTACATGGAAAGGAACAAAAGTGTACAGATAGTGGTGCTATTGCCATCCCTCATTCAATAGAATAAGTATATGACCTTCACAGAATCATAGAATTTCAGAGATAGAAAGCTCCCATACCTAAAAAAGAATCTTCTCTACAATATCCCCTCCTCTTAAGTCTTTTCCTAAGCCCCTTCTTTCACCTCCCCTGCCCCCAGTGCAACCCATGACAGCAAAGTTCAGCATAGGGAATCTAGCTAGGATACCATCCTGTGTTATGTAAAGCCAAGTACGAGCAGCTTTCTAGAGGATGGCTGCTGTGAACAGCTTTCAAGGTTCTGGTTATATAGTATAGTGAACTCTCTATTTATTCAATAACAAATCAGAGCAAAACATTCATAGAAATTCAAAATACAGCATTCACAATGTTACAGCTTATCACAGAAAATAAAATACAGCATTCACCATGTCACAACTCAACAACTTATCACTAAAATGGCCATATAGTTTTCACCAAAGTGGTCACATAGTTTTAAACAAAGCACATTCATTTAGTCAATCACAAAATCCTTAATTCAGTCACAAAGTACAAAAGTTAAAGTTCTCCACCCCTAGGTCACAGTAAATCATAACCTTCTCAGTCAGTACACAGTATCCAAGTAAAATCTTCTTTCAGCTTGACTTGAGGCTGGCTCTCAGCTTCCATGGTTCTTCTTCCATGGTCTCAGCTCCAACTGTCACCTGGGTTCAAAGACAGGCAGCTCCCAATTTCTTGTCCAGCTCCTTGTTCAGTTCTTTGTCCAGTTCCTGTTCCATATTGAAGTTCACAGGGTCCAGTCTACCTCAGATCCTTCAGAGTTCCTATTTCACAAGTTTTCTCCTTCTTGACTCTGCCACCACAAGAGTCCTCTTCTCAGTTCTGCTGTCTCTAGCCTGGGCCTCTCCTTATATATGGTCATTAGCTCCTCCCCTTCCTGTTGCAGGAGTTCATGAGTTGTAGGGTTCACATGTTCTGTTTCTTAACAGACTTGATTAAAGGCTTAAAAGAAACTTGGACTGAAACAAGGCATTAATTCAATAGCTGAAATAAGGTGTGAACTACTTCTGTGTTTGCCATTACAGGTTGGGATGTGATTCTCATCCCAATCTCTGCCATCCTCTATCTACCCACCAAAGTCAGAGTCTCCAGGACTCTCTTCTTGCTTCTCTTGTATCTTAATTGTTTGTCTTGGCTTCTCTACCTCCTAACCACAAGCTCCAATTCCTAGGTCAGGGTCAGTGGCACGCTGACAATTTTGACTTCAAATAAAGTCTGAAAATCCCCTCAGCCTAGGAAATATTGGGAGGAAGACCATCTGACTTGCCTCTAACTCCCAACATTGCGCTATTCTGTGTCCAAACCTAGCTGAATTCCAAAGAGTGGGGTATGTTATTACTCTCTTCTCCTCAAATTATCTTGTAGTTGCTTCTCTGTAGTACATACTCTGGAACCACTATCCCATCTCCCATTTGTACTGAGGAGTAGACTCCCAAGCTCTTACTACTGTATTCCCTCAGGGCTCTAGGGGTAACCCTAAGGGGTAAGGAGTATCTTTCCAATGCTCACAAGCCTCCATCAGTGTGCTTCACTCTATGATTATCACTTGATATTCATTAGTTAGCCACTCAGTTAGCTTTTAGAAAGGGATGTTTACTAAGGTGGGTAGAGTAACAAAAGTTGGCACAAATATTCCACAAAAAATCTGCAACACAATCTTCTATAGGTACATATAGAGTTATGGGTAAAGTGTACTCAAAGCAAAGTGGTAACTCACAGTTCTTAGTTACTAGAAATCATTTTCCCATTCTTCTCATGTTGGTGCCCAAGAGATTCCTCTTAGGTTTGGCATAACTTTTCTTCGGGTCTCTTTACAGAACTGAGAATCTATGCCCACTCCATCCCTGGTTCCCAGTGCACAGATTGCTGTCCAGTGATCTGGTCATGCTACTAGGCTACTGATGGGAAGATGAGAAATCTCAAATCTTCTGAACCTTTAATCTCCTCTGACCAAGGGAGGCTGAGTTGGGGTAGGAGATAGAAAGAGATCCATACTAGTCAAAGTCCAGGCTAAACTCTTCCACCTCAAATGTTCCCTTTCTAGGGCATTAGGTGAATAGTTTCCTGGTTTTATATAGACCTTACAGGGTGTTATCAAGTTTCCCCAGTTCAAACATACTTCCCATCCAGTTTTTAACATTTAGTCTAAAGCCTGTAATTGAAACATAGTCCCACCTGATTAGGGTATCACAGTGGAGCACTTTAAATGGGTTGGTTTTCTCAATCAAATTCCATGCTTTGCTCCCTAAACATAGTCAGGCTCTGCCCTTTCACCTCCATCCCTCAGGATGTAAGCTCCTTGTGGTCAGGAACTGTTTTCCCAGTGCTTCACATATAGTAGACACTTGATAATTATTTGTTATACTGAATTGAATTTTAGCCAGGAAAATCCAACACTACCAGACTTTTCATAGGGAAAAAAAATGTGCATGTGAAGTCCTGAGGAACTTGGCTTTCTCACTCATGGGTCCATGGTGGTGCTCATGCACTATTTGAGGAGCCAGTAACATGCTGCTCTCATTGCTGGGCTGATTTCAGATGTGGTGAATTCTCCTCCAGGATTGCTCAGGGCTGTCAGCCAAGGCCTCATTTTGCCTCAGAGAAAAATTTGTCATTTCCCATGCTGTCCTCCCTCTGTTAGGTCAGCAGATGGAGGTTAGTGAGGTGGAGGAGGGGAATATGGAAGGAGAAACCAGATGCCTCAAACAGAACTTGAAGGCATCTGAGGAAACAGGGCTGCACACCTTGGCAAGGATTTTCTTCTCTTCACCCAAAGTCACCCTAGAAAGGTGCAGAAACTGTGAGTGACTGAGAGATTTAATGATGGATAACATTTCCATTGCACTTGCAGGCTTGCAAAGCATTATATATGTATATGTGTATATACATTATATGTTATATTAATATAGTATATATAATATGTGTGTATGTGTGTGTATATATGTATATAGATCGATTCTCACAAACGTTCTGGAAATCCTATAGATATTACCCCCACTTTGCAGATCAAGAAAGAAACTGGAGAAGACTATGGGATTACAGATTTGGAGTTGGAAAGGACCTTAGGAACCATGTAGACTAGCCGTCTCATTTTACCGATAAGGAAATGAGGCTTAGAGAGGTTGTGATTACCCAAGGCTAGACAAGCAGTAAGTGGGAGGGGTGGGATTAATTGGCTCTCCCTTGGCCATACATCAGCAAGTGAACAAGACTGGATTTGAACCCAGATCTCTTCTAACTCCAAGACCAGTGATTTTTTTTTTCCTATACCAAGGCTGCCTCTCATAATAGCAATAGGTTTCATTTCCACAGTGGCAGCTGGATCTGGAGTCAGCAAGACTGACCGTAGATTTCTTCTACAATAATAACACCTACCTGGAAATGAGCTAATCTGTGTAAAGTGCCTAGCTTGCCTTCAAGTGCTATGTAAGTATTAGCTATTGTCATCCTAGGGCTGCACACTTTAGAATGCATTTAATGTCCTTTATCTCATTTTCTCTTCAGTAGAACCCTGTGGGGTAAATTGTAAAAGTGTCATGTCCAAGGATTATCCTGGCTCCAACACTTCTCACAGGCAGTACCTTAGGCAAACCCCTTCCCCCTCTGGGCTCTACTGTCCTCAGGTACAAAAAGAGGGGCCTGAATTATAAGAACTCTAACTTCCAGTTCTACAATTCTATAGATGAAAACATCCATTTCAAAGAATCCCAAATGGCGACATGTCAAAATCTCTCCCTCTTCTTCTTCCTTTTGACAACAGCAATCCCCACTGGGAGATGTTCCTTGGAGATTTTACTGCCCATTAAATGTCTCTCTCTAATGTGGAAGTAAGCCATTGAGCTTGGAAATGAGGAAAGAAAGGGCTGTGAGAAGCTTTCTGCAAATGAGTTTCTGTCTGGTGATTTTTTTAATCTGTGGGATAGAAAGGAAAGAAAGAATTCATTGCTTGGGCTTTTCTGAAAAAGCCATGCAGGTTATTGTCCCTTTTAGAAAGGCTGTGGAAAGCATCTAGAAAGTATCAGAGAGAGGGAAGGTCCTTGAGACCTTGCTATTTAAGGAGTACTTGAAGGAGCTAGAACAGGTTCCCCACCCTGACCTAGAATATTGTCTTATTGAGAAAGTGACAGGGGCCAATGAGGTCCCATGATTCTGACAGTTTGAGATTTTAAGCCTAAGGAGAGAATTCTTATGGGGGGAAGCTTTCTTTAAGTATTTGAAGGGTTATTTCAGGGAAAAGGAATTAGATTTGCCTGGCTTAGCCCCAGAAGACAGAGCTAGGAGTAATGTATGAAAGCTGCAAAGAGGTTTTATGGGAGAAAAATCTTCCCAGAAATTAGTGCCGGTCCAAAGTAATGTGGGTTACCCTGGGAGGGAGCAGGTTCACCCTTACTAGAGTTCTTCAAGCAAAGACTAGGTGACCCTTTGCTGGAGGGGGGATTCTTGTTCAGGAATAAACTGAATTAGGTAAACTCTGAGGTCGCATCAGTTGGAAATTCTGTTCTGGGTCTCAGTTTCATTATGGTTGTTTGGTTATTTTCCGTCATGTCCAACTCTTCATGCCATTTGGTGGGGTTTTCTTGGCAGAGATACAGGAGTGGTTTGCAATTTCTATCTCTAGCTCATTTTACAAATGAGAAAACTGAGGCAGAAAGGGTTAAGTGACTTGCCCAGGGGTCACACAGCCAAGGCTAGATTTAAACTCAATTCTTCCTGATTCTAGACCCAGTGCTCCCTGGGCCTCAGTTTCCTCATCTTCAAAATAAGGGATTTGGAATATATCATCTCTGAGACCTCTTCCTACTCCAGCCTTCCCAAAGAGAGAAGGGTTATACTCAAAGAAATACTTTAAGCATAGCCTGCCAGTTACTGCTCACCCCCATATTCTGACAGATGTTACATTTTTGGCTTATTACCATCACTGCCTGCAGCTGCTTCCGAGTTTATAGTGCTAAAAAACATAGCAGTTGTACTGTTTCTGGAGGATTATCCTGAGAAAGACATACCCATTCAGCAAACCCAGAAAAATAAATAAAATAAGAGGTTTGAGTACCTCATTTGAGAGACTTTTCAAGGCCTACAAGAAGGGTGACCCAAGCATGGACTTATTTTCCATGCCAAAAGAAAGTTCTGATGATCAGAACAGCCCTGAGTTGTCTTAGAAGGGAGGAAAGAAAAGCCCCCCTGCCTAAGAAATTCTTATACTCTAATTCTCTCATTAGTGCCTGAGATTCTACTTTAAGAAATAAATTCTCTGAATCTTGAAATCTTTTCAATAATATTAGCTAGAATTTCTATCATTCTCTAAGATTTACAAAATACTTTACCATAGGCTATCTTATCTGATTCTCACCACAAACCTGTATTCTAGGTTGCTCTTATTATCCCAGTTCTATAGATCAGGAAACTTTAGGATAGCAGAGGTTACATGACTTGCTTAAGGCCACTCAGCCAAATGTCTTAGACAGGTTGGATTTGACCTCAGGTCTTCCTGAGTCTGTGCCCAGAGCTCTATCCTCTGCCCAATATTAAAATACTGATGTCCTTGAGCAGTTTTGTTAAACTTCCTCTGGATGATTTGTTCATCAGAGGAAACCATCTCCAATCCTCTTCCCATCTTGGTTACCTTCTTCTGGAATTCTCCTGAATATGTGTCACCCCAAACTGAACTCAACTCCCCAGCTGCCCAAAAACTACACAGAGACCCAGTTTTTGTCTTTCTTTGTCTATTCAGCAATTAGTACAATTGTTGTTACTACAAAATTAGTTGTTGTTAATTGGTTGATTCTCTAGGTGTGGCCTGAGGGGGCTAGGAATGCTGAACTACAGTGTCCTGCAAATGAATTTGACCTGTTGATGTTTGGATAGAGGGCAGCTAGGTGGTACAGTGGATATAGCATTGGGTATGGAATCAGGAAAACTCATCTTCATGAGTTCAGAACCAGCCTCAAACACTTACTAGCTGTATGACTCTGGGCAAGTCACTTAACTCATATTTGCCTCAGTTTTCTCATCTGTAAAATGAGCTGGAGAAGAAAATGGCAAACCACTCCAGTATCTCTGCCAAGAAAACCCCAAATAGAGTCATGAAAAATTGGACAAGACTGAAAAATAACAACAAACAACAGTTAGGATATTCTTACCTTTGCAGTGGGTAGTCCAAATGATGGCCACTCAGAAGGAAGACACACCTAAGTTTAAAAGATCCTGCTAGCCCTCACTCAGGGTCTTTGGTCATTGAGAGAGGCCACTGAACCAATGTATTGGTTATTGTTAGCCTAACTAATAAATGGATTTAACTCAGACCATTGTTTCTCAGTTCACCTGAATTTTCATACATGACAACAGAGAGGAAAAGATGTGTGTGTGTGTGTGTATGTGTGTGTGTGTGAGAGAGAGAGAAAGAGAGAGAGAGAGAGAGAGAAAGAGAGAGAGAGAGGAGAAAGTTGGGGAAGCAATAGAATAGCAATAGAATAGAATATTAATCATTCTGGTATGAACTCATGAAAAGTAAAGTGGGCAGGAAAACATTGTACATATTAACAGCAATATTGTAAGGATGGTCAACAATGAAAGACTTGGCTACTCTTTTAAAAAAACAATTACTGTTACTGATCACCATGATCCATGACAGTTCTCACGGTCCTATGATGAAAAAAATGTTATCCACCTTCAGAGGGAAAGAATTGATGACTTCTGAGTGCCAGTTAAAGCATACTTTTTTCACTTTGTTTTTCTTGCCTTTTTTTTTGCAACATGGTCAATATATTGCATGACTTCACATGTATAATTGATATCACATGGCTTGCCTTCTCAGTGGGTGGGGGAAGGGATGGAAGAAGGGAGAGAATTTGGAACTCAAAAATTTGTTGTAAATGAACGTTAAAAATAAATGAACAATAAAAAGTTTTAAGAGTAGCTTAGTCTGCTACAGTTAATCCTTGTTACAATATTGCCATTACTCTGTACAATGATCTCTTGGTTCTGGTCACTTTACTTTGCATCAGTTTACGGAAGTCTTTCCAAGTTTTTCTGAAAACCATCCTGTTTGTCATTTCTGAGAGGACAACAGTATTTCATCACAATCATGTACTGCAACTTGTTCAGCCATTCCCCAACTAATGGTCATCCCCTCAATTTCTAATTCTTTGCCACTACAAAAAGAGCTTTAGCCAACTTTTCTTATGTGCTTCAAAGGAAAGGAACAGGCACTTGTAATTGCTGGCCACTCCTGAAAATCCTTAACTTGTGACTGTGATGGCTAATTAGTAATAAATGAGGAAACAAAATGAGCTATATGATTTATTAGCAAAAACTCCCCCATCAGTCCAAAGATCCTGAATACAGAGTGAGACAGATTTTTATGCATTAAAAACAATTAATCAGAAAAGACCAATTGATTAAAAGAAAGCAATTAACTGGGATACAAAATTAGGCAATCAGATTTCTAATTGGAGGAATGATTAAAGATGTTCCAAATTGGGAGAGGGTGAGTAAACAAGTACAATTCCCTGAAATCAGAAGAGCTTGTCCCACTCCCCCTAAGTGTCTGTGAACAATCAGTGGAAACAATAACCAATTGATCAGTATGGGACCAGTTTTCAGACAAGACACATGGGTTGCTTGAGATGCTTAACTGTGAGAAAACTCCTTGCATCAACCTTTGGATCTGACTGTCTGTGATCAGAATAACCTAAATCCTTAGTTAAGGGTCTCTAAGCAACAGGTAAAGGTGGTCCAGCTCCCCAGCCATTCAGGGTGAGGTACAGACAATGCAGTAAGGCTTTCTCCCCTTTCCCACAATAGAATAGTTTTCTCACAAGACAGAAATTGGCCTAAACCCATAATCAAATAGAAAGGGAGCTGAGTTAGATCCAGAACTGAGTCACAAGATGGCGTCAGGGTGGTTCACTCAATTTCCACTACTGCTTACTGTTCTAATTCCCTCATGACGTAGTGAACTTGCCCAGACTGTGGGAGCAACTTGTGGTGCTAGAAGGCTTTTGATAAATCCTTATTCAGTTCAGTTCAGTTCGATTCAACTCAATTTTGGTTGCCAAATCTTAGCACATAGTAATTAGTTTATACACTAGTTGAATAGAACAGGACACCAGTCCACTTATCAGAGATGTTGTTTATGAAATAATCTGAACTTTACAAAATTACAAAATCCGCGTTGGAAGGGTTCTCAAAGAGCATTTACTTATACTGTTACCAGAACAGGAATCCTCTTCACCATATTCCCATCTAGACTTCAAATTTTACAGATGGGCAAACTGAGGAAAGGTGAAGTGACTTACCCAAGGCCATGTAGGTAGTAAATGGCAGAGCTGGGATTGGAGCCCAGATTGACTCATTCCAGCTCCAATATTCTTTCCATTGCACTTGGCTCTAAATAAAACAAAGCATTCCATTTAGACCTAAATGAATTATCATTAATCTTAATTTAAAACATAAGCAAGAATCCCTTCTTGGCACACAGTAAAAGATAGATGTCTGTATCTTCACCTTCAGTGTAAACCATGACCTTTCAGGAGGTTGAGCCAGCTCATGAGACATCAGCTTGTATTACCTGGAGTTACTGAAAAAAAGCATCTTTGGATTCTCTTGGTATGTGGCAGAAGAGTAAATAGGGAGGAGAGGAAGTAGAGGGGCTGAGAACACTGTATTTTGGTTCAAATCCTGGTCTTGCCACTACTATCATGTTTGTGAGCCTGGCCAAAGCTTTCCTTTACTCTCGGCCTAATTTCCCCCTATGCAAAATGAGAGTGTGTGTGATAAAAAGATTTCAAATCACTTGGAGACAGCTCAAAGTGAATAGAGAAGGGTCTCTTTATTAGAATCTTACAAGAAACGGGCAGTCCAACCACTGAACAAAAAGTTCTGGGGGGTGGGGGGAGGGCCGAGGGCCCCAAGGCAGAAGAGTTCATTTATGCTAGCCAGGTTGGGGGGGTGGAGTTTGGGAGGGGAGGAATTGGGGTTTAAAGGGACATGCACTTTCTATATTCACTGCGCAGACGCATTGCCCATAAGTCATTGAGAAAAACTGGGAAGGGGGCGAGTGAGGAGGTGTGGTTTTTGCCTTGACATGTCACTAGGTAACTTCTGGTCAAGGATGAATGACATAAGTCCAATATGGCAGTTGGGAGGATAGGCTTAATGTGCCGAGTTTGGAAGCTAGACTATTTAGGCGTTTCAAGAGGTCCCATCTTGGGAGTGAGTCCTCTTCTGATAGTGCTTTTTAAGGTTCCTAAGCAGCTGGCCACTAAGAACAAAGGAACTATGTATTTCTCTAAGAATACTTGAGTGATTGATTCATGGGAAACTATCTAACAGACCTACTGCTAGCTTGGGAAAAGACTTTGAGGCTAAGGGCAGGGGAGAAGCAGAATTAATGCCTTTATGGCTGAAGGAAAGTGTGACTTTTACAGCTCAGTTGGACAGGCTTATTACAAACTGACATTGGTGCCTGAACACAAGTGAGATTTTACAAAGTGAGGTTACAACAAAGCATCCCAGATCTTATCATTCCCCCTTAATGGAGAAGACACAAATTCATTTGGGGCAAGGGAAAAAGGTCTCAGCTTCCCAAGTTGCTTCATGCTGAAAAAGGTCACAGCGCTGTCCTTGTCCAAACAAGGGTGGGGGGGGACCCATCAGTCA
>CM053581.1:553682513-553710139 GCA_028627135.1 Pseudochirops cupreus | reverse complement strand
ACTGGGATGGCTGTTTTGGGGTGGTGGGCGGGGGAAAGATGGGGAAAAAATATGTAACTCAAAATCTTGTGGAAATGAATGATGCAAACTGTAATAAAATTTTAAAAAAAATCCAAGAAGCAATACTAGAAGGAGAAATCTCACTCCAATTAACTATAAATTGCATAAAATATCTGGAGATTGATCTACCAAAGACCACAAAAGTCTTGTATAGATTCCATTACAAAGTGTTCTTTTAAAAAGTAAATATCAAACAGAAGAAGCTATTCATTGCTTATGGCTGGGTTGTGCCAACATAGTAAAAATGATAATACTACCAAAGTCAATTTGCATTTCTAATGCTATACCAATAAAATTAACAAGGGGATACTTCGTAGAATTTGATTAAATATAATAATATTTATTTAGAAATACAGAAGATCTAGAATGTCAAAGAAAATGACAAAAAGAGATAGGGACAAATGGAGGACAGCATTTCCATACCTCAAATTATATTATAAAGCAGCAGTCATCAGAATAGATCAATGAAACAGACTTATGGGAGAATCATAAACAATGGAGCTCACAACCCAGTATGCAATAAAGTGGAAAACATTAATTACCAAGGAAAGACCTCCCTATCTGATTTTTTTAAAGTGCTGGGAAAATTGGAAAATGGTCTGACAGATACTAGATAGACCAACAACTTATACCATATTCCACAACACACGTTCCAAATGGATTCATGGCCTTAATATTAAATATCAAACTATAAAAAAAAAATAGAGAAACAAGATACACTACTCACAGCTACAAGTTGGAGGTGTGTTCTTAACCAAACAAGGGATAGAGGCAATTAGAAAAGATAAAATAGATAACTCTGAATATATGTAACTGAAAAACTTGTACTCAAACAAAAAGGAAGTAGTAAAAATGAGGAAAAGAATCTATAAAATTTTCTGATAAGGGTTTGGCATCCAAGATACATGAACAATTAACACACAGAGAAGTTGTGTAACAACTGTTACCCATTCCCCAATAGACAAATGGTCAAAAAATATTTCCAAAAATTTCTCAAAGCATTGAAAAGTATTAAAAGTCACACAAAAGAATGTTCTAAATCGTTAGTAATAAGAAAAATATGCATTAAAACAAACTTCAAGTTCTGCCTCAAACCCTGCACAGATGGATGTGAGGTGAAATTTTTTTTATCTTTTAAAAACAAAACAAAAAAGGGCAAAACTTAACACTGGCAGGGTTATGGGATGATAAGCACACTAATACATTATTGGTGGAGTTGTGAAATGGCACATCTATTTTGGGAAGCAATTTAGAATTATGCAAAGTAACTAAATATCCATACCCTGGGTGCCGGAGACTCCACTTACGGACTTATACGCTAAGGAAGCCAATGATAAGAACAAAGTTTCTGTATACACTAAAATATTTATAGCAGCACTTTTGGGGAAAGCAAAGAATTGAGAACCAAGATAGATACCTATGCATCGAGGAATTGCTAAACAAATTGTGGTGATGAATGGAATAGAATATTACTATGTTGTAAGAAACGATCGATGTGTAGATTACAGAGCAGCATAGAAAGATACACATGAAATTATGCAGAGTAATGTAAGCACAACCAAGAAACAACATACACGGTAACTGTTCAGTCATGTCTGACGCTTTGTGACCCCATGGACCATAGCACACCAGCCTCGATACTGTTTATGGGTTTGTTTGGGGTTTGATGGGGGTTTTTTTGGCAAAGATACTGGAGTGGTTTGCCATTTTCTTCTCCGGTGGATCACCTTGAACACAGATTGATACACAGTAACTACAACAGTGTAGATGGAAAGAGTCATTCATACAACACACAACAAAATCAAAAGTTAATGTTGCAAAATTATAAAGGATGGACATCTGCAGGTGTTGCACATTGCAGCTTTGCAAAGTACAAAAACATTGCAGAGTTTTCAGACTTTTTCAGTATTGACAGACCAGGCTGTTTTTCTCTCCTTTTTTTCTTTGTTTTTGTCTTTAAATAAAATACTGTTCATTTTATGGGATGGCCATCTGGGAGGGGAGAAGAAGGAATACTGGGAAAAACTATGATGTAGCAGTTCTAAAAAAGACATCAATAAAAACTTATTTAACAATCAAAGATTCAGTGTTCACCGAGTCTCTTTAAGGCTATTCAGTACTTGTTTCCAGGTATCTATTTAGCTACCTAACCACAGAAGAAAGCCAATAATCACTCATTAAGAAAGTATCTTCTATGCTGTGCGGACTCCATGAATATGGAGGCACAAAGTCCCTTCCATCAAAGACTTTACAATTTATAGGGGAGACAAGATATACATGTGTAAGTACACATGAAATGGGTACTATGTTATTTTAGGTGGGAAGGGCACTTGCAGCAGAGGATGGGGATGCATCAGAAAAAAACTTAATGTAGAAGGAGAAGCTTTATCTGTTGCAGGACCCTGTAGAAAGATGCTTGACAAAAAAGCATCCCTGCCCTCAGGGGTCTTACAGTTAGCTCGAAGCAGACATTAAAATCTTGTTTGCCAGGGGGACCTAATCTTTTCCAGCCTCCTTGTTTTATAGATCAGTACAGAGGGCCAGAGAAGTTAAACAAACCCCCTAAAAAAGATAATAAGGTGAATTAAAGAAAGGAGTAGATATGGTGTGTGGTCCTGGATTCTTGCCACTTAACTCCAGTCAAGGCACATCTCTGAACATCCATCCACTTCCTCCAAATGGGAGTGATATCTGAACATGGTTGTTGTGAAGACAGCGCATTAGACATGGCCCAGGAATGAGATCCTCCCCATTCACAAAGTTGGACAAGGAAGCAGCCAAGCTGGGACAAAGCCACAGACTTTCTCGTGAGCCATTTTAATGATACGCTGCCTCCCACTCACCTAGATTCCAAGACCCTGCACACACTCCAGTGACTTGATTTCATACTTGTTTTTAAAAACATCTCCAAAAGCTGTTCCAGAAACTATCCGAATGATGCCACCTCCCACACCCCTTTATTAGATCGTCAAACCAGTAAGCCCATGGGTCTTGACTTCAAAGAAGGGCATTCAGTGAGACAGGTCATTTTTCTTTCTGCCCACAGTTGGAAACATCATTTTGAAGCCCGTTCTGGCAGTACAGAAATAAATCAATCCCATTATTAAAAAGAAAGATGCTGCTTGATGGTTTGGTTCTCAGGACAAACTCCTCTCATGACATAGATATAGAACATATATAGTTATACATATATATATGTATATATTACCTTATGTAACTATATATTCATTATATAATGAATAAATTTATGTGTTGAGTAGTTTCAATTGTCTCAACTCTTTGTGACCCCATTGGGAACTTTCTTGGCAAAGATACTGGGGTGGTTTGTCATTTCCTTCTCCAACTCATTTTACAGATGAAGAAACTGAGGCAAGCAGGGTTAAGTGAATTGCCCAGGGTCACAGAGCTAGTAAATGTATGTATACACACATATGTATATGTATACATACATATGTATGTGTATGTATACACACAGACAGATATATTGGTGAAGCTCCTAGTCCCAAGCTCTGGATACTATAAGGAGAGAGGAAAGCAAGCTGGTTTGTCTTCTGGTGTAGCAGCAATTTATTTGAGGACGATTTACTGCTCAGGGAGGAGCCTGGCTGGACCAGAGGGTTTCCCTTCCAGCTCTAAACCTGGCACCCTAAGCCCAAATCACATCCTTCTCTGTAGTGGTCTATGTCAGTCATGTAGACCGAAGGCCTCACAATAAGCATGGCCCGTGGTCATGGCGGAGTTCACTCATCACTTCAGACCATAAATGGAGAGCTCTTTCAAGGAGCTTAGAGGCCATAGGATAATGAATATAGAGCTAGAAGTGACCATAGGGACCATCTGGTCCAATGCCCTCACTTTATAGCTAAAGAAACAGGTGCAAAGACTTGACTGGCTCATGAGCTGTAGACAGAAGTCCCCGGACTTCAAACCCAGGCTCTGTCCAGATCCAGTGCTGTATCACTGGGCCCCCTGACTATCTCTCCCGAAGGGCCCTCTTCTCTCAATAGTCATTTAAACATCTGTCTAATTGAAAAGGTTGCTTAGGACAACTTGTTTGCTATTCACAAAACTATTCACAAAAAATGACTCTAATTCACTGACCACCCTGGTGCACTTTTCCTTTTTCCCCATCTGGAGGAGGATTTCCAAAACCCTAAAGCCAGCATACTAATAGAGAACTTTCATCCTGGAACCACTGGGGGCGGCTGAGTAGAAGCAGGAAGATCAATTAGTAAGTGATTCCAGTAGTTTAGGCGAGAGGAGAAGAAGGCCTGAGTAGCATGGTCCCCAAGTGAGTGAGGGGTCAGAAGATAGAAATGACGAGATTCGGTAATATGGAGTCCTCATATTCAGTAGGGCTCACTCCATGTTCTCTCCTAACAAGTTTGTACTAGAGTTAAGTCAAGGCACCATAATAACAGACCATTGGCTTGTTTCCATACTCCACAGAATGATGAGGGCTATTCAGAATCTGCCTTCAGAGCCTTGAATTCTTGGAATAACAGGAGATTAAAGTGTCACTGTCAATTACAGAACAGTAGAGTCACGTGGGAGAGTGAGTGGCCCAGATTCCATTGTCTCTTGGTTCATGGTTCTGTTCCCTTCTTCTGCTCTTGGATGTCATTTCAGAAGGAGCAGCAGCTGCCTTTTCTACCACTCTTTTTTTTTTTCTCCTTTTTGTGATTAATGAGGAAGCTCATGTGAAAAAGACAGGCAGGCTGAATTAATCTTAACACATGCATTCCTTAGCTGCACAAAAGCAAATTATTTCAACTCAGCTGCCACCTTTGGTTTAGAAAAGGCTTGTGAGGTTCACTGGCACATTTGAGAGAATGAGTAAGACAAAGATAAACAATTTCTCTTTGGAGCCCTAACCTTTGGGTGATGAAGGCTTTGCCACAGGGCACTGACATGAGAGGGGTCATACTCTGAGACGGGCTGCCCCCTTGCCTGGCACAATTGCATCCAACTATTTTCTCCACTGACAATCTATTTCCCCCTCACCCCCCCAAAAAAATTTTTTTTGATTGACTTTACCACAGGCAAAAGAATTTCTATTTGTCCCTTGGTCTCCAGAAGCGACTTTTATGTGAAAAGTGTTAGTGTTTATAGATGTTTGGGGAGGGGTGGAGAAGATGGGGAATGAGACTTTTTAAGCTGAACTCAAAACTTCTGACCTAGCACTGACAAGGATTCCTGATCTGGAGAAGGGGGTAATTGAATAACATTCTCTCATGTATTTCAGACTTGGTTAATGGGACCAGGACAATAACTACCTGCTTGTGCATCAATATAAATTTGACTTTGAAGAAACATTAGCTTATTTCACAGGAAACGTGTAAGTAAAATTGTCATCATCTCTGACAGAGACAGTCATAAAGTCTGGGGTGTTGGATGTGATTTATCCAGGGCTATATTGTTGCCAACTCAAGCTCTGTTATTAACAGTTAATGTATCTTCCAGCCTACCTCCTCAAAAACGGAGCTCTGGGGAATTTGACAGACTGTGTCATGATTGTGCGGCCGCTATCTGAGGCTGATGCTAAAATATTCATTGTCAAAGAAAGTAAGAATGTAGCTGACAACTGGATGGGGCATGCCGGATATTTGGTGAAAGCAACAATCAACATTTATAGTGACTCACAACAACAAAAAAAGGTTAGGAAAAAGCAGCCACATTTTAAAAATCACTTAGTTGCCTTCATGTGCAATGTTTTCCAAAAGCTCATTTTCTTTATGGGGGAGCTGGGTGGCACAGTGAATAGAGCACTGGGCTTGGAATCAGGAAGACTCCTCTTCTTGAGTTCAAATCTAACCGGAGAAACTTACTGGCTGTGTGTCCCTGGGCAAGTCACTTAATCCTGTTTGCCTCAGTTTCCTCATCTGCAAAATGAGCTGGAGAAGGAAATGGCAAACCACTCCACTATCTTTGCCAAGAAAACCCTAAATGGGGTCACAAAGAGGCAGACACGACTGAAATGACTGAACAACAAATTTCCCTTGTAAAATAATTTCGCTAGCAAAAGGCTGTTGAGAAATTCTTAGCCCATGTGGTAATAGAGTAAGAATTCTTGATCTGAGATCCATGAATAGATTTAAGGGGGGGGGGGGGTTTGTGATCTTGCATGGGAAAAAAAAATCACATGTTTATTTTCACTAACCTCCCACTAAAATTTAGCATTGCCTTGAACTATTTTTTTTAAGATTTAGAGAAGGGGTCCCTAGGGTCTATCTACTGCCCAAAGTGTCCGTGACACCCACAAAAAGTCTAAGAACCCCATAATAGAGAATTTCAATTTAGTGGTTTTGGAATTGACCATTGAGTCTCAGAAGCAAAAGTTAGTTCAGAGGCTATCCCATCTAAGGGGGAAATGGTGATAATATATTATTAATCGTCATTTGAGAGTAATACATTTACTTCATGGGGGCTTTATGAATATAGTGTAAGAGAGTGTATATTAAGTGTTATGCAAACTTTCAAGTACTACATAAAACCAGTTATCAATCAATTTAAAACATTCAGTAAGTGCCTACTATTGGCACAGCAGGGAGACAAAGAAAGGCAAAAAAAATAATGACAATGATAAGTAGCTGCTCCCAAGAAACTCACGGTCTAAGGGAGGGAGACAACATGCACACAACTGTGTACAAACCCAATATATCCAGGATAAATCCATGATAACCTCAAGGGGGAGACAGTTAGCATCAGGAGGGACCAGGAAAGATACCCTGCAGAACGTGGGGCTTTAGCTGATATGTGAGGAAAGTCAAGGAGGCTAGGAGGTGTCACTGCAAGGGAACCATCATTCCAACCATAACTAAGTGGGAATTCCTAAATCTTAGACTGGGATCAGAACTAAGAGGTAATTCAAGTAAACAAACATTTGGCAAGTGTCTGCTCTGAGCTGGGCACTGTGCTAGGTTTGGGGTGTAGGAAAGGGGAGGGTGTAAGGATGGGCCTCTGACCTTGTGGTATTTACAAGAGCTCTACGACAAGAGCTTAGAAAACTGCAGCCCAAATGTGTGGGACCAGTATCGAGGACGTGGAGAACTCTGAGACAGCTAAAGGCATTTGGATAGGGGGAGACTTGAAATAAAGGAAGGAGGAAGTCAGGGGACTGTGGCATTTCTACAGGCCAAGATGATGAGACTGAGCATTCTGGGCATGAGGAAATACAAGAACAAAGGTGCAGAGGTGGGAAAGTGCAGGCTAATTTGGGGGAAGATAAGTGGTCCACTTTGGCAGGAGTACGGTACTTATTGGCTTCTAATTGGATATGTGTGTGTTTTCTGTTTTAAACATTAACTTAAATACGAGTCAGAAATCTACAGGACAACAGAAAAGGAAAGTATAAGAGCTAGCTTGAAGTTTAACATTAAAAAGCCCCAAACCCAAGATCCCAGGGGAGAAGAAATGGAAGAAGTGTCAAGTTTTATATTCTTGAGCTCAGAGATCACCGCAGACAATGACTGTGGCCATGAAATTAAAAGATACTCGCTCCTTGGAAGGAAAAGGCAAATCTGGACAGCAGACTAAAAAGCAGAGACATCCCCTTGCTGACAAAGGTCCATATAGTCAAAGCTATGTCTTCGCCAGTCGTAATGTGTGGCTGTGAAAGCTGGACTACAAGGAGAGCTGAGTGCTGCAGAATCAATACCTTGCAACTGGTGCTTGGACAGAAAGGAGAACAAGTCAGTCAATACTTAAAAGAAATTAATTCAGGCCTTTCACTGGAAGATCAAACATTGAAGCTGAAGCTTAAATACTTTAGTCACATAGTAAGAAGACAGGACTCAATGGAAAAGACCATGACGTTGGGGAAAACTGAAGGCAAAAAGAGAAGGGGATGGCAGAGGACAGGATGGATGGATGGTGTCATGAAAGCCATGAACATGACCTTGGACAGACCTCAGAAGTGCTATGGCCCATGAGATCACAAAGAGCTGGATGTTACTGAATGACTAACAACAAAGGCATAAACTAGATTTGGCAACTGATGGAAGATTGGAGAGAAGGGAGAGGAATTGAATGACAAAAGGAAACACACACTATTGGGGGATTAATAATGCCATAACCAGAAAAAGAAAGCCAGGAGAAAAGATTTTGAAGGAAAAATTCAGCTCTCTTTGGGACATGGTGAGGTGCCAGTGAAATACTCAGCAAGTCCACCGCTGAAAGGAAAGAACAGTGCTATGAATATAAACTTGAGTCACTCACTTAGAGACAATACAGTCAAATCTGGGGGAATGGATGAAATTGGAGATTTTTTAAAGTGATCTTAGTGTCAAAAGATGTGTATTCTAGTCTTATCTCTAACTTTTAGGATTTATGAATCTGAATGTCAACCTTCCTAGGTCTCAATTTCTTATCAATAAAATGGGGACATATGTATGTAATATATGTTACATATATGTGTGTGTATGTATACATATATCCCCATATACATATATATTATATGTGTGTGCATGTATATGTATATGTATATCCCCATACACATACACACACCCCACATACACCCCATAGGAGTAGTCGAGATCTCACTTTGTAAGCTCTAAAGCGTTATATAAATGTGAGATTACTATTATTAGAGACAAAGGAGAAGAAGTCTAAGGGGAAACGCCTTAGAGATTCCTAAATTAGAGTGGTGTGAAGGAATAAGAGCCAGAAATCAGGAAAGTCTATTACAAATAAGCTGATTATCTCTATAGATTATGAGGCAGATACTTTCAGTGAAGATGACTTCCTCTAGGCTCTCTCCAGGTGCCATCTAATTTTTTTTTTTCCATACAAAGACCACAAGCCACTGGTTTCTCTTGTTCCTTTCCCAAGGAGCAGTGGTATTCCTCTGGATTACTTGAACATGCCCTCAATTCCCAAACCCAGGGACAACATACACCAGCCCCACAGTAAGGCCACCACCACGTGAACCAGAGAAGACCCTATCTGGTTGTTTATGAGTTCTCACAATAGTAGACAAATATAAGGCTGAAAAGCTCATGTCAATCTAGCCACTTTTGCTGTGTTTGGTTGTCTTGCTCTGGCATGAGGGGGAGCATAGCAGAATGTCTTTCTCTAGTCTGACCTCATGCAAAGCCTTATAGTCAACCAAGTACCTTCCATCAAGAAAGGGAGAGTTATTGTTGACTTTTAGTGTTTCATTTTAAGCTAGGAAAACTCCAGTGTCAAACCGTCAAAGGGCTGCTCTTTGCCACATCAACAAAGACGCGCTCTTTTAATCATCTTTTTGAGCATTCTTATCAAAACCAGAAACCCAGGGTGCCCTTTCACAAGAGCTGGATGCTAGATTTTTCTATGTGAGCATTTATACCTCCAGAATGTTTAGGGTGAGCCTTAACACCACCAAAAATTGCAAAAAATTGCAAAAAATCACAAATAAATCAGGGCTTGATTTATTGTCTTGTCTAGATGTAAGAACATGATGGAAAAAATGTTAATTATGCAGATTAAATTTTAAAATGTGTTACAAGTCCACTCCTCCCTGACCAGAGAACCAGCTGTTAAACACTTACCAGGACACCACTGCCAGGAGTCCTCAGAAATTAAACTCAAGGCTGAAGAGACTGAAACTGAAATGAGGCACACTAACGAGGAATAATTTATATGAATTGGCAACTGGTTAGTCCTGGGCGGATGCCATGGATGATATCTGTATATAAGCTTCTTCTTCCTAGGAAAATGAAAGCTTTTGGGGGGCAGAGAGAGGTTTTATTTTTGTTGTGCCTAGCACAGTGCAGTGTATGGCATGTAGTGTCGATGTAATAGATGCTGTTGAAAGAAATCCCTATCCCTCTGGCTTCCTACATACTTTCTTGGGCTGGTCAAGGTTTCTGCTCATGCCAATGGGGTACAGCTGAACACAACTTCACACAGTCCCCGATGTGTTTGCCACCATTACTTCAAGCCTCTCTACAAAGCAAGAAGAGGTTTTCATGGATGGCTAGAAAACAGCTTTTCACCCTATCTCAGAACTGACTAGGATTTCTGCATGCATATGCTATATTTCATAGGACTTTCTATCTCTCTCCTTATCTCCACCCTTTTTAATAGCTCAATACTCAAGAAGAAAGTGAGTTAAAAAAAACACAAACAATTTGCCAGTCTGCAGACTGAGGGACAAGGGTGAAGGGCCATGTTGCTTGTGGGAAAGAATACAGAAAAGCAAGGAGAGAGTGTTGAGGGGCTGTGCTTAGCTGCATGGGCACACATGGCTAGTCTGCCTAGCTGAGGGCTGAGGGCAATTTCATCTCGTCCCTGGCTGGTAGAGTCTATGACAAGCCTTCAAGAATCTCCTATTTACAGTTCAGTGAAATTGCTCCATTTCAGTAAAGCTGTCTGTCTCCTCACTCTCCCTTGAGGAGAGGGAAAAACAGAATGGGCAGAAAATAGGAAAAAGAAAAGGGAGCGAGATCCTTTCACTTCTTGCTCCGGAATATAAGTCAATTGGCTCCATCAACACCAAGTTTATTACCCATCCAGCCTGACCTGACGGCCCGAGCGTCAAAATGCTTGCTTTGACCTGAGCTTGGGTCTTGGCCCTGTCTAAGAGAGTCATTGATCAGAGCTGTATATAGCTTTTGTCAGGGAAATATTCAGCCGTCTTCCTGGACAGGGACCCTCTAACAAGGCCTATGGTTCTTGAGGACCAGGTGCTGTTGAACCATCTTCTTAAAAATAAAGCATTGATTGGGCACTTAATTGATCTGAGAACTGAGCCAACCCTGCAAATAAACCAATCTCCTATTTGTATCTTTCCCCTGAAAGACAAAATAAAAATATCATGGGAAATGAGCATCATATGGGAAACAATCAAGCTCACTGGGCCTCCAAGTCCCTTCTAGCTTGATGAGCCTGTGATCATAACGGCCTCTGGGCACCTCGGAAGGGCAAAGGGAAGCTGGGAGCAATGTCTATGAACTGGACATTTCTCACTTATTTGCAAGGCTGAACTGAAACACTCCTTCCAGCTGTGCCCATGTTCAAGGTACTGTTCTGGTCATCGTCTTTCCAATGCACATCCCAAGCCCCCACCGATGTTCTCCTAAACTAGACCATGACAAATGAAATAGAAATTCAAACAAAAAGCATTAATTAAAACAGATAAGTACCAAGGAGTCGGATCAGGCAGTAAAGTGTCTCAGTGCCCAGACACCAGTGACTGCCAAAGTGCTAATCAACTTGCCTCAATTCTCTTTTATTCCCCCAAAAAGCAGACAGACTGTTTTAACTGCTGGCTTCAACTTAGAATTCAGACCCTTGTTGCCTAATTACTCCCCTTCTCACTCATTTGACAGGGGAGAGAACCGTTTACCTCATGCCAAATATACGGAAGCTGCTGGGGCTCTCTGGCCACCATCAAGGTCTAGATGTGATGCTGCAGTTCAGGAACAATATGCCATGTCTTTACATGCTCTGTCTCCACACAGTCACTACCCCCATCTTCACTGCCTCTCCCACCACATCACCACACCTGAAAGACTCTCCTAGAGCTTTTCGGATTCTGCATATGAAAAGCCTCTTCACCCAATCAGAGTACAGGCAGAATGATGGCACAACTCTGTGGCTTCATGAACATCCTTCTAGGAAATGAAATCCAAAGAATTTCTCCCTGTTTCTGTCTCGGAAACAAAGTCAGGCCCATAATCTGCCTAACTAATTTGTCAGTTTTAAACACAGGACCAAAAGAAAAATCCTTCATCAGCATCTGGTTCTCCACAGCCCTCCTGCCCTGCCCCATCCCCAGGACCCATCTTCAGGTAAATAAAGTTCTGAATTGTTCTAGACACATGGACACACTCTTAAAAGATCAGTCTTACTGCACATGTATAACCTATATCAAAATGCTTGCCTTCTCCATGGGAGGGGGAGGAGGAACTAAAAAATGCTTGAAGAACAAATGTTAAATATTTTTACATGTAATTGGAGAAAAAATAAAATATTAAATTACATTAAAAGATCTGTGTTAGAGATTCCCAGCATGGAGGTCCCACAATCTTCCTGTTTGAGACTGGGGGAAGAGGAGGTAAAAAATTTTTTTAAAGAGTACACTGAACCTTCAACCTACATCTATGCAAATAATCTTGCTCATACTTAGGTCTGCCCACGTATCCCCCTGCTCAAAGCCCTTCAACAACACCCTGTAACTTTTAGGATAAAAGATAATTAAGCCCAGAATTTAAGACCATGATCTTGTTTCAACCTACCTTTCAAGTCCTACACCATCTTTAATCCCCCTCGCACAAGTGAACTACTTCCAGCTTGACCTACCTTCTCACACTGCTCCTCACACCTTCATTCTTTTCCTTCCTATTTCTGCCTTTCAGAATCTCCTTCCTTCCAGGCTTAACTGAGGCCCACCTTCCCCAGGAACAGCCTCCCCTAATCCCTCTAGGGCTTCCTCTTCCAATAACTTTGTACCTAATTGTGTATATATGGCATTCCCCACAGAATATGTGCTCCTTGAAAACATGATCTGTCTCTTTTCTCCTTTGCTCAGAGTAGATATTTCATATTGGTTGAATTGAATCAGACTTGGTTTCAAAAGCATGACACAAAAACAGCCCACAGAGAATGAGGTTGGAGTTATATCTTTTTCATTGGCAGAGAGGGATTTACACCAAGTGGTCCACATTCTCTCACTCAATACCTTCTCATCCCTGTTTTGAAGAGGCTGCCCAGTCAGCTGTGGAGATGTCCTCAATTAAAGTCAGGAGAATAATACTAACTGGTCCAAATTCCATGGCATAGTGTGTGTATAAGACTGGTGAGGGTGGAGGTGGGGGGACCAGCAATAGAAAAGAACACTGACTCTAGAGGACCTGGGTTCGAATCCTACCTCTCACCTGACCTGACACTATCTGTGTGATCTCAGGCAATTTATTAAGTCTCCCTGGACCTCAACATCTTCCTCTGAAAAAGGAGAGGGTTGAACTAGCAGCCCTCTGAAGTTCTTTGCATCTCTGGATTGCTAAGCATATGATCTTTGAAGGGAGCTCCCTGAACTCAACATCCACCCCTTGTACCTGTGATCCATGGGATCCTGGGCAAGTATCACAGTTAACCTCTCAATGCCCCAGGCAAAGTCTGAGGAGGGGCAAATCTGCCTGGGCGAAGGGTGGGACCACACTGGGAATTCTCCTCCACCAGTGTCGAAAGAGCTAGTATGGAAACAGTGGATTAAATTTAAAGTGTTTTGAGTTGACGTCTGTAAACATTTTTTTAACTTGAAACACTGTTTAAGGGATATTTTCCCCAGAGAAGTAACTAGGGGAGGGGGGGACTGACACCAAGTCTTCTCAGCCCCCCAGGTATAGGCATATGAAGGGGAGCAGGCCTGGCCTGACCAGGTCAGGCAGTTTTAGGTGTCAACTGAACCTTTGTGAATCTCCATTAGAGACCAGGGATTGATGTTTCTAAACAGAGCTCTCAGACAAGACCCCAAATCTGTTGTGAAGCCGATAATGGCTTAAAAAAATAACGAAGCTGCCTTTCAGAAACCTCCATTGTCACAGCCAAGGATCGTCAGAGGATCTTAATCACTTGTCACAAGGCGCAGCTTAAAGGCTCTCATGATGTCATTGGCCAGCCTAACATCATTCAGAGGTGCTTCTTCAGTCCCCTGGGAAGCAGGAGGACGGGCAGGCTCAGGGAACAGTTTTCAGATTAAATTCATTTTTTCACAAAGTAAAATCTCTCCCAGAACTGTTCATTTTACCTTTATTTTTATTCCTTTTGATACTTCGTGTTCGTGTCTAGAGTCAATAACCATTCTCAATGACTTGAAATAAACACATATTGGATCTTCATTCAAATCCTATGGCTATGGGGTCAGGAGAGGTCTTGGATTCAAATCCTGCCTCTGACACTTACTGGCTGTGTGACCCCAGGCAAGTCACTTAACCCTGTTTGCCTCAGTTTGCTCATCTGTAAAATGAGCTGGAGAAAGAAATGGTGAACCACTCCAGTATCTTTACCAAGGTGACCCCATTTAGGGTCACAAAGACTCAGACATGACCGAAAAACACCCGAACAACAAATCCCTATCCTTATTTGGGGCAGCTAAGTGGCTCAGTAATGCTGGGCTTGGAGTCAAGGAGACCTAAGCTCAAATCTAGCGTCAAAAACTTCCTACCTGTGTCACCCTGGCCAAGTCACTTCACCCTATTTGCCTCAGTTTCCTCATCTGTAAAATAAGCTGGAGAAGGAAATGGCAAACACTACAGTATCTTTGCCAAGAGAACCCCAAAGGGGGTCACCAAGAGTCAGACATGACTTAAAAACAACTGAACAACAACAATCATGTTATCTTAGAGCATTCATTTAACTCCTCTGGACCTTAATGTCCTCATCTGTAAAATGAGGGGTTTAGACTGGACAGCCTCTGAAGTCCCTTCTAGCCCTGTATCTCTGATCCATTGTGGCATGGAGCTGATCCTGGACTCTCAAGGTCCACAAGTCCTGACGGGTCCTTAAAAACAGCAAATGCTTGGTCAGCCTGGCAAGGTCCCATCCCTTAAGCGTTGGCCACAAGGACATGGCTTTGTTTTTGTTTTTTCTTTCACTTTACTTCATTAAAAGGCCACCTCCCACAGCACAGAATCACCCTGGGGGAAGGGAGCTCCAACATGGATGGTGACCTCACTGGATCTCAAAGTTTAGCTGAATTCACTAATTTACCTAATCTCTAAGATGGTCTGGTCATCCTAAATCATCCCATATCACCCTATGTTATCCTACTACCTGCTGTTCAAACCAAGACTTATTCTTTTTCTTAAAACTCTCTTTCAAGTTCCAGTGAATGTCCTCTATTTTGAGTATCCTGGCAGTTAGAGGGCAAGTCCATATTCACTTGTAACCATAGATGTCAATTATCTGTCCTTGGCTTTCATCTCCTCAACTGAAAGTTCAGTAGTTTTGTTGTTCAACAATTTCAGCTGTATCTGACTCTTCATGACCCCGTTTGGGGTTTTCTTGGCAAGAATACTGGAGTGGTTTGCCATTTTACATATGAGGAGACTGAGACAAACAAGGTTAAGTGACTTGCCCAAGGTCACACAGTAAAGTGTCCGAGGCCAGATTTGAACTGCGGAAGATGAGTCTTCCTGACTGACTATGTAAACTATGGCGCCACCTAGTTCTTTTTCTTCTAGTTTTACATCAAAGACCAAGCCACTTGATCAGTTTTGCTGCCCTCCTCTGGCCCTTCCCCAGCTCCATTATGTCCTTCTTGAGGAGACAAGACATTCCTCATTGACCAAATAAAGCTAGTTTTTCATAAATGATGCTTTCATAAAATCAAGAATTCAGATGAAACACGTAACTGCCTCATTATTCTCTCAATTGAAATCGATCCCAGGTCGCTGACCACATCTCCATTTGGAAATGTTAATGGCTGCCTTCTTCTTCCCCTCTGTGACAGGAAGAATTGCGGAGAAATTGAAGACAGGGCATGAGACTCTTTGGCGGCAGACCACACTCCATTTAAATCAGTCTGACTCCTCCAGATATGGAACAGACCAAGGGCAAAGGCTCACTGGTGTACTTGGAAATGATCCTTTCCTGTTTTCAGTCAGTTGGAAATACATTCTAGGACAGTCTCTGGTGTGAAAGCAGCCAAAATGATTGAAGCCATTTTAGGGAGCCCGAAGACAGTTATAGTAGTAACTAGTGCTTTATGTATTACCTTAATTTCAGGCTCACTCTAACCTGGTATGGTCAACACCATCAGTTTTATCATTGTTTTGTTGTTTCAGTCATTTTTAATAGTGTCCAACTTTGTGACCCCATCTGGGGTTTTTGTTTTTTGGCAAAGATACTGGACTGGTTTGCCATTTGCTTCACCACCTCATTTTACAGATGAGAAAATCAAGGCTAACAGGATTAAGTGACTTGCCCAGGGTCACACAGCTAGTAAGTGCCTGAGGCTGGATTTGAACTCAGTTTTTCTTGACCTCAGGATCAGCATTCTATGCACTAGGATACCTAACCACCCTCCCTCACTTAAATCCAATTCTCTTGCATGTCATGGCATCCCCTCCCTGATGTTATGGTCCTCTTTGAGAACAAAGGAAAAACCACAAAGCATGATCAGCCTCAGATAACCCTTCCTCTCATTGTAAACTCAGCCATAACCCTCCCTGTTCCCTATCCTCATCTGCCATCCCTTTCTGCACCCTCTGGAACCTTTCTCTCTTACGAACGCCCTTCTTCCTAAATCTCTCCCCCTCATACTCCCTTCCATCTTCTGATGTTCCCTGAAACCTCACATTCTCCAGAAGGTAGTAGCACATCTCAGCACCCTCTCCAAGGTTGGCTGGACCTTCTTCCCCACCCCTGGCACACAGGGCTAAGAGGAGGTAGCATACTCCTTGTTCCTCATGGAGCTACTTTCAGACCCTCTCTGTCACCATCTCTCAGCAATTACTTCTTGAAAATTCACTCCATCCTGTCCAGATCTTTTGTGCTGACATCCAGGGATCTCTCAGCTCTCTCTCTCTCTCTCCACAGTTTCACATAGTCTTCTCCATCCTAAGCCCTGCCTCCCCAACCCCCAAACAATCTGGTCTCCAAGTTCCCAAAGTTTCTACACTGTCATGACCACTGTCTTCAGTCTACCTCACATATGCATAGGAAGTGGTACTACTACCACCTTTCTTATCACCCTCTTCCTCTCTCCTTTCCTCCCCTTGTTCTAGCTCAAGTAGCCTCAATTTAAACTAGGCTGGATTTTTTTTAAGCATAAATGTGTGATTATGATCTCAATCAGGTACATATAAGGCACATTATTGAAGGCTAAGAAATATTCCTGGAAGCCTTCCTAGTTAAATGAAAAATACAGGGCTATTGCCTCAGGGACCCACAGAAGCCTTATTTTTAAACCCACCTATAAGAGCAAACACGTGTTCATTTATTTATCATGTAGATGCAGCGCCTTCTACATTTATACTTAGCACATTTAAAAGGAGACCAAACAAATGTCTGAAGAAAACAGAATAAATGTTTGTGGAACCGAAAACACTGTTTCTACGCATCCCCACAAGTGCCCAGGCTGGGAAAGCTTTTATTCACCAATGACAGCTGAAGGCAGGGGAGAAGTAGATGGGAAATGGGATGTCTTGCCAGAGGAACAGCAACAAGACAGACTAGACTGAACCAAAGAGTGTGGGAAGGGCAATTATGCGTCAGAGTCTGCAAAGGTAGGCTGAGGCCAGCTTGTGAGTGGTGTTAAAATACGAGTCACCCTTCCTGGGCCTCAGTTTCCTGATTTGCAAAGTGTGGGGGGTGTGGAGGGGTGGGGGTGAACTAGGTGACCTCCACATTCAGATCTTAATTTCTCTCTATTGTTCTAAACAAATCTATTCTACCTTATATCCACACTCTGCAGAAGCACTTGGGGTGCTTCCCAGGAGAAGCTTCTCAGCAGAAAACACCCAGAGGTGCTTATGGGGCACACACTGGTCCATATTTCTGCTTTTCTACCTTTCACTCCTTCTCTCCTCTCAAACCTCCATTGCCTGGTTTTTCTAAAGCCCAAATCCCCAACACTCCAGAAAGCTCTTTTGTTTTCCCATCAGCAACTAACAGAACAAAGCACTACTCTGGAAACTGGGTATTTATTTTGGAGGCACCTGATCATTGGCAGGGATGACTCTTAGTTCTGCAGAAGCAGAAGGGGGAAAAAAAAACTTCACCTCAAGCTAAAGGAGAAAAAGACAGACAGAGAGACAGAGACAGAGACAGACACACAGAGAAAGAACAGAGAAACAGACACAGAAACAGAGAGACAGAGACAGAGAAAGAACTAAAAACTGTGATGGAATTGGAGAGGAAACCCCCCCCCCCAATTCTTTTCCATCTACGAGATAATCCCCCCAAAAGATTACTACAGTCTTAAACTAGGTCAGATTCAAGGCCCTGCCTTCTCTAGGATGTCCCTACAAGGAAGGAAATTGAAATGCTTTTGTTTTAATAGCAGTGAAATGATTTTTGGCATAGAGTTCTAATTATTCTTCAAAAAGTATGGTTTATTTCCTGCTCTTTGTTGGGATAATTGGTTGGCCCTGGTTTCCATTTTTATTTTCTTCTCAGATTAATTAATAGAGTGAGATTCCTTTAAGCAAAAGTCCCTTTGTGCCAGTCAGTTCTGCAGGGTGCTTTGTGGACAAGGAGGCCGGGGCTGGTACTTTGAGAATAGATGGCCAAGGCAATGAGAAAAATCATCCTTGAAGAGACTAGATGGAGAATCTGGGAAGCTGGAGTCTAGCAAGACATGAAGGGTAGAGTCAAGTAATAGTGGTCAAGGAGAAAACCAGAAGGGAGGGAGAGAGGGTTGCTTTGAATGAAGTTACAATTAAATCCATCTGGCATGCTGAATAGGGAATGGCAAGAGAAGAAGCATTTGTTTTAAAGTACCTACTATGAGCCAGGCACTGTGCTCAATACTTTGCCAATATTGTCTCATTTGGTCTTCACACCACCATGATGCTGTTAAGTGAGGCAAACAAAGTTAAGTGACTGGCCCAGAGTCACACAGATAATAAGTGTCTGAGGTCAGATTTGAACTCAGGTCTGACTCCTGGCCCCAGGGCCACCAGGTACATAACTAATGGAATGATTTTGAAAGGAGAGGGTGGGAAGGACCTGAAAAGCCCCTTGCAGCTCTAAATCTCAGATCCTTTGAAACCAGGGGTAGTGAAAAGGGCCCTAGAAGGGGAAGGAGGCAGGAAGCCTGAGATCTAAGCCCAGCTCTCTGTCATTTGGACTTGCACAAGTCACACGGTCTATTCTGGGACTCAAGTAAGAATTCTAAACCTGGGCTCTGTGACCCTGGTTATTGGTTGGCTTGTTTTTTCTCTTAATTTTGATACTTGTATCTTAATATAAGAGGCTTCCTCTGTCATTCTATCCACTCAGGCAAGGGTTCCCAGGCTTCAGATGGGCAGGCAGGACAAGGCCCTCTGGTCCAGAGCGTTTTCAGTGAAATCCCACGAGCTCTTCCAGACATAATCAAAGCCTTTCTGAACAAGGGCTTTCTTTCCTCTGGAGCCGATGGAGCCAAGGAATCGCAAAATCTGAGTGAAGGAAAGAAGGATTTTTGGCTGTTGGTGAGGGGGTGGAAGGATGTCTAAATAAAGATGCTGCAGGGACAGTGAAGAACTGGGAGGATCAGAGAGACAAAGACTTGGGGTTCAGGATCCCCGCAAGTTCCAAAATTCTTCAAGGCCATGTGGGAAGAGGTCTGGCTTGGCTGGGCGGGGGGCGGGGAGGGAGGCGGGGAGCCTTACTACAGGCCCAGGGGAGGATGATGGCGGCAGTAAGCAGGCTCAGGCCCCATCAGACGTCTTGGCAGAGAGACCTTCGGGAGCATACCAAGTGTTTCTGGGGTCCCCGAAGAGGGCAGTGACCTTTTTACAAACGTCAGCAGCCAAAGTTCACTGGCAGAGTTCAGCTAGGCAAACAGTGGGGTCTGGGGTAGCAGCTCCCTGGACAAGCTGGCCAGCAGGCCATTAGCCCTGCTGAGAGCTTTTTGCTCAGCACTACGATGGGAGGAACGCAACTGAACAGCCCTGGCTGCCCCAGAGCCTGCTTTAGAAGCATAGCCTGACTTCTGTGGGATCCCACTGTCAGCCTTTGGACACAGAGCCACCATTTCTCTTCCTGTGAAGAATGAAGCCCACAAAGATACAATCTAGTGAACAAAATGAGGTGGGAAGGGGGCTCCCCTGGCAGATCCCAGACAGAAGCATAGAAGGGAAGCCAGCCTGACTCAGCGATGTTCGGCAGACCTGGATCTAAGGTCTAGCTCACATGTGGGCTTGGTGTGTGAGCCCACAACCTCGCTGAACCTGCTTCCTCTGTAAAACAAAAAAGGCTGAAAATCATCCCAAGTAAAAACGGCTTTTACTATGTTGGTGAGAAAGACACGATTCTCCATTTCTTAAGCTCCTATGTGCTGGTGCTTACAAACCCTGAGGATTCTGGAGCAGCTGTACATAGGGGTGTAGAAGGAGGAAGGCTGGGAGATGATGGGTCAAGAATAGTGAAGGAAGAGGTTCAGCCATTGGCTTGCAGGGTTCATGCAGATACTGCCTAGAGTGGGTTCAGCTCTCCATTAGACAAAGCCATTACATTTCTAATGAGTGCCTGTTTGAACACAAAGCAGTCTAGTCATTAGCTGGAGACACTGGTAGAAGGATGGAGAGGAAAGGGTCTTCTCCTTCTTTAAAACTGTGTGTTCCACGATCATAAGGTTATATTATTTTCTAGTTTACTTTATAGATGTGGAAACTGAGGCCCAGAGATGTTAATGATTTTCTGGGGGCCCATTAGTGCCAAATTCATGCCCAGCCCCACCTGGTGTCATCCCTACTGGAAGGCAAATTCTCTGAGGGCAAGGAGCCATATTCTATTTAATCTTGGTGTGCCTGCCTAAGCCTGGATTAGTGCTCTGCACATAGAAGGCAGTGAATGAATGAATCCATCCCTAGGAGGATGGCATCAAGCCAATGGGCATTTATCAGGTACTTATGTACCAGGCACCATGCTTTTGTTGTTGCTGTTGGTGGCACAGTGGCATAGAGTGCCAGGTCTGGAATCAGGAAAAGTCATCTCTCTGAGTTCAGATCTGGCTGTGTAACCCTGGACAAGTCACTTTACTCTGTTTGCCTCAGTTTCCTCATCTGTAGAATGAGCTGGAGAAGGAAATGGCAAACCTCTCCAGTCTCCTTGCCATGAAAACTACAAACAGGGAATCACAAAGAGTTGGACATGACTGAAACAACTCAACAAGACTGGGAACACAAGTCACACATTTATCAGGTACTTACTGTGTGTCCAGCACTGTGCTAAGCACTGGGAATCCAAACAGAACCAGAAAGATAATGCCTGCCCTCAAGGAGCTTATATTCTAAAGGAGGAAGACAATGCATAAAAGGGAGATGAAAAGCAGAAGTGTGCATGTTGGGGGGGAGGGGAGACATGGAGATGGATGGATGAGAGGAGCAGGGGAGGTACCCGCTGAAGAGCATTGTAGACAAAGTCTGGAGAGAAACAAAGATGTGGCTGGCTTTAAAGTGGAGATTCTGGAAGAACTATACAGAAAGAAGGCCTGGGGATGGGGGAGAGGAAGGTACTTCCAGTGTGAGAAGTACAGGGTTGAGGTTAACCCCTGTGGCATAGGAGAAATGGAGGATCAGCTCCTGGGTCACTGCCTTGTCACGGTGGAGGAGCTTGTGTAACTCAAGGAAACTGAGCCATGCCACACATGGTTACCCAAAAGGACAGGTCACAGGGGAGAGTTCTGACAAAAGGAGATCCCCTGGAGAAGGAAATGGCAAACCTCCCCAGTATCTTTGCCAAGAAAACCCCATGGACAGTACTGGCATGCTGTGGTCCACGGGGTCATGAAGAGTTGGACCCAAACCCCATGGACAACAGAGAGTGACGGAGGACACAGGGTCCTTGAGACCACATTATTCTGTGTGCCCGTCTCCTGCTCAGCTTTTCCATGTGGGCAAAACCAGGAGTCCATGGAACATGTGAGGGCAGCGTCAAAGCAGGGAAGGTGAAACAAACAACTCCCTTTTCTACAGCATTCTGAGTCACAAAGTGCTTGGCTAACAACCCAGTAAAGCAGGTGGCCCAGGTGTCATTAACCCCATTTTGCAGATGAGGAAGCTGAAAAACAAGCACCTTTGACTAGATGGTCCTTGTAGCATAAGCCCAAAATCCTAGGATTCTCAAGGAGGGCTGGAATGAACTGCTCCCTCTTGGGAGGTAATGAGAAAGAAGGGACAGACAATCTCCAGCAGGTCTTTAAGGTGATTTCATAATCACTAGAGAAAGATGCCATAAATAAAACAGAACAGAGAACATGGCAGCTTAGTGGACAGATCCAGGGACCGGGAGTCCTGAGACCAGAACCCAGGACTCTGGGCAGGCCGCTCCCCTCCCCTCTCTGTAAACCGAAGGCACTGGATTAGAGCATCTCTAAAGGCCCTCCCGACTGGCAAATTCTACAATTCTTAAGCCAGCTCTTTTCATCTTAATAGTTTCCCCTGCCTGCTTGGTAGAATCCAGAATTGCTATCTGTAATTACTTAATTATGAATTTAGAGTTGGAAGGGAAACAGAGGCCGTCCAGGCCACAGTAAAGATTGGGCCTGGGATTTTATTGGTATAGGGAACTCCCATGTGAGGAAACTCCCACTACCAGGGCAGGCTGGTCCCTTCTACAATTTAGTGTTTGAGAGCTAGGGGATCGGGTCCTGTTCCTTCCCAGCCCCCTCCCCCCCACCCCCCCAATCCCCAGCCAAACTCTCATTCCTAGTTCAGGTAGTTAGGCCAGCCTTGAAAACTTTCAATTTGCTCCTGCATTCTGCCTCCATTCTTTATGATTAGAAGTGGGGAACCTGGTCTTGTTGACCCTCTGTCCCTCTCTTTCCCATTCTGGTGAAAGGTAGGGAAAGACAACAGGAAGAAAAGAGGGAAAGAGAAAGAGGGGGGCAGGGAGAGAAAAAGGGAGAGGGAGAAAGGGAGAGAGAGGAAGAAAGAGGGAGAGAGAGGGAAAAAGAGAGAGAAGGAAAAAGAGAGAGAGGGAAAAAGAGAGAGAGGGAGGGAAAAAGGAAGAAAGAGAGAGAAGGAGAAAGAAGAGAAAGAGGGAGAAAGAGAGAAGGGAAAAGAGATAGAGAAAGAGAGGGGGGAAGGGTGCTTTGGGGAGGAAGGGATGCTTGGTGACTCCAAGGGGATTGGATTTGGATCCCCTTCCTCTCCCTGCAGGCCAAGGCTCAGTGAGATCCCCCAGCAGCCTTTGAGTGCTGGCAGCATCAAAGGGAGGACCCCCCTGAGAGCTGGCAGGAACCATGCATATGGATGGGCACATTTGAGGATGGTGACCTTTTCTCTCCCCCAGCTACTGTAAAAATAAATGCCCATTACATCAATTCTTAATGAAAATGAGCCCAGCAGCATAATGAAAATGCAGCTGAGGCAGGGCAGAGGGGGAGGGGCACTGGCTCCCATGCCTTGCGGAAGGATTCCCTGCTAGAATTTGACCTTGCCGCTCCTCCGATACTAGGTGTTACTGTCCATAGCAGAATCACCACCAGGTCTGGGAAGAGGTGGTGGTATGTGGAGGGGAGGGGGGTGGGGCAGAGGCACCCTGACAGCAATATGATGTTTGACTTGGAGGCTGGAAGACCTTAGTTCCAATACTGCCTCTTGTCGCTTACTGGCTGTGGGACCCTAAGCAAATCACTTAACTTCAGTCTGCCTCAGTTTCCTCATCTGTAATAATAGCTCCTACCTCAGAGAATTGTCGTAAGGATCAAAAAAGCCATGCAAAACACTTCACACATCCTAAAGCAGTGGTTCTCAATCTTCCTAATGCCGTGACCCTTTAATACTCGTATGTGGGCGTATCTGCATGTTGGCAGACCCGCCTGGAGACGGTTCCTAAGACCCGTTCCTAAGACTCAGTTCCTAAGACCATCAGAAATACGTGTTTTCCAATGGTCTTGGGCAACCCCTGTGAAAGGGTCGTTTGACCCCCAAAGGGGTTGCGACCCACAGGTTGAGAACCACTGTCCTAAAGCATTCTACAAGTGGCAGCTCCTGAGATTATCGTCCTTTGTTCTCCACCATCCAACACAGAGCAAAGGCCAAGCTCCTCTAGGAGCCTCTGGCCCCCTCTGGGCCATCTCCGCCTCCCTTTCCCTGCCATCTGTCACCTGACGGGAGTGTTAGGCAGGGATGAGGATGGGCTTTGCCCGGCACCTTTCACCCACCAGCATGCTCCTCCTCTCTCTAAGCACCAGTCAACACCACAAACCCACCTGGGTTTTATTTAGAGGCCAGGAGGCCTTTCCCAGCTGCTGTTAGTCCTCTCACACCTCTCAGCCCCATCCCATATTAGTCTGTGATTATCCCAGATTGCAGACTGAAAGGAGCTGAAAGGAGCCCAAGAGGTCTTCTAGGATGATCGGTGGATATGGACCAGACCTCTGGTTTCAATGGCATGGCAGATTTCCTTTACCAGGGCAGACAGGTGCCCTCTCTAGTTCGGAGATTGAGTTACGGGGTTTTCTCATGGTCACAGAGCTAGCGTCTCAGAGGGAGACAGGGCTCGGCTCCAGGCTTTCCTGGCTTCAGGGCTGGTTCTCTACACCTTACTGCATCTCACTGAGTCCCATCCACCAATTTTAGAGATGGAGAAACTGAGGCAGGGGGACATTAGGGGACCAAGGTCATGTGCAGCATCAGGGGTGGGATTTATAAACCTGTCATGATCCCCCCATCGGAAGCAAGGCTGGGGGAAAGTCAGACGGGTGCTCTAGGTGTTCAGATTGGTCTGGCTTCTGACCTCACCCTTCAGCAGAGCTGTCCACTCCACAGTCACCAGTGACCTCTTTAATGCCAAGTCTGAGGGTTTCTTGACTACTCTGTGACATGGTGCTATGGACCACTTTCTCCTCCCAAGTGTGTGTGTGTGTGTGTATGTGTGTGTGTGCATGTATGTGCATATGTGTGTGTGCATGCATGCTTTCCTCTGGTTCTCCTCCTGACCACTGCTCAGTGTGTAATGTTGATCTTCATCTCTGTGATGGCCTCTAACCACAGGTGTGTCCCCAGGGGCTCATCTGGTGCCCTCCTCTCTTCTCTCTCTCTATGATGTTGCTTGGAGATCTCTGCTCCCATACACATCACCTCCATGAAGATGATTCCTCAGACTCTGTAGCCCTAGTCCAGTGGTTCTCAACCTGTGGGTCGCAACCCTTTTGAGGATCAAATGACCCTTTCCCAGGGGTCACAGGGGTCGCCTAAGACCATTGGAAAACACATATTTCCGATGGTCTTAGGAACCGAGACACCGCTCCTCTATCCATCTCCAGGCAGGTCCGCCCACATGCAGATACGCCCACATTCAAGTATTAAAGGAGCGTGGCATTAGGCAGGTTGAGAACCACTGCCCTAGTCCCTTCTGAGCTCCAATTCCACATCACTCACTGCCTACTGGACATTTAAAATTGTATGTCCCACAGGTATCCCTAACTTAACGTGTCTGAAACAGAACTTCTCTTTCCCCCCAAACCCCCCTCTTTTCAGAATGTTTCCATTACTGTTAGAGACATGCCCATCCTCCTGTCAGCGGGGTTCACAACCTCATCAATTCCTCTCTCCATCTCTCACTTATCAGTTGCCAAATCTCTTCATTACTTTTTTTTTTTTTTGCTTTTTGGAGGGGAAGGCAGGGCAATTGGGGTTAAGTGACTTGCCCAAGGTCACACAACTAGTAAGTGTTAAGTATCTGAATCCAAATTTGAACTCAGGTCTTCCTGACTCCAGGGCCAGTGCTCTATGCACTGTGCCACCTAGCTGCCCCATCATTCTCGAAAACACCTCTCTAATCACATACCTGCCACTCCCATCCAGACCCTTACTAGACCTCCTTAATCAGAAAGCAGCTAGGCGGTGCAGTGGATAGAGTGCTGGACTTGGAGCCAGGAATAATCAAGTTCAAATCCAGCCTCACACATATACTGTGTGACCCTGGACAAGTCACTTAACCTTTGCCTGTCTCAATTGGTGAGTGTCAAATGAGATACTATTTGTGAAGTGCCTGGCACATAGTAGCCACTACAGAAATGCTAGCTAGTAATGGCAGTATTATCATTAATGTTTCTTGCCCTTCCCTATCTCAAATCTCTGCCCACCCCAATCCACTTTCTACTCAGCTCTAGGTCACTCCACGTGCGCCACACTCTCAGCTCAGTGAGCTCCAGTACTCCCTCTTACCTCTGGGACAAAGCAGGAAGCCCTGTGCTAAGTATCTAAAGCTCTTTACAGCCTAGCCCCCTTCTCGCTTTTCACCTCCCCTTCCCCTCTGTACCTTCTGTGCGATGGCTCATGGCCATGCCCAAGGCCTGGAACGCTCTCCCTGCCCATCTTCAACTCTGAGAATCCCAAGCTTCCCTCAGAACTGAGCTCAAAGAACAGCTCATCAAGGAATTCTTTCCTAGTGGCACCAACTTCTACTAACTCCTGCTACTCTGTAGAGAATCCAATCCAGTAAACACTGATTAAGTGCCTATGTGCCAGGCACTAAAGACAGAATTAGTAAAAAGAAAGACAATCTATCACGCATGCCCCTCTTCATAGTCACGCTTTCTCCTTCTGTTAGAAGGTAAGCTTCTCGAGGGCAGGGACTACTTTTCATCCTGCCTGGCACATAGTAGGACTTGATTGATACCTAAAGTAGTACCTTGCTCATAGTAGGTGCTTGATAAATCTTATTAAAATAAAGAAGTAGACTGAAGGAATTGGTCTTGAACTTAGAGGAGCTGGGTGTGACTCTTGACTTCAACATTTGTTATCTGGGTCAGTGGAGTCAAGTTCAAATGGAAACAGGGCCACTAAACCAAACATAAGAATTCTTGCAATCCATATATCAACTTAGAAAATCACACATTAACATTAGGTTCTGGTGCATTTTTTTTGTTTTGTTAAATATTTTTCAGTTACATGTAGTGGTTTTATCTCCTCAAATAGACCGTGGAGCTCATTGAAATTGGGGCCTTATGGGGGCAGAGCCAAGATGGTGGCGTAAGAGCAGCAACATATCTCAGCTCTCACATAGCCACCCCAAAATACCCATAAAATATCACTCTAAACTAATCCTAGAACTCCAAAATGCACACAAATATACTTTCCACTAAAGCCGGCTCAGCTATGAGGAACCATATCAGCACTGTAAACCAGAACCAGCCTGGTCTGAAACCTCAGCTGTGTCCCGGGGATGGCTGGACGAGAGGAGCCGAGCCAGCTGGAGCTTCCGGTGAGCGGATTGGCAACAGCTGCAGCAGGATCCAGAACTAGGTCAATGGAGATTGCAAGGTGGTGAGAGAAAAGTGGTCTGGCTGAAACGTCTCCAGGGCTGAGAAACGAAAAGGCGGAGGTTCTGCACCTGCCTCCGCATTGTTGCTTCAGAGCTCTTGGCCTGCAGACTGCAGGGGGACCAAGCAATTGTTCAGAGGCCAGGTGCTCTCGTGTTGAGCAGCCTGGATCCAGATTGCAGTCTTGGGCTTTGGTCCTGTGGTTCGTTTGTATTGAGTCAGCTGGAAGTGGCGGAGGGACCCAGAACCCTCCTAAGAACTCCGGCAGCTGGGAGGACCCCAGCGATTTGGGATAGAGCTTTCCCCTCTGGAAGCAGAGCTCCACACTGATTTAAAAAAAAAATCATGGACTGACCAACCATGAATAAGAATAAGCATAAGAAGCAGGGTAAGAAAAGCAACCAAACCCTAGATTCCTTCTTTGAAGAAAAGAAGGACCAAGGCAGAGAGCTGCAGGACAGCACAGCCAGAGCTCCCCTACCAGGGGCCTCCAATAAACATGAAGATTACCTTAAAGCTAGAGATCAGCTGAAGAAGGATTTTGAAAACCAAATGAGAGAAGTGGAAGAAAAATTGGGAAGAGAAATAAGAATGTTGCAAGAAAATCATGAAAAGAGAGTCAGCAATCTGACTGAAGAAATCAACACCCTAAAAAACGTAT
>CM053581.1:553659169-553682013 GCA_028627135.1 Pseudochirops cupreus | reverse complement strand
CCAAGACGGAGGCCCAAGACGGTGATCCGGATCCAGGCCTCTCAACAAGGGAGCACTGGCCTGAGAACAATAGCTAAGTCCCCCTGCTGTCTGCAGGACGCGGGCAAGAAGCTACAACGTGGAGGCGGGTGCAAAACCTCTGCCTTTCACTTTTCGGCTCTGGAGGCCTTCTGGCCGGACTGCTTATCTCCCCCTTTCACAATCCCAACTCGCAGCTGCTGCTAATCCACTCACCTGAGAGGCTCCTCCACTCCTCCTGTCCAGCGGCCCCTGGGGGCACAGCCACGCCTTCAGGGCAGGCTGGTTTCAGTTCGCAGTGCTGATATGGTTCCTTGTAGCTGAGCTGACTGTAGTGGGAAGTATCTTTGTGTGCGTTTTGGAGTTCTAGGATTGGTTTAGAGTCCTGTTTTATGGGTATTTTGGGGTGGCTATGTGAGTGCTGCAATATGTTGCTGCTGCTACACCACCATCTTGGCTCTGCCCCCCCTTGGATTTTGTTACTATTATAGCAAATGCAGCTGATTTTTGAGAAGCTATTAATTATCACAATTAGGATCTTTGTTGATCTTGAGAATAGTCCAAGTATACTTTTAGCAAACAGGTATAGTTTTAGTTCCTCTTCATCTATCTTTATGCCTTTAATTTCTTTCTCTTTTCCTATTACTGTTGATACCATTTCCAGAACTATATCAAACAGTAGTGTCAAGAGTGGGCATCCTTGCTTTTACTCTCATATTTATAGGGAAATGTTCTAGTTTATCCCTATCGCATAGGATGTTTGCTTTTGATTTTAGATAGATACTTATGATAGTCTAAAAAAAAAAAGGTCCATCTATACCTATACTTTGTAGGGTTTTTAACATAAGAAAGTGCTATACTCTGTCAAAGGTCTTTTCTGATGATGTGGTTTTGGATGTTTTGGTTTTTAATATGATTATGTCCCAATGTTGAACTATCCTTGAACCCTAGCAAAAATACAACTTGGTTATGATGACTGAATGATTTTTTGGATAAATTTCCTCAGTCTTTTTGACAATTAATTGACTAAATCAGAGGGGGGAATTAATCTATTTCTCCTTTAATTTTTAATATCTTCACTTTTGTACTTATTTTAGGCTTGCTTATTTGTTGACTTTCTAATTTTTAAAAATGCACATTCAGTTCATTCATTTTCTGTTATCTTAAAATTATGTTTGTTAGGGGTAAGATTTTGGTTGGAAACTTTTGAATCAATATATATTACTGATATTGGTCTATACTTTTCCTTCTGTGTTTTATCATTTCTCAATTAATGTATCAACTGCATTTGTCTCTTAAAAGGAGTTTAATAGACTGCTTTCTTTCTCATTTTTTTTTGAGAATACTTTGTGTAGTATGAGTACTAATTGTTCTTTAAAAGTTTGATAGAACTCTCTTGTGAATCCATCAGGACCAGGAGTTTTTTATTTTTTTTCCCCTTCCCTATGGTATTCCCTTTATAGCTAGTTCTATTTCTTTTTCTGAGATTGGATTAAGATTTCTATCTGATCTTCTGATAGCTTAGGTATTTTAAAATTTTAAAGATACTTCTCTCTTCTTTTGTGTTCTGAGTATTCTTAGCACATAACAATGCATAATAGCTTCCGATTATTCTTTTTATTCTAGTTTCGTTGTGACTTTCTTTCCCTTGCTCATTTGCTATTTTATTGATTTGATTTTCTGCCCTCTTCTTTTGAATTAAGTTAGATTTATGACTTTTATTAGTTTTTTTCAAAGAACTGGGATTTAGTTTTATTTATCATTTCTATGTTTTTTAGTTTCCAATTCACCTATTTCTCCGTTAATTTTTCATATCTTCACTTTTGTGTTTATTTTAGGCATGCTTATTTGTTGGCTTTCTAATTTTTAAAATGCACATTTAGTTCATTAATCTTCTATTGTCTTAAAATGATGTTTGTTAGGGATATGATTTGTAGGACTATTTCCTCTAACGCCTGCTTTTGCTGCATTCTAGGAGTTTTGTTGTTGTTTTGTCATGATCTTAAAAACATAATTATTATTTCTATGATTTGTTCTTTGACCTGCTCTTTTAGGATTTCAACGTTAAATCTCTATTTGCATCTTAAGAATGACTTATTATTGAATTATGCTCTATAAAGGATATATTTACTATTTTTTTCCTTTTTCCATTTATTTGCAATATCTTTGTGCCCTAATACATGGTCAATTTTTGTAAAAGTTTCATATCATACTAAGAAATATGAATATTCTTTTGTAGTCCATTTAGAAGATGCCTTAAGTCTTTTTGTTCTGGATTCTCCAGTAATTTGTTCAATTCTATATTTTCCTGTTTTATATGTTAGAATTATCCAAAATGAGGAGGGATATTGAAGTCTCTTTTCATTAATGTATTATCTCTAGATAATGTTTCTTTATTAATTTGGATGCTAAGGCATTTGGAGCATTTACATTTAATATTGATACTGGTTTGTTCTCTTGGTTCATCTCAGCATAATGTGATTTTCTTTTTTGACTATTTTTTGTATGTTTATTTTTGCTTTGTCCAATAGCATTATTAGCATTATCCATTTTTAGATTAATGCACAGCAAAAAAAAATTCTTTTCTAATCTCTCTTTTTTTATGTTTTTGTTTTTAAATTATTTCTTAAAAGCCACAGATTGTTATGTTTTGTTTAATACAATCTGTCACTCTTCTTTGTTCTATGGGGTTGTTTATTCCAATATTTCATATTTAATGTTGAAGGTTGTGTTTTTATTTTCCTCCATTAATCTCTAAATTTTTAGAAAGTTGTGATTTTCCCTTTTTCTGCTGTAAACACAATTCTTCAGTTATTTTAGCTTAATTTTTAAATTTTTTTTCCCAGCAGCTCTTTTCTCTTCACCCTTGAACCTCCCCTCCCACTTGTTACCCCATTTCTCTTTGGATTTTTGCTTATTAGTTGTTTTTTTCTTGCTTTTATCTGATTAATTAATAATGCCCCTCTTTCTTCACCCCCTTCATTTAGTCAAGCAGACTCTCCCTTCTCCCTTACGATTTGCTTTGTTCATTTGTTTTTATAAATTTCAGTTTCGGGGCTGCTAGGTGGCCTCAGATACTTAACCCTTACTAGCTGTGTGACCTTGGGCAAGTCACTTAACTCCAACTGCCCAGCCTTCCCCCTCCAAAAAGCAAAAAAAAAAAATTGATTTTCTGTTCTTTTTTTTTTCCAGGTTGTTTCCCTCCCCTCTCCTTCACTCTCAATTATTTATCTTTCCTTTCTATCTATTGTAGACTTTTATTCTTTGATTCAAAGCCCTTATATTCATTTAGTTCTGTCTTTATTCTCTGTATTCCTCATGAAATTAAAATTTTTGATGTGCCTAGTTTGGGTTTGTTCCCTGAACCCTTTTTTTCTGTGCCTTTTACTCTGAGAAAAATGTCAGTTCATGCAGGTGATAGAGGAGATAATGTCTCTTGATGATGCAGTTCCTCTCTGACCTTTGCCTTAACCTTAGTAATTATCCCCATTTGCCTCAAAACCTCTTTCTTGGGTCCATGCCATCCCCTCTTTTCTGAATGATTGCCTTCATGAGCTCTGATTCCCCTTCTCTAGATGCAGCAGTTCTCAACCTGTGGGTTATGTTCAATTTACCATCCTGCATATCAGATATTTACATTATGATTCATAACAGTAGCAAAATTACAGTTAGAAAGTAGCAACGAAAATAATTTTATGGTTGGGGGTCACCACAACATGAGGAACCGTATTAAAGGGTCGCGGCATTAGGAAGGTTGAGAACCACTGTGTCTAGAGGCAGGATTAATGGTCTCTCTAAGCACCAGATCCTTTCAGATAATATCCATTGTAAGGTCCTTATTTCAATTTCTAGAATCTTTCCACCCTTCAGTGGTGCCTTCTGCCAGCAACGAAGCAAGGTTTCATTTTTCCTTCTCCGTTTTCAATCTCTTCTATTTTCTTCCTCCTTTTCCTCTTTTTTGTGCAAATGCACGAATTCGCCTGTAGGCCAGGGGTTGTAAAGACTAGTCCGTGGTACGTCAGGCATGTTTCTCCACCATCGTACCTAATTTGATTTCTGCTTTCTCCCTTGTCTCTTGATGTACATTTAGAAAGAAGTCTCTTAATGGGGTCTCTGACGTTATCCTGTTGTTATAGTCCTTTTTTGCTGCTTTCATTTACTTCTGTTTCTTTTGAAGCAAATAATCTCATTAGGTCTGGCTCTTCTAAGACTTTCATAGGCTTCTTTATTATTGAACATTTATTTTTTTCCATTTATGATTAAGCTGAAATTTTAACCACAGTGACAGGCTACATCTTAAACACCGTTGCTCTTTGGGACACGTTATTCCATTTCCTCCTGCTTTTTCTGGTAGATGAAGAATAATCTTGTGTTATCTGAATTTCTTTTACTTTGTATTTGAAAGTCTTTCTCTTGGTCCTTTGCAGAATTTGTTTCTCAATGGAACTACTCAATTTAACCACTATGTGTCTTGGAGTTTGCACCCGTGGGTTTGGGTTTTTTTTCCTGGTGGTGACCTATGGATTCTTTTGCAGTCTGGGCAAATTTCTGCCATTTGGAGAGTGGAGCTTTATAGCACTAGAAGGAAGCTAGGAACAAGGTATAGTGGTGAACTCCATCACAAGTTCTGACACATGTCCTACCCCAATCCCTCTGTTCCTTCACTCTTGGCTGAGCTGCATTCAAGTGCAGCACATTGCCAGAGGAGCTATCTAAACCTGAGCAAAATTCATGCCTTTTGGAGTTTGGATTTGTCCAGTACTGGGAAAGGGGGTGGGGGCATTGGAGTGTGGAGTCATGTTGTATTGCAAGACCTTGCTAGGGTCAGGTGGCTAAGGGGCAGGAGGGGGGAGGAGATGCTGTGAGTAAATATTAGGTATTAATTCATAGGGTGCTTACCTTTTAGGGGAACTTTGTGTCCTAGACCGTGGATATAGCTGAAATTGATTTATCTTTGGTATATAATTTCTCTTTCGGGGTTGAGAGGTTGTGGGCATTGGACATGATGTCTGGTCTTCCATTTTGTTGGCCATGTAACCCTGCAGTCCTGGGAACACTGATTCTTACTCAGTTGCAGGAGTCGGTCTGCTTTAAAAGTATGGTTGATTCTTTATAATAGTGATAATTCCCATTATCAGTATTTGGCAGCTAGTCTCTTATCAAAATTTTATTAATTTGAAAATTAATAGTTTATGATTACAGTTCTTTCATCATTTGAAATGGCAGAGAAGAGCTTGCTTAACATAATATAAAGAGCTGGCGAGGGGAAGGGAGGGAAATTGCATTGGTCTTGTCATTTCCTTTAAAGGCAAAACATCCCCTCAAAAATGCTGGGATCCCTTCTATTACTCCAAAGATACTTCAAGCAGAAGAGATCCCATTTCTCCTATGACCAAGTTTTTTTTTGATGTCTCATCTAAGCACATTCCTTGAGGCTTCTTAGGTCATTAAATTCCTATGATCTGCAGGTAATTTTAGGAGCAGAGGTAGGCAACACACTTTTAATCTATAAGAAAAATCAATATTTTAAGTCTCAAGCCGTATATATAAGGAGCCACAACCTTCATGTAACCTTCTAAAGACCAGCATTTTTTAGGAAAAAGTACCTTTTTTTAAAATTAGACAGTGGGTCAATTGAAAACCCCTCTTCAATGAAGGTATATGGGAGTCCTATTCAACTTAAAACTGGGATAAATTCATCTTAAGAAAATGGATGTATATAAGACGGGATAAGCAAAATAGCCTGAATAGTAGATATTTGGGATTTTATTTCATTGTCCATAAAGAAGCTGTCATTTAATTAACTAAAACTATATTATTTACCAGTTTATTGATTTTCAGTCACATCTGACTGTGACTTCCTTTAGGGTTTTCTTGGCAAAGATACTGGAGTGATTTGCTATTTCCTTCTCTGACTCATCTTACAGATGAGGAAACTGAAGCAAACAGGTAAAGTGACTTGCCCAGGGTCACACAACTAGGAAGTGTCTGAGGCCAGATTTGAACTCAGGAAGATGAGTCTTCCTGACTGTAGACCTGGTACTCTGTCCATTGTGCCACCTAGCTGCCAGTTTATATCAAAAGATAATTTGGGTAAAATCTCACTGTCTCATCGAGGTGTGCTGAGAACATTGAGGATTTTCTTTCAGGCATCCATTTATTCATCAAACAATTTAATTGACAAATGTGGCTTAAATCTATTTCCAAAGTTTCTCATTCTAGCAAAATTATTATCTTTATAAAACTGAAATGACAGGCTCCGATCCAAGATCCCAGACTTGCTGAAGCACCACTGAAAGCTACTTCATCAAAAGAAAGAGATGTGGCTACTGGAGGATTCTAGGTGAATCTTTGTCTTGCCAGGGATAGTGGAACTTTTCTCCATCCAACCACCACAGACAGCAAAGCAGCTTTACAGGTTGGGTGATGAGTTAAATGGGTGACATGCGCCAATTCTCAGAAACTCCTAGAAATTGAGGGGCTAGCTTTGTGGGTCTACACACTTGTTAAGGATGGACATCACTGCTGACATGGCATTCACCAGGGCAGCCTTATGTGGCACATCCTTGTTATCTCACTTCCTCACCCCCACTGCTACCACAATGATAAAGGCCTTCCTCAATACCTGCCTAGACCATTCATTTCAAAGGCTTCTAATGAACCTTCCCCCACCTCTTTCTGAGGCTGCTAAATAATCTTGCTGATGCTGAGCTCTCCTCTGAAAAAAAAACATATTCTTCAGGGGCTCCTCTTGTCTCTGCTCAAAGCCTTTGCATACCACTCAAGGACTAGTATAATCTGGGGCCATTGTATGTTCTCAGTCTTAGCTTGTGTTTTTCTCATCTACGTAAGATTTCAATGAAACTCAGCCATGCTCTCTCTTACCGAAAGGCACCTTGAGTTCTGTCCCCTTTGGGCCTTTGCTTACTGATCTTTAGGACTACAACATCCCTTCTCATCTGCCTAAATCTTACCGATCCTGTGAAGCCTAACTCCCTGTCACTTACTCCATGAGACCAGTATGACAGCTGCTAACGCCAGCAGCTTGATGAGCAGGGTGAGGAGATGCCATGAGTAAATATTAGGTGGTAATTGATCCTCAGACCTTGAATGGCACTGGGTTCTGTACCTTTACAAGGCATTTTCTGTGTAAAGTGTTGACTCCCAGGGACGTATTTGTTTTTCAATACCCATGAAGGCAGGAGTCCCTTCTGGTCTAAACTGGGATCTCTTCCAGGACCTAGCAGAATTCCTTTTACAAAGATGCTGTCAACTGATGTGGAAGGAATGAATGGAATTTCTTTGGTAGGACAGGGCATGTGTTTGACAAGACAAACATACACAGGTTCCTTGAGGAAGCAGTTTTTAAAATTGCTATCCCTGCTTCAAAAGGAGTGCTAAAATCTCTCAGACTGACTATGATCATTTGCTTTTGTGCCAGAAACTTGACCGGGGACCCCGGTCACCACTGTGTGGTCCTTCCTATAACCTGTGTGTCTCTGTGGGGTGATGGTAGAGGAAGAAGGAAGGTGTAAACTGCACATGGAGTAAGCTGAAACACACTAAGTGGCTCCTCCTCACTTCATTACCCCATTACATTAATCTCTCAAAGTACAGGAGAAAAACTGACTAAATGGAATTCAGTTCTGAAAAAAAAAAAGACTAATATAACTGGATTTATTTGATAAGGAGAGAATGAAGTCCACAACATTATCATAAAAAATTTTTTTAAATATGCAAATTGCTGCCCAGCTTAAAATTTAACCATCAATCAGCTCTACTTAATACCATGATTTAAAAGTCCGTGTTGAGTTGTTCACTTGACACAAAGGGCCCAGCGTGCTAACAGCGAGACTGTGGAAAAAGGAGGCGGTTGCTGGCTCTGTAACGTCCACAGAAAATGAGAGTCCACCACGTCAGGGATGTTAAGTGTATACGATAGAAGGATCACTGGGCTGATAAACATCATTGGCATATAAATCTTCCGGTAGCTCCTCTCTGTTATCGTCATCAGGAAAATAGGTAGGAAATGGTAAATTTTTGGCGAAGTCTCTATAGGAAGGCAGGGAAGAATCCCGGACCTAGGAAAAGAAGTAATACCTTACTCAATGCTCTTACTAAGTTGACTGAAGTGCTGATTGTTCTAAGAATTCTATATAACAGAACAATCTCCCATGTTGTTTATGGTTTGAGAGAAAAGAGGAGCATTGACACTGCCCACACCCTCTTCTTTGTTCATCCTTTGCTAATCCTTCACTGATTACCAGCCCTTAGCTATCCCAGAGATCACTGATCTCCGAGTCTTCCAGACTTCAGGCCCAGCTCACTGTCTACTGTGCCACCCAGCAGCCCAAACACTGACAAGCAGGGAAGGAAGGAGTCAATATCAAATCTACTGACCTAAAAGCCCTTTAAATTTTTATCTCTGCATCTTGAAAGCAGGCTGTTCTGTGAAGCCGAGAAATGAAATCATACCTCACCTGAATCTTAAAATGCAAGTGGAAATGTGGTTCTGAGATATGAGTGTGTGTGTGTATGAGTATGTATATCTCTCTATATTTTTTTTAGGAGGCAAGACTTGCCCAGGGTCACACAGTTAATAAGTGTCAAGTGTCTGAGGCTGGGCTTGAACTCAGGTCCTCCTGACTCAGAGGCCGGTGCTCTATCCACTGCATCCCTAGCTGCCCCTTATATCCTCATCTACGCGTATCTCTATCTCTCTCATTCCATTCTGAATCTACACACAGGCCATTCTGTAACAGTGACACACATTTCTGCTGCCATTTACGGTGCTTAATAACAGTTCAGGTCCAGTATCTGACACTTCCTGGATGTGATTCTGGGCAAGGCACTTAATTCTGCCACAGTCTTCCCTCACAGGGCTGGTTATGGAGACCAAATGAAATAATTCTCCAGTTCTTAGCACAAAGCCTGGCACATAGTAGGTACTTAACACTTACTTATGTCCTGGCCTTTCCCTTCATAAAGAGGCAAGGATATTTTATCCCTTATCTCTGGTGATTTTTTATGATGTTATTATATCATGATGTTACCTGCTAATTCACAGAACACTTAGTTACAGTAAAAAATAATGGTATGCTCTAAAATGTAGGCAATGATTTTGGGGAAAAATATCCCTGATTTCTTGACAGCATCTGACTTCTTATCTGTAGTCCTCGTTCAGAGAGAATTTTCTAAAAAATTACCTATAATTATACACACACAGAAAAATGAGGCATAATCATTTTGGCAATAAGAAAATGAATAACTTGGTTGAAATAAGCACACAGCTGCCGTACCTACAGAAAAATAGATCTATTTTAATCTCTTTAAAATTGGTCATGAAATTATCAAAATAACAAGCTACTTTTCTTAATTTCACTAAACTCAAATTTAATTTCACTAAAAGTCTTAGTCTTATACATAAGGTTAAAAAAATTCAAAGGCTTATAAGATACATTTCTCACTGGAACAATGCTACCAGACTAGAGCTGAACAGTTCTTTAGGAGTCAAGTGTAACCAGGATGAGAGTCAGGAGGTTTCCAATAGCGATGGAGTGTGGTCAACTTGTTAGATACTCATCCCACCACTGCTGTGCCCCCCCCCCCCATTATGGATTTTTCCTGTAAGTTAGAGAAGAGGTACAAACCCAACCATAACATTCTCTATACGCACCTTAACCTACGCTGTAACCAAGTCACTTTTCCAGTACAAAATGCAGCTTTCTAAAAGGTGAAGCAAACTCAGGGGCACCCCTGGCAGTGCTGAGGGGCCACGTTCTGACAGAGCCTGGCAGTGGCCTAGGCGCTGGCACAGTAAGGTGGCGACGGCTCATGTCTCAGAGCCCAGGGCTGCCAGGGCAGACAGTCATAAGTTCTGATGGGAGAGGAAGCCAGGGAGACAAGAGAAGAACTACTGTGTGTGAGAAACAGGTAAGGTGGAGGCCAGGTGTGAAGGGCTTCAAGAGCTAGCTAGAGGAGATGCTATTAGTCCCAAGTCCACTGTGGTATGGGATGGACTAGAGTGGAGACAGAAGTGAGTTAGGGAGACAATTAGGAGGTGAAATAATCAAGGCCAGAGGTGGTGAAGGGCTGAGGTATGGTGGGTGCTCAGTGAGTAAAGAGAAGGGGTCACAGGAAAGATGTTGTGGGGGCAGAAACAATGAGATTTATTAAGTGGCTAGAGGTGCAGAGTAGAGTGGGGAGCTGAGAATACTCAGGCCATGGATGTGGGGAACTAGAAGGCTGATGTCTTCCACAGAGGAAGGAAGTTTGGAAAAGAGGTGGATTCGGGGGCAAGATGATGAATTCTCTCTTGCGCATTCTACATTTGAAAGGTCTAAGAGGATGTCAGGAAAGTGCCGAGGTCTGGCAAGCTGGGCATCATTACTATGGAGAGAACTGAACCCACACATTTCTCCAAGCCAATTAAGTCACCCCGAGGGAGACTCTCCCACCAGCTCTTCCTGAGACCCCTGAGCATCTGCTCCCTTCCACACTCACCTCCTCAGCTGAGAACCTTACTTCTATCTTCGCTGAGGAGATGGACGCCATTCTAGGTGAGCTCCATCTTTCTTCTCCCATTCTCTTGATCTCAAACCCCCCTGAAATTCCCCTTCATTTCCTCCTTCCCCCCAGCTTCTTTCTCCCTGCCAACGCCAACCCTCTCCATGCCCCTCTGGCTTCATTCCTTCCCTTCTGTCTTCTCTGCTCTTGGTTCCCCTCTGTGTAACTTCTTCTCTGCTGCAGGCCCCACCACATCAATGCTGGACATAGTAGAGACACATAATTGGCTCTATTCCTATCATGGTTGAGACTCTCAGGCTCAAGAAATCCAGCAGCCTCCCAGGAGCAGGGTGTACAGGAGCGGCTATTATGCTCCATGTCACTTCTCTTTTCCGAGGACTCTCTGACCTAATCCAAGAGAAGCACACCACCAGCAAGTGACAAAAATTCTCTACAGGGGGAGGAAGTCAGGGAAGTTCATGAAATAAGGAAAAGCAGAAACAGCCCTTGGCCCTATGCATCTTCATTCTCCTTCGCTTTAATGTCAAAGGGGACGTGGGAGTTAAGAATCTTGGCTTCTGGGCGGCCCACAAACTTCACTTGAAAGTGGCTACTTTGATGATGTGGCTCCAAGCCTAATGAAGAGAAGGAGTCTCAGCTTGGTGGGAAGACAGCTCACAGATACCAGGTCATAAGGGGTGCTATTTCATGGGATGTGGAATTATCACATCCTGCAGGATGAGTGACAATATATGTCCAAGGACTGTCACAAAAATAATTCAGGTTTACGTACTAACATTGGATGCTGAGTAGTAGGGAAATTCTATGATGAACGTAGTAAGACTCTCCAACAAATGTGCTGATACTTGACCCCTTAAATACAAAGGCAGGAAATAGAGGAGAGAGGTCAAAACCTGGGAGGATCTGGAGAGTCTACAGAAACCCTACTCCTTTATAATGCAGACGCTTGCTTTGAAAAAGGAAATGAGACACTGGAGAGGGCACACACCAAACCAAGAACAAAATACAATGGCACAGCACGGCCGAAGGTTGAGTCTGGACCGCTGGCTGCGTTTGTACAGCGTGGGAGCTAAGGAAGGTTATTACAGCTGGGAGTTAATTACTTCTCTACTCTTACTCAAGGTATGAAACTTTGGACCACATATACTTACCCCCAGACAGCAAAAAAATTATACTTACCTTCACTAAGCAATTCTTGTGTCCAGGCACAGAGCCATTCACATAGATTATATTGTGTTTTGTGTTTATTCTCCACACCTAGGGCATAAAATGAAAATTAAATTGTGTAATTGTATAATTCTGAAATCTGTTTTCTACAATCACACAGGAGCTTCAAAAGGGAGTCCCAAGGCTTTCACGAGCTCTGGTGAAGTGCAAGGAAAAGGACCAGCTAAAGTGCCCTTACATTGTTCCCTCTAAGAATCAAACAAGTACTTTACACCATTATAATACAAACTGCAGGAAAGCATGAGCAACATAATGCATTTTACAGACACAGTGGACAATTTTTTCCAAATGTAAATCATTGTAAAATTACCATAATCCTTGGGATTATGCTGTTGGACGCTGGCACTATCACCAGTTACAAAACTGGTTTCCAATCAAACTTTCCTGAAGTTATTTAAGAAGGGATTAGGAATGGTATCAAAAGGAAAGCAAACAGTGTCTGGACTCTGCTTGGAAGGAATCAGCTTGTTTTGAGTGGATGGAGGCTGAGACTTAATTTTCAATGACAAAAAACTCGTTTCATTGTGACTCTCTTTAGGTAACCAGGGGGGACTGGGATTCACTCTTGTTTAGGAAAAGTATTTCATCACATCTGGATTCACGAGAAGAGGACTGACTTAAAATTAGGGTTCTGCAAGCCGACACCTTCCAGTTCTACGACCAGCAGTTATAGGATCTGGAGCTGGATGGGGAATCAGAGATGAGTGGAAATCTACCGAAGCCGTTCACTTGATGGATGAGGGAGGCTTGGCTCAGAGAACCCGCACCCTGGCCGAAGGCACAAAAGCAATGCTCAATAATCAATGGCTTAGAGATTTACTTGAGATTCTTTTGAAATTCAATTATGAGACTAACGTGTGGGACCTTCATTCACGAAAGGGGAGGCTGATTGACAAGACACTGAAATAAAATTGAAATTTGTTTATAAACTTTTTAGAAGAAGCATTCAAGATGTGCTTTGCATAAGTTGAAAAGCTTCAACTCTAAACAGAAGGCCAACCAACGTCTAACTTTTACCAGGTAAGAACTCAATTTGTAGAAAACACAACAACTCGTATATTCTGAGTTCTTTCTAATTGGGGATGGGTTAGGCATTTCTATAGATATGCTGATGATTTGTTACAAGGAAACTCACAGATTTCACCAGGACATCCAACTACATCAATGTCATTTAGGATGATAGTGAATTACTAATTATTTCTAATACCTTTAAGGCTACACATATAAGATCTGTGACCTGTATACAACTACAAAGCTGAGGCAAACATATGTAACTTTCTCAGGCTAAACCTTTTAAAAATGACAGATTCTCAAGACTTATAAGCACTTTTTCATTAAAAATAAAAGCAGTACTTGGTGTACTTCTTCTAAAAAGAAAAACTACTGGAAGAACCACATATAGGTATATAATGAATGTATCTTGGTGTTTTTCTGCTTAGTGCAAATGTTCCCAGAAAGTATTTTCTTTACACATCGAGAACTTACCTTTAGTCCAAATTCTGTTCGATAGATATTACCCATTTTACCAGGCATTTTCTTTCCAGGCCAAACTCTGGCAATGTCCTATGAGAAAAAAAAAAGAAAAAGTAAATTGAATCTGGTACTTTCTTGATTTCTAAGGGTGTTAATGAAATTCAAAAATCCATTACATCAATAGATATTACATTTTTTTAGTAAGTTACATATTGATTCAAAATATACTTTGTCTGAAAGGATTTTCTAAATTAGACTGACAAGATAAAAATTGGATGAGGAGACAGGGAAGAGATTTTACTGGAGATATCAATGACATTGTATTGCAACAGCAGAGAGACTCTGAGCTGCCCAGCCAGGCGGTACTTAGGAGAAAGGAATCAAGGAAAACAAAAGGACCCTCCTACAACACAGTCACTAACCGAAGAAAAGAAACAGCTCGCTCGTCACACTAAACGAGTCCCTGCTCTCTGGACAGCCCCATCCCCATCCATCCCTTGGATGTTACTTCTTCCCTGAGGCCAGGGTGACTAAAGGGCGGCTGCTAAGATAACGGGTCTGTTTGTCCGGTGGGTGCTGGTACTATCTGATTCAGCCGAGGCCGGTCTGATTCTAAGGATGGATGGCTGTAACAGATGGGGAGGCCACCTCATGGGCACAGGAGCTGTGCAGAAGCTTCCTTGCAGCTGTGAAATCTCAAGACATAAAACTTCTCTGGGTGTTAAATGGTGAAATATGGAGACTCCAAGATAAGGCTGTACAGCCATGTTATCTGAGACTTGGCACTTAATAACACTTAACTCCCGCACCAAAGTCTCCCCAGAGGCAGCAGCTGGGGCAGGGGGGAGGGGGCAGGCTCCATGTTCTGCCCCCAACACATTCCAGCTCTGTGACATTGGGCATATCACATAATGGCCCAAGGCACTTTCTAAGAATATAAGGCCTAGATATGCTGCTGTTCTTCTGCAGGGGCAGAGGACTTTTCCATTTGGGGAATTTCCTACACTCTGAAATCACAGATCTGAACTAAAATAATATGGATTAAAAAAAAACAATTCTGAAATTTCATGTACCAAGTTGCCCCCTGCCCCCTTCCCCTAGCTATGATCAGTCACCATCAGCCCTTGACTGTCAGAAGTCAGAAGGTAAAGGAGGATAACTGTGTAAACATCCCAACATAATTCAGCAGACTGTTTGGAACTGATGACGTGGTTCTGGGATGGAGGTGGACCCTGTACCTCCAGACATCCATATTTCCATTACTCCAAAGGACTTGCTGGAGATCATGATTTATAGGCAGGACAGAGCTTGCCTGCTCTAGCCCCATTTTTTGCCCCCAAATTTGGGGGAGGTTATAAAGTCTAGGGCCACAGCCCTTGACTAAGTCTTCCTTGTTTCCTCAATGGCAGCAGAAACAGCAGTTTCTATCACTCATGTGCACTGGAAGAGGCTATGACCACAGGTGCAAGGTACAAAAGGAAAAGACCCTTTGGATGCTGGGGGCTCCAGGAGCCTCCATAAATGCTGGTTCATAGCTCTTAGACATAGGTGTCTCCCTGCAAAGCACTTAATGCTCCCCCAGCCCTCTCCTAGGGCCTGCTGGCTTTGTAACTGAGAAGAGCGGCAAGTACCCATTGTTGGCTTCCTGCAGAACTGAAGAGGGCCTACAATTCTTTCTCTCCAGAAGAGATTAGTGATAGGAACTGATCTTTTAGTGTGTACACTGACTGCACTGACATATGTGCACATTTTCTTCCTTTCAAAGATTTATTAGTTTCTGTACACTGTCTATGCTCTGGGATAGCCTATGAGGATCAGTACGATCTGAGTTACTGCAGAAGATAAAGAGGAAGCTGGCACTACAGGGAGGGAAGGGAACGTATGGAAAAGCAAGGCCAAGATTCACTGCTCTAACTCCTCTTCATATACCTAAATGTACCTACATCTGGCGTGATACTCAAAACCTTTCCTCTTCTGATCTTCCCTCCTTGGTCCCCTTCCTTCTCTCTTTCATCTCCTCTGACAGTGGAACAAGTGCCAAGTCTGGAGTCAGAGGACCTCTGCTGGAGTCCCAGCTATGCCACTAAGCACATCTTTCTGGGCTTCAGCCTTCTCCTTTGCAAAATGAGGAGGTTGGACTCCACGACTTCCCAGAAGCCTTCCACCCTTTAATTCTGTGATCCTCAACCCTTCCAGGTGATCACCCGCAGGTCCTGTGGACTCTGATTATGAAGCAGTCTCTCTTAGTGAGTACAGAGACGGAAGCTATCTCATGTTTTTACAAAGAGTGGCATACGCACCGACAGGAACAGAGCAGAGGCCATCATGAAGCCGCCGCACACTCTGGAAATTCAGGCCAACATTTTAGGGTTCAGTTCTTCAAGGCCATGTGTGAATCTTTTATTCTTCTCAAAGTCTTCAATGGATTCCTAATGCTATCAGTATGGGTGTTGCCTTCAGCCATATCAATCAATCCTCCATGCTTTTTTTGTATAGTTTGCACACACCTTTGAACATCTCTTCCATGCTGGCTAGGAGGCTTCATTTGGTTGTTATAATATTTCCTGCACAATACACCGATGTTCAAGCTCATCATCCCTCACCCTCTATAGAACCAATCCACTTTCTTTTCCTATCATCCGTGTCGTTGGTGATGTCTTTTATGGTCCTTGCAAATCAGTTGTGACTGACCACAGACCACAGCCTAAAACTTAGCCATACCCCTTAAAAGTCTTTACACAGGACATTTAAATGAGAAAATCCTCATATAGGCACAGTGCCTGTCACAGAGCAGGTGCTTAATACATGCGTATTTCCTTCTTTCCTTCCCCTGGCTGCTGGCAATCATGATTCTTCAGAGACTCTGATGTCCCATGATTCACTGGCATACACCAGCACTGGAAGAACACCAGTTTTGAAAAGACAAGCTTGGGCAGTGGCAAGGGTCCTGAAATCACTTGAAAGCATCTCATCGTTCCCTGAGTCAGTACCATCTTTTCACTTCTGGGGCCAGTTCATTGCCTGTCTGCAGTATTACTCTAGGACACATGCACAATCATCTAGATGGGTTACTCGTACACTTACATGTGAAAATCTGAACAATGCTGGAGACTGTGCGGATGTCACCCCCATTCTTGGCTCCTTTGTTTACTAACCTGTGTGCTGGGGGACGAGGCACTTATCTCCCCAAGCTCCAGTCTCCTCATTGAAGGTGAAGGAGTTGCACTAAATACCCTCTAAAGTCCCTTTGAACATAAATCTATATTTTGGTATAGATCCACTGACTTTATTTTTCCTACACTAGTACAATTTTGTAAATGACCATGAATTCAGCGAGAAGGCAGTGAGATGTTTCATTGCTAGACCCAATTAATAAAATGTGACCCACAGAACTTGTCTTCCAATAAAATCAATTTAAAAACTTGGATTCCTGAGGTTTACAGCAGTAGAATGTGAGGTCTGGCAGTTCTACGGAGAAGGAAAGGTACAAAACACCACTGGCCACTGACTGACCAGCCTTCCTAAACTACAGGGTCCTCCTCCTGCCAGACAATGGCCATAAAATGAATACTTAAGACCACAGCGACTCATGATTACACTCTATTCCAACATGGAGAGGGTTCTGAGCTGCACCAGAGCCATAAGGAGTTAATATAATGATTGAGTTAAATAATGACCATTACAAAGGGGGTGTAGACAGAAAAAAAGTGCTCATCTGTACCTACCCCAGTTGCTATTGCTCCAGGTCTTCTGTGGGTTTTGGTCTGACCATGAGTGGCAGGTTGTCCCTTAAAGCCCCACCTTTTCATGACTCCTTGAAAGCCTTTGCCAATTCTGGAACCAAACAAAAGGATGACAGTTTAAATTATGAACACGCCTATACTGTCTCACTTATCTGCTGGCACCTAAGAATTTAACAAAGGGCATTAACTTTCACTGCCTTAGCCTAGCAGTTCTTAAACTTCTAACAACCCCACAATTTAGACCAGATCAGATACATGTATTTGACAGCTCACACACCCTTATCCTTATCTGGAGTTTTATCCTTTCCTGGACTGTCATTCAATATGAAACAAAACTCACTATTAAAGATCATTACGTTACTATAACGTAAAAAGTACAGTACCATTATTTTACATAAAGTAGGCCCACATAATTTCTGATAATTTATAGATTATAGTGCTATCAACCACAGTAACACAGAAAGGAGTGTTTGGATTTCTGAAACATCAGCATTTTTCATAATACTTTAATTAAAATTTTAATGTAATACAGAATTAAATTTTTAAGTAGCTTCTGAATCTACAACTTAAACACTTTCTTCTTTCCCTATGCATTTTCTTGATGTACTGATCAGTATACATACGAAGCTATGTAATATTGTTGCTAAATACGTAATCCAAAAGACATGTGCACAAAAGTATTAAGATTGCCATGGTTTTTTATGCTGACAGAAACAGAATAAAATTAAGTTTTTCTAAGAATATTTTTATTGTGATCGTGTAAAGTTACACAACTAGAAGAAATGAAGGAATAAGTGAGGATTACAGAGAGTTCTATCTTCATAAATTGGTGTGGGAAAGTAGTATTAGGAGGCATGCAGAAAAGTAGATGTCATGTTGACTTAGAAAACCATATATCAACATTATCTGTGTTCTGTTGTATTTTTATTTTGTTTAAATCTATCAATTACAATTTAATCTGGTTCAGCCATGTTTGAGAGTGTGGTGGGTCCTGTCTGACATCTCAGCTTTTAATAACTTGGAGCACTTAAAAGCAAATTGCACAAAAATATTCCAGGAGATCTGGGATCTCACTGATTTGGGTTCTTCCTCTTGCATCCATTCACCACCGCCATCCTCTGTGGCTTTGGTCCATGTCCTTCTATAAATATGACTAAGGGAATGCACCCAACGGGTTTGGGCTCCTTCCTTCCCTTGACAGCACAAGAACAAAAATGGAAATCCTCTCTCTCATCCTCAGACCAGCCAATCCTTTTCACTTGCATATCTCTTCCTATCAGGCAGGTGCCTCTGGACTGGCCTCTGAGTGATAACCACTCTCAATGCTCCAGAGCCATAAGTATGGCATTCCATGCATTGCAGTCACAAAATAGGAGCTTAAAAAGGTGAGCCTTTGTTTCAGAAAGGTTAAAAAGAATACTGCAATTTCTGAAAGTAAATCATAGAACAATCTCCTTGTCTTGTTTGATGATGGCCCGACTCACTGTCCATATGCTTGGTGTCACTGTTGCATGGCCCAAGGCATAAAACTCATATAGTAATGATACCCAAAGTGCGAAACTTAATTTCTTTTAAGTTTCAGAAGTTGATATATCATAGATTCATGAATAAAGTGGAAGCCAGGGAAAGTTTTTAAAAAGGCAATGATTTCTAAAATTTTTAAATGTACATGAAATTATATCAGTTTTGACGACATCATTTCATTCTAAAATCAACCAGATATAATATTTCATGGAAGGGTTGGAAAAGTGGGCAACAGTTTTAAGCAATTTGGGCTAGGTTCCAAAATGTCACAAGGCTTTCAAATCCATTTGAGTGATGTTAGATGGATGCAACTTTTTTTTTATAATTAACTTTTGTTTATTTTTAGTTTACATCATTGATTTCCACAAGATTTTGAGTTACATATTTTCTCCTGTCTTTCCCCTACCTAGCCCCCCAAAACAGCAATCCCACTGTATAACCCCCTCCCCCAATCTGCTCTCTCCTATATCCTCCCCCATCACTCCTCTGACTTTCTGGTAGAGCAAGATGGATCTCCTATCCCAGTGCCTGTATTAGATGCAACTTTTGTATGCAAAAAAAAAAAATCACCGCTTTTAAACTATTTCACACAGAATTCTCTTTACACTTAGTAATGGGTTTTGAGAGCAAGAAAATGCTAGACTGTCAGAGGAAGACTTTGTGAAAACTACTGAAAGTACAAAACAAATCATATCTCTACCTCTTCATATCAAACAGATACAAAGTACTAGAAACTGTTGAAGTAAAATCCTATCTGGAACCCATGAATGAAAAATGCTATGTAAGAACTGTGAAGAATCTTTTTGTAAATAATTGATTTCCAATTTATATGCTTTGTAAGGTTTAATTTTTAAGTACTGAGCTTCCTTCAATCATAGTATCTACAAGTATTTACTGAGCATATGAGACATTATTCTAGGTACTATAATTACATCATATGTAATAATACATAAACTCCCTGTGGGTGCTAACTTTGCAATGTTCTTTCAGATCCCTAATATGAGGGACCTGAAAGAAAGAGGCATAGTCAGTCCTCACAAGAAGATTATATTTTGGGAAGATGCAAATAAGAGATAGTAATGGGATTAAAAGCATGGTGCAATTTCCCAAATATAATCTAGTCTGCTATATTATGCCTAGTCAATTCTGAGACCAATTCAGTGTCTTATCTGCAGCAGCTGTCCAAGATAAATATACCGATGGACAAGCTTTTGGGCTGCGTCTTTGTCTACATGTCACTGTGTTTTGATGGCCAATGTAGGCAAGTGTCCAATTATCTACCAAACTACATTCAGAAAAGAGGGACATATATTTCCCCACAGGATCTGCCAATATCCTGTAGTATGTCTAGGGCCAAGCTCAAATAAGAGAGTCCCAAAGATGGCCCCGTCCTCGAGATGTTAACGTTTGCAGATGACTTAAGATAGGCTAGAGAATGAATAGATGTTGTTTCAGAGAAATCAAGAATTGTGCTGCCTTTAAAGATTATAGTTTTACACCCTTCTCATACTCAATTACACACATACCAGAGTATGCATAATTTACTGTATTCCTTTCTTATCCTTAGGATCCAAAGTGATGCTTTTTTTCTGATCAAAGGGCTAAGATAAGCATCTGACAATAACATAATATAAAGCCTATACTCTATGACTGGATGTAAGAAGACTGATTGAAGAACAACATCCAGAGCAGTGAGGTGTCAAAGTCCCTGCTGGGCCCTTCCTCCCAAGCCCCCAAAGTACTTTCTAAGAAAAAAAAATGCAGACCTAAAAATGAAATCCTGTAAAAAGCCTTCCTGTATTTTTACTGCCTAATATTTGGTGGAAAGCTTTAGAGAGCTTTCAAGGTAATTTTAGCTAAACTTACTCTCCCAACAAAACTCTGCCCCCCTTCCCCTCTCTCTCCTTGCCTTCTCTGTAAATTATAGAAGATAATTTAGTTCACTTGAAGAATAAATGATCTAAGATGACAGGGGTGCACTAACAGCGCTAATTATCTATGCTAATTACAGACTGTTTTTCAATTTAAATGTTCCTCTCCATACAATGGAAGCCTCTTCAATAAGTAACTTTAAACAAAAGGCTAAGAATCAGGCTCACTAAATTACTGGCTTACTTGAGAGAACAGAGAATGGAGTACAACCGGGGATTTCTGGCTGATGCAGGTATCATGTGAACTTAGCATTTCTAACCGTTCTTTCTCTAGACAAAAATAAACAATAACCTTTACTTTGTTTAAATGAGAAAACTAACAAAACAATCTGGTAAGTCACTTCCAAGCATCTAAGGCAATTTCACATCACAAGTCATAATAATAGAGGGGAAACAGTGCAGGCTGTTAGATAACAGGAAGTAAAAACAGGCTGAAAAATGCAAAGTAGCTGGACACTAAGGGACAGTTTTAGCGTCATTACAATGTCTAACACTTGTAAACTGTCCACCAGAAAATTCTCCCTAGTGCTCAGAGTACACAGCACACAGTAGGTGCTGAGGAAAGTATACTGACTGATGGTGCACGCACATTTTACTCCTTTGGTACCATCCCTCAATCAATAAGCATGTATTAAGTGCCCCCTACACACCAGACTCTTGGCTAAATAACCTCAATGCGAAGATGAAAACAAAACTTAACTTCAAGCCTACATCGTTGGTGGAAAACATGGGTTTATACAGCCTTGTGTTTATTTTCTCAAAGGATACACAAAAAAGGACAAGATTTTCTTGAAAGGGAGGGTATTCTAGCAGGCAGAAGACGGAACATGAACTGGGCAGTCATAGAAAAGAGAGTCCAAGAGGTGGAGGGGACCCTGGGGGCCGCCTGTGCAAAGGCACAGTGATGAAGAGTCATGGGGACGCCACGAGGCCAGGCTACTGAGAGCCAGACAGGACCTGCATGTGACCACACAGGGAAGAGGGAGCCCCTGGCGTTTACTAAGGGGGGAATGACATGGTCAGACCTGTGCTCTAAGAGGATGACTAAAAGGCTGCTTAGAAGGAAAGCTATCTGGGGAAGGGAGAGCCCTTGTAATAACAAGATGCTGAAGGCCTTGATGAGGATGTGGTAGCAGAACTAACAAGACTTGGCAATGACTGGATATGTAGAGAGAGAATGACGGGTTGAGGAAGAGGCTAAGGATGAAAACCAGGCTATCTGGAAAAGGGAAAGTAAATGGCCCAAGTCACCCACAGGGGACAATCTAAGCTAATCATGGAGGCTAGACTTCCGCTGCTCTCTGCAAACAGTCATCTTGTCAGTGAGGATGCTGACCCGGAGCAAAAGCAAAACCAAAAGCCCCACGACGTTAAGCCCCCAGACAACAAAATGTGTTTGCAATAAAGAAAACCTGCCTACCCTTCACTGATGCTGAAATGGATTGCCCCCAGACGCTTGGCTCAGGCGATTTCTAAGAAATAACTGTTACAGATAGCCAGTATCATTTGATCTTTGACCCGTTAGTGCATTTTTGAAATTATTTTTAATGACAATTGCTAAAGGACTTCAGTACTCTGTAAGACCTGCAAATCTAATTAGTGTGCAGCCTCTGGAGCCTCGACAGCTCCTGCCCTGCACCTTATGTTCCCTCACACACATGGGAAATGTCTGTGAGAAGGACATAAGGAATCAGCAAGTTATGGCATTCTAGGACTCTTTGCTCCATTTAAAAATCCATTTACTGCTGAGGATTAACCCTCTTTCAAGCCCTCTTCAATCTCCAGACAACCGAACCTCTAACTTCAGAGACTGAGATTAAGAAAACAGTTTTTCTCCCAGCTCTGCAGGGGACTTACAAATCACCTCCTTCATGATGAATCTCAGTTTCCTCTTTTGTAAAATGGAGTGCTGCTCTCTATGATCTCATGGGAGGATTCTTCACAGAGCTGACCAGAAGCTGACACAACTGCCCAGACTGATTCAGATGTGCAAAAAAACCTGTATTCTCATCGCTTTGTTTTCGACATATTTTCAAGAGTAGAGAGAAGAGATGCTGGGCCACATCTTGTTGTTTAGTCATTTCTCAGTCGTGACTGACTCTCTATGACCCCATCCATGGCTTTCTTGGCAAAGATACTACAGTGGTTTGCCACTTCCTTCACCAGCTACACTGAGGCAAACAGGACTAAGTGAACTGTCCAGGGCCCCACAGCCAGTAAGGATGTGAGGTCAGATGTGAACTCTGGAAGAGGATACAGTGCCAGGGCTGGTGCTGTATCCACTTTGATACCTTCTTGCCCCTTGCCACCTAGCTGGGCCACATGGCTGACCCTAACTGAAAGTGTACTTAGTGATGACCTGTTATAAAAAAACAGGAGCTAAGAGACACTATGGATGAAA